>CM035112.1:23369085-24106585 GCA_020205505.1 Panax japonicus | reverse complement strand
AGATATGAAAAATATTATGAATATGCTCCAACTCCAGAGGTAAAGCTACCTTATACGCCACTTCACCAACTCGTCGAAGCACTTTGAAAGGCCCTATAAATCTAGGGATCAATTTCCCCTTCTTGCCAAACCGAATTTTTCCCTTCCAGGGAGACACTTTCAAGAAAACATAACTACCGACATCAAATTCTCTATTTTGTCAATGTTGATCGGCATATTTCTTCTGTCTATCTTGTGCAGCTATCAATCTCGCTCTAATAACCTTGATGATCTCGACAGTCTGTTGTACCAATTTTGGACCCAATAGCTGACGTTCACCTACTTCATCCCAGCATAACGGAGTTCAGCACTTCATGCCGTATAACGCTTCGTAAGACGGCATGCCAATACTCGCGTGATAACTATTATTATAAGCAAATTCCGCCAATGGTAGATGGTCATCCCAATTCCCTTTGAAATCCATGATACATGCTCTAAGTATATCTTCTAGTGTTTGGATGGTTCTCTAACTTTGTCCGTCGGTCTGAGGATGGTACGCTGTGTTCATTCTCAGCTGCGTCCCCAAGCACTCTTGTAGTTGTTTCCAAAAATTAGATGTGAACCGTGGATCCCTGTCTGATACAATGGACACAGGTACACCGTGTCTTGAAACGATTTCCTTCACGTACAGTTTTGCTAACCGATCTAGGGTAAATTAAATCTTGATTGGCAAAAAGTGTGTTGACCTTGTCAGTCGGTCGACAATTACCCAAATGGCAACGTAACCTTGTTGGGTCATTGGAAGACCTACCACAAAATCCATTGTGATATGCTCCCATTTCTATTCTGGTATCTCCAATGGTTGTAACAATTCGCTTGGCCTTTGATGTTCAACTTTAATTTTCTGACACGTTAAACATTTTGCCACGCATTCAGTCACATCCTTTTTCATATTAGGCCACCAAAAATGATTTCTAAGATCCTGGTACATCTTTGTACTCCCAGGGTGAATCGAATATCTTGAGTTATGAGCTTCTCCTAGAATTTCCTCTTTAACCTTTGGTACTGGCGGAACCTAAATTCTCCCTTCGAATCGAAGTATCCCTTCCGAATTGATTTTGAATTTGGTCTCCTCACCTTCAGATACTTTCTGTTTCATCTTTTCGCATTCTTCATTCTGAAGTTGTGCATTTTTCACCTTATCCACCAACATTAAACCTGTTTCCCATCTGGAACAACTTTTCATCGGATTCTTTCGGATATTTAATTTCCAACTCCATCTTAGCCATTTCTGACACTAGCTTCTCCTGAGCAGTTAACAACATTAATTTTTCTCGTCCCTTCCTACTTAGAGCATCAACAACAACATTCGTTTTTCTAGGATGATAGAAAATTTTGCAATCATAGTCTTTGATCAGCTCCAACCATCTTCTTTGTCTCATATTTAAATCTTTTTGTGTAAAGATATACTTCAGACTTTTATGGTCGGTATATATCTCACACATCTCTCCATAAAGATAGTGTCTCCAAATCTTCAGGGCAAATACCACCGCTGCCAACTCTAAGTCATGAGTCGAATACCCCTTCTCGTAATCTTTCAACTACCGTGATGCATACGCAATAACTCTGTCGTTCTGTATAAGCACACAACCTAGTCCTTTGTGCGATGCGTCACTATATACCACAAAATTCCCTGTATCATCAAGCAACGACAACACAGGTGCTGAACTTAACCTCTTCTTCAATTCTTGAAAACTTTTCTCACACTTCTCTCTCCAAACAAACTTAACTGCTTTCCTAGTTAAGTTCGTCAATGGAGTTGAGATCTTGGAGAAGTCTTGAATAAAACGCCTATAGTAACCCGCCAATCCTAAGAAACTCCTTACTTCTGACGGTGTCTTCGGCTGATCCCAGTTTATTACAGCTTCCACCTTTGATGGATCTACCAAAATTCTGTCCTTATCAATAACGTGCCCGAGAAACTGTACACGTTCCAACCAAAATTCACATTTTGAGAACTTAGCGTACAACTTCTCTTTTCTTAATGTCTCCAATGTCACTCTTAAGTGTTCCACATGTTCCTCTTTGGTTTTGGAATATACAAATATATCATCAATAAACACCACCACAAATTTGTCCAAAAATGGTTTAAACACCCTGTTCATCAAATCCATGAATGATGCAGATGCGTTGGTTAAACCAAAAGACATAACCAAAAACTCGTAATGACCATACCAAGTTCTAAACGTTGTTTTTGGTACATCCTCTGGCCTCACCTTTAGCTGATGATAACCACTTCTCAAGTCTATCTTTGAGAAATATCTCGCTCCCTTCAACTGATCGAACATATCATCGATTCTAGGCAATGGATACTTATTTTTAATCGTAACCTTATTTAATTCTCTGTAATCAATACAAAGCCGCATCGATCCTTCTTTCTTCTTAACAAACAACATCGGCGCTCCCCATGGCGACACACTCAGCTGAATATACTTCTTGTCAAGCAATTCTTGCAATTGAACCGTCAACTCCTTCATTTTCACTAGTGCCATTCTATATGGTGCCTTAGATATCGGGGTCGTTCCTGGTAGTAAATAAATCACGAACTCAATTTGTCGATCCGGCGAAAGACCAAGCAAATCGTCTGGAAATATGTCTACAAAATCTCTTATGATCGGTATCTCTTCTAGCTTCGTACTCTTCTTCTGCGTATCAACTATGTAGGCTAAGTATCCTACACATCCCTGTCTCAACAACTTCTTAGCTTGCATCACCGTCAGACAACTTGTTTGTCGAGGTGACTTGTTGCCAAAGAAAACAACCTTTGACGGAGTCATAATGTTAACACACTTCCTTTATCAATCAATTATTGCTCCGTAATTGAATAACCAATCCATTCCCAGTATAACATCAAACGCACCAAGTCTAATTGGTATCTCGTGACCTTTTATAACCACTTTATAATTCCTATATATGTATCTAACAGGAATCATTTCCCTATTCACAATCTCTATACTTAAGGGAAATTCTAATTCTTCCTGGGGAAAATCTAAGTTCTAAGCAAATTCATCGGATATAAATGAACAAGTAGCACCCGAATTAAATAGTACATAAGCATTAATACCATTAATCGGAATGATACCTGACACCACATCCTTAGACTTTACAACATCATGCACGGTCATACTGAAAGTCCTCGCAGTAGGTCGGCTTGACTGTGCTAGTCCAGTGATAGTCAATGCACCACCACCGTTGTTGTTTCCTTTTCCACCATTTGCACTTCCCACTGGCTTCTTACGGCAATAACGAGCCATGTGATCCTTTGAACCGCTGGTAAAGCATGCTCCTTTCTTCGGACTAAAATAGTTCGGTGCAATGTGTCCCTCCTGACCACATTTGAAACACACCTTCTTTCCCTTCAAACACACCCCAGTATGGTTCTTCCAGCACGTCTTACAAGCTTCAAACTTTTTCTTCTGCTGTTTTCCTTGTTGTCCTCCCGCAGTCGAATTCTCGCTCCATTTCCTCTTCTGATTATTACTTCCAACGTTACTACCACCAGCCTTATTCTCATTCTCATTCTTCATCTTCTTCTGTTCCTGGTTGTTTTTGATCAAGGCATCACTTCCACCTTCCGTGATAATTACCTTTTCCAGTACAGCCGTAAATGTGTTCAACTGGAACATTGAAACCTTGCTGTAAAGCCAGGTCTTCAATCCTTGTTCGAATCTTCTTGCTTTGCGTTCATCAGTATTGACTTGATATTTGGCAAACCTTGACAACTCGTTAAACTTTGTAGCATATTCTGGCACCGTCATAGTCCCTTGCTTCAGCTCCAAAAATTGTACTTCCAGCTGATTCCGAGAACTCGCTGGAAATTACATTTCAAAGAACATCTCCTTAAATTTATCTCACGTTATCACTCCTTATCCTCCACGAACCTTATTTGCCTACCACCAGTAGATAGCTTCAGACTTCAGCATGAACGTTACGAACACAGTCTTCTGATCTTCGTTAACTCTAGCAACGTCGAACACTTTCTCCATTTCCATGATCCAGGTTTGGGCTTCCACTGGATTCATAGACCCTTGAAACTCTGGTGGTCCAACCGCTTTGAATTCCTTAAAGGTCGTGACTTGAGTTTTCGGTTGATTCGCAAGTGCACCCGTCAACAGAGCTACCAACTGCTGAACCGGATTAGCATTGGCCTCTTTATTATTATTAGTAGACCCCTCAGGAGGTGCTTGTTGACGTGGTTATCTTCTTCTAGGAGGCATTTTTTGTTAAAATATGTACTTGATTAGTTCATTACTCAACTTCTTGGGTATTTGAAGTTTAACTTCAACATTCTAAGATTAAAGCTTTAACACATATCATTTCAATTAAACTTTGATATTTTATTCATTCCTAACGTTTTAAAACATATTAAGGATAGCATAACCGCTATTAACATTCACTTTCCTGAACTAGACAAGTTTCAGGATTACATACTCATACTATCCCTTTATTCATTTCAAACTAAGGGATTCACAATTTATTTATTCACATAATTAACCACATATTATTATCACTCCTTATTCTATCTAGGCATATTAAGACGTAGTAAGGCTTCTCAACGCTCTTCCTCTATGATACGATGCGCCGTTCTGCGATCCATCACGAACCATGGCGAATTCTCAAACTGTGGTGGGTAATAAAATACTCGATCCTGGGCCCTATGAATGGCAGAATTTAAAGCGTAGTCCATCTCGTTCATCTTGGTCTTCTTCACTTGGACTTTAGCCTCAACATGATCTTCACGTTGAGTCTCCCTCATCCAAGCATCCTCTGCTCGTGCACGCTTAGCTGATTCCTCTTTGAAGTCATCTTTTAATTTCTCCATGTCAGTCTTCATCTTCTCATTTACTGCCAACAGGTCTTCATGCTGACCCTTGGTATGAACTAGATCCCACTTCGTGTTTCCAAGGTGTGAGTCGAGTTCCTGAATCTCCGCATCCTTCTGCTCCATCAAAGTATGATACATCTCAACCATCTCCTTCAGCTCCTCAACCTTGTCATGTAGTTCTATGTTACGATTATATAGAGCGTCATACATCTCAGCTGATATGTATTTTGGTGGAAAATCCTCAGGATCCCCTTCCTCATCATCCTCCTCTAACTCCTCAGAACTATCCTCCTCGTGATCGGTCACAGGCTCATCCTCCTGGATCAACTGTTCCCGCACAACATGGATATCCCGGGGTTCGTCATCTCTAGGTATCTGAGGTATCACTTCCCTAGCTGGACTGGATCCTCTTTCGTTAGACATCCTGACAACAAAATATTTTAAGTTTTACTTAACATTTTCGATACTCGCGAGCACATTAAGTTATTAACACATAGCACATAATGTCTTTTATTATTTAACTTCAATGGATACCTTAATCCATTCCTTAAAACTCGATAAGCGTTGGACACGTCTATGTTTTCTGTTTCCTTAAAGGTTACTTCCTAAGGTTTTCCCCACCTAAGGTTCATAACCTAATGCTTTGATGATACCAACCTGTGACACCCCTAAATCTAGGTACTCCATTCCCACAAGATTTTGTGTTCACTATCCAAAACATTACATCTAACTACCCATCATAAAGGATAAAGACATAATTTAAATAACTTAAACAATAGTCTTTCCCATTAAAGGGTTACATCATCTCAAAACAATCCCAGGTAAACTAACCTTAAATTTACTACATCAGTTTGCGGAATACATCATATATTAAAACAAGTCTTTAACATAATTTATTAAAATAAAATTCTCATAAGTCTTCAACACTTGGACATCTTTCCCTTTCGTTTGCTAGTAGTTGGCTCATCGACTTTCTCAACCTTAGTTGCAGTGTTAATTGCAAGAGTGAGCAAACAATTGCTCACTAATATAGAAAGCAATAATGATATAAATATGAGAATGAACAACGAATGATGAACGATATTGAACTTGTTCTACGATTCAAAAATAGAAAACAAGTTCCAAATTAATATCTGAGGGTCTTAAGACCACGAACTATGTCTCCAGTATTTAGGTATTATTACCTCAAACTTAACAGTAATTAGACTATACAGACCCTTCTTAACGTACTTAGGGGGATCAGCCCTTTGTACCATGTATTGTGCATAAACATCTAAACGTTACACGTACAAAATCCCCTATGTTAGGGTTGTTCGTCTCAGCTGGAATTTAGAATTTCCGAACTAAAGAAAGTTTAGCTCAGAACTAACTTATTAGTGTTTCTAGAATTTTAGAACATTATTCGATAATAGATGTTGGATAAAATCTATATACGCACAACACACAAGTATACGTGGTCAATAAGTAATAGAGTGATGAGTAGAGTATCGTTCCCACAGAGACTTATTAGCAAAAATCTTAACTTACAATTACCAATCTTCTATTAACAGTAATTTTATTAAACAAATCAAACTAAATAATTTAAATTAATGCAACTAAAATTAAAAATAATTAAACTAACACAAAACAACCACGAATATCAAAACCTGAAATTTCAAACAATTAATGGAGAATTAGACTTATGATTTCACCCTAAGCTTCACTTTGATTTTAACACCTTTATCCCAATTTAACGCACTATCCCAGTTTATTAATCAAGAACATGAACGTAGTATTAGCCACCTCTCGATGCACTAATACCGTATTAACGTCAATCCACAATTAAGATAGAAATCCGCTAAACACCTTAATCAACTAACCCACTATATCTCTATGTGAATTACAGTTGAAGAAGGTTGAAGAATAAGTTTTCTATCTGATTACATGCGGTGTCAAGCATGATTCTACCTTAACACTCATCAAGTTTAAGCTACTAACAAAATCCTGAACACATGCTATATCAACTAGGTCTAGATTTGAATATCCTCTCTCGATTCCAAACAAATTCACAAAGAATTGTTAATCAGACAATTCATAGATTCAAGCTCAAATCAATATAGATAAACTGGAAATAGCTTATTAAATTGGAAATCAATTTTTACACAATCATAGATTCACTCAAAGATCCATCATAAGCCTAAAAAATGAATTAGTTCATTATAAATGAAATAAACACTAAATAAATCATGGAAATCATTCTTTCAATTACAAATAATAATCTAAGATGAAGATTATTAAAAAACACCCTTCACATAGCCTAGAATCGTAATTGTCTCGAAAAGTGCAAAGCTCAACCTTGGTCTGGCCAGGGACAGCGCAGTTGCACCGTCTCTAAGCTTGGACAGGGCGCAGTTGCGCCATTCTACAGTCTAGAATAGGTTCTGGTTTTGATTTGATGTTTGAAGCATGCTTGTATAATTACTATATATGATCAGTATGGTATGTAATGTGTTAAGAAGCATGCTATGTGATAAAGATGAATGTTAATCATGACTTTCGAATGTTAAGTCCAAAGGAATATTTACATGAGATAAAGCAATGATACGTTGTTTGAATGAGTGATGTCTTACAATCTGATTTGTGTTATATAGGTGATGTTGTATAAAGTTACAACTAAGTTAGACGTTTGTGTGTACGGTTTAACTTACCTAAATGAGTTTTAAAAGTGTCGAACGCATAGCGAGTCAAGTGCGTGATAAATATATATGAATGTTGATGTCATGTACAAGTGGTTAAGGTATATCTATACGTACCTAGCTATTCCGAGAATATGATGAGAAAGTGGAATGTAGGTTTTACGAACCTAGTTAGAAAATAATGTAATATTGTTATTACATTGAGAATGCATGAAATGTGTTACTGATGGATATGAATCCATGACTATATAATTGTGTAGGAATACATGAAGTGCAGATAAGCATTAAGCAGTTAAGTCGTAGTTCATAAACTACAAATCAGGCAAGTCTTTCAATTCCTATTTGATATATGAATTTGATGACTATTAGTTAAGCTATATTATGCTATGCAAATGTTGATGTATATATATGAAATGCATATGAGATATGTATGAAATTTGAAAGTTGATATTTGACTGATATGCTTGTGAAGTAAATCTCTATGCCTGTTATGTGAGAAGTAACATGCGTAGTAAATATTAATTGATTATGAATGCATGAACTGAATATGCTATTATATGTTATGTGCTACATAAAAACTGTTAGAATTGTTGGGTTGTCGAACTCACCCTTGCAAATAACCACTTTTGCAGGTTAAGGACTCACGGTAAAGATTACGTGCTACTTGATTGATAGAGTTCAATAGTAATTGAAGGAGATTAGTTTATGTGTTTAAATATATACTCTTGAACCATGTTTATGTTCTAGGAGTCGTACGAGATAGTAGTTTACAAGGTGTAATACATGTTGCATTGTAAAGTTGTATTATGTGATACATAGAGAAATTCGAATCGAGATGTAAATATTTATACATTAATTTGAATAGAAGGAAACATAACATAATTTGATTCAAGGATTTGTAATTGATTCAAGTTAAGATATCAATAAAAGCTTATTTTTCAAAGGAAATTGAAAAGTTTAAATTATCCTGCATATTTATATAACATCGAATTGTGATGTAAAACAGGAATGAGATTTGAAACTTATAAAAGTTTGGGGTCATTACATAGATCCTGGAAATGGAAAGAATTTATATTCTAAGTTGTAATAATCAAGGTTATATTCATTAAGTTATGAATAATTGATAATAATAGTTTGACGATAATAGTATCGTGGCGGACCCGATTCGAGGTTCGAAGGGACCTGGATTTGGGGGCGTCACACTTTCTAATTTTGATGTATTATTTGTTGCAATGTGAGCCTAAGAATGTAGTTAGGGGACCTCGAATCAGGCCTTGGCATATTGCCATGATGGATGTAGTTTCAATTGTAATATTTGTTATTCGATCATTGTACATGTAAAATTTGGGCCTTAAAACGGTATCGAGGGTTCTATCCTGAGAAAATCGGATTTAAGGCCCCTTAGTAGTGAAGATTGTGGTTGTGGGTGTTCAGGGCTATTGAGATTATTTATATGCCCACAAGTGGTCCTGACCTTTTTTGATGTTTTATTTTATCTATTTATCACCAACAACTATTTTCCAACAAAAGATAAAAGGTCTTTTAAAATCAAATCAATTAAAGTAATTAGAACTATCTTAGGCTAAAATCGAAAGCAATAAAGGATCTCGATTCCTATTTGGTGAAGGGTTTGAAAACCATGTTTTTCAAATACGTCGCCCCACAAGATTTTCATTAAAAATCATAGCTAAAAATGAACTTTTCCTCAAATCAAATTATTCGCACGTAGGCTTAAGGAGACCCGAAATGACTTTCAAAATAATGCACTTCTCACGATTTCGACTAAAAACTAAGTAGCAATATCCTAGAGTGAAGGACTGCATGGCACGCTTGCGTGAGGTGGTCGTCGCCTCGATTGTTTCTAGCAAAGTTGTAGGATGGATTGCTTATAACACCTTAACCCCTCGCCTATATGTAGACTATAATCTTGGTACAATTTCTCATGTTCAGAAATATGCGTTGAATAGACACCAACGACACCTTGACCACTCACTTATATTGAAGCAGTAATCTCGGTACAATCGACGATTGATGAGGTAGAATACGCCACACATAACTATGAATTGTTATATGATAAGTCGATAATGAATCTCATAGAAAAACTATGAACAATTCAGGAGTTTTCAAAGAACGAAAAAGAGAATAATCTCACAAGTTTTTTTTATATCAAAGTTGTCTCTCTATTACATCAGATATGTAATCTATTTATAATAATGAAAGAAATCTTAATTCTATAAGAAATCAAAACCCTAAATCCTATAAGGAATAAGAATCCATTTGAAAACTAAATCCCAACTTGCAAATATCCTAATTACAGTGTAAATATAAAAAGATACTGAAAATATCTAATTAAGGAAGTAAATCTGTGTCCCAAATCTTTCAAAACGCGTAAAAAACCCAACTAGAAATCGATGAATCCGCCAAGGCAGATATATAGGCTTGGGAATCCGCCGAGGGGGATTTGGGCTGAGAAGAATTGGTTGGGGTGAGTTCAGAAGGCGCTGAGGCGCATTCGGACAGAGGCAAATCTAGTGGGCATATTATTATGCCTTGGAAATCTGCTAGGGTTGATCCAAATTTCCTGCTGTGAAGTCCTTTGGTAAAATGGCCATAACTTTCTCTTTCGAACTCTGATTGAGGCGATTTAAGAGGCTCTAGAAAACTAACGAAAAGTTATAAAACTTTCATTCTTTGAGGGTTAAGAAATTCTGGATGGATCAAGGTTGAAATTGGCGTCAAAGTAGTTGTTATGTAATTGGCAAGCGGAAAACTCCAAACTTTGATATCAGTTTCATGATGAATGCATTGCCTTGACGTTTGAATCTTTCTTCTTCATTCCATGCATTCTAACCTCGTGTTGTCGCGTGATAACTTATAAGCTCCTATCCATGAAATGTACACAATCCCAATTGACTTGAACTCCAATGTAAACATCCTTGTGTTGAATGCAGTCCAACTACTCGCGACCATTCGTTGAATCCTTGGAACTTGAGTTGAGTCATTGTTGTTTGATGCAAGCTCAGTCAGGATTATATCATAGAGTTTCTCCCAAAATCACACACACACACACACACACACACATACACGCATAAACACACACACTTAGGGGAGCATTAAGAAGCGGTAACCGTGTTTTTACGGAAGTCGGGGGTGCCTAACACATTTCACTCGTTTAAGCAAGCCCCCGAACTCTAGGAATCTCGGTTTCAGATCAATTTTATGAAATTACATATTGGGTCATATTACGAAAATCCTGAAAATTTGGATGAGTTAATACATCCATTTGAATCTTATATCAACTGGCGACTCTGTCTAATTGGCCCATCATTAAAATTAGCCATTCAAAACTTCGTCAGCATTTATGTCGGTCTTTTCCTAAAATATCACCATTTAAATAAAAATAATTAATTGAAATGGATATATTAAAAAGGATAGAAAAAACACATTAGGAATAATATAGAAAAATTTTCCTTGACGTCAACAACAATTTTCTTTTTTGTTGTTTGTGTTGAAAAACTACTCAAGTCTATTTATTTTTGTATATTTGTTAAAAATATATGTTTTTGAATTTCGGGTTTCAATATAGGAGTATGCATCATCTCGAATATGGTGTTTTTGTAATTTGTTTCATTTATTAATAAAAAAAATTTCTTATTCTTATTTCAGAACTTAGTAAAAAAAATATAATAAAATTGAATACTTCAACGCGATATCAGGACATACTGCAATACACAAAATTCACATCGATTAATTAAGATATGAAGACTCAATATATAACACTGATTGAGTACATATTAACCAAGTAAGCTACATCTCTTTTTCAAATAGAGTTACAATACTATTAACAAGATCAAATTGATAACCAAATAAGCTAGGTTAAACTTTAGCAAAATGAGTGATAGACACATAATTAATACATTTTAATATTCTCATATTGATTATTTTACATGCTTATTTTATTTAACTAATATCACTACAAAAAAATGGTGATTCGGCAACAACCAGTTTTCGTTGCTAAATATATGTAATTTCATTGTTAAATGTCATTTGCAACGATTTTTCAGTCGTTGGACCATCCGTTGCGCAATAAGTGTTGCTAATTGTTTAGCAACAAAATTATTTGGCCATTCCAGGAAGTGATATATTTTGCAACAAAAGTTGGTTTTCGTGTAGAAGCATAGATCATTTAGCAACGAAATGTATTGTTGCAAATTTATTAAAAAATTATTACTGAAAAGAAACTTTTGTTGCAAAATCCTTCTAATTGGCAACAAAAATAACCATTTTTTCCAAAGAATAAGAAATTTCGTTGTGGTTGAGACATTTTTGCCAACGATGTTTGTCGTTGCTGAACAATTTGAAAATTGTTGCCTTAACTGGTTTTCGTTGCTGATTATATACTTTTTGGAAACAATATTCGTTACTAAATGTGCAAAATATATCAATCATATATTATTTTACAACGAGATTATTCGTTGTCTTTGATCTTGTTAAGGATAATTATGATCAATTAATTAGCAACAATAATGTTCGATGCTGATTACTTTTCGAGAGCAACGATAGTTGTTTTCGATTAGCAACGAAACTATACGTTGCTGTTTGTTTTATATGTACAACGAAAGTTGTTATGATTTGCAACTATATAAATGTGACATTTTCTTTATTATATAACGAATGTCAAAATTATTTTACAAATTATGACAGAAATACAAAAAACTGAAATATTATTAATTAAATAAAATCATCTAGTACATGATCATTCATCATCTTTACATCAATTATATAAATAATTTATTGAGGCACATGTACAAAGTTGACGCCTTTAACAAACTGCCCGTGAAATACCAGATCACTACTTAACTAGGAAAAGAACTGTTAAATCCAATACACACAAGCATAACTGCTACTTGCTTCCACGACATTCAGAGCATGAGTGCACAAGGTGGAGGGATTACCAAAATTCACAGGCTTCCAGAGAATACTCCATCATCAGCGTGCACATTGCTAATGTATGACTATAGTCACATGAATAACAAAAGATGAAGAGGAGGGGGATACAAGTATCATGAAAGACATTAAATATATTAAATGTATGATATTAAAGAAATTAATTCAGTTTCTTTGTTTGAACACAGATGAATTCCTTACTAGCAGAAAACAAAAAACACTTGAGTGAAGTATTAGACCTTTAGTTTGAAATGAGAAGAAAAATTACTGTTTATATCTCTTTTTGGAACCACAAGGGCAAAACACATTTATACTTACTTGCCCGCTCTCAACCATGTTTGATTGAGCAACATCCATTAGTATTGATCCCATCAGGTTTTGGATCTACAAATAATTGATGAGGAAACTAAATTTGGTTTAGACCAAATCAGAATGCTCATCAGTAATATAATATTTCCTCTTGTTAGAAGAGAAATCAGATTTAATGCCACTAGTAGAAGCTCTTTTAAGCATATTTAAACTTTATATACAGTGAATGTAAATATGTAGGAAGAATGTGCACTAAATGAGTTCCAGATAGCCCATATATACAAGGTAATCATGATATGTACATCAAGCAGCATGACATTAATCAGATAAGGGTCACCACGGAACACATACATAAGTAAACATTTAATGCGGAATAGAGAACTATACTTGAAAAAGTAGTCATATTCATCAAAATGTAGTCAAATTGTTCACAAACCTGAAGTCCACTAGCTACAATGCAACAAGAATATCAATTATAATTGTCCATAATATATTTCTAGTTGCAGGTCTTCATTATTACATGACGTAAATATATGTCCGTACACAGTAAAATAATTTAATACAAATATCAATACACAGTTGCCACAATTAATAACATGACAACACTAACCTGCAAATGTCATGTCAAATCAAACATTGGAACATATGCTGACACACCTCTGAAAAGAACCCCAATCTGAAAATTACAAAAGGAATAGACTAAATAGTTTGCAATCATTATATGTGCATCATAATTGTGGAATAGAATAAGAATCAACCAAACCTTGTCTAAATCTTCCAAAGAAGTGACAAACTAGTAGAAAACAAGCAAGCATTACAGTCGCTGCCTCTATATGATTTTCATGGCTAAGAAAAAAAAATCAGTAGTAGAAAACTACAAACTATAGTGTCATTTCTGTGTAATCTGATTTCTGAGAATTTAATAATATCACGAAAATGTAGAATAAGCAAAACCGTAAATACATAACACGGATTGCCTCGTCTTTAGCATATCAATAACCATAATAAGAGTATTTACTAGTGTTGTTTGAGAGACAAAAACCAATAACTAGAAAATTTCCAAAGCAATAACAAGAATTTATACTTTCCTAGCTCCATAAGCATAATATTTAATGATGGATCCTTCAGTTGCTGCAAATAACAAATGCACTGTCATCAATGCTCAGTGAAAAATGTACCACGAAATATATAAAAATTCGCACATCTTATTTTCATTTCTTCAGAAATCTATGAGCTTATTTGCACAACGAAAGATTTTTTTTTACCTTAACAGTAAGACAAGGATCAGAAGACCCATTACTGCATGCAAATGCAACACACAACCCTTCAACATCAGAAAGAGTTTTCACTTCAAACATTGCTTGTTGAGGTTTCATTCCAAGCTTAATAGAAAGCACAATCTGCAAAGTCTCGAAAAGTTCAACAGCTAGTAGAAAATAAAATTTTACAGTTGACATCTAGGCATAAACAACTGTAGAGTACGCATATGTAAGAACAATTATGAAGATACACATGATGATAAACACCGAAGAAGTAATTTAGCACCATTTAGTGTGCAACTAATTTATACTCCAGAGATCATCAAACAATGCATTTTTAGTTAATGCATCTACCCCCACTTAAGAATGATGGTTCAAATTTTTCTAAAGTAAAATAAAGCATCAAAATTATGTTTTATACGTCTTGTATTTTTACTCTTAGAAGACTGTATGACTTTTTTTCTGGTCCCCATTCTATATATGGATTCGGCCCTTTGGCCATTTTTCTTTTATGCTATAATACTTATGAAAATATATCAAGGAATATACTATCCTTTCTGGAGAATAAAACTTAATTAAAGGCAACATTGTGGTAAGCCTCAATAATCAAGTAACAAGGACTTTTCATTCACCAAGTATAAAAGCAACATCCTACGTAATGCTGTAAAAGATAACAACCTATCATTATTTAATATCCCAACTTTAGAACAGTTTTGTGAATTCATGACAGAAGTAAAACTATTGTACAAATATACCAGGACAAACTGTAACCCAACCTGCATTTTCTTGTTTCCTTAATTTCCCAAAGGAATAAAGGATTGTTCAAAGGCAAAAGGTTCCCCGTGTGTACTGATATCCCAAGTCATTTACAAGATGGAACTACCTAACATAAGATTATGAGCAAGTCATACTAATTGCAAGTAATTATTAACTCTTCACAGTCCAAAAACCTTTCATTACCAACATGAAGGAATAAAGAATTTATTTAGATTACAATTGAAGACCATCAACATAGTTTATAGAATATTTTCCACTTCTTTCCCAATCCCTTGAAAATGTTCAACTTGCATAAATCAATTAAAATATTTCAATTTCTTTGTCAAAATATCCAAAATGTATGGCTCTAGAGAAATATGAAATTCTATGGCCCGTAAGTATGGGTTGGAGATACAAGATAACCCACCTATTTCCCAATTTGAGTGTTCAAATATTAAATATTATCAGCAGCGTTAAGAAAATAATATATAATTAATGATTAAAAATCAAAACATATTCATTCACAGCATATAAGCTGCAGCCCCAAAACAAGTTTTGATTTCATATTCCATAATAATATGACGATTCATAAATGAAAATACAATTGAAGCAGTGAATGTAAACCTCACATTTTCTACATCACCCCATCTTTAAAACTCTATTACCAATTTTGAGTTAAATGAGTTCATAATGCCATGCTAATTTTAGATAACTTTGGTAAAAATTCTTGCAGTTCGCCCTTTTTGTGAATTCAGTTTCCCACTCCAAGCCCAGAAAAGTTCCTCATGTGGCAGCTATATCACGCATTTATATACCAAATGCAAGGGACTACCCTTTGATTCACTAGCAAATCTTGAGGGGTTTTAAAACCCTGTACTCCTATCATCTCTCTCAACACTATTATTTATTGTGGTCATGTGATTAATTCATGACTGCATATTCAATTTAACAGACATATCCATCAATTCTCATGCTTAAGCTAAAATAACCTCATTTAGACATTTTAACAAACACCACAAAGGCATAGCTTTAATTTCCATTTAGGCATGGTTCTCGCCAAAAAAATTCATAAAAATCCTTCCTTATTACTCCATATAACATATATTCCCATCACAAAACACAGTTCCACAACTAACCAGAGCAATATATGGCAATACAAAACACCATTTACTTTGAATTCCATGAATGTATATGGTTTACCTCTTGCTTGATGAAATTTCTAGGCTTGATATTGAGTAAATATCACTTCTTTTTTTGCTCTCATTAGCTTTAATTTTCCCTCCCAATCAGCTTGTGACTTCACCTCCTTAATGAATTTCATAACTTCTAACCGAAATTGGGAAAATTTTGGTGTTGATAACTTTGGCAAATTCGCGAGAGAGAAAATGGAACGGATGGGCTAAGAAACAGTGTACTGAGAATGGTTTAGTGTATTGTCTGATTTTAGACTTTGACTCCACCCGCTTCTCCTCCGCCACCCCTCGCCTCCGGCTCCGCCATACTAACCTCCTCTCCCAACTCTTTTCCCTTCACCGTGCTGAATCCTCCCTCTCCCACCTCCGTTCCTTTCTCTCCACACTCCAATCATCCCTCCACCAGTCCGAGATCTCCTATCCCAATCGCCAGATCCGCTCCAAAACTGTCCAACTCTCCAACCTCCAGCCACCATTTTCCATCTCGAATCCACGATCCTCCTCCTTCGTCTCTTCAGCGAACATTAAGAAGAACAAGACAATATAAGTAATTAACTCTCAAACCATATTAATTTAAACTAAATAGATTGGTTAACCATTTTAAACTCATATTTTAAAAATAAATATAGTTAATTAACTGATTAACCATTTTTCAACTCGTATTCTTAGTTTTTTTGGATGAGTGGGAGTAAAGAGTAGATGATGTATACATAATCGCTTAATATTAATTTACTAGCTGGGTCCCGTGCCTCCGGCACTGTATGGACAATATGATTTATCTCAAACTTTGAACGACCAAAATAATTTATTGAGTGAGCGGGAAATTTAAAGTCATTTGTATTTTATTAAATTATTATTAGATTATTAGATAGATATATGTATTTTATTAGATAGATGTATGAACGGTGAGATTTATCTCAAACTTTGGACGGCCCAGATGATTTATTGAGTGAGCGGGAAATTCAAAATCATTTGTATTTTATTAGATAGATTTTGGGAGAGAGGAATAGAGTGGGGGGGGGGGTGGGTTGGGTGGAGTACACATTATTTTTTTTGGGTGGGGATGAGGGTGAGGGTGGGGGTGGGTGTGGGGGTGGTGGGTGTGGGTGTGGGTGTGGGGTGGTGGTAGGTGGGTAGGGGTGGTGGGGTATACAAAATGGCTTAATATCATTTTTTTGAGAGGGAGTGTTGGGTGGGTGGGTGGGTAGGTAGGTGGGTGGGGTGGATAGGTAGGTAGGTGAGCCAGGGGTGGGTGGGGTGGGTGGGGTGGGGGATGGGGTGGGTAGGTAGGTGAGGGTGGGTGGGGGTGAAGGTAGGTGAGGCGGGGCGGGGCGAATGAGGTAAGGGGTATATACATAATCACATAAATATTATTATTTTTGGTTGGGATGGATGGATGGGATGGGGTGGGGTGGGGTGGGGTGGGGTGGGGTGGGGGTAAGAGGTATATACATAATCACATAATATTATTTTTTTAGTGGTAGTGGGGGTGGGGGTAAGGGGGTGGGTGGGGTGGGTGGGATAGGTAGGGGTGGGGTGGGGTGGGGTGGGGTGGGGTATATACATAATCACATAATATTATTATTTTTGGTTAGGTTGGGGTGGGGTGGGGTGGGGTATAAAGGGTATATACATAATCACATAATATTATTTTTTTAGTGGGATGGGATGGGATGGGGTGGGGTGGGATGGGGTGGGGTGGAGTGGGGTGGGAGTAAGGGGTATATACATAATCACATAATATTAGTGTCAAATCAGGTCTTCTTGAAACTCATAATCCATAACAATATTAAAATGGTTAATATGATTTTTAACCATAACCATATGATTTCAATCCACATTATCCATATTAAAAATGGTTAATATGATTTTAGTTCTTAAATGGAACCATAACCATATTTTGAAAATCAAAACCAAACCATAACCATATTTTGTCAGGCCTAACGTTAAGATATCTTTTCAAGTTTATAGCAAAAGATAAAAATTGTGTGATTATAAGTATAAGTCTATAATTAGAATTAAAAAATAATAAATTTTAAAATAAAGTTTATTAATAAATGAATGTTAATTTTATTATTTTTAATAAATATAATGATTAATATTTTAAATTATAATTGGATTAAGTTTTTATCATTTTTAAAATGAATATTTTAATTACAATTATAGCTACAATAAGGGGATTGTATTCAATTAAAATTTTTAAAGATTTTTTTTAAGTGATAGACTTTTGCAGAGTTTGTGAATTTTAATGACTTTTAAAGATTTTAAAGACTTTTTCAAAATAACTTTTATAGACTATGAAATAAGTGATAGACTTTAATAGACTTTTTACCAAGATTTTAATAGACTTTTGTATACTTCTCATATATCATGTAGCTTATATTAATTATTAATTAGCCCATGTGTGCAACCTCTCACTCTTTTTTCATAAACTACAGGAAATCTCATTATTTCATTAAATTATTATGGCATGAGATTTTATATATGTTAAAACCATTCATATTATTCTACTTATTTCATGATAGATTTGGATACTCGAATATGAATAAAACTTTAGAAGCTACAGACGTAACACAAAAATTAAGCTCACTTTTCATTGAACTATATATACTATATATGCGTACGATTTTTTAGTAGGAATATCAAACTTTATTTTCACAAAATAATATGACAATGAAAATCTATATGATCGCAAAACTTCATACATGTGAGTAAATTGCCACCAAGTTATAAAAAATTTATCAGGAAGATTTTTAGTCGTCGGTAAGCCACAGACAAAATTGCCAGAGAGATTTTATTTTTCTTAAAATTATTAATAGTTGTTAGTGAGCCAAAATTAACCGTTAAAAAAATAATTATGCGACTTTTTAATTTATTTATGATATTAGAAATTAATTAATTAAAATGCCACGTAACTGATTTTTTAACAGTCGACTGTTGTCATCTTTTAACTAATTTTTTTTAATTTTGATAAGTTTTAGAATTTATCAAGATTCATATATATCATATACTATATCTATATAATATAAAATATATGTAATATAATATTAAAAATCAAAATTTACTGTGTAATTTTTCAAAGTCATAACGATATATTCCTATAATAAAAGTTTGTGTAATTTATTTTATTTTTAATAAATTTAGTAAAAAATTATAAACGGTTTATAATTTTAATAATTATATTTTCTAAAATTAGATTAATTTATATTCATTTTAAGTAAAAAAATTTACCGGAGAGTTTTGCGACTTTTGAATTTGACATAAAATCTCTCTGTAATTTTTTTACTGGCAATTTGAATTTTTACCTTTGTATTTAATATTTGGAAGTCTTTAGAAGTCTTTAGAGATGAGGTCAGACTTTGGATATGTGTTGATAGTTATTATTTTTCTTCTAAAGTCTGTCAAACTATGTCATATGATAGAAATCTGAAAAATCAATGACTTTTTGAATACCAAAATATTTTTATAGACTTTATAAAAGTCTCAATTTAATACTACCTAACTTTTAAAGACATTACAAAAGTTATAATTGAATACCAGTAAACTTTTATAAACTTTTTAAATGTCTTGATTGAATACAATCAAACTTTTAAAGTCTTTAAAAGTCTTTAAAAATATTTAAAAGTCTTAATTGAATACACCCTCCTAAGAAAAAAATGAGTTTTAAAGTATAGTATTAATGAATGAATGTTAATTTATTTATTTTTAATAAATACAATAATCAATAATCTAAATTATAATTCAAATAACATTCATCATTTTTGAAATTCTAAATTTTAATTTTAAATAAATGCTCTAATTACAATTATAAATAGAATAAAAATAATAATAAATTTTAAAATATAGTTAATTAATTCTAAATTAATTCGAACCTAACACATTTTAATAATAAAATTATATTATCCATTGTTATTGCCCCCTGTTATCGCAAGTAAATTTTAAAAGTACAAAATTTGTAACAAGCTAATATGTAAGACCCCAACTTATTATAAATAAAATTGAATTTCCTCTATTCATTATCTTAAAATAATAAGGAGTTAATTTGATATAATATTTTGGTTATGGGTGAAATGTGCAAATTTTTCAAAATAAGCAAGTGGTTATAAAATATTCATTGTTGTCGGGGAATATTCATTTGGTCGTAGAATATTCTTTTTGTCGGGAATATTCATACGACGGCGCAGTCATTTGTGGGCCCCATAACAGAATAACTGCCGGATGAAGAAAACGACAAGTTTGAATTTTTATAATTAACGGCGTAATTGTTATCGTTAACATTGTTGAATTATCTGGTGGTTAAAATACAGTAATACGCGTGGTTGCACAGTAGCACACGTTATTGCACAGTATTTTTGAATTATTGATTTTTACGTAAGAAGGCACTACTCAATAATTGTTATAGTAATTACTGTTCAATATTTTATTTTATTTATTCAGTAATTATTGCGTTAATATTTTATATTATTGTTATTTCAATAATTATCACTGCACAGTATTTCCATTATCATATCAATAATTCATATTATTTGAATAATATTATGAGATAACATTATTGTCAATGTCTAGAAAGTTCTGTCAAGGAGAGGTTTGGTCACCTAATTGCGTACCAGTAAGGAGAAATCCTTATTGGAAAGCCTCCTCTTTCCTGGGAACGGCCTGGTTGTCATTATTGTGATTCTGTAATATTATTTGTGAATAATTATTTATTAATTTATATGATATGAAAATATTTATTTTTATGTTGATATAATGAAGGAATTAATGTTGAGGTATTTTATCAGTATTTTTGTTGGAATGGAGGTATTAAAAATCAAATCAGTGTTCTTAAAGCTCTATTGTGTGAGTTATAATTTTAATCCGACCGTTGGATCGTTGTTATTTTTGGATATGTTATACATATATAAGTTGAGTATATGTCCACAAATTTTGAACTATTAAAAATTAACGTATGATTTGTTATGAATTTTATGAGGTATTAAAAATCGCCCGTTTGTGAATTTTGAATATTTTATGTTTGGAATTTGGAAAAACTTTCTTCTACAAAGTTGTAGAGAATTCGATTTCGTGTAGATTGGACATAAAATTTATATTTTCTGATAAAAGAGAAATTTATTATGAATTGTTGAAGTTTCAGAAATTAAATATTTTTATTAAAATTGTGGTTGGGATCCACTTTTGTTTTTAACATGTGGGTTGCAATTTTTTCTTCCAAGATGGCTGCTTTGATTTCAAAATAGGCGGCGTAGAAGATAAGAAATAATAATAATAATAATATTTTATTATTTAGTCTCCTATGACGTTCTAGTATTTTCCTATAAATAGGCGCTTAGGTTAGAATTGAAAATCACACCAGAAACATAAGTTTTCTCTCTCTATATTATCGAGCGTATTTTTGTGAGTATTTAGATATTTTGAGAGTTTCTATTCAGTGCAAGTTTCCTTCGACTTTACATCCGATATTCCGGTCAGAAACACTGTTATTTTGAGGTAAGGGATGTTATTTTCTTCATAAATGATATTATTTTCTTCAATATCATTATGCCAAAATATTGATATGAATTTTATTGTTGAATTTCTACTTTTTTGTGTCGGGGTTATTATTCACGTATACGGCACTATTCACGTATACGACACTATTCATGAATACGGTACTATTCACGAGTATTGTTCACGAAGTATGATTTTTCTTGTGGAATTTCTACCTTTTTGTGTTGGGGTTACTATTCACGTATACGGCACTATTCACCGAAAAATGAAATTTTCTCTTTTTCGTCTCAGATGTCTAATATGGTTACTATCTTTGATTGTTTCCATGTTTTGATCTTCATTCTTGAATTTTACTCCATTATGGTTTATTATGGAGTGTTTTTGAACTTGGATTATCTAAAGTATGAATCTCTAATCTTTGTCCTTTTATCTTATTGGATTCGTTCTCTAAAATATTTTTCATCATCCACAGTTCTTAATGATGATACTTGATGAATATCTGTGGCCTGTAGTGCAAAGATGAATGATTACCTGATGAATATCTTTGGCTTGTAGTGTAAAGATGAATGATTATCTGATGAATATCTTTGGCCCGTAGTGCAAAGATGAACAGGTGTTGAGATGAACATAACCAACTGGTGATACAAATGAATATCGTTGGCCCGTAGTGCAAAGATGAATATTTGATTCAAGATGTATATTGATTGATGTTATAGGGATAAAATATTGATGATGGACTTTTAAATTCATAGATGATAGTAGATTTCATTCTCTACTTAACTCTTCTAATGAATTGTTGTTTCCGCTGCAGTTGTTGATCTAAAACTTGTTGTCTATTATATTCTATCAGATTTTTCCCTGTTAAAGACTAAGGATAATTTTTTGTATATTATCTTAGTCATAATATTCTTTACTGGGCTAGTTGAGCTCACCCTTTTCCTTTTTGTTCCATTTTTCTTCTCAGGAGGTGAGAATTTAGCAATAACTAGTCGGGGTATGGAGTGATGGTCCAAGGCAGTTGTTATAGTAGTCCTCACTATTTTGTAAAATAGTGTATCAATAAGTGTAATGAGGACTTATTTGAGTGTGGATATTATCTAGAAGATAATATTTGTATTTAAACTCATAGTATTTGTGTTATCGTATTTTGCACGAAAATTGTAGTAATGATGTTGTAGTTGTTTCTGTACCATGTATTTGACGACTCAGAATGGGTGATGTATACCTATTTTGGGGGCGTCACAGTTGATATCAGAGCTTAGGGATATGGTCTCTGGCGGAGATCGGGGAATAGAACTAGGAGGGGAGAGATGAGTAAATCCTTCGCTAGTGTGTCCTACCTAAGCTTATTTGTTGGCCGGTCATAATATAAGGATATTATGTGATATGTTAATTTGTTTAATTAACCCTTGTTTTTTTGCTGTATTTAAGAGTGGCAGTTGAGAACGTTAACAATGGAGTGTATGAGACTGCGGAAACACCTTTAGTCACCAATCAGGAGAATGTGCATCAGGAAGGCAATATTCCTCCTGTAAACAACACCAACGAGCAAACGATGAATGATGGGATGTTTAGAAACTTTTTACAGTTCATGTAAAATCAGACAAGGGAGACTCGTGTACAAAATACGGGTGGAAATGATAGCAACGCGCGGTTTGTCACAGCCAAGCAGTTCAAGGAGTTGGGACCACCAGAATTCTTTGGAAAGCCAGATCCGATTAAGGAGAAAACGTGGGTCAAGAAAATTACCAAGATATTCGATGTCTTGGGATGCACGGAGGAACAGAAGGTTCCATTCGCCACCTTTATGTTTCGCAGTGAGGCAGATTACTGGTGGGAATCTATAAAGCGTACCCAGCCAGCCACACTCAACATGTCTTGGAAAATGTTTCAGAAACTGTTCAATGACAAGTACTTTCCTGAAAGTATTCGTCACATGAAGGAGGTAGAGTTCATCAAGCTGGAGCAAAAAAATATGAACATGTCGCAGTACGAAGCTAAGTTTGCCGAATTGTCCCGATTTGCATCCTATTTGGTTGATAATGAGGAGAGAATGACGTGAATGTTTCTACGAGGTTTGAAACCCGAAATACGTCAATACCTCATTTCTCACAAACTTTGTTTATATTCAGATGTTGTGAATAGGGCTCAGTTATTGGAGCGCGATAATGAGTTAGCTCAACCCTAATAATAATGACCAACAACTCGATGATAATAGTTACCAGTAGCAACGTTCATCGGAACAATGATAACCATCATAGAGGAAATTATCGTGCAAGAAATGGTAACCACTTCGATGGTAATCATGGCCAAGATAACAGAAGAAATAAT
This sequence comes from Panax japonicus, assembly GCA_020205505.1. Lineage (NCBI taxonomy): Eukaryota > Viridiplantae > Streptophyta > Magnoliopsida > Apiales > Araliaceae > Panax > Panax japonicus. The sequence continues at coordinate 24,082,764 of CM035112.1, read as the reverse complement.
TCAAGTGGAAATTTTAAGAAGAGAAGATTTAACGATGACGAGAATACGTCGCCAGCAGCACCATCACCAGCAACAAATTATAGGGGAGGAGAACGACCGCCAGTTAGATACTACAGATGCGGATAGGAGGGACATATAAGTCCAAACTGTTCAAAGTCTTCCAAGGTATGTTTTAGTTGTGGAAAAGACGGTCACATAGCTCGATTTTGTCCTGTAGCGAAATCAAGTCTAGCTGGGACGGTGACACCAAAGGCGGATACGGACAAAACAAAGTCGGCGGTTTCTAGAAGAGCGTTTTTCGTGACTGCCAAAAATGCGAGGAACCTGAATGAAGGTATCACGGGTTAGTTAATTATAAATTCTTGTGAAGTCTATACCTTATGAGATACCGGTTCTACCCATTCTTTTATCTCTCTTACTTTTGCTCAATGTTTAAACTTGACTCCGGAGAAATTAGACTTTGACTTATCTATGGAGACTCCGTTAGGAGAAACTTTTATCATATCCACTGTTTATAAATCTTGTTTGATACAAGTGGGCACAATCACATTACCTGTTGATCTTATCTCTTTAAAGATATTTGCATTTGACGTGATTTTAGGGATTGATTGGTTAACTACTCATCATGTCAAAATTGATTATTTTCGTAAGGTTGTTAGTTTTCATATTCCTAACCAACCTGTTATGCGAATTCAAGCAACCAAACCATTGAAGTCAAACACTTTCATATTAAGCCATTAAGCCATTCATTTATTAAAAAATGGATGTCAAGCTTTCTTAGTCCATTTCATGGATTTAAACAAAAATACTTCAGATTTGAATGATATTTCTATTGTTAGTGAATTTCCTGACCTATTTCCTGAAGAATTTCCTGGCCTACCCCCAGATCATGATATTGAATTTTTTATCGAATTTGAACCCGGTACAAAACCCATTTCTAAAATCTAATATCGAATGGATCCTATTGAACTTCAAGAGTTAAAAACCCAACTACAAGAGTTGGTACCCTGAGCCTCTATCTGGTGACTTCCTTTGTGGAATGCACCAAAGCCAGACTTTCCGTAGGGGACTCTATATTTGTGTGGTGGTAAAATGATAGGTGACATTGTGATGTTCTATCCAAGATTGGGATATGAATCACAGTTGAGAGCAACCAAAGTCGGTGACCAAAGTACGTAGCTTTCTGGGCATAGCTGGTTATTATCGGAGATTCGTGGAAGGATTTTCTTGAATCGCTACTCCGTTAACTTAGCTGACTCGGAAAGATACAAAATTCGTATGGAGCGAGGAATGCGAAAAGATTTTCCAAGAGCTCAATAGGTGACTCATTTCGGCACCTGTTCTGACCATACCATCCTAGAAAAGCGAACGTGGTAGCTGACGCATTGAGTAGAAGATCGTACGCGAGTACGAGTGCGATATTGTTGAACATAAAGACCTATTTTATATAATTTACAAACGATAAAGATAGAGTTAAAGACTCTAGGGACCTACATTATGATGTTAAATATACTAATAGAATCGACTTTAATTGATAAAATTAAAACCGCTCAAGCAACACACCGGAGCTGATGAATATAAAGAAGAAGGTACAAGAAGGCGTTATTCTAGAAGTAAGAGTCGATGAAGAGAAGAAAGCTCAAACCTTCAATTTATTTGAAATCCTCGATCGAGTAGGAACTGTGGCCTAAAGACTCGCCTTAACGCTAAGTATGTCACGTGTTCATAACATTTTTCACGTATCGATGTTACATAAATATGCGGATGACCCAAACCACATTATTGCGTTAGAACTAGATGAGATAGCTGAAGATTTAACATACGAGGAGGTACCTGTCAAGATCTTGGATAGAAAAGAGCATGTCCTACGCACAAAGGTTATACCATAAGTTAAGGTTTTGTAGAGGAACCATTCTATTGAAGAAATGACATGGGAGTTGGAATCAAAAATAAAAGCGAGGTATCCTCACCTTTTTGAAACACCAAGTACGTACGTCAATTTTGAGGACTGAAATTTCATAAGGAGGGGAGGTTGTAAGACCCCAAATTATTATAAATAAAATTAAATTTCCTCTATTCATTATCTTGAAATAATAAGGAGTTAATTTGATATAATATTTTGGTTATGGGTGAAATGTGCAAATTTTGCAAAATAAGCAAGTGGTTATAAAATATTCATTGTTGTCGGGGAATATTCATTTGGTCGTGGAATATTTATTTTTGTCGGGAATATCCGTACGACGGCGCAGTCATTTGTGGGCCCCATAACAAAATAACTGTTGGATGAAGAAAACGACAAGTTTGAGTTTTTATAAATAATGGCGTAATTGTTACCGTTAACACTGTTGGATTACTTGGTGGTTAAAATACAGTAATACGCGTGATTGCACAGTAGCACACGGTATTGCACAGTATTTTTGAATTATTGATTCTTACGTAAGAAGGCACTACTCAATAATTGTTACAGTAATTACTGTTCAATATTTTATTTTATTTATTCAATAATTGTTGCGTTGATATTTTATATTATTATTGTTTCAATAATTATCACTGCACAATATTTCCCATTATTAGATCAATAATTCATATTATTTGATTAATATTATTAGATAGCATTATTGGCAATGTCTAGAAAATTCTGTCAAGGAGAGGTTTGGTCACCTAATTGCGTGCCAGTAAGGAGAAATCCTTATCGGAAAGCCCCTCTTTCCTGGGAATGGCCTATTGTCATTATTGTGATTTTGTAATATTATTTGTGAATAATTATTTATTGATTTATATGATAAGGAAATATTTATTTTTATGTTGATATAATTGAAGGAATTAATGTTGAGGTGTTTTATCAGCATTTTTGTCGAAATAGAGGTATTAAAAATCAAATTAGTGTGCTTAAAGCTCTATTGCGTGAGTTATAATTTTAATCCGACCGTTGAATCGTTGTGATTTTTGGATATTTTATACATATATAAGTTGAGTATATGTCCACAAATTTTGAACCGTTAAAAATTAACGTATGACTTGTTATGAATTTTATGAGGTATTGAAAATCGTCCATTTGTGGATTTCGAATATTTTTTGTTTGGAAGTTAGGAAAAACTTTCTTCTGCAAAGTTGTAGAGAATTCGATTTCGCGTGGAATGGACATAAAATTCATATTTTTATGATAAAATGGATATTTATTATGAATTGTTGAAGTTTCGGAAATTAAATATTTTTATTAAAATTATGGGTGGGACCCACTTTTGTTTTTAACAAGTGGGCTGCAATTTTTTCTTCCAAGATGGCTGCTTTGATTTCAAAATGGGTGGCGTAGAAGATAAGAAATAATAATAATAATATTTAATTATTTAGTCTCCTATGGAGTTCTAGTATTTTCTTATAAATAGGCACTTAGGTTAGAATTGAAAATCACACCAGAAACATAAGTTTTCTCTCTCTATATTATCGAGCATATTTTTGTGAGTATTTAGATAATTTGAGAGTTGCTATTCAGTGCAAGTTTCCTTCGGCTTTACATCCGATATTCCGGTCAGAAGCACTGTTATTTTGAGGTAAGGGATGCTATTTTTTTCGTAAATAATATTATTTTCTTCAATATCATTATGCTGAAATATTGATATGAATTTTATTGTGGAATTTCTACTTTTTTGTGTCGGGGTTACTATTCACGTATACAACACTATTCACGTATACGACATTATTCACGAATACGGTACTATTCATGAGTATTGCTCACGAAGTATGATTTTTCTTGTGGAATTTCTACCTTTTTGTGTCGGAGTTACTATTCACGTATACGACACTATTCACAAATACAGTACTATTCATCGAAAAATGAAATTTTCTCTTTTTCGTCCCAGATGTCTAATATGGTTACTATCTTTGATTGTTTCCATGTTTTGATCTTCATTCTTGAATTTTACTCCATAATGGTTTATTTTGGAGTGTTTTTGAACTTGGATTATCTAAAGTATGAATCTCTAATCTTTGTCCTTTTATCTTATTGAATTCGTTCTCTAAAATATTTTTCATCATCCGCAGTCCTTAATGATGATACTTGATGAATATCTTTGGCCTGTAATACAAAGATGAATGATTACCTGATGAATATCTTTGGCCCGTAGTGCAAAGATGTATATTTTATTCAAGATGTATATTGATTGATGTTACAGGGATAAAATATTGATGATGGACTTTTAAATTCATAGATAATAGTAGATTTCATTCTTTACTTAACTCTTCTAATGAATTGTTGTTTCCGTTGCAATTGTTGATCTAAAACTTATTGTCTATTATATTCTATCAGATTTTTCCCTGTTGAAGACTAAGGATAATTTGTTGTATATTATCTTAGTCATGATATTTTTTACTGGGCTAGTTGAGCTCACCCTTTTTCTTTTTGTTCCATTTTTCTTCTCAGGAGGTGAGAATTTAACAGGAACTTGCCGGGGTATGGAGTGATGGTCCAAGGCAGTTGTTATAGTAGTCCTTACTATTTTATAAAATAATGTATCAATAAGTATAATGAGGACTTATTTGATTGTAGATATTGTCTAGAGGACAATATTTGTATTTAAACTCACAGTATTTGTGTTGTCGTATTTTGCACGATAATTGTATTAATGATGTTGTAGTTGTTTCTGTACCATGTATTTGGCGACTTAGAATGGGTGATGTATACCTATTTTTGGGGGCGTCATATAATACCTATATATATGTATATAATTTATATATTTGTGACTTATTAATTATTGAATATAAGGTATTAATATATATATATATATATATATATATATATATATATATATATATATATATATATATATATATATATATATATATATGAGTTCTAATTCATGGCAACCGGTTGTTAGGAGTACTATTCCAGCAACCATCATCTTCATCATTTTCCATCATTGATCAATATAATTAATGGTTGAGATTGAAAAAAATAAAAGTCTTACCGCTACAAGTTGTAGCGACAGTAGTTACACTTACTTTAGTGGATTAGTAACTTTAATTACCGCCACTACAATTTTAGCGGAAAGACTTATTTTTTTCAATCTCAGCCATTAATTATATTGATTAACGATAGAGAAGATGGTTGCTGGAATAGTACTCCTAACAACCGGTTGCCATGAATCAGAACCCTATATATATACACTTTAAAATTTGCAATATTTATAATCTATAATTAGATTCAAAAGTTTACATTGAATATTTAATTCTTTTTTTCAAAATTATTATTAATTATTGCTCCCGCCTCTCGACATCGCAATTAAGTTTTTTAAGTAAAAAAATTGTAACAAGTTAATAATTATAGTTTGGTAAGTTAATATATAGAGCAATATGTTCATTCACAGCTGTGTATAATTTATTTGTGCATAGTATGCCAAAACTGTCGTTTTGGCAGATTTTTTATTTATTAAAAAAATAGCTTCTCTCTTCCCAAATCAGAAATCAAAAATAAATATGCCAAAACGACGCAGTTTTGAAAGACTGCGCACAAATAAAATATACACGGCTATATATATGTGTGTGTGTGAGAGAGACCCCGAATTTTATGAAATAAAAGTATTCAATTTTCTTATAATTATTATTTTATTTAGTAAATGGTTAAATTGATAAAAGGTTAAAGTTAGGGGTGATATTTGAAAATTTTGCAAAGTAAGCAAGTTGATATAAAATATTCGTTGTGTCGGGGAATATTCGATTGGTCGGGGAATATTTGTTTTAACAGGGAATATTCGTACGACGACACAATCATTGGTGAACCCCACAACGGAAGTATTGTCGTAGTTAAAAAATGACAGAAATATCTTTATATAAAAATAACGACGAAAGTTTTACCGTTAAACTGTTGAAGTTACCGGTGGTAAAAATACAGTAATACGCGTGGTTGCATAGTAGCACACGATATTGATTATTGATGCTTACGTAAGAAACCACTCAGTTATACTCAATTATTGCTACATAGTATCTCACGTTATTTGATTCAATTATTGTCTCAGTATCATCTGCATAATATTTTATATTATTAAATCAATAATTAAGACGAAAAAGTTATTCATACTATTATTTGCAATATTGACAATGTCTAGAAGTTCTGTTAAGGAGAGGTTTGGTCACCTAATTGCGCGCCAATAAGGAGAAATCCTTATCGGAAAGCCCCTCTTTCCTGGGAACGACCTGGTTGTTAAATATTGTGTGTGACGCCCCCAAAATTCGGACACCCATATCTCGAATTCGGTGCATCACGTGCAATTTCGAATATCTTACTAACATCATCAACAACAGAAATAATATAATAATTTATATTGATATAATATAAATATTCGCGTCCCAAGATACCGTAACCATTACTACGACAATTCAGTGATTAAACTTAACATAACTTAATCATCCTTAAATACATCATAATAAGCATGACAATAATAATAATACTTCAAATCTTAAAGGACTAAGTTATTCTGTCGCCTTGCCCTTTCCCTTGTCCTTTTCTGAAGTACTGCCTTGTTCTGCCTTAACTGTAATGTTTTTAGGAAGCAAGAATGAGCAACAAGTTTGCCCATCAAGTAATATAGCCAGAAGAATAAGTAGTTATAGCATTTAATTTCAAGGGTATAATAATAATTGGTAGTTCAAGGATATCAAGAAATATCAAGAGTATTTAATAGGTATCGCTATAGACTGAAGGATATCAACAATTTTCAGGATTTATTCATTTCGAGGTTCAATATGAATGAGCACTGAGCAGTCACTAAGGACTAAGAACTCTTACTAGAATTAACAGTATTACACTGTAATCCAATATAAACGAGTACAATAGGTGATCAGCCTAAAGTACCCTACGTTATGCATAACATTTAATCATACTCATGTGCGCACGTCGATTACCCGATAATATATAATTTTCCCTTCAATGTGGGTTGTTCATCTCAGTAGATTTACGATAGTCCGCACCAAGTCAATCAGTTTGGATAGCTTTTTAACACATAATAATAGTCTAGTCGAATCAAAGGCTTAGACAATTTTTATAATGCATTTAAGAACGATAAGTCCAATGCTTGCAACAACGTCAAGGTATACAAATGATTTTCGAATAGAAATAGATATTTGCTTGATAAAAATTTGATTGATATGATAACAATTCAAATGAATACAATGTGAGAATTAAGGAACTTGCCTCGTTCGTCGATTATGTTTACCTTTGACACCTTGTCACGTATACTGCCTATAATATAATAATATAGCCGTACAAATTAGTGATTGTTGAAAACCGACTCACTTTAGCTATTAATCGCATGTCATCCTAGTTTAAGGTACTAGTCTCTCATACAATACATGATTTTTTTTAAAAAAATACTACATTTCTTACATACTACACATTTATGCTCACAATTAAGAAAACTATGCACATAACATTAATTTATTAAACTGTTGCTCAATTTAGTTTACCTGAACTAATTTTATTAATTAGAGTCCAAAAGGACTTTTCATAACCCGCTTGTTTATTGCTAAAAACTTGCACTCATTTTATTTTTGATGAATTAATGCCACATTAGAGTGTAGCTTAAGGGTAAATACACCTACCCTTTTTATTACTTCCTAAAAATATTATGCACACAGTGTCACAATTTAATGTTTTAATGTTATTATCAAATTAGTTTAGTGTACTGATATATATATATATATATATATATATTTCATTACCTCCATGTTGGCTAATTAAAATATTTCTTTGAAAGACATTACAAATATAATACATAAACAACCACACTTTATGGAAACACTCTTCTTATTGAATTTAAATATTACTCTATTTATCCTCAATGAACATTATGGAATAACAATTTTTATTTATTTATTTATTTATTTATTTATTTTAATTTTTTTAGAACCAAGTCCTACGTTGGTCTTGCTGGAGGTACTAAAATGTGTTTGATATAAAGCCTTCTAAATCTTCACATTGCCCCCATATTACTATCCAAGAATACTTAATAGGTAAGGCTAAAAGGATCTTTAATGCCTTGCACACTAGCAGCCGAAATTAGCCTAAAAAAAAACTATAGCAACACCCTTATTGCATAAAAAAAAAATTTAACATGTAGCAACATGCCTTGCACACTAGCAGCCGAAATTTGCCATAAAAAAAAATAGCAGCATACACAAAATAAAAAGATCACATATATCAACCCTTTACTAGGTACACCCAAACCGCCCCTACCTTCTCTTCATTCACATGCTTGCTTGCTTGCTTTGTTTTTTTTCTCATGCATAGTAGTATCCTTAATGCAAAAACAAATTAACATGAAGCACCCAATAATTACACACACGCAACCCCCCCTGTATACATGCTTTGGGGGTTTTTTTTTTCCACTACATAAAATCAGTTATGCATTCTTGCAATTTAATTTATTTATTTTGAAAGCACATGGTAAATATTAATTTAGCATGCACACATTTAGTTTAGCATACAAATTTTACAAGCAACACAAAATATCCACATTACTTCAAAAAGAAAACAAGCGTGTACTAGAAATTAAATGGAAATAATTTTATTTAACTATTTTGTTTTATACCTTAGCTAGGAAAATTTGAAATGAGTTGCCAAGGTGAAGATGTGCTGCTGCTACTCCTTTCTCTTCACCAAACACTCCCACTTCCTCTATAATGGTTCTTTCCTTTTTTTTTAAAAAAAAACTAGAGCAAGGGGTTTATATATACAAAAAAAAGTGCATAAATTAATTAAAAGTCTTCTTGGCCATCCCCCTACAATAATTTTATAGCATCCCTAAGTGCTCTATGACATCCCATCACACATGTCCCATTGTGTTGTCAACAATAAAAAAAACAACTTACACAAGCTTCCTTTTCTCTTGGATCCCATGGTCCCAGAATGATAGTCTCAATTATGTAATACCCCATGATAGAACTCCTTCAGTTGGAATTTGATCATTTATTTAAAAGGCTAATTGGCTTTCAAATCTACATGGTTGCTACATTGCACTTGCTGCCAAAAATGGGTGGACAAATTTCCATATGGCTGCCGAAAATTTAAAATAAAATGGGTGGATAAAAATTTCACATGGCTGACGAAATGGGTGGAAAAAATTTCACATGGCTATGTTCTAATTCCCTTGGGCTTACACACATATTAATAGCATTAAACTTGGACTCTATTTTGCTAGCCACACACACCCCAACCGAAATTACAAGTAACATAATAGTTTGGCTAGAAAAGTCATTAAGTCCGCCTACTAAATTAATTTAGGCCTACCACCTTATCCTACCATATTTATTATTTGGATTATAAACATGTAGATACTTAATTATTATGGCAGCAATTAATTAATTTAATTTATCCAAATAACACTAAATTATACACCACCTTAATAATTATTAATAAGTTGGGTTATTTCACATAATTTAAGTTACTCATTTAAATAATAATAAAAATGATTTAGTCCATCCAGACAAGCTTTCAAACCAATTCAATGATTTATCATTACTCTGGTATAGTTAAATAAATTAATTATATACCACCTCTCTTATTGTCATCTTTTACTTAGTAATGCATTCCTCATTTAATTTATTCCTCACTAATTCAATCATTGTGTCACACAAGACATTTCATAAGCTTATCATAATTCTCCACATCTTATCAATTATTAAAAGTTTAATTTAATTCAATTGAGTTACTCACCTCATGTTGTCTAAGCATTTATAAAATAAATATTCACACGTTCTATTTATATAAATATTAATATTAAATCATAAAATTTACGGTTATTACATTGTGAGTTATAATATTAATGATGAATAATTGATTGAAGTATTAAGAATGTATTTATTGAAGATAAGTGAATTACAAAAGTTAGAGTTTAGGGGTACTAAAGCGTAATAAGTTAAATCAATTTGGACTATTGGTGGTGGTTTTAATAGTAAACCAATCTGGACCATTGATGGTGGTTTTAATAGTTAATCAATCTGGACCATTGATGGTGGTTTCAATAGTAAATCAATCTGGACCATTGATGGTAGTTTTAATAGTAAATCAATATGGACCGTCGGTGGTGGTTTTAAAAGTAAATCAATCTGGACCGTCGGTGGTGGTTTTAAAAGTAACCAATCTGGACCGTCAGTGATGGTTTTTAAAGTAAATCAATCTGGACCGTCGATGGTGGTTTTAAAAGTAAATCAATCTGGACCGTCGATTGTGGTTTTAATAGTAATCAATCTGGACCGTCCGTTCTAATAGTAAATCAATCTGGATCGTTCGTGAATAAGTTACTATTTAGTCCATTCTCCTATAAATAGAAGCTTAATTCTTCTTTCATTCTCACCAATTCACTGAAATTCACAAAAGAAGCTATAGAGAGAGAAACTATAGAGAGAAAGAAGAAAAGTATTCTGCAACTTCACTATTGCAGTATCCGGTCTTCTACTAAGGTAAGGGAAGTTATTTCTTTTATATTCATAAGGGATATTATTTATTATATTCGTAAGGGGTATTATTTCTTTCGTATGCATAAGGAATACTATTTTTCGTATTCATTCTTTAGTATGTCAGAATAACCTGTCAACGCGGATTACGTACCGTATGACAGGTGAAAATCCATTTATAGTTTTTGTATGTTAATTCTTTCATATTCTTAAATCTAAGCTTACTATCGTAAGTATTGCTCCTATAATACCTGAAATTAATAGAATATCCTTGAGTTTTGCACTTCATCCAATATCGTTTTATTGGAATATTGATCTAAACTTTCTTATTAAATATCAATATTTTCACCCGGGGCACTGATGATTGGGTAATATACCCATGAATTGGATATATTTGGCCTTAATTTATTGTATTCTCAAAGCATTTAGATTTGTTTTACTGTGTTTAGTTGTGTTATTGCAGGTTTGTGAGCTGTAGGAACAAATTGGGGAAGTTGAGTTGAGAAAGGACAAAATGGTATCATTCTGTACCTCAGCGCCGGGGCACTCATCATAGTGCATTCTACAACGCCTGGGCGCTGGGCCTCGGCTGGCGTTGACCAGGGACGCGTGTGATTGTTCGGTTGACTTGGTTTAAAGAAGTTATTTAACAAAGTTGATTTGGAGAAGGATTGGGGCATAAGATGAGAAGTATATAAGGTTTATTTACATTGAGTTAGGGGACTAATCTACACAATTGGAGGCTGATCAAGAAGCTAAGGGAGAGTTGAAGGATTTTTACTTGGAGTTTTTCTCTTCTTCTTTATTCTTTAATTTGTGTATTTCTTTAAGGATGATTTGCAAAATATTGTTGGATTTAATTTCCGTTATGAACTAATTTCTTTAATTAAGATTCCAATTGAACCTTTTATGATTATGAATTAATTATTTGATTTATTCTAATTATTTATGTTGAAGTGTATTATTCATCTTACTTTGTTCTGATTGATTAATTATCTGGCCAATAATTACCTTGTTACTCTAGAAGGAATTGAAAGAGAAATTCTAGGGTTAGAACTGGGCATGGTGACATGTGACTTAGTTATTTGCACAGTGAATAATTAGGTTTGTGAATAGAATGGAAATATTTATTTGCCGCATGTAACACATAAAGAATTGGGATTGTAACAAGTTTAATTCAATTGTTTTGCATAGGAATATAGCAAAATTAATCTGGGTTAAATAGAAGGCAATTGATCACTTGGAAAAGGACTTTTGGCACTTGTGAATTTCTGTTAACAATTCAGTAGACATAATAATTGGGATAATTGGATAATTAATTTATAGTTCATAATTAGGGATATTGGAGTCTTAATCCTTTTTTATCTGAATTCAATCAAATCTTAGTTTGGTGTATTTGTTTTCTTTTAGATTAATTTCTTTTAGTTGCTTAATTTAGTTTTCTTAATTTGAAAAATCACAATTATTGGTTGTTTAAATAAAATTGAATTGATATAGTGCTAGTAGTTAGAATTTATTAATTAGAATTCTCTGTGGGATCGACACTCTATCTTATCATTCTATTACTTGTTGACCGTGTATACTTGCACGTTTGCTTTGATTGTGAAATCAACCAACAAGTTTTTGGCGCCGTTGCTGGGGAATTCTTTATTAGTATTAATTCCATATTAGTTATAATCAATTCGGTCTTAATTTAAACATTACTTATTTTTCTTCTTGTATTTGCAGGAATTCTTTGTGAGTGTATGCACACTAGATCAAGGGCGAAAAAGGAGCTTTTTCCTTACATGGACGATATCGAAAGTAAGTTCCGAAAATTGCAGTTGACTAGTGCAGTGACACCTGTGGAAGAAGAACTGGCAGAACAAGAAATTTTAGCGAACATGGCAGGGAACGGCCAGAAATCACTTAGGGACTTTGCCATGCCGAATGTCATGGATATACAGTCGAGTATTAGGAGGCCGGCGATCAACGCAAACAGTTTTGAGATTAAATCGGGAACAATTCAGATGCTTCAGAATACATGTCAATTTGGGGGTAGTTCGATAGATGATCCGAATGAGCATATCTTAAGTTTCTTGGAAGTTTACGACACCTTCAAATTCAACAATGTATCGAAAGATGCTACAAGGTTTAGGATGTTCCCGTTTACCTTGAAAGATAAAGCGCGAAGTTGGCTACACTCTTTGCCTCCTGGCTCAATCACCACTTGGGACGACTTAGCTCAAAAGTTTCTAGCTAAGTTTTTCCCACCAGCAAAGTTGGTAAAACTACAAAATTTATTTACACTTTCGCACAATTTGATTCAGAATCGTTATATGAGGCGTGGGAAAGATTTAAGGATATGTTCCGTAAGTGCCCTCATCACGGAATTCGGCAGTGGATGTAGTAAAGGATATTTTGTGATGGTTTGCACGCGTCCACGAGGGCTAGTATTGATGCAACAGCAGGGGGAACGATCATGTCTAAGAGTTTTGATGAGGCATATCAGCTGTTAGAGACAATGGCCACCAACAACTATCAGTGGCCCATGACTAGGTCTAATCCTACGAAAATACCGGGAAAGTATGACGTAGATGCGATGACAGCATTAACAATACAAGTGGTCGCAATGGCTAAGCAAATGGAAGCATGGCGTCCACAATCCACACAGCATGTAGCAATAATTTAGTGAATTATGTGCTGGGGGTCATGCTACGGATTAATGTGCCATAAATTCTAAATCAGCTCAGTTCGTAGGGAGCTATAGTCAATCTACCCAACCTTACCCGAATTAAAACACATATAATCTGGGTTGGAGAAATCATCCGGGGTTTTCATGGAGTAACAATCAAGCTCAAGCGCTGAGACAACAAACACATCCGGGTTTCAAAATCAGACTCAACAACAACCAAAGAGGAAATCAAGTTTGAAAAAAACCTTGGAGAGATTTATTAGAGCGTCTGAGAAAAAGAACGAGGAACAAGATAAAGCATTGAATCAACTAGAACTGAATATGAAAAGCCAAGGTGCATCGATTAATAATTTGGAGAATCAAGTAGGACAGATAACACATACACTGAATAACCGACCACTTGGAACACTTCCGAGCGGTAAAGAGAAAAACCCGGGCAGAGATGAACATTGTAAGGCTGTAACTCTACGAAGTGGAAAGGAATTGCAAGAGACAGTCAAGGATGGGGAAAAAAGGGACAAGGCATCAATTGAAATTGAGGAAGTTGTGGACACCGGAAAATGTCAAGATGAGACTTTAGAGCAGAAAGAACCGGAACCAACCATCACAATGCCTCCCATACCGTATCCGCAAAGGTTTCAGAAATCCAAGTTGGATAAGCAGTTTTCACGATTCTTAGATATTTTCAAGAAACTGCATATCAATATCCCCTTTGCCGAAGCCTTGGAACAAATGCCGAGTTACGCCAATTTATGAAGAAGGTTTTGTCAAGAAAAAGGAAATTGGGTGAGTTCGAAACAGTAGCATTGACCGAAGAATGCAGCGCGATCATTCAGAATAAGTAACCACCGAAGCTCAAGGATCCAGGTAGCTTTAATATACCATGTGAAATTGGAAATCAATTTTCGGGTCGAGCATTGTGTGATTTGGGGGCCAGTATAAATTTGATGCAATTATCCGTCTACAGCCAGTTTGGGCTTCAAGCTCCATGACCGATAAATATCAGTTTGCAGTTAGTAGATAGATCGGTTAAATATCCACGAGGTATTGTTAAGGAAGTTTTAGTTAAAGCGGATAAATTCATCTTCCCTGCGGACTTCTTTATCCTGTATTGTGAAGTGGATAGCAAAATTCCAATAATTCTTGGGCGACCATTTTTAGCAACGGGTAGAACTTTGATTGACGTTCAAAAAGGTGATTTGACGATGCGAGTTGAAGATAAACAGGTCACCTTTAATGTTTTTAAGTCAATGTCTTATCCGAAAGAAAAAGGTGAATGTTTGCGGGTTGATATCATGGAGGAATTGGTTAATCATAAGTTCAGTGGAAATTACTCAAAGGATCTGCTTGAATCCATTTTGCTTGGGATAGACGATTGCAGTATTGAAGATGACGTAGAGTATGTCAAATGGCTAGATACACAATCAATCTTCTGAAAAAGCAATCAATCATTCGACACCCTTGAGAGGCCCAAAACGGAAGGTAAAAAGTTCAAACCCTCGATAGAAGAGCCACCGGTGTTGTAATTAAAGCCACTACCATCTCATATGCAATATGCTTATTTGGGAAAAGACGCTACCCTACCAGTTATTATTTCGACGGAGTTAACTGACACGCAAAAGGAGAAACTGTTACGGGTCTTGCGAGAATTCAAAACAACAATTGGGTAGACTATAGCGGATATTCAGGGAATTAGCCCATCTTATTATATGCACAAGATTCTAATGGAAGAGGTGGCGAAACCAACCATTGAGATGCAAAGAAGGCTTAACCCCATTATGAAGGATGTGGTGAAAAAGGAGATTATAAAGTGGTTGAATGCCGACATTATTTACCCTATCTCGGATAGCTCATGGGGAAGTCCTGTACAATGTGTACCAAAGAAAGGGGGTATGACAGTGGTGAAGAATGAAGCTAATGAGCTCATCCCTACTCGAACAGTTACAGGATGGAGAGTATGCATAGACTACTGCAAGCTGAATAAAGCCACACGCAAGGATCACTTCCCCTTGCAATTCATAGATCAGATGCTGGATAGGCTAGCAGGACATCAGTTCTACTGTCTTTTGGATGGATATTTGGGGTATAATCAAATTGCCATAGCATCGGAGGATCAAGAGAAAACTACATTCACATGCCCCTACGGTACATTTGCATTCCGGTGTATGTATTTTGGGTTATGTAATGCACCGGTAACCTTTCAACGGTGCATGATGGCGATCTTCTCCGACATGGTAGAGCAGACTTTGGAGGTATTTATGGATGACTTTTCTGTGTTCGGTGATAGCTTTGATTTATGTTTGAAAAATCTGATTTTAGTGTTGAAGGGATGCGTGGAGACTAATCTGGTTCTTAATTAGGAAAAATGTCACTTTATAGTGAAAAAAGGGATTATCTTGGGGCATAAGGTTTCTGCAGCACGGTTAGAGGTGGACAAAGCGAAGATTGAGACAATTGAAAACCACCCCCTCCATTATCCGTGAAGGGAATCTGGAGCTTCTTGGGACATGCGGGTTTCTATAGATGCTTCATTAAAGATTTCTCCAAAATTTCAAAACCCTTATGTTCCCTGTTGGAGAAAGACGTGCCTTTCAAGATAGATCAGTCATGTATCGAGGCATTTGAGGTATTAAAGAAGAAGTTGGTCTCTGCTCTAATTATTATGGCGCCCGATTGTTCTTTACCATTCGAATTAATGTGCGACGCCAGTGATTACACAGTGGGAGCAGTATTGGGACAACGTCACAACATGATTTTTCACACAATCTACTATTCCAGCAAGACGTTGACGGATGCCCAGTTGAACTACACAACCACTGAAAAAGAATTACTTACAGCTGTGTTTGCCTTTGACAAATTCAGAGCATTTCTGATTGGGACCAAGGTAATTGTCTACACGGATCATTCTGTCATCAAATATCTGATTGAGAAGAAAGACGCTAAACCGCGGTTAATACGATGGGTATTGTTGCTGCAAGAATTTGATTTGGAGATCCGGGATAGAAAAGGTACCGAAAATTAGGTGGCGGATCATCTTTCTCGGTTGGAAAATGTAGAATTTCAGCAAAAAGATAACGTCATGATTAATGAGAAATTTCTGGATGAACAACTTCTCCGAGTAACAACGACATTGCCATGGTATGCAGATTTTGTGAACTACTTGGTTGGTAAAGTGTTACCACCAAACTTAAACTCTCAACAACGCAAGAAGTTCCTCCACGACGTGAAACAATACTATTGGGACGAACCATTTCTGTTTAACGCCTGCGTGGATCAAATGATTAGACGTTGTGTGCCACATGAAGAGATGAATAGCATACTGGGTCATTGCCACTCCTCAGATTATGGAGGCCATTATTCAGGTGATCAAACAGCAGCCAAGGTGTTACAATCGGGATTTCTCTGGTCTTCCTTATTCAAGGATGCTTACCTCTTTGTGCTGAAGTGTGATCGATGCCAACGCGTAGGTAATATCTCCAAGCATAATGAAATGCCACTCAACTCAATTTTGGAGGTAGAACTATTCGATGTTTGGGGAATTGATTTAATGGGACCTTTTCCATCCTCTTTTAATAATCAGTACATTCTGTTGGTGGTCAATTATGTTTTCAAATGTGTAGAAGCCACAGCTTTACCCACCAATGATGCCAACGTTGTCCTCCAATTTTTGAAGAAAAACATCTTCACCCGATTTGGGACGCCGAGGGCAATAATAAGTGATGAGGGAACTCATTTCTGTAATAAGCAGTTAACTAAATTGCTTGTAAAGTATGGGGTTCATCATAAAATTATAGTCGCGTATCATCCCCAAACCAATGGTCAAGCGGAGGTCTTGAACAGGGAGGTCAAGCGAATTATAAAAAACGTGGTTAATCCGTCCTGAAAAGATTGGTCATTGCGTCTTGACGATGCTCTATGGGCATATCGAATAGCGTACAAGAATCCGATCGGCATGTCACCTTACAGAATGGTATATGGAAAGGCGTGTCACCTCCCGGTCGAGCTAGAACACAGTGCACACTGGGCCATTCGGAAACTGAACTTTGATCTACAAGTGGCGGGGGAGAAAAGGTTACTGCAGTTAAACGAGACGGATGAATTTCGATTCAATGCCTATGAGACGCAAAACTCTACAAGAAGAAAGTCAAAGCCTGACACGATAAAAAAATTCTTGATCGGACATTCGAACTGGGCCAACAAGTCTTGCTTTTTAATTCACGATTGCGTTTATTTTCTGACAAACTAAAATCTTGTTGGTCAGGACCGTTCATGGTTAAATCCGTCGCACCACACGGAAACATTGAGGTTGAGGAACCAAATTTAAAACGAACATTCAAGGTGAACGATCAACGACTTAAACATTACTGGAGTGGACCCATCGAACGTCAATCCACGGTAATGTACCTCTCCGAACCAATGGACAACTGAGCACAACAGCAAAGTCAGACTAACGACTATAACCCAAGCGCTAGAGGGAGGCAACCCCATTTTTATTTATTTATTTTATTTTATTTTTGTTTTATTTATTCTTGGTATTTTATTTTCCCATATTCAATCTAGTGTAGTTGTGGTTATTTCATTTTTATATACGCTGAATAACATTTGCCTGTTTTTCAATTCAGTACAACTGCAATGTGACCAGTCAAATACATAAGGAGCATCAAAGACAGCGCCTCAGCCCATTCTAGCAGGATCTGCAGCAAGCCCTCAGCGCCCCGGCGCTCAAATTGACTTGTTCACAGCGCCCCGACGCTAGACTTGCATGCCCGACCCTGTCCATAAGCGCCCCGTCGCTTGTTCTCTATGCAAAACCAGCGCCCCGGCGCTCGCACTTGACATCGAGCCCTGTCCACAGCGCCCCAGCGCTGCACGACTGTCCTATTTCAGCGCTCCGGCGCTAGGCTAACGCATCAGACCCTGACGGTCAGCGCCCCGGCGCTCTATACAAGCCATATATCACAGCGCCCCGGCGCTGATGCAAGAGAAAAGAGTCCTGTTTCAGTTCAATAACCGTTCGGTTCCACTCCAGTCATTCCAACTTCTTCACACGCCTCTGTTATCTCAAATAAATTGCTCTCCTCTAGTAACCGATCTTAAAAATTTTATTTAGCTTCATAATATTGAACGCAACTATCCATCTCATATTGGGGTTTTCAATCTACAACCAATTTTTCTTTTCAAATTTCATCTTCAAAGGTATGTCTTGAATTGCATTCAAACTATTGCAAAACAAAACCTTGTTAACGGCGCGATTGGTGAGTTAATATTTGATTTATGTCCTCCTACATCCAAAACGCTTGAAATGTTCAATCTTCTGATCTTGAATATCCAATATTGCACATAGATAACTCACTTTTGATTGGAGAATTCATACATGAGTGGTTATTGAATGTTAGAGGCATGGCATGAATGGATAGGGAATTAGTGGTGGTTTAAAGCAATTTATTAGTTGCCTATTAGGTGTTTGATAATTTGCCTAAGTCAATGATCATGTTCAAATTCGCACATATCACCATATCCATGCACAGTATTTATGGACCATCTTGTCACCGCAATATTATAAATCTACTGTCGCACATATTCGTTACTAATGTGGGAAGAATTATACTGTCTTGATGCATACACATGAACATATTGCTTTACATGACACAACTTTTGGGCAAATTGTGTGTTTCTTTTGACAATTATAGAAGTTGAATAATATATGGGTCTAGGCGGTACAATAGCGAACTTTCATGAGACGATGTGTCATGCCACACCCCTAACTGTTTACACAACGTACACATATATTTGAAGTTTGGGGGTAGTGTTATGGATACGTTTATCCAAACTAGAATTCTGTCCAAAGCTAATACATGTGCATGTCTTTACTTGTAGAATTCTCTACATGGCATCAAAACGTCAACGAGGAGAAGGTTCCGGTTTCGCCTCGACTCCACCAAAATTTGATAATCGAAGGTTTATCTTCGCCAAGGCACAGGAGTGATACAACAAGATGGCTACCCGCTTTCTCATCCCCGAAAGAGGTCTAAGGCCCGACCATTCCAAAGACGAGGATATAGCGGTCATGATAGCTGAAAGGAATTGGTTCACAATCACCGAACAGCCTGATCCAGCTGTGATTGCAGTTGTAAAAGAGTTTTACGCCAACGTGCCAGAGCACTACCATTATGGTCTTTGTGAGGGTCAAAATGGTAGAAATTGGTAAAGAGGACATAAACAGGTGTTATCAATTGCCATTAGAGGGCCTGGATGATGAGTATGCTAGACTCGTGAGTGATGGGCCAGACTATGAAAAGATAATTCATGAGCTATGTCAATCGGGAACCACATGGACCGTGTATGAGCGTGGTAGCATGACTTTACCGTTGTCGCACCTCAGTCTATATGGAAAGGCATGGTATGCCTTTGTTTGTGCCAAACTCATGCCATGCACACATGTGAGCCACGTCACCAAAGAAAGGGCTGTGGTGCTATATTCAATTATACAAGGCCTAAAGATTGATGTCGGCCACCTTATTCAGCAGTTCATTTTTTGAGCATCTCGATGAGGGACCACAGGATGGTTACCACATCCGTCTCTCATCTACGTTTTGTGTGCTAAGTTTGGGGTGAAATGGAAGTCAGATGAGATGATTCAAACGCATATGCCAGTTTTGGACTATAAGTTGATAAGCAGGTATAAAGTGTCGACTGTTGGGGCAAACCACCCTAGGGGATTGGGTTTCATAATTCCCCAAGTTGAAGCTTCTCAAGCTCCACCACTTCAGGTTCCACCTACTTATGGCCCTTCCTCCGCAGCTCACCGTGGTGTGGTCCTAGAAGCAGTCCAACGTGAGATAAATGGATGGTTTTACAATCTTGAAGCCCAAAATGTCTGCCTGTCTGAACGTCAAGATGTGATCTACAAGTACTTGGTTGACCAGTTTGTAGCCCAGAATGCTATGAACGCCCAGTTGTTTTCGGGTGTTAATCTCAATCAGTTCCCTACTGCTCCAATTCTGCCTATGTTTCCCCTTCTGATCAAGAGATAAGTGAGCATGAGGGTACTCCACCCAAGGAATAAGCTCGTCAGGGAAGTCCTCTGTTTTATATTGTTTTATCTTTCACATGAGGACATTGCTCTAGATAAGTTTGGGGGTAGTTTATGTTTATTTGCATTAGTAGATTGTGATTGTTAATAGTTTGTGGGTGCTTTGAATTGTTATTGTTGGTTAAATGTTGCATTTAGGATTGCATGTTAATTCCATCCTTTGATAGTACGTATGTTTGGGGCCAATGATGAAATTAAAATTGCATGAATAAGGCTAGTAAGGATTGTTAAGCTAGTGATATGATTTTCTTGATATGATTTAAATCTTCATCTGTTTGACACTGATATTATAAGGATAACACATTTTGAAAAATGACCATGTTGGCTATGATAGTTTAAATAGATAGATAATAGAGTTCTAAAGGAGGAATGCTAGTGAAATAAAGGAACAATTTAAATAGCTAGTCAAGACTGAATTTAGATATGAACTCAAGTTTGGGGGAAAAATATTTGTAGTATATAAGCTTTGAAAAAAAAGAATAAACACCGTGGCATGCTTGTCTAGTTTTGTGGCCTTTGTTACTTGAGTAAGTAAGCCCGAGGGGATTGTCTCTACACCTAGCGCCCTAAGGTCTTAATGGCTTGGGAGTCGTTGGTCGAAAGCTCGTTAAGGTAACACTGAAAAGCCTAAGGGAATAAGACAATACATAGTCATGAGAAAAAAAATGATAAAAAAAATATAATAAAGCGGGAAAAGTGCAAAATGCCCCCTCATATAAAAAAACAAGTATAAGTATTCCATTTTGACCCCTGGACTTTGGTGATTATTTAATTTCAGTTGAATCAAGTTTATTTGATGAGCTCTCGAGTTGAAACTGTATGATACCTATTAAGAACTTTATTATTTTTCATATTTTACTTTTCATTAGTTAGCATGGTTATTAATCACACACTCACAATATCAGTAATAACAGATTTAGATTCATTGATTGTTGGGATATTATTGAACTGCAGTAACATGATGTATTAGTATGTTAATGTGATCTTTCTGAGGCCTATGAATATATTTGTGTTATTCAATTGCTGGAATTAAGAACATATAGATAATTTTCATATTGTATGGTTGTTTAAGTTATCTTTTATGTCTTGTGTCTTGTTGCCCGAGGGCATGCAACGATTTAAGTTTGGGGGTATTTGATGATTGGGTAATATACCCATGAATTGGATATATTTGGGCTTAATTTATTGTATTCTCAAAGTATTTAGATTCGTTTTACTGTGTTTGGTTGTGTTATTGCAGGTTTGTAAGCTGTAGGAACAAATTGGGGAAGTTGAGTTGAGAAAGGACAAAATGGCAGCGTTTTGTACCTCAGCACCGGGGCACTCATCATAGTGCATTCTACAGCGCCGGGGCGCTGGGCCTCGGACTGACGTTGACCAGGGACGTGCGTGATTGTTCGGTTGACTTGGTTTAAAGAAGTTATTTAACAAAGTTGATTTGGAGAAGGATTGGGGCATAAGATGGGAAGTATATAAGGTTTATTTACATTGAGTTAGGGGACTAATCTACACAATTGGAGGCTGATCAAGAAGCTAAGGGAGAGTTGAAGGATTTTTACTTGGAATTTTTCTCTTCTTCTTCATTCTTTAATTTTTTCTTTAAGGATGCTTTGCAAAATATTGTTGGATTTAATTTCCGTTATGAACTAATTTCTTTAATTAAGATTCCAATTGAACCTTTAATGATTATGAATTAATTATTTGATTTATTCCAATTATTTATATTGAAGTGAATTGTTCATCTTGCTTTGTGCTGATTGATTAATTATCTGGCCAATAAATACCTTTTTACTCTAGAAGGAATTGAAAGAGGAATTCTAGGGTTAGAACTGGGCATGGTGACATGTGACTTAGTTATTTACACAGTGAATAATTAGGTATGTGAATAGAATGAAAATATTTATTTGCCGCATGTAACACATAAAGAATTGGGATTGTAACAAGTTTAATTCAACTGTTTTGCATAGGAATATAGCAAAATTAATCTGGGTTAAATAGAAGGCAATTGATCACTTGGAAAAGGACTTTTGGCACTTGTGAATTCCTGTTAATAATTCAGTTGACATAATAATTGGGATAATTGGATAATTGATTTATAGTTCATAATTGGGGATATTGGTGTCTTAATCCTTATTTATCTGAATTCAATCAAATCTTAGTTTGGTGTATTTGCTTTCTTTTAGATTAATTTCTTTTAGTTGCTTAATTTAATTTTCTTAATTTGAAAAATTACAATTATTGGTTGTTTAAATAAAATTTAATTGATATAGTTCTAGTAGTTAGAATTTATTAATTAGAATTCTCTGTGGGATCGACACTCTATCTTATCATTCTATTACTTGTTGACCGTGTATACTTGCACGTTTGCTTTGATTGTGAAATCAACCAACAGGTACTATTCATGGGTTACTATTCACCCGATTACTATTCATTCTAGTATTATTCACTCGGGTATTTGGGGCACTTTTCATGCCGGGTTACTATTAACGAGTTACTATTCATGGGTTACTATTCACTCTAGTATTATTCACTCGGGTATTTGGGGCACTTTTTATGCCGGGATATTATTCACGGGGTACTATTCCTGAAGTACTATTCACAGAAAAATTTATTTCTTTTCTGTACAAATTATTTTTGATACATGGATATTATCCTCGAGTTTTACTCCAAAAAGCAGTATCGTGTTGATAATTTGGACATTTTTAAATTCTGGATAAATTAAATTGTTAAAGTCTTTAATATTTATCCTTGATCTCGTTTGATTGAATTCTTATATCATTGTCATCATCCTCGTGCTTATATTGTGATGAAAGTCATCTTTGGCTTACGTGCGTGGATGGACTGTTGATTGGTATGATTATGACCAGGGATCATTTGGTATAATCATGACCCGTAATGTTACAAATGATGTGGTAAAAGTCCTCATTGGCTGTAGTGCATTGATGGACAGTTGTTGGTATGATTATGACCAGGAATTATTCGGTATAATCATGACCATTGGTGAAAACATGAATATCCTTGCCCGTAGTGCATGGATAATTCGTGGTCGTGAAACTAATTAATATCCTTAGCCGTAGTGCAAGGGTGATTCGATGATGTGGATTATTTATTAAGCTGAGTCTCAACAATAAAATATTGACAATATACTTTTAATTCGTATAAGATAGTAGATATCATGCTCTACTTGACTCTTCTAAAAATACAGTTGCATGTCTTTGGAATGTAGTGCAAAGATAAGCTGTTAAAGAATATCTTTGGCCCCGTAGTGCAAAGGTGAATTTATTAATATGATTATGAATATGAAATGTGATTTGGTATAACCATGATCTTTGATGTTTCAGGTAAAGACAGGTGATGAAAATTATATTTGTCCTGGGTGCGAAGAGGAATTTAGAACCACAATTATGATTATGTGTTATTAATATGATTGTGGACAAGAACTATTGATTAATGTTACAGGGATAAAACATTGTTGGTGGACTTTTAACATGGAGAAGATAATAGACTTTATAGTCTATTTGACACTTCTAATGGATTGCTCGTTTCGCTGCAACTATGGTTGAAAAGTTTTATCATCTACCATATGTTCTAAATCTCTGATTTATTACTGATGAATGCTATTGATAATTTAATTATCTTTAGTCATGATATTCTTTACTGGGCTAGTTGTGCTCACTCTTTTGCTTCATAATTCCTTTCAGGTAATAAAAGTGTAGCTGGGTCGAATGGGGATAACAGGGGATTAATAGAACGGTGGTCTATAGTTGTTGAGATTCTCCCTGTACAGTATGGAAATAATTTTATTGAGAACTTTAGATAAGTGTGTTGTATTTTATACGTCATTTAATATTTAATTATGGTGAACAATAATAGGGTGAGGCGAACCCAACTTTGGAAGGGTGTTTTGTCACTATCATACAAGATGTCTATTGACATACCACCTCGTGTTATCATAAGACAGGGTTGTGCACATTCACTTGCTGAGTATATCTACGAGTACTACCTATATAACCTTGGAGTTTTGTTGAAATATAATTCTCAATTGGAGACAATGGAGATAATTATATGTCAAGAGAAGACTCACCATTGGAAAGAACATGATAGCAATCTTCTCATTTTTCTTTGGAGACTATTGGGTCAACCAAGGATAATTCTGTGGACATATGATATCTATCATAACCTAGACGCATGGTCTTCCATGTACGAATGTTTCCTTGAGCATTATCCACAGATTTTAATTTCTAAGACAATTATTGACTGTACTTTTATGTAAAGTACCATTGTAAGGTAATGTGGTCGAAGCACCATAAGAGTAACATATATTTGTATTAAAACTCATAGCTTATGTGTTGTCGTACTCTGCACGACAGGTCAACAGTTGTATAAATAAAGTTTATATTTGATTTTTGTAATGTGATATCTGGCGACTCAGAATGGGTCGTGTGGACCTATTTTGGGGGCGTCACAATATATATATATATATATATATATATATATATATATATATATATATATATATATATATATATATATATATATATATATATATGGGCCCCCATTCATGGCAATCGGTTGTCACGGGTACTATTTCAACAACCATAATATATACTGTTGATCGCAACATTGGATAACACGGATTGAAATAGATTTTTCCTTACCGCTACAAGTTGTAGCGACATGAGAAATTACTCATTTGTCCCTCATTTGCTCATGTGCTACACTGTTTACCGCTACAAGTTATGTAGGTAGTTTAGTTAACTAATAAATTAGAATAGCTCAGTGGTAGCTTAATGGCCCAATAACCCATAGGTTTTAGGTTTGAAACCTAGCTGTTATATTTTTGCTTCTTATGTTATATTTTTTGTGTATTAGATAAATTCTATTGCCATCTATATATATACACATCTTAAATCTCCACATTAAACTAAATATATATAAAGTAACTATGAATATTTATATAACGTAACTATAAATATATATATATATATATATATATATATATTTATAAACAAATATTCATATAAATATTTATAAATTTATCTTTAAATATTCATATAAATATTTATAAACAAATATTCATATAAATTTATCTTTAAAATTTATAAACAAATATTTATTTATAAATTTATAAATATTTCATCTAAATTTAAAAAATTTAGATATGAATATTTTTTATAAATATTTATATGAATATTTGTTTACATATATATATATATATATTTATATATATAAATGTTCATAGTTACTTTATATATATTTAGTTTAATGTTGAGATTTGTTTAGTATTTTATTTAGTTTGATAAGAAATTTTGAAAAGAATATATATGGTAGTAAAATTTATCTAATACATAAAAAATATAGCACATGAAGCATGAAAAAAAATTTAATAATGACTTATAAGTAAAAAAAGAGAGTTAAATTTAAGTTATTTCAAACACTAAATAATAACAAATGACTTATAACTTAGTTTTACCAACTTATAAGTCATTGCCAAACACCGTCTAATTTAAGATATAAAGAGAAATTAATATTTGATTATAAAATAATTTACAAGTCAAGAAAAATGAGAATTTGAAAAAGGGGAGTTAAAAAAGAATTTACACACCATTGGTGCAACTTAATTGGTCTATGCCGGAACCATTGGCGCGACTTAATCGGTGTAGTTTGGTCAATTTTTGGTGCAATTTCAGGCGCGATTTCAATTTCTTGCCCATCCCTTGTCAAAAAGTATATATGTAAAAAACGAGTTACAAGAAAAATTTATATAAATTATTTTAGAAATTAATTATATTTTTTTTCAAAATTATAAGTGTGCTAATATGATCATTATAAACTACATCCAATTAACTACAAACTTTAATTTTTGTAAATTAGAAAATATATCTATATACGCTCAATTTTAATTTAAAAAATTATAACTTTAAAAAAAAAAAAAACTGGACATATATTTTGAGATGAATGGAGTGAAACATTTCACTGTAAAAAATTGTGTTCAAATAAATACAAAATTTTAAATGAAAAATGATCCGTTTGGGGGGGGGGGGGGAAGAGGCATGCTTATTGGGTTTGTCTTAATTTTGAGCAATAATTTACTAGTCGTTGTAAAAAAATGTATTAAATACGGAACGAAAAAATATTGTTGCCTATGAATGTGGTGTATATTATTAGGCAACGAAATATAGCAACAAACAAGTTTTCGTTGTCGACGATGAGGAGAAATCTCATCGATAACAAAGAAGTAAATAGGCGGTGGATTTTTTTTCCCCGCAAACGATTTGACAACGAATGTTTGCAACGACTTATGAATTTTGTTACAAAAAATAAAAGCCTTTCATAAACTGCAACAAATGACAAATTTTATTGCTAAACATGCATTTTTGGCAACGAATTTATAAGTCGTTTCCTGAAAAATTATTTCCAAATGTCTATTTTTTGTAGTATATATTTTACTTTGTTTAGTAGAAAATAACATTTATTTTACTTGGGGAGAAAAATAGGCAGTGGGTTTTTTTTCCCGCCAATGATTTGGCAACGAATTTTTGCAACGACTTATGAATTTCATTACGAAAAATGAAAGCCTTTCATAAACTGCAACGAATGACAAATTTCGTTGCTAAACATGCATTTTTGGCCGAAAAATTATTTTCAAATGTCTATTTTTTGTAGTGTATATTTTATTTTGTTTAGTAAAAAATAACATTTATTTTTTTTAGGAGAAAATAAAGGATTTATATCCAACTTTTAAAGATGGAAAATGACTCTTGGAGGATTACTATATAGAGATTGAAGTTAAGAAGGAAAGAAGAGGGAAAAAAGGAGCAAAAGTATCCAAGTTCAATGAATTTAAATTAGGGCACAAATTTATTTTTCCTGTAAATAGGTATCTTGTTTTAGAGAGAATAAGTATTAGGTATTGTATTAGTTTAGGTTAAGAGTAGGAGTAGATTAAATTACTTCTTCATTGTACGTTCTATTTGGGAGCATTTTATTGACCCCCATGTGGGCTGAAGGCCTGGTACCAGAAGGGAATATTAAGCCCATTGGGGCGAAGCCCTCAGGGATGTCAAAGGATTTCGGACGTCTGAGTCCTCTAGGCTGGAGTATTATTCAGGTTTATGGCGTTCGGGTTAGGGCATCCGAGTCCTTTGGGCCGGAGCCCTAATTTGTTGTATGGTGTTCGGGGTCGGGTATTCGAGTCCTTTAGGGCCGGAGCCCAGACTAGTGTATGAGTTTGGTTAGATTGGGCCTGTACAATGGGTTGTCCCGCGTATGGAATCTGGAGCCATAAGGAGTTTAAATGGTCAAGGATTCTAGTCCTAACCATATTCAAATAAGGTAACTCCAAGTATTGGGATTGGATTCCATTTGCACCTTTTAAGGAGATTGTGTTGGACCCAAATAACGGTAACTGGCATATTTAGGAGTCCTAAGCCGACTCGGAGAAAGATTCTAAAGTAGTGAGAATACTATAAATACAAGGCTTGGGTTTGAACTAACAGGTAATACATCTTTGAGCACTAAACACTAAAGCCTCCATTGTTAACCTTGTGAACGACCTGTACTTATTCTCACACCGGAGCTATCCCCTGGAGGCACAAGTCATCAAGCTTCATGTGTGATCTGTTATTGTGCAGGTTCAAACGCGTGGATTCTGTGATTGGACGCACCGACGAAACTTGGCGTTAACATTGGCGCTAGAAGGAGGGTATTTAGTGCTTTTTTCAATCACAATCAACTTTTCCGGTAGAAGGTATTATGGCGAGCCGAAATAATAGTGTCTCTGTTCAGGAAAAGGCGAAGACCCACCAAACCTCCCAGGTGAGGGGGTCGGTGAAAGATAGATTGGGTTCCAAAACCCCGGGGGTCAGGATGAACCGACCCCTTCTCTCCGGCGAAAGCTCTTCTCTGACACCCAACATATGCCCCATCAGGTTAGTCACGCCAATGCCAACCAATCTCAGACACACGAAGGGCGAGGGAGAGGCCGAGGAGAAGGCAGCTGTGACCAGAGGGAATTTATTCTGAAGAAGAAAATGCAGCAAAACCAAGACGCCATGATGGCCTTACGTCTTCAGCAGGAGGAGCTTGAGGAGCAGATGGCAAATATGGCTGGAGAACTAGGAAGCTTCCTTAAAGAGGCGTAGGCATCGGAGCCGATCCCGATCACCTTGACGGGGGGAGGTGGAAAGAGAAAAGAGTAGGCCCAGAAGCCACTCGCGAGATGGAAGAAGCCGAAGGAGGAGCCATTCGGTAGATCAAAAATTAGAGCATCCGGGCAGATCAGGATAGAGGAGGAGGGTCGCGTCTCCCGAATATGAGAGGGACATGCATATATCATCCCCCCGTATAGAGGAGTCTGACCCCCTTACTCGAAGGGTGGCGGAGTTGGAGAAACTGCTGGCGGCGAAGAGCTCGATGGAAACACCCTCGACCTGCCTAGGCTCACCCTTTTCACCAGAAATCAACCACATTACTGCCGACCCCAAGAAAAAGATGCCCCCGATGGAGACGTATGACAGGTTGGGGGATCCCTATGATCATTAAGATGGGTATGACAGGTTGATGACATACTACGGAGATTCGGACGCTGCTAAGTGCCACATGTTCGCAACAACTTTGAAGA
Organism: Panax japonicus; assembly: GCA_020205505.1. Lineage (NCBI taxonomy): Eukaryota > Viridiplantae > Streptophyta > Magnoliopsida > Apiales > Araliaceae > Panax > Panax japonicus. Next base: position 24,053,928 of record CM035112.1, on the reverse strand, counting down.
AGTGTGTCCGAGAATGGATGGGGACCTTGGCAGTAAGATCAATTAATTCATGGAACGACCTTCGGGAGAAGTTTTATGCTCGATTTGGAAGTAACAGGAGATGAGGAAAGATCACGACTTCCCTCATGTAGGTGAGAAAGAGGTTGGATGAAAGCCTAGGTTAGTACGTTAAGAGATTTCGGGAGGCTGTGGGCTTAGTAGCAGAATTGAATTCCCCTCAAGACTTGGGATTTTTCACGACTGGTCTGGATATAAGAAAGTCGAAGGAACTGATGAAGGATCTGGTGATCAACCCTCCAGCAGATTTGACAGAAGCCATTCATCGAGCCGAGGGATTTATTGCAATAGAGGAGGCTATGGGAAACTTTAAGCCTCACTCTCAGTCCTATGACAAACCCATGGACAAAGACAAATAGAGTTATCAGCGTTCGGACAGCAATCAGGGGAAGACGAATAATTATGGAAGAAAAAACTATAATGGTGGAGGTTCGGGAAGTGGCCGACCACCTTTCTCGAGCAGAAACGTCAATAAAGTTTACACCGCCCTCAACACAGATCGGGCGAAGATATTGGAGAAGATGCAGAAGAAGCCGTTCTTCGAGCCATGTTCGATGCATCTGAAGCCCTGAAAGAGAGGCCGAGACAAATATTGTGAATACCATCAAAGTCGCGGACATACAATGGAGATGTGCAATGATCTGAAGGATTTGATAGAGAAGAACATCCAGAATGGCCATCTAGTTCAATATGTGGTTGGTCGGGAGAATTTTGTGGCGCCCAGGGAGGAAAGTAGAGGACCGGCTTGGGATACACAGCCAAAACCGAACCAGCCAACCCGAGGCGTGATCGACATAATTTCAGGCGGTTCGATAGGGCGTGTGACCGAGAAGAAGAGAAGTGGACACCTCGGGGCTGTGTTTTCAGTGGCAGGTTCCTTGCTGAGAAAGGATCGACCTACTCGGGAGTATCCATATCTCTCTCAGATGAAGACAATCCTACAGATCTTATAGAACCACACGATGGGGCGTTGGCAATAACTGCTCAAGTCGGGCCAGTGGACATGAAAAGGATGATGATCGAGAATGGGTCCTCGGTCGACATACTGTACACTCACGCTTATCAGAGGATGGATCTGAAAGGAAAGAAGATTGAATTGGGTGGAGAAGGCCCGTTGTACAGGGTTTAGTGGGGACCCTGTGCATGTGTCGGGCACCATCGAATTGCCTGTCAGGTTTGGTACAGCTCCCTAGTAGGCAGAGATAATGGTTAGATTCTTTGTGGTAAAGGTAGATTCGGCATATAACGCTATTCTGGGAAGGCCGACACTAGCGGCATTGCAAGTAGTAACATCCATACCTGACTTTAAGATCAAGTTTCTGACACCGAATGGGATTGGGGAGGTAAAAGGTGATGTTAATATTGCCCGAAGGTGCTATCGGAACACATTAATATCTTCAGGGGTCGGGGCAAGCAAGAAAAAATAGACAATGGCCATTGAAATAGAGCCTTTCACTGAAAGTAGCACAGAACCTCTTGCCCTGCCTGTCTAAGAGACAGAGGATGTGGAGTTGGTCCCGGGGAACACATAGAAATTGATCAAGATTGAATCGGGGTTGATGGAATCATTCCGAACAGGGTTGATAGATCTTCTTCGGGTATATGCCGACATCTTCGCGTGGGAACCTAGTGACATGCCCGGGGTAAGTGAGTCAGTGGCATCACACAGGTTGCATGTGGACCCGAAGAAGAAACTAGTTATACAGAAAAGAAGGATTTTTGCTTCAGAAAGGTAGAGGATCATAGACGAAGAAATCGTCAAACTACTGGAAGCAGAATTCATCTTCGAGATCGACTACCCCGAGTGGTTGGCTAATGTGGTATTGGTTCCGAAACAGAATGGGAAGTGGAGATTATGCATCGATTACACGGACCTGAACAAGGCGTGCCCAAAAGATTTCTACCCCTTACCCAACATAGACCAGCTGATCGATGCCACTTCGGGGTACGGCATGTTGAGTTTTATGGATGCCTTCTCGGGATACATCAGATCTCGATGAGCAAGGAGGACATCCCAAAGACAAGTTTCATCACTCATCGGGCCATCTATGCGTATCAGAAGATGACCTTCGTATTGTTAAATATCGGGGCAACGTATCAGCAAATGATGAACTTTGTATTCACAAAGCAATTAGGCTGGAGTATGGAGGTGTATATGGACGACATGATTGAGAAAAGCATGTCGATCCGGGATCATCTGGAGGATCTGGTAAACTTCTTTGAAATAGTCAGAAAACACAAGCTACGATTGAATCCGACTAGGTGTACTTTTGGATTGGGATCAGGGAAGTTTTTGGGATATTTGGTCAGTAAAAGGGGCATTGAGGCCAACCTAGAGAAAATACAAGCGATCTTGGACATGAATCCCCAAAGATATACAAAGATGTGCAAAGGTTGACGGGCCGGATAGCCGCCCTTCGGAGATTCGTGTTGAGGTTAGCTAAACGGTGTTTACCATTTTTTGACACTCTTAAGAGGCCGAAGAACGAGAAGAGTTTCCAGTGGACCTCAGAGTGTGAAGATGTGTTCCAAGGGATCAAGAAATATTTATCTTCAGCACCCTTATTGATGAATCTGATCCCTTCAGAACGTTTATATTTATACTTGGCTGTAAGCTCGATGGCCGTGGGGGCAGCACTGGTAAGGGACAAGGGGGGAAGATAGTTCCCGGTATACTACGTTAGCCACATTCTTCGGGATGCAGAGACAAGATATCCGAACCTAGAAAAGTTTGCCTACGCCTTGATCATCGCGAGTAGAAAGCTTCGACACTATTTCCAGGGTCTGTTGGTGGTGGTGTATACGGATCAGCCGTTGAAAAATGTATTGCACAGGCCAGAAGTGTCAAGTCAGTTGGCTACTTGGGCGATGGAACTAACACAGTTTTCTTTGGAATACCATCCCCGAACAACAATCAAGGGACAGACGTTGGCAGACTTTGTAGTGGAATGTTCCTTTATAGAACCGGACGTGAGTACAGTTACCGAAGCTCAACAGGGGCCGACTTCGTGGACTCTATACGTGGATGGATCATCGACTTCGGACATCAGCGGGGTAGGAGTTATTCTTACAAGTCTTGGAGGATTTAAAGTTCAACAAGCTATTCAGTTTCAGTTCAAAGCCACGAATAATGAAGTAGAATATGAAGCCATTTTAGCTGGACTTCGGTTGGCCCAAAGCCTAAAAATTCAGAAGTTAGTCATCTATAGCGACTCACAACTGGTGGTCAAACAAATATTCAGGGAGTATGAGGCTCGAGGGACAAGGATGACAAAGTACCTGGCAGAAGTAAAAGAGAAACTCATGTACTTCAACTCACATAGCTGCCAAGGAATCGATCGACCAGATAATACAGTAGCTGATGCTCTGGCCCGATTGGCAATGACTTAAACAAGTTCTTTCAATGGTTCAGTTCATTTGGAGTTGCTAGAACATCCAAGCGTTCCGAAAGGGGAGGTACTAGCGTTAGATCGGCCCGACTACTGACTCACACCGTACATATCTTACTTAGCCGATGGGGTTTTGTCTTCGGATCACATATTAGCAAGAAAGATCAAGCATAGGAGCACAAACTTTGTTCTCATCGATGGAGATCTATATCGAAGGGCTTTCAGTTCTCCACTGCTCAAATGCTTGACACAATCAGAAGCAGATTATACACTCCGGGAAGTGCATGAAGGAATTTATGGGGATCACATGGGGGCCAAGTCACTGGCATACAAGATTCTGAGGCAGGGATACTATTGGTCGACCATCTACTAGGAGGCCAAAGACTTTATCAAAAAATGCTCCAAATGCCAGCGGAACAGTGCCATCCCTCATCAGCCTCCCGAAGAGTTGTGTTCGGTCTTATCCCTGATTCCATTTGTCGTATGGGGAATTGACATCCTGGGTCCTCTTCCAAAGGCCAAGGGACAAATATGTTTTATGATTAGTGGCCATTGACTATATGACCAAGTGGGTCAAAGCCAAACCTCTACAGAAGATCACCGAACAATAATGTTTGAAGTTTTTTAAAGAGGGAATTGTTTATTGATTCAGAATCCTGATGGCAGTGGTCTTGGACAATGGCAGGCAATTAGTGGGGTTGAAATTTGAAGCTTTTCTGAAAAGAGTTGGGGATTCAGCACTGAAAGATTTCAATTGCTCACCCTCAGTTAAACGACCAAGTAGAAGTCACTAATCGAACCCTGCTTAACGGAATTAAAAGAAGGCTGGATGAACTAAAGGGTCGGTGGCCAGAAGAACTACTCAGTGTTTTGTGGACTTATTGAACTACCCCGAGAACAACAACTGGGGATTCACCATTTAGGTTGGCATATGGGACCGATGCACTCATACCTGTTGAGATAGGATCTCCTACTCTTCGTGTCAGTCAATATAATGAGTTGTATAATGATGATGGCTTACGACTAAACTTGGATCTTTTGGAGGAAGTTCGGGATTCATCCCTATTAAGGTTAGCAATCTACCAAAAGAGAATAGCCCGAAACTATAATCAGAAGGTGAAGCAGAGGAGATTTGAGGTTGGAGATTTGGTCCTTCGGGAGTCGGAGGCATCAACCCCCCCAGAACACTGGCAAGCTGATGCCGAACTAGGAGGGGCCCTATGAAGTGGTGGAAATGCCGAAGCCAGGTACATACCGGCTTCGAGCAATGGATGGTTCTGAAGTGAAGAATACATGACATGCTGGAAGACTTAGAAAATATTACCAGTAAAAGTTATGTCATTCTTTCCTTTATTTATGTAAGCCATTCTATTTATCAATGAAATAAATGAGATTTTTCTTCGGAAACATTTGTACTTCATTTATATTTATAAGCTTTTACATATCCGATCAAATAAACATTAGACTTAAACCGATCAAAAATTAGAAACGACATAACTGATCGGTAAAAGTCACGGGTATAACTGATTGAGATTTAATTCGATCAGATAAACTTCGGACTTAAACCGATCAGAAAGTTGGAAATGACATAAATGATCGGTAAAAGTCACGAGTATAACTGATCGAGATAACTACAAATCTGATCAAACAAACTTCGGGATTAAACCGATCAAAAAAGTTTGTAAAAAACGTTACTGATCGGCAAAATTCACGGGTATAACTGATCGAGAAAATTATAATTATAAACCGAATTAGATAAGCTTCGGGCATAAATCGATTAGAAAAGTTTGCAACAAACATAACTGATCAGCATAAGTCACGAGTATAACTGATCGGGGAAACTACTAACAAAATTTTTATAATTCATTCATATTTTTATGTTTTTACAAAATCCGATCAGAAAAGAAATGAAGACTACAAAATTTACAAGTCCTAAAAGAAGCTATTCCCGAGGAGCATCATCTCCAGCTTCAGATTCTTCATCCAAAGAATTAAGAACGACAACATCAAGCCCAACAGCTATTAACTTTGCCCGGGCCTTCTCTCGATAGGTTTCATAGCCTTCAGCAAACTAAGCCATGATCTTGTCGGTTAGGGCAGGGGATTCTTCATACTCTTTGATCGCACGGTGCTTGACCTCGGCGCGTTCTCCCTGTAAAGCATTATTTTCCCAGATCAAATGCATCATCTTTGCATGGATCCCGTAAAACTTCTCCTCAAGGGCATGAAGCACCTGCATCCGATCATTGCTCTCTTCGGATAGATGATCTCTCTCCTCGAGAAGCTTCTTGACATGATTGTCAAGGCCGACGAACTCTTCTTGAAGTAGAGAATATTGTACCTTGAGTTCATCGGCCTGACGTTCAGCCTTGGTCACTTTATTTCGGGTCTCAGCATGGAGATCTCTTTCTCTCTTTTCAGATCCGAGTTCAAACCTCAACCTCAGCCTCAAGAAACAGCACATCCAACCTCATCTGAACCTCTTTCTTAGTAGTATGGGCCAGAGGTGGAATGGTTCGAGCAAGGATGACGTTGGCCTGTAATGACAGAATACATCAGTTACGGAGATCAAAGCATAAATCTAAAAGAGCAAGTTAAGTGCTTTCGGGATTACCTGATATTGAGCCCTGACATAAGCTACTAGATACTCTTCGAAAGAGAATCCCTTAAACCGTTCATCATCACCAGGCAATTTGAAATGATCGAACAAATTGAAGGGAAACACCTCCAAAGGGCTCTTCGGCCAACAGGTAGTTGGCGTCCCTTGTAAAGAACTTACTTTAGAAGTCAGGGTTGAGGCAGAAAGTGGGTCGGGCTCACAACTTGCAGTTCAGGACCTTCGTATAATCGTGGCTTCTTAGATCAAGGTTCGAGAGGAACCTCTTCGATTTCCTCTGAATCTTCGATCACCGTAACTTGCGAAGGGGGTGGAGGAGTAGGCTTTGGCAGAACTGAAGAAGAGGCCTTGAGGGGGCTTTAGTGGAAGGTTTGGAAGGCTTCTTGGTTTTATTCAACAAGGCCATCTTCTCAGCTTGGTTTATTTTTAATATGCTTTTGTTAATTAGTTTGGCAGTGGTGGTGTCTGGAGGAGTCGAATCAGTTGCAGATCCGGTTGATAGCTCTGCGATCGGAATGATTTCTTCATCGGTAGCGTCATTTGTGATCGAGGGGCGGATGGGTTCGGCCGTTATTGGTAGAGGCATCAGAGAATCATCAGCACATTCGGGCTTGAAAATGGTTACTGCATAACAAGTAGAACAGTTAATACAAAATCGTTAGAAGATAATTAAGGATCAATGGAGATATGTGAAGGTTCGGGCTAAGATACTTACACCCATGTTTGTACAGCCAAGCCTCATTGGATAGAACTCCAGACTCCATTCGGTAGCGGACAGTTTCTTGTAGAACAATTTGAAGGTAGCAGATCGGTCCTTTGGAAACTTAGTGATTTTGGCAATGGGATCTTTGGGAGACGACCAGTTTGACAGAAGATTAAGGTCGGTTCCCCTCATGAAGAACCACTGGGGGTGCCATCCCTTGTTGCTGGAAGGGGTCATTCATGAAGGTGGCTCGACCGGCCACATGATTCAATTGCCTAAAGCCGAGTTCCTTTGATTTCCCGATAGTGAACAAGACAAAAAAGAACTCTCGGCCTCTTGACACAGGGCGATGAAGGCAATTAGGTGGATGTACGAGTTCGGCACAAGCTGTGTGAACCCGATTCCTATGAAGTAGAGAAAAGAAGATATGAATTCATGGAGGGGGAATCGGACCCCATATTTAAGGGCCCAAAGAGGAATGGCAGTCCAGTTGCCTTCAGGGCGCAAGAACATTCGCTCTTGGGGCTCTGGCACCCGAAGCTCTAGTACCCGAAGCTTGTACTTCTTCGGGATATTGAAGAGAGTACGAATGTCAAAAAGTTGCGAAGAAGTGATGGAAGACTTAGTATTGATGTGAGAAAAGTCGGCTTCAGAAGCGTAAACGCTTCGGATTTTGGCTTCAATGTTATCTTTAATGGTGTCGGTAAGAGCCACCGGCAAATCGACCGGAATCAGATCTCCGGTGGTGACAGTAAGAAGAATTGATTCAGTGGAGGGGGGAGGAACGCTAGAATCAGCCATTTTTGAAAAACGAGGTGTGAATGTGAAGCTTGAAAAGTAGAAATGAAAAGTGTTGAAGGTGATTTGGGGGCAGTAAGACCTGGAATCAGTGAAGAAGAATGCTTGCCGAAAATCTCCTTCACCGAAAAGTTTGAGAGAAAAATTTGAAATGGAGGAAGAATGGAAAAAGTGACAGTGATGGATGGAGGGGGGTTTTTATAAGTGGGGTTGCACGAAACCTAAAGGAGGCCATTTATGGCAGATGGGGCATGGCCTTGGGGAAACGTGTAGCCATTCGAAAAACGAAGTAAAATCGCTTGGGTTCCCCAGACAATTCATCATTTGCTGTCGTGACTCTTCGAATTCATGTCTTTTCAAGTCTCTAATTATAAATTCATTATAACAAGAGACTGAGGGGCAATGTTCGGGAGCATTTTACCGACCCCCCTGTGGGCTGAAGGCCTGGAACCAGAATGGAATATTAAGGTCATTGGGCCAAAGCCCTCAGGGATGTCGAAGGAGTTCGGGCGTCCGAGTCCTCTGGGCCAGAGTCATATTCGGGTTTATGGCGTTCAGGTTCGGGCATCCGAGTCCTTTAGGCCAGAGCCCTAATTTGTTGTATGGTGTTAGGGGTCGGGTATTCAAGTCTTTTAAGGCCGAAGCCCAGACTAGTGTATGAGTTTGGATGGATTGGGCCTGTACAGTGAGTTGTCCCGTGTAAAGAGTCTGGAGCTATAAGGAGTTTAAATGGTTAAGGATTCTAGTCCTAACCATATTCAAATAAGGTAACTCCAAGTATTGGGATTGAATTCCACTTGCACCTTTTAAGGAGATTGTGTTGGACCCAAATAACGGTAACTGCCATATTTAGGAGTCCTAAACCGACTCAGAGAAGGATTCTAAAGTAGTGAGAATACTATAAATACAAGGCTTGAGTTTCGACTAACAGGTTATACATCTTTGAGCACTAAACACTAAAGCCTCCATTGTTGACCTTGTGAACGGCTTGTACTTATTCTCACACCGGTGCTATCCCCCAGCGGCACAAGCCATCAAGCTTCATGTGTGATCTATTATTGTGCAGGTTCAAGCGCGTGGATTCTGTGATTGGACGCGCCGGCGAAACTTGGCGTTAACACGTTTGTTGGATGATTGTTAATTAAAGGGAGTTTATTTATTTATTTTTAATCTTCTTCTTTTCTTTATTTTAGTTTGTTTAATTATTTTTCATGTCTAGCTAATTTCTTTAATCTAGGATGAAGATGAAATTAAATAATTATTCTTGATAATATTTTTCATCCCTTCTATTATTTATGCTTTTATGTTTAATTGATTTCGCCTTTATGTTTCGTTATTGAAATACCTTCGTTTTATAGTTCTTATGTGATTTTAAATTAATTAAGAGGTTTTGATAGATTATTGTTAAGATATGAGTTTTTCATAATCCATGTTTGCTCAAAGAGGTTTTTTATGGGTTATAGTAATTCTTAAATTTTTATAGTCTATGTTTGTCCACGTTAATTGTAAATTACTAAATTAAAGAGAAGGAAAATCAAAATCATATTTGAGTTATAAAAATAGAAGAGATTGAATTATATGTTTTGTTTATTATTTAATGGATTCAGATTCCTAGATTACTTCCCCATTATTAGTTTTTATATTCTAATTAATCAATTTTCAATCTTTTTTTCTAATTCTCCTAAAATAGATATTAATAATATATTAAAATTAATTTAGTCTCTGTAGGTTCGACCTGCAGTTGCTAGTTCTTCAATTCGACACTGTGCACTTGCAGTACATAATTTTAACACATAAGTGAGCTCAAACCTCTATAACTGATTTTTTTTTTGATTTTTTTTAAATAATTATTTTAATTTTCATAAATCATGTTAATGGGTTACAACATCTTTTCATAAGTTGCTAGATAAAAAAAAAATTGTACAATGACATATATTTGTCTTTTCTATTATTGCCCTCAATCTTTGCTGAAAGAAACTATCAATCTTGTTAGAAAAGGCCCTGACATTTCATCTTTATACCTTGCAAGAGGGCACTAAGCCACTAAGCATCTTGAAAAAAACCCTGCACTTTCTTCTGCAAAAAATATGAAGGGTATGTTTGTAATTTAGATAATATGGAAATGTAAAATAAATATATATTTTATCTTTCTGATGTGATTTCTATAATGAAAAAGAAGACGAAGAAAAGAATAAGCGGTACTGAAAATAGAGTCCTATGTATAGACTTTAATTTTTTTTCATGTATTAAAATTTGCATGCCACACATTCTGATATAATTATTTTCAGTGATCTTAAAAAGATTATGAAAAAATAAAAGTAATTTTTTAAAAGAAAGCCATGATTTATCAATTAGCAAAAACAAGTAGATTATACTCCCTCCGTTACACTCATTTTCTTTTTAATCGATGACAATTTAAAATGACTTGGTGCATGTTTGGTTACACAATATTTGTAGCTTTGTGTTTTAAAGCATTTGAAGAAAGTTTAAATGCACTTAAAAATTTTATTTATCTAAAAATATGTTATTTAAATATAATTATTTAACTCACAAATACAATATTTGAAGCTCATATGTAACATACCAAAAATGATTAAGTGAGTTTGGAGGTATGATATACTCGATAATAAGAACACAACTGCACTATCATGTTATCACTAATGAATTTAACACATTATATTTAAGAATAAAATATAAGAGAAAAATATATCTTTAAAATTTAAAATTTTTCTAAATAGAATTTTATTTGCAGAACCTGGGGGTATCAATTAAAGAAAGCAATGACTAATCAAAGATTACTTTCTTTAAGGATTAATAAAAGATAGAAGGAAATTATTAAATCCGCAAAGAAAATTGTTATTTTTACAATAAAAGTATCATTATAGATCCTATAATAACGATTTTTACCGTCGTTATACATCTACAATGATATTATTTTTAGTGTAGAGAGAATAAAAAATATTGTGGATGTAACAATTTTAAGATAGAAAGGTATTCGAAAAATAAAATAATAAAAGATAAAAAGGTCAAGAGGGGGACCTACCCGCTTGGAAGTATCAAGGAGCTCGGAAGGAATTTTGTAAACATCTTCATCCACCGATCTTCATCCACCGGTTTGGCAGTGGCGAGAATTGAACCACTGTTTTTATTGTGCTTTTGGAACTGAGCCTTAGCCACTTGCTTCTTCTGTTCCTTAACACGCGGCCAGTCCTTGCTGTTTTCCTTTGTCTGCAAAATGCTTATACACACTTAATTTGCAAAATGCTCATAGAAAATTTTATTTTTAAAGTATTTAGAGTTTAAATGTGATGTACTAAAAGTGATACCATTTAGAGGTTTAATAATCGCAAACGCTAAAAAAACTAGTAATAGAAAAAACCTTAATTGTTAGGGGTGGTAGAAGTTTTGGATGCGACAAATAATAGAATATGTGAACATAATATGTAATTAGAGAGTTAATATTAAATCTAAATAGTTTTTGTATGGTAAAAAGTTAACGTGCTTAACAAGAAATTTAAATGTATTGGATACATATTATAAACAATTAATACATTTAATACAATTAAACTCGTATAATTAAATTAAACTTTTGAAATATTTAAATACAATCTAATATGGTATTATACTTTATTTATAAATTTTAAATTTCTAACTGATTTATTTAAGCATGTATATATATTTTGCTAAATATATCTTACTACAATAATTCTTTTTTTTTTGTTTTTAATTATTAAATAAGCAAAATATTCATAAACCTCCTTTGGTATAGCAGGTTAAATCCACTTCTTGACCACCAAGAAGTCAGAATTTATCCGTCTGGAATGATAAATTTCACATAAAACTAGCAAAAAAAATAAAAAAATTATATAATATTATTATGTGCTATACAGTTTGAAACGTTTAACAAAAATAAGTAATTGTACTGTAAAGAACTGTCATGCACAATTAATTAAATATATAATGTTAGTGCTGACACGTATATTTGATATAATACATACCTGTCTAATTACAAGCCTTATAATGATTATAATGGTAAGGACTGAAAATATTAAAGGAGAAAAATAAGACAAATTTATAAAATTATTGCCTCATATCTTTATCTACTTCGATTTGACAATATACTCGTGATATTTAAAATCTTACAATGTCTACACTTATCAGATTAGTTTTTGATAAATTTGTCAGCTCATTCTATTAAATTAGAAAAAAATATTTATAAGACTTGAAATGTAACACAATTTACGAATGTTTTTATCCGCATACTTGACTTAATTAGAATATTTGCTATTCTAATTAGAGGAAACAATACCCTTAAATTGAGTTGTGTTTTTATTAGGTGAGCTTATTTCTCCCAAATTATTGTGAACTAGTGTCCATATTAACCTTAGGATATATAATACAAATTTATATTAAATTCAGAAAATATAATTATAACATATTAAAAAAATTAAATTAAAAAGTAGGAAAGTGTAAGATTACCAATTTTTTTGAAATAAAAGAAAAAAAAATTAATACTTTTTTTGAGGCTATGTCACATGACCTCTACCTTTATAATATAGATAAAAGACAGATAAGTGACAAAATAGTAAACATTATATATATATATATATATATATATATATAGCAAGGATCAAGTGCATACCCCTTATCTTACTCACCCGTGCTCACCCCCCTTTAGGCGACGGTTTCGGTCATACAACCGTCGTCTATACTTTTAGCGACGGACCACATATAGCGTCACTAAAAGTATAGACGACGGTTGTATGACCGAAACCGTCGCCTAAAGGGGGGTGAGCACGGGTGAGTAAGATAAGGGGTATGCACTTGATCCGGACCGTATATATATATATATATATATATATATATATATATATATATATATATATATATATATATATATATATATATATGGGCTATATGTATATACACAGATGTAAATTACACAGTAGGTGTAATACCCGGTAAAAATAAATAAAAAATTTAAATCCATATTTTAATTGGGCTTTTCTTATGTTTGACAGTTTTGGTCAAATTGTAGTTATTTATGTTGACTATAATAAGTATGTGGTTACGTTAATTTGGGCCTTAAAACTAATTGGACATAATTTATAATTGTGTGATATTAAATCCTATTGATACTAGAAGAGTTAATAACATATAGTATTAAATAACCAAAACCTAATTACCTTCTTGTATCTGATACGAACTAATTGAGGAGAAAAGGACAAAGCGGCTGTGGATGGAAAACTAATTAGGAGGTACTCAGGAGTCACGAACAAGAAGGTGTATTTGACAGGTATGACTAGAACATGGGAATAACCATCTATAATGCATATTTATTAGAAACTATTATAATAATATATAATACCTACAGTATAAACCTAATAAATATAAGAATGGCAAATAAAAGTTATCATGAATAGATATAGTAATTGTAGGAGATATCATTAACCAAGTTTTTTTTATTAATAAATTGGTTATAATCATTACTGTACCAAGGGTATCATGTGATGTAACATCAGTAGGTATTTTGTGAAAATTATTTAGATTGGTGTAAAGTCAATACTAATTTTTTTATTAATAATGAGAAATTTGGTTGCTTTTGAAATTAATGGGAATTGGTGATGTGTTAGGTTCAATCTGTATGGATTAATATAACAGTATATAGATGCAATCCTAGTGTAATCTCTTAGCATGATCGTCGTTATCACAAATTAATATTAATGGTATTTTATATATCATAATAGAAAATTTTGAGTTAATGAAAAAAATGTTTTTTTTAAAAAAAATTATTAAAATAATAATAATAATAATTCACTAATCGTATTTATTTATCATTTTGTGTAATTAGTTCGAATGAAGGGGATTTAAAGAGTTATATTTGGAATATAAATTTTGGAGTATTAATAATTGATATAAAGCGATGATTAAAGGCATATTAAATAGATTGTGAATTATTTTGGAATTATTAGTTTGGATTGTTTTTAATTTGAGGTGAATATGTTTAGGTTGCGAATAACGCTTCGTATTTGATATCGTTGGCAATTGAGGGTAAAATTTTGTGGAGTGTGCCATAAATGGTTTGGAAGTATCAGGTACGGATTCCGTACTCTTTTAGCGATACATTTGTTAAATTTAATTTGTTCGTTTTGTTCCTCGTTTCGAATTTCTGTTATTATTTCACATAATTAGTTTCTTGTGATATTGATATATTTATTTCATTTTGGAGTTGACACATTGGACTCGTACTTCTACTCTTTGAATGAGGTTATCATGTCTAATATTTATTTTGATAATTGTAGAGCGGTACATTTGCTATCTTCTTTTTGAAACCTTGTGACTATAATTTGATTTGGTTCAACATGTACATATAGAACCCTTTTGTTGGTATTATGTCGCATGTGTTGTGACATGATATTTTTGTTAGAATATACCGTAGGGTATACCTGAGCTATAACCACCTGTGGGGGTACCACAGGCATGTCGTCTTGGCACGAGAGGCATGACACTTTCTGTGGCGGTGTGATTTGTCCACGGCGTCTCCGTTTTGGGCTCCGGAGGAAGTGGGCCATTTGGTGTTTTACTGTGAAAGGCGTATGGGTTAATCCTAGTTTTCTATTCTGCGGATTGGTGATGTTGTGCTAAACACACCTATCCGATTTGCATACATTCGGATTCGTGGTCCAATGTGTGATTTTCCTGTGTGGCATTATTTTGATTTGCCTGTGTGACATTGTTTTGATATGCCTGTGTGGCATTATTTTGGTTGCCTATGTGGCATTATTTGATTTACCCGTGTGGCATTATTTTGAATTGCCTGTGTGGCAAGATATATTTCTTAGTTCATTCGGTATGAAATAACTCCAGCCGTTTGTTTCAGCCTATTATTTTATTGGATTAGTTTTGTTGGTTTTTGTTCAGTTCAAGTCATTGAGTTAGTTACTTCAGTTCGCTATTTCTTTATTCTTTTATTGGTTTCGTCAATTATGTTGATTCATATATATATATTCCATTCAGATCCTTGGATATTATATTTTTGTTCGTACTTGCACTTGAGGCTTGTTCAGTAATTTGTCTCAACTGTTTTCGTATATCAGTTGTATATCTTTTGTATATCTGTATCCGTACTGGGCAATTGGCTCATGCTGTGTTTTTCTTCCGGCAGGTTTGCAGGGGTGATTCAGGGTTAGTGTGATGAGAGTTTTGCCTTTGACCAGTTAGGTTGATTCAAATTTTAAGTTTTGATTATTTTGACTCAGTTTAGAGAATTGTACTTATTACTTTATTAATGGATCATTACTATTAATATTTTGAGGTTGTTAGTGCTCTGTTTATTTATTTTGAAGTTTGTTGTGCTTTGCACGTGACCTCCATTTCCTCTTCGGGAAGGGGGTGTTACAGAGATGTTATTAGAGCTTAGGTTCTTTCTTGTAGAAAACCTATTTAGGTTTGACCTGTGAGTTATGGGTAAATCATTGGGTAGACGTAGGAGTTTGATTTGATTTTGTTCTCTGTTTGGTTGGTCTTGATTTTGACCAAGTGTTTTTTAGCTCTTTAAATTGTAATTGATTTGAGAAAGGCGAGTTAACTTGTTAAGATTATTATTGTTATATTCGTTGGAGCAATAATGTTAGTTAAGGATGGTGATTTGATCATTAAGGAGAATAATGTCATACTTTGTTCAGTTAAGAAATGATTATACGATTATGATATGAGCAGTTGTATCAGTGAGTTTTGATATTGGAGAATTATTTGTTAGAGTTATTTCAGGTATTTACAAATTATTATGATTTTGGAATTGAGGATTTTATTTGGGTTAGATTCTGATTTTTGTTAAGTTGTGAATAATTTGAGGTATGTGAATCGGTGGGATAATATGATAAAGTGAAAATTATTAAGTACAAAGGATCTCTTGTAATTTTGTGTTGTTGTAAAGATTCGAGGTAATTAGATTAATTTTTTTTGGAGTAAATGAATTTTGCGATTATTTCCTAGTAGAATATTGGAGTTATCTTATATGAAATTTTGAGTGATAGTATGAGGAGATTTTGGAATTTGTTGGGTTAAGGTTTGCACTAAGAGAATGATTGATTTATTAAATAATTAGATATTAAGTGATGAATCTTTAAGAGATTTTGAAAGCTATCGTTTGTTTATTCAGATAGTAGGATATATGATTTGGAGTTCGGTATGGTGATGGAGATATCTTAGTAGTAGTATATTTTTGGTGTAATAATATTTGAGAACTAATTTGATTGGAGGTTATGATATTTTGAAACTCTTAAGGACTTAGGAGAGTTGGTGATAAAGAGATATTAATAGTATATTCTTTGGTGTAATATTATTTGGTGAATAGTTCAAATTAAAGATGAGATATTTTGAAGCTCTTGAGGACTTGGGGAGAGTTGGTAATATGGTTTGCATAGTTTTTTTGGTTATCTGATGTCTTTAGAGTTTTGCGTGAATTTATGTAAAATTAAATAAAAATAATTTGTTAGATCTTTGTCATGTGTGGAATGTAAACATTTTAACTAGTTAAAAATAATTTTAAATATTTTGGTTATTTGAATCGTATTTGGATGAAGAAAAATATTTGTGATTTCGAATTATGTTCCGAAGAGTACGTACGCTTGCAAGAATGAAACTCAAAGATATTAACGGGGGGCCCGCACCAACAGTGGATCATGTGATTTAAAGCGAAAAACCTTACCAAGGCTTGACATGGTAGCCGACAAATCTTTTACGAGTACATGGATAATTGTGTGGACCTATGGACTTACCAGGCTTGATCGTTACAAAAGGCGGCGCTACGTCGTAACTAAATTATTATTTTTTTGTAGCTTATTTGAATTCCGAGGACGAAATTATTTTTAAGGGGTGAAAAATGTAATAACTCATTTTTTTATTATTAAATATTAATTGATTTTATCTTATACAATTGTGTTTAAATAAAAAAAAAAGTAAATGATTTTGTTTCTCTCTTTTCTTCCTTGTTTTGTTTGGAAAATTAAATTCTTTTAGTAGATAATGAAATAACTGATTAAATTAAAATTGAGGAAAGATAATTCCTTTTGTTAAAGTCTTTTGGTAAAATCATTGAGAGCGGGAAGCTACTTGGGAAATAGAGGAGTCTATTCGAGCGGAGTATTCACATCTTTTGATAATTTGGTACGTTCATTCTTTTGATTCCGAGGACGGAATCCCTTTTAAGGGGTAGGTGATGTAATACCCAGTAAAAAAAAAATTAAATCTATATTTTAATTGGGCTTTTCTTATGTTTGGCAGTTTTGGTCAAATTGTAGTTATTTATGTTGACTATAATAAGTATGTGGTTACGTTAATTTGGGCCTTAAAACTAATTGGGCATAATTTATAATTGTGTGATATTAAATCCTATTGATACTAGAAGAGTTAATAACATATATTATTAAATAACCAAAACCTAATTACCTTCTTGTATCTGATACGAACTAATTGAGGAGAAAAGGACAAAGCGGCTGTGGATGGAAAACGAATTAGGAGGTACTCAGGTGTCACGAACAAGAAGGTGTATTTGACAGGTATGACTAGAACATGGGAATAACCATCTATAATGTATATTTATTAGAAACTATTATAATAATATATAATACCTACAGTATAAGCCTAATAAATATAAGAATGGCAAATAAAAGTTATCATGAATAGATATAGTAATTGTAGGAGATATCATTAACCAAGTTTTTTTTATTAATAAATTGGTTATAATCATTACTGTACCAAGGGTATCATGTGATGTAACATCAGTAGGTATTTTGTGAAAATTATTTAGATTGGTGTAAAGTCAATACTAAATTTTTTATTAATAATGAGAAATTTGGTTGCTTTTGAAATTGGTGGGAATTGGTGATGTGTTAGGTTCAATCTGTATGGATTAATATAACAGTATATAGATGTAATCCTAGTGTAATCTCTTAGCATGATCGTCGTTATCACAAATTAATATTAATGGTATTTTATATATCATAATAGAAAATTTTGAGTTAATGAAAAAAATGTTTTTTTTAAAAAAATTATTAAAATAATAATAATAATAATTCACTAATCGTATTTATTTATCATTTTGTGTAATTAGTTCGAATGAAGGGGATTTAAAGAGTTATATTTGGAATATAAATTTTGGAGTATTAATAATTGATATAAAGCGATGATTAAAGGCATATTAAATAGATTGTGAATTATTTTGAAATTATTAGTTTGGATTGTTTTTAATTTGAGGTGAATATGTTTAGGTTGCGAATAACGCTTCGTATTTGATATCGTTGGCAATTGAGGGTAAAATTTTGTGGAGTGTGCCATAAATGGTTTGGAAGTATCAGGTACGGATTCCGTACTCTTTCAGCGATACATTTGTTAAATTTAATTTGTTCGTTTTGTTCCTCGTTTCGAATTTCTGTTATTATTTCACATAATTGTTTCTTGTGATATTGATATATTTATTTCATTTTGGAGTTGACACATTGGACTCGTACTTGTACTCTTTGAATGAGGTTATCATGTCTAATATTTATTTTGATAATTGTAGAGCGGTACATGTTGCTATCTTCTTTTTGAAACCTTGTGACTATAATTTGATTTGGTTCAACATGTACATATAGAACCCTTTTGTTGGTATTATGTCGCATGTGTTGTGACATGATATTTTTGTTAGAATATACCGTAGGGTATACCTGAGCTATAACCACCTGTGGGGGTACCACAGGCATGTCGTCTTGGCACGAGAGGCATGACACTTTCTGTGGCGGTGTGATTTGTCCACGGCGTCTCCGTTTTGGGCTCCGGAGGAAGTGGGCCATTTGGTGTTTTACTGTGAAAGGCGTATGGGTTAATCCTAGTTTTCTATTCTGCGGATTGGTGATGTTGTGCTAAACACACCTATCCGATTTGCATACATTCGGATTCGTGGTCCAATGTGTGATTTTCCTGTGTGGCATTATTTTGATTTGCCTGTGTGACATTGTTTTGATGTGCCTGTGTGGCATTATTTTGGTTGCCTATGTGGCATTATTTGATTTACCCGTGTGGCATTATTTTGAATTGCCTGTGTGGCAAGATAAATTTCTTAGTTCATTCGGTATGAAATAACTCCAGCCGTTTGTTTCAGCCTATTATTTTATTGGATTAGTTTTGTTGGTTTTTGTTCAGTTCAAGTCATTGAGTTAGTTACTTCAGTTCGCTATTTCTTTATTCTTTTATTGGTTTCGTCAATTATGTTGATTCATATATATTCCATTCAGATCCTTGGAAATTATATTTTCGTTCGTACTTGCACTTGAGGCTTGTTCAGTAATTTGTCTCAACTGTTTTCGTATATCAGTTGTATATCTTTTGTATATCTGTATCCGTACTGGGCAATTGGCTCATGCTGTGTTTTTCTTCCAGGCAGGTTTGCAGGGGTGATTCAGGGTTAGTGTGATGAGAGTTTTGCCTTTGACCAGTTAGGTTGATTCAAATTTTAAGTTTTGATTATTTTGACTCAGTTTAGAGAATTGTACTTATTACTTTATTGATGGATCACCACTATTATTTATTTTGAGGTTTGTTGTGCTTTGCACGTGACCTCCCTTTCCTTTTCGGGAAGTAGGGCTATGATGACATATTTTGGGCTATAGTGACGGTAAATTGTTGTCATAACCCATAATAGCTATGACAACGGGTGAAACCGTCACTATAGCCCAAAAAACTGTTGTCATAGCCTACTGTGTAATACACAGCTGTATACATACACTTATATATATATATATATATATATATATATATATATATATATATATATATACAAGGCCGATCAAGAGCAGGACGCTTAAATAACATTACGTCCTTAAAGAGCATGATTATATAAAGGGGCTCCGTTCTTTTTTCCCTTCACTTTCTCTCTCCTCGCGAGTTCTGTCAATCAACTGAGACGAGCCCTAGTTCTGCCTAAAAAAAAAACTTCCTCCAAATCTTACAGCGAAGTAGAAGAGGGAACGAGCAGAACTTGTCTTCATTTTCTATCTCCTCGCAAGGGAAGGACTACAAAATCGAAGCAAATCTGGTCCAAAACTTCTCCAAATCGAAGTCGAAGCCCTAGAATTAGAAGCCTGTCGCCGCCGAAGCCAAGCCCTAGAAATCTCAGTTCCCTTCTCTCTGCCTCAGGTTTGTCTTCTATTTAAAATTACCAGTTTGGGAGTCCATGTCTTTACTAATTTCTTGGTTGTTATTATTGAAGTATTCACTGAGATTTAGGAAACTCTGTGCCTCGCATAGCAATAAGTACGAACCATGTATATATTGCTTGATGGCCCTTCTCTATCCATTGAACTGTTATTCAACTTCCTTGGAACGAATTCTTGATATGCATTTTACTGTACAAACTATTTTTTTTCTAAGTTAAATGGATTAATTGGTGTTTTAATTTTATCCGTAATATTGGTAATTTTATGTATAACCCATGGAAATGTCCTTTTATTTTGTCAACCAGTTTGCTCATCTGAATGACAGAACACTAACAAAATCTTAATACATATAAACATGTAGTTTTCCAGTGTTGTTTTATAATCTGCAGATTTCACCCACAGTTTTTTTTCATCTGTATTTGCTTCCAATCATTTGTCAAATTTGTGGTAGGGCTATGCCAAAAACTATAAACACTGTTTTATTGGTGATTTCACAGATTCAAGTAAATTTCTGTTTGTCCAGCTGTAAATATAATGGAAGACATGGACCATGAAATAGGGAGTTGCGGGGATAATGTAGAAATGAATTTTGAAATAGAAATGGATGGGGATGACTTGAATGGAGAGGGGTTGAATGTTCACAATACTAATACTGTTGTGTACTATCCTCAAGTAGCTGATGAGTTTACGCCTAAGCTTGGTCAAGAATTTCAAACATTAGATGATATTCACAACTTTTACAATACATATGCAATGCATGCTGGTTTTAGTGTACAAAAGTTTTGTGAGAAAAAAGGGCGGGTAGCGATGAGATTTGTAGGAAGGAGTATGTGTGTTCTAAGAAAGGAAAGGGCAAAGTATTAGCCGATGCGGTTGTAAAAAGAAAACGGGGGTCAACAAAAGAAGGTTGTGGTGCAAGAATTATAGTGGTAAAAAGAAATGACTTGTACGTAATTACAAAAATTGAGGGTCACTGTCACCCATTGTCAACCCCACATAAGAGGCATCTTTTACGATCTCACCGTAATGTGTCAATGGCCCAAAAATCTTTGAGTCAGCAACTTAGCACGGTGAATATACCACAATACCAACAATACAATTTTCTTGCAGTGCAGGCGGGTGGCTTTGAAAATATTGGTTGCACGCAACGAGATTTGTATAACTTTGAAAGAGACAAATGCAATGACTTGAAGGGGCATGATGGGGATATGTTGAATGAGTACTTACAGTTAGAAAAACAAAAGAATCCTTCATTCATTTTCACAATTGACACAGACGATGAAAATCGGATCACTCGTTGTTTTTGGGTCGATGAAACTTCTAGACGGGCTTATAGATTTTATGGCGATGTTGTCATTTTTGATACCACATACAATACTAATCGTTACGGAATGATATTTGCACCACTAATGGGGGTTAATAATCATGGTCAAACTATTGCATTTGGTTGTGCTTTCTTAAGTGATGAGACCATAGCTAGTTTTGAATGGCTTTTCAAGTGTTTTTTGGAAGCAATGTCAGGCGATGCACCTGAGATGATTATCACCGATCAGTACGGATACAGATATACAAAAGGTATACAACTAATATACTAAAACAACTGAGACAAAATACTAAACAAAGCCTCAAGTGTAAATACTGACGAAAATATAATCTCCAAAGATCTAAATGAAATATATCTAAATCAACAGAATTGACGAAAGCAATAGACGAATAAAGAAATAACTAACTGAAGTAACTAACTCAATGAATTGAACTGAATAGAAACAAACAAAACTAATACAATAAAATAATAGGCTGAAACAAATGGTTGAGGTTATTTCATACCGAGTGAGCTCAAAAATATATCTTGCCACACAGGCAAATCAAACTATTGCCACACAGGCAAATCAAATGATGCCACACAGGCAACCAAAATAATGCCACACAGGCAACCAAAATAATGCCACACAGGCAAATCACACATTGGACCGCGAATCCAAATGTATGCAAATTGGATAAGTTTGTTTGGCACAACATCACAAATCCGCAGAACAGAAAACTAGGGTTAACCCATACGCCTCCCACATCAAAACACCAAATGGCCCACTTCCTCCGGAGCCAAAACGGAGACGCGGTGGACTAATCACACCGCCACGGAAAGTGTCATGCCTCTCGTGCCAAGACGACATGCCTGTGGTACATCCACAGGTGGTTATAGCTCAGGTATACCCTACGATATATTCTAACAAAAATATCATGTCACAACACATGCGACATAATACCAACAAAAGGGTTCTATATGTACATGTTGAACCAAATCAAATTATAGTCACAAGGTTTCAAAAGGAAGGTAGCAACATGTACCGCTTTACAATTATCAAAATAAATAATACTAAACATGATAACCTAATTCAAAGAGTGCAAATACGAGTCTTACATATCAACTCTAAAATGAAACTAATATATTTATTTCACAGGAAACAATTATGTGAAATCATAATCGAATTCAAAATAAAGAAACAAACGAAGAAATCAAATTTAAAAAGAGTATCGCTGAAAGAGTACGGAATCCGTACCTGATACTTCCAAACCATTTATAGCACATTCCAAAAAATCTTACTCTCAAATGCCAACGATATCAAATACGAAACGTTATTCGCAACCTAAACATATTCACCTCAAATTAAAAACAATCCAAATTAATAATTCCAAAATAATTCATAATCTATTTAATATACCTTTAATCATCGCCTTTTATCAATTATTAATACTCCAAAATTTATATTCCAAATATAACTCTTTAAATTCCCTCCGATCGAACTAATTACACAAATTATTAAAATAAATTAATAAACTATGCGTTAAATTATTAATTACTATTTTCTTTTCTTTTCTTTTTAAACTCATATTATTATTATTATTAATCATATTAATATAGTCAAAATCTGTAAATTTATAAATTCTATACTATATACATCTATTGATAATTCTCTTCCGTTTCAAACAAAGATTTTATTTTTAGATACATAATAAAATTACCACTGTATCATTTACCTCCGTTCACAATATTGATATCATCGCCAACCGAATTAAGCTCCTTGGTGGCTTTCTGATTGAACCAGTAGGATCCCACCTTATTCAAAATCTGATCCATAACTATCTTTGAATTTAAATTTTACTGATTTTCTTTCTCCTATATGGAATTGTACCGATACTCTCTCTATGCCCAAATCTCAGATGACAGAGGGGAGGGAGGGAGAAGGTCTTCGTTCTTTTTTTTTCTCTCTCAGACGAATAATGGCTTGAGTATACAATAGGGTTTGTGTTTTAGTTATTTATTATTAATATTTTATTAATTCTCCTAGTTCTAATAGGATTTATTATCCACATATAATTTAAACCCAATTAATTTAAAAGCCCAATTTTATCAAATTAATTTATCCACAGTTATTAATATTTATTAGCCCACATAAATTAAATACTAGTTTGACCCAAATAAATGACAAAGTCCAAATAATATGTTTTAATATTCATTTGGAGCTAATGATCAATTTTGTGACTATTTCTAGTAGGAAATAGTCACAAAATTGAGGTTTGTTGTGCTTTGCACGTGACCTCCCTTTCCTTTTCGGGAAGAGGGTGTTACAGAGATGGACAACCCGGGTCAAATCCCGAGTCCGGAACAAATCTTGGGTCAAATCCCAAGTCCGAATCGAATCAAATCCATAAAAATAAGGCCTTAAACTACTGGCCCAATAATATATTCTTGGGTCATCTTAGCCCACCACAGGCTCACCCAAAAGGTCATGACTTGAAGGGACTATTGGTAGTAACTTATTTCCTTATATGCAAACAAATTTTTTCCCTATCTTTCGATGTGGGACTGGGGTGTTACATTTACCACATCATTTGTAATATTATGGTCATAATTATGCTGAATGATCCCTGGTAATAATCATACCAATCAATAGTCCATCTATGCACGTAAGCCAAAGATGACTTTCATCATAATATAAGCATGAGGATGATGTGTAGGGTTTCGACACATAAAACGCAGTGGAAATAGAACAATTTAAAAGCAATTTTGAAACCCTAAACAGGATCCATGTGAAAAATCAATTAACTCAGAGATTAGAAATTATACCGATTATTAAAGCTAGAATCGATGCGATCAAATCTCCAACAGAATTCAAACAAACTGCGTCTTTACGGTATCCACACGAACGCTCCATGAATCATCCTACGATCAGCAGAAGAAGGAACTGCGGTACTAGCCACCAAGGATGAGGATTTTCGAAACTGTTTTCTCTAGTCTCTCTAAGAGCGGCTAGGGTTTTGTATTTTGACGTAATCCCTAAAATGACTGATATATATCATATATATAGCAGTTAGGAGGAATTAATCAAAACCTAATATTATTAAAATCCAAATATATATATATATATATATATATATATATATATATATCTTAATTAAGTCTTACTTAATTAATATACATATATACAAATTATCCCTTTTAATTTAAATTCGTGATTTAAAATACTATCAATCATATTGATATATTTAAAACCTTACAATTTAAATTAATTTTCTTTTTAAATTACGTTCTATGTGTGTGACCCTATAGGTTATTATTACATTCAAAATAATTTTAAAATCATATTATAAAATTATAAACAGTGAGCGACATCTAGTAATGCATCACTGCTACCCAAGTAATAATAAGATCGATGATTCGATGCAACCTTTTCTTGACCAATGTTTCAATGTAATTTAATACTTTTAACCTTAATATCCTAGATTAAACTCGAGTCATGGAATGTGTCATACTCTTCATAATTTAATCTGAGTTTTTCTTGATCAATGAGTAGACTATATGAAACAAATCACTATTTGAGCATGACCATGCATTTCATAGTCCTACTCAATCAAGAGGCCTATGGATATCACCCCTAATTTATAGGATGGTTAAATTCCATCTAGATCACTCCTATTCCTCACACGATTCATGATATACCCAATAATTACCTTTATAGTCCACCCTATTAAAGGTAACATTTGATGATATCAAAGTAGATAAATTCTCATGTAGAAATATAGTGATTTCAGGTCAGAGGACCATTACATCATTGTCACTATGAGAATTACTAATGACACTTCGCATAATGCTCCACATAGAATTCTCATGGTGGGTCTGTCCAGTACATCGTTCTCTAACATGTACCTATGCATTGACTTAATATCTCATATATTTATGACCAATGAGATTTGGTCATCAGTTAATCCACATACTAGTCTTAATGCATCATTGTTGTCCCATCAACAATGATACTCGACTAGGGACATTTAAGAACAATGATACTAATTGTAATTATATAATATCATGTTAAAGTCACATACTTGAAAATATATAATTTGTATCACTATTCTAAGGAATTTTATTATGTTAACATTTATATAACATAGTAAATAAAACCATAATAAAATTATCCATTTATTCAATCAAATATAATATCAAAACGTTAAGCAATTATATCAAACAATTGGCCTCTAGGGCATAAACTCTAACAGTCTCCCACTTGCACTAGAGCCAACCACTCATGTATCTAATACCTATGGAACTAGTGTGACCGTCGTACTTCTGCTGCGATAAAGCCTTGGTCAGTGGATCTGCAACATTATCATCTGTTGGCACTCTTCCTATATGTACATCTCCTCTATCAATGATTTTACGGATGAGATGGTACCGCCTAAGTATATGCTTGGATCGTTGGTGAGATCTGGGTTCCTTAGCCTGTACAATGGCTCCATTATTATCACCGTATAGAGCAACCAGATCAACAATTGTTGGAACAACACCAAGTTCAGTGATGAACTTTTTAATCCATACAGCCTCCTTGGCCGCACTAGAAGCAGAAATATATTCAACCTCTGTTGTAGAATCAACTACTGTCTTTTGCTTCGAAGTCTTCCAGCTAACAGCACCACCATTAAGGAAAAATACAAAACCTGACTGAGACTTATAGTCATCATTATCAGTCTGGAAACTAGCATCTGTGTAACCCTTTACTACCAGTTCGTCTTCACTTCCATATACCAAGAATGAATCCTTAGTCCTTTTTAGGTACTTGAGGATATTCTTGACTGTTGTCCAGTGACCTTCACCTGGATTTATCTGCTCGTCATGCTCAAAGCATACGAGACATCCGGACGAGTACATATCATTACATATATGATAGATCTAATTGCCGAAGCATAAGGGATCTTTCTCATACGCTCCTCATCATCTTGTGATTTAGGACATTGGAGATCTTTACACCATGAGTCATGGGTAAGTGTCCTCATTTTGCCTCTTGGATGCTGAACTGTTTAAGCACTTTATCAATATATGTACTCTGACTTAGGCCGATCATTTTTCTCGATCTATCTCGATAGATCTTGATACCTAAAATGTAGGCTGCATCGCCTAAATTTTTCATGGAGAAACATTTTCTTAACCATGTTTTTACAACCTATAATGAAGGAATGTCATTCCCAATAATTAATATGTCGTCAACATATAATATCAGGAATACAATGTGACTCCCACTAACCTTCTTATATACACAAGGTTCATCTTCATTTTTAATAAAGACAAACTCTTTGACTGCTTCATCAAATCGAAGATTCCAACTTTGAGAGGCTTGCTTCAATCCATAAATGGATTGCTGCAGCTTACATACCTTTCCAGCATCCTTTGGAGTGACAAATCCCTCAGGTTGTGTTATGTACACATCCTCAAGGAGATTTCCATTAAGAAAAGAAGTTTTGACATCCATCTGCCAGATTTCGTAACCGTAAAAGGCTGCAATAGCAAGTAAGATCCTGATGGATTTAACCATTGCCACTGGAGAGAAGGTTTCATCATAGGCAACACCTTGAACTTGTTTGTAACCTTTTGCTACTAGTCGACCTTTGTAGGTTTGTACATTACCATCCATGTCGGTTTTCTTCTTGAAAACCCACTTGCACCCGATTAGTTTTACCCCTTCGGGTGGATCAACCAAAGTCCATACTTGGTTAGTATACATGGAGTCCATTTCAGATCTCATGGCTTCAAGCCATCTCTCAGAATCTGGTCCATTCATAGCTTCTTGGTAAGGAAGCAGGCTCATCTTGATCTATGAGCATCACATCGCCGTTTTGAGTCACAAGATATCCATAATATCTCTTGTGCTCTTGGCGTGTCCTACCAGATCTATGAATTCCTTATGTAATTTAAGCAGGTTTCCATAATTTCTTGTAGTTCCTGCTCACGTTCCAACTCAGGTTCAATGATATTTTGTGGTTCTCGAATTTCTTCGAGTTTTACTTTCCTCCCACTATTTCCTTTAGAGACAAATTCTCTTTCTAGAAAAATACCAGTTCGAGCAACAAACACTTTATTCTCAAAAGGTTTGTAGAAATAATACCATTTTGTTTCTTTTGGGTATCCCACAAAATTACATTTGTCAGATTTGGGTCCGAGCTTGTCAGAATCCAGACATTTTAAAAATGCCTCGTAACCCCAAATGTTTATAAATGACATACTAGGACGTTTCCCAGTCCACATCTCATATGGTGTCTTCTGAACCGTCTTTGTAGAAACACGGTTAAGTGTGAATGCAGCTGTCTCTAAGGCATGACCCCAGAAGCTTATTGGAAGATCTGTATGACTCATCATTGATCGTACCATGTCCAATAAGGTGCGATTTCTCCTCTCAGATACACCATTCCATTGTGGTGTTCCAGGTGGAGTGAGCTGTGATATAATACCACACTCCTTTAGAAGGTCATCAAAGTCTTGGCTTAAGTATTTACCTCCTCGATCGAATCGAAGGGCTTTTATGCTTTTGCCAAATTGGTTTTGAACTTCATTCTTCAATTCCTTGAACTTTTTAAAGGATTCAGATTTGTGTCTCATAAAATACACATATCCATATCTAATGAAGTCGTCAGTAAATATAATGAAGTAATAAAACCTACCTTTTGCTAACGAACTCATGGGTCCACATACATCACTATGTATAAGTCCCAATATATCGCTAGCCCGTTCACTGTGTCCAGTGAAAAGGGCTTTAGTCATCTTGCCTAATAAACAAGATTCGCAATTTTCATATGATTCAAAATCAAATGAATCCAAAAATCCATCTTTATGAAGTTTTGATATGCGTTTCTCATTTATATGGCCCAAACGACAGTGCCAGAGATATGTCGAATTTAAATCGTTTTGTATTTATGTTAAAGATAGGCATTTCTAAATCAAGAATATAAAGACCGTTAAACAATTGTGCAATACCATAGCAAATATCATTTAAGTAAAACGAACAACGATTGTTCTTAATTATAAATGAAAAAAGTTTCTTGTCCAAACAAGAAACAGAAATAATATTTTTGCTTATAGTAGGTACATAATAACAATCCTCAAATTCTAATACTAGCCCAGTGGGCAAAGATAAATGATAAGTTCCTACGGCCAGTGCAGCAACGTTTTCTCCATTCCCAACTCATAGGTCAACCTCTCCTTTTGCCAAAGTCCTGGTCCTTCGAAGTTCTTGCACATTAACACGAATGTGAGAACCACATCCAGTATCCAATACCCATGATGTAGAAGTAGACAAGTTGACTTCTATAACATATATACCTAAATTAGAAGTCATATTTCCTCTCTTTTTCTTCACATCTTCCAAATAAGCATGACAATTCCTCTTCCAGTGTCCAAGTTTTCCACAGAAGTGATAATCACCTTTTTTAGCCACCTCACCTTTAAGATTTAAAGCCTGTTTGGTTTTGGGATTAAGTTTAGCACCAGATTTAGATCCTATCTTCTTCTTGGCTTTCCAATTTCCCTTAGCATTCCCCTTTTGCATCATCATTATGGGAGCGGGTCCTGCCTTTTTCATGTTATTCTCTGCAGTTCTTAACATGCTCAACAACTCAGTAAGTGGTTTCTCAATTTCATTCATTAGATAATTCATAATAAATTGAGAGTAGCTGTTGTTCAAAGATTGCAAAACAAGATCAGTTTGGGCCTCCGGAGTGATTGGAAAACCTAACCTATCAAGGTACTCAATATACCCAATCATTTTCAGCACATGTGGACCAACTGGATCACGTTCACCCATCTTGCAGTGATACAACGCCTTGCTTATATCATACCTCTCCTGTCGAGCATGCCCTTCGAACAATTTCTTGAGATGCTCGATCATCTCATAAGCATCCATCAACTCATGTTACTTCTGAAGCTCAGTGTTCATGGTTGCTAGCATGAGACAACTCACGTCCAGAGCATCATCTTGATGCTTCTTGTAAGCATTATGCTCCGCACGTGGTGCAGTGACAGTTGGTGCTGCAGGAATGTGCCCATCAAGGACATATAGCTGCGCTTTTGTTTGAGGACAATCCTCAAGTTCCGGTGCCAGTCAAGGAAATTAATTCCACTCAGCTTGTCCTTCTCAAGGACTGATCATAGTGAAAGACTACTTGTGTTGTTGTTGTTGTTTGCCATTGATATCTACAATTTATAAGTGCCAAAATAATAAGTCAAATTGTAGAGTTGATATTATGTAATTGATAATAGTACATTCAAAATATACCTCCCACTATTTTATTCAAATTAATAGCCCTCACTATTAATTCGAAAAGTATTTTTTATTAAATCTTTCTAGTGAGCCAAGATCCATATTTTATTATGACTTAAGTTAGCTTTGGCTAATCTCTGAAAACATAATTATTTAGGTAGACAACCCTTTTGTCAATTATATCATATATAACTCTTGGATAGTTTGGTAAACAACAATTGTTTCTAGTCCATCTAATGTTACCTACCAAACTCTATGCCTCTAAGTCCACAATCCTATTGAGATAACTTAGTTAAGTCGGGCCCAATGATTTTAACAGTTTGGATATCACAATTATCCTATCGTATCTTACCTAGATAAATAGGTTACTTTGCTTTGACAAACCTACATCTATTGATCAAGGTCTTGATGAGTGTTATTCATCGGAAGACATTTGATTTAGACTTAGTAATTTAATGAGGGATTTTATTAATAAATTTAGATCTCACTAATTTTAATCTTATTAAACATGCACATTATTTATCAAATCATACACAAGCATAAATAAAGTGCAAAATAAAATGTGTCACAGTTATGGCCCAATCCATTGTCAATCTTTTCAAGCTAATGAAAGATTGAAGGTCAATCTAAGGTGGTAAAAGATCTTAAAATAAGTAGCTTCCTTAGATCTTCCTCAAGCATGTGCCTCCTCTCCATCATCATCTTTTCATCATGTCCTTCATCTTGTCATCTTCATAATAATAGATTATTATATGACATAAAGAAACCTCGAGTTACATTCGAGGGGATTTAGATGAGAAGAGAATGTTACATCATAATTTATAGAAAGGCACGACATGCAAGCCGTATTTCAAAACCAAAAACCACTAACCTATGGGTCAAAAGGCCATAACTGTGCACCATGCATATCACAATA
The DNA here is from genome assembly GCA_020205505.1 of Panax japonicus. Lineage (NCBI taxonomy): Eukaryota > Viridiplantae > Streptophyta > Magnoliopsida > Apiales > Araliaceae > Panax > Panax japonicus. The sequence goes on along the minus strand of CM035112.1, from coordinate 24,023,670 downwards.
AGCATATATCAGTTTGTATAAAATTAAAGAAAAATATATAACAAATTGGGGTTACGAACATCGTGCGCAATGAAGGGTGGTCCAAGGGGGGTCTCCCCCCTGGCAGTGGTCTGGCTGACCGATCAGCCGGTGGGTGGTCTCACTGACCGGTCTGCGAGCGGGGTCGGGGGCAGCACCCCTAGAATTTTTTTTCGAACTACAATCTGTATTGTAGAATTTTTCCATACGAATCTTTGAAAAAGTTTCAGAATCATATATTTTAATCCACCAAAACAATCATAATAATAATACACCCGATACATATCATATATGTCCAGTTTTAATTAATCATATTAAACTGAATCTGCACACTTCTAATCCAATTAGAGCATAAGTTGTATACTGTTATTAAGCCATATAAGATACAATTAGCAGAACATCATATACATGCATATCTATCACTGATATTTATAATACCAGAATACAAATACATACAGAATATTATATATTCAAATTTTGATCGATAAAATTGTACCATCATATATCTTATATATATCAAAAATAATATAATCAATTTTAGATAAGTAAAATTATAACATCACATATCATATATATCGAAAATAATAAAACACGTAATGTAAATTAATCATTTTCTCAAGTAGCTCTGATACCACAGTAGGGTTTCGATACATAAAACGCAGCGGAAATAGAACAATTTAAAAGCAATTTCGAAACCCTAAACAGGATCCATGTGAAAAATCAATTAACTCAGAAGTTAGAAATTATACCGATTATTAAAGCTAGAATCGACGCGGTCGAATCTCCAATGCAATTCAAATGAACTGCGTTTCTACGATATCCACACGAACGCTCCACGAATCACCCCACGATCTGCAGAAGAAGGAACCGCGGTACTAGCCACTAAGGATGAGGATTTTCAAAACTGTTTTCTCTAGTCTCTCTCTAAGAGCGGATAGGGTTTTGTATTTTGACGTAATCCCTAAAATGACTGATATATATCATATATATAGCAGTTAAGAAGAATTAATCAAAACCTAATATTATTAAAATCCGAATTTATATATATATATATATATCTTAATTAATTCTTACATAATTAATATACATATATACAAATTATCCTTTTTAATTTAAATTCGTTATTTAAAATACCATCAATTATATTGATATATTTAAATCCTTACAATTTAAATTAATTTCCTTTTTAAATTATGTTCTATGTGTGTGACCCTATATGTTATTATTACATTGGAAATAATTTTAAAATCATATTATAAAATTATAAATAGTGAGCGGCATATAGTAATGCATCACTTCTACCCAAGTAATAATAAGATTGATGATTCGATGCAACCTTTTTGTGACCAATGTTTCAATGTAATTTAATCCTTTTAACCTTAATATCCTAGATTAAACTTGAGTCATGGAATGTGTCATACTCTTCATAATTTAATCTGAGTTTTTCTTGATCAATGAGTAGACTAGATGAAACAAATCACTATTTGAGCATGGCCATGCATTTCATAGTCCTACTCAATCAAAAGGCCTATGGATATCACCCCTAATTTATAGGATGGTTATATTCTATCTAGATCACTCATATTCCTCACACGATTTATGATGTACCCAATAATCACCTTTATAGTCCACCCTATTAAAGGTGACATTTGATGATATCAAAGTATATAAATTCCCATGTAGAAATATAGTGATTTCAGGTCGGAGGAGCATTACATCATTGTAACTATGAGAATTGCTAATGACACTTTGCATAATGCTCCACATAGAATTCTCATGGTGGGTCTGTCCAGTACATCGTTCTCTAACATGTACCTATGCATTGACTTAATATCTCATATATTTATGACCAATGAGATTTGGTCATCAGTCAACCCACATACTAGTCTTAATGCATCATTATTGTCCTATCAACAATGATACTCAACTAGGGACATTTAAGAACAATGATACTAATTGTTATTATATAATCTCATGTTCAAGTCACATACTTGAAACTATATAATTTGTATCACTATTCTAAGGATTTTTATTATGTTAACATTTATATAACGCAATAAATAAAACCATAATAAAATCATTCATTTATTCAATCAAATATAATATCAAAACGTTAAGCAATTATATCAAATGATTGGCTTCTAGGGCATAAACTCCAACATGATGACAATAATATAAGCATTAATCAAATGAAATCAAGGATAAATATTAAAGACTTTAAATTTATCTAGAGTTTAAAAATATCCAAATTGTCAACATGATACAGCTTTGTGGAGTAAAATTTAAGAATACTTTCATGTATCAAAAATAATTTGGACAGAAAAGAAATATATTTTTTGGGTGAATTGTACCCCATGAATAGTACCCTGTGAATAATACTCCGGCATGAAAAGTATTCCAAATACCCGAGTGAATATATTTGAGTGAATAGTAACTGGGTGAATAGTAACCTATGAATAGTAACTCGTAAATAGTAATCCGACATGAAAAGTGCCCCGAATACCCGAGTGAATAATATTCAAGTGAACAGTAACTGAGTAAATAGTAACCCGTAAATAGTAACTCATGAATAGTAACTCGTGAATAATACTCTGGCATGAAAAGTGCCTCGAATATCCGAGTAAATAATATTTGAGTGAATAGTAACTAGGTAAATAGTAACCCGTAAATAGTAACTTATGAATAGTAATTCGTGAATAATATTTCGACATGAAAAGATCAATAATTATCAAGAATGCTCACAATAATATTTCCATGAAAAGATACAGGATGAAGTGCAAATATCAAGGATATTCTACTAATTTCACGGAGTATAGAAGCAATACTTTAGCAGAATGAGTGTAGAATGCGAAACGAAATAATATTACTCACATACTACATAGTATGGAAGAAAATATTTATTTCGTATGAATACTGAAAAAAATAATATCCCTTACCTCAGATGAAGATTGGATACTAGAATATTGAAGTAGCAGACTTCTCTTCTTCTTTCTCTCTATAGCTTCTCTCTCTATAATTTCTCTTGTGATTCTTAGTGAATTGGTGAGAATGAAAGAAGAATGAGCTTCTATTTATAGGAAAATATATTTTCGATAATTACACATTTTGGGGCTCGAAATATTACAGTATAATACCTTCATCTTTTCTTCCATTTTTAATTTAGTCCTACAAGTATTATCAAACTTGCACCACCTCCCCTAATAGTACATCATGTGAATCAATAGTTCAGCTATGTGAATCAATAATTCTATACATGTTAAAAAATAGTTATAGTATAGTACCTTCATCTATACATCTATTTTTAATTTAGTCATGCAAGTTTTATTAATCTTGCACCACCTCCCCTAATAGTACATGCATGTGAATCAATAGTACATACATGTGAACAAATAGTTATAAGCATGTGAATTAATAGCAATTAATTGCTCATTTATCCAATTATTTACCCGATTGGTCAATATAACCTTATCGAAATAAATATCAATTTCCACTAACACTAATAATCCCAACACAATGGAAATATTAATGTCATCTTTAACCATCATGAACTTATTCATCATTAATATTATAACTCACAATATTTAACAACCAGATCATTCCCAAGAAAGATGGGGCTTTCCGATAAGGATTTCTCTCTATTGGCGCGCAATTAGGTGACCAAACCTCTCCTCGACAGAACTTTCTAGACATCGTCAATATTGCAAATAATAATATGAATAACTTTGTCATCTCAATTATTGATTTAATAATATAAAATATTATGGAGATGATGTTGTGACAATAATTGAATCAATAATATAAGAGATATTATGCAACAATTACTGTAGCAATAATTGAGTATAATTGAGTGACTTATCACGTAAGTATCAATAATCAATACCGTGTGCTACTATGAAACCACGCGTATAACTGTACTTTTAATACCGGGTAGTTCAACAGTTTAACGGTAAAACTTTCGCCATTATTTTTATAAAAGATATTTCTGTCATTTTCTAACTCCGACAATACTTCCGTTGTGGGGTCCACCAATGATGGTGCCGTCGTACGAATATTCCTTGTTAAAACGAATATTCCCCGACCAATCGAATATTTTATAACCACTTGCTTACTTTGCAAAATTTGTAAATATTACCCACAACTATAACATTATATCAAATCCACACCATAATATTCAAAAATATATTTCAAGAAAAATTAATCTTTATTCATAAAAGTTGGTGTTTTATATCCAAGCGCCACCAGTCCCACCACAATCAAGCCGCCCGATCTCACCAACACCTACTCCTGTAACCCCACTCTACCATCAGAACAACCTAGTCCCTCCAATCGCCGGTGGTTTCTTCGCAACTTTCTCTTTTCTTATAGCTCTAACCCTCTACTTTCGTAAGCTCACGTACAAGTACACAGTCCCTTCCCCTGACTCCAAGCCACCTTACCTCTTCTCCTACTTCGCCGTGCCACATCCTCCTTCTCCCCCTCCCACCGGCTCGGCCAAGGCAACTTTGGATCCATCTATCGCGGAACCCTAAATAGTATTAACAACCACCGAAGCGTCGTCGTCAAGGTCATGGACGCTGGTTCTCTTCAAGGCGAGCGAGAATTTCAAAACGAACTTATTTTAGCCGCTAATTTGGCTCCCGCTACATCTTCTCTCTTATTGGCTTCTCCTCTAATCGAGCTCATGAGTAAGGACAACTTAGAAGACTGCCTTTTTCACCGTAAGTCTATATAACTCGAAGAGTGGAAAACTCAATTTTCTATTGCTATGGATATTGCCAAAGGTTTAGAATATCTGCATCAGTACTGCGATCCTTCGGTAATTCACGGCGATATCAAGCCTAGCAACATACTTTTGGATAGTGATTTTAATGCTAAAATTGGTGATTTTGGTCTTGCCACATTAAAATCAGAGGATCCAAATGTAATTGAGGCAAAAAATGAGTTCATTAATGATGATAATGCATCCATGATGGAAGAGACGGAGAGTGTGATCACGACAAATCCTAATTCAATAGAGCTACTGATCAATCACCTGAATTTGATGGGTTCAAGGTAAGCTTCTCGTTGCTATCTGAGTAAATTTGATGAAGAACCTAATCTCTTTTGTCTCTCTTTCTCACTGTCTGAAGTTCGACAAAGATATTATTTGGATTTGGCTTTGTCTGAATATTGGTCTTCTATTTTTCCGCTTAAGCCACGTCTAATTAGGTCATGTCATTTCCTTTTTTTTCTTTTCTTTATTACGTCCACAGGTGAAAGTTTTTAACAGCTATGAGCCAGATTTGACAGAAAGGCCCAATTTAACAATTTTAATTAGTTCAGTTAGTTAATTTGAAAAATTAAATATTTAATCTTTTATTCAATAAAACATGCCAACTTCGATGGCCAAATCATTAGTTTTGCCAAATAATATAAGATCATATCTTATAATTCTTATTATACCTTTTAGCTTATAAACATATTAAAATTAAATTAATATGAAGACAACTTAGTAATTAGATGTTAAACTTAAGTTTTTCTATTTTATTTTTTATTATTTGTAAACTCAATAACAACTTGAATGAAAACATATCAGTAATGATTCTAAGTATACTGGTTAAATGACATACCTGGTTAAGTAACATACTTATTTAACTACTCCTCATTTTGAGATTTTAGTTTCTCTCTCCTCATATCACATGTTTCTCGATTAATATCCTCCTATTTCTCCTCGAAAGAAAACCATTCTATCCCGAAAAATTCAGAGGAATCAGAGGAAAAACACTAAGATCTGGGCGTCTCGCTACCACCCTTTATGATTATTGCCTTATCCAAAATGGGTCCAAAGGAATTACTTTGAAATATTGACATCCGGCTATAGAGACAGGGTTTCAATACTTGCTCGAATCTCTGCGCCTTTCTCACATCTGTATCCACCTGATGTGGAGCAAATCTCGCTACTTCATTGAACTTGGCAGTATAGTGGGGAACTGTCATATCCCCTTGTTCCAATTCTAAGAATTTAATCTCCATCCTACCTTGCATACTCGTGGGAAAATAGTTCTCGAAGAATATCTCCTTGAACTATGTTCACGTAACCACCTCTACTCCAGCCCTAGCCTGGTTTGCCTCCCACCAGAAGTTGACTTCTCCTTTCATCATATAGCTGGCAAAATAAATCTTCTGCCCCTCTTTAATATTTGCAATTATAAATACCTTTTCAATTTCTTTTACCCAAGTTTGGGCTTCTATAGGGTTTGTGGTTCCATTGAACTCTGGAAGACCTACTGTAGTAGCCCCGAATCCGGGCCCCAAATCACCTAGGATCCGGTATACTATTTCTATCACTATTTGCGGAAGATATAAACATAAGTTGTTTATACAATACATTACACACTATTACCCAAAATCGAGTAACCTTAACTTATTACACATTTCATAAAATATCTATTACACAACCATATTTATCAAACTATTCTATTACTAGATAGCCGCATATATTGTCCCCAAACTGAATTTGGCTTAACCTTTTCCTGTATACGACGCATTTGCTTTACCTGCAATGTTTTATCATGATATAGCAAGGGTGAGCATGAAAGTTGCCCATCAAGTTTATATACAATAATATAACGATATATCATGATTGAAGAGTATGAATAATGACTTACTATAATTCATCAATATAATTGAGAACTAGCACGAACAAATTTTTGACTGAACAAGTATTATACATGAACAAACATTTCTGAACCAACTGGTAATGAAGGTGATCAACCTTTCATACCATACTTATACATGCAAGATGTACAGAATACAATTTTCGTGACAATCAGCAATGATTAACCATAAGCTTGAAGAAACTACTCTTATTAGAGTTAAGTATAAGAAAACTTGCCTGAACCGTTGATTACCGCACGCAATTTTAATAACGCTTTACCCCGAGACCTAATACTAATAATATAGATCTCCAATAATTAGAATAATATCATCACAGTATAATACTGTTATATTTATACACACAGAATAACCTAAACACATTACCACATAAGTCTATCAGTCTATAACACACATAAGATATATCATCAAGTCAAACTATTGCAGTCTGAGTTGAAACCAACACAATTCTATCATCCCGACGGGCTAGTCGGACGAATATCGAGTTTAAGTTCAATTAAACTCTGACTTAATACTTAACCATACCACAGATAATTTCTAACCAGACAAAACATTTTTCCTAGGCTCGTAATAATTTTCGGATAATTATTACCATTAATTAACATTTTTAAATCCTTAAAACTGTATTTAAATAAATTAAATACCACAAAATTCCTTAATCATTAATATTCATTTAAGATAAAATATTAATGAAAATCATTACATAATATTATAATATAATTATAATATATCAAAGTATTTTTAATACCTTAAAATCATAATTATATGATTTTTAAACACTTAAATCCATTATCCGATAATTGCTATTAATATTAAAATATTAATATTTTCATTCCAAAATATCAAAAGTTATAATTTATAACTTAAAATATTTTTATAACACTTAAATCATTTTTATATGTTTTATAAAGCATTATTTCTAATTTTCCTTAATTTATTTAATATATTAATTAAATAATTAATTACCATTAATATTAAAATATTAATGAATTTCATCACAAAATATCAAAAGTTATGGAAAATAACTTAAAATATTTTCTTTTATCATAATATTATTTTTCATGATTTTTCATGAATTAAAAACTATTTTTCAAATAATTTATTTAATATTGTAATTAAATAAATAAATACCATTTATATTCCAAAAATAATATATATTTTTGAAATATGTTTAAAATAATTAAAAACTATTTTTCAGACTTTAAAATAATTTTTCATAATTTATTTTGTATTTTTAATAATTAAAAACCATTTTTTTCTAATTTTAAATTAATTTCCGGAAAATAATAAATAATCTGTCGCTAAAGGCCTATAGCGACACTTTCTGTCACTATAGGTGATCTTGATGGCTGCCCAGATTTTTCGACAGTGGCTAGGTTGGTACTTTGACCGGACTTAAAACAGTGTTCCTTACGTTTTTCTGGCTTGCTAAAACTCTCAGACTGTAGTACGTTTGCAATACTACAACATGAAACCAAGTTAATGGCCAAACAACAACAGAATAGCAAGATCTAAGCTTCCAAAACTGATGCCAGGCCTGTTCTTCAAATTCTGGGTTTTCCAGATTTGAAGAACAGCCTTAGGTACCTACTTTGACGCTTAATAACTTGGTGATCGTGCAACCTTTATGCGATCTATCAATTAAAGGTTGTAGATAACATGTAGTACTACAACTATAAAGCAAAATAACACAAAAACATCAGAGCATGAACAAGGTATGGCCGGTCAAACTAGGACACGGACCACTGCTTCTCAAATTCTGGGTTCGCGACTTATAGCAGTTCGGTCAACGAGTTTTGACCGCGAATATCTTGCGATCTATAATAGGTTTAGGTCTTCTTCTTTTTGCAACTTAAAGAACACATATCAGGCTACATGTTACAAGTTTTAGACATCAAAAACACGTCACACACACGGATCTATAAGCCTCGACATTCGGCTGAAAAACGCAAATTTCCAGATTTCCAGATTTTGAAAAACTTTAAATCCGTGCACTTTGATGTTATGGGTTCATGATTTAACAACCCAGAACATCAATTGACACCTATTAACACTACTTTCAACAATCAATTGCAACAATTAACCACGAATTGAAGGATTTCAAAAATTAGAGATTTTATACCTCTTTTTGCTTGATTTTCGATTTCTGTCTTTGATTTTGTTATGATCAACGTGGGGCTGTATTTTAGAACTGATTTGGCTATATATTTCGTGGGTTTGAGAGAGAGTAAAAGTTGGTGAGAGCAAAAATTTAATTTGGCTACATTTTGTACATTTTCTCTCTCTAAATCTATTTATATATATCTTGATTCAATGCATGATCTTAGATAGTTGGATAATTAGACTGATTTGCTGGAGCTTTATGGCACATGTCTAGGTCTAGGGTTGGTGAGCAACTCACCATAGGGCAAGACTTGTTAGCAAGCTTCAATAATACAACAAAGGGCAATATTGACATTTCCTTAATTTCTAGATTTTGGCCAATTTGATGAAACCCTTAGGGTTTAGGGTTTGAGCATACTTAGATTTATGATTTGGACAAATTTGGATTTAGGTTTTAATCCCCAAATTTTTAGCAACTTGGATTTCCAAAATTTTCTAATTAAATATAAAAATAGAAAATTTTGATTTCTAAAATTATAATTAGGGCTTCCTAATTATTTTATAATTTGCAAATCATGAATCGTTATTTGCTAATTAGGACCATTTTATCCTAATTAAAATTGCTAATTTAGCACTTAGGGTCACAATTGTACATTATGTTTCAAAACCACATTTTAGGGTTTAAATAAAATAATATTTCAATTTTAGAAATTAAATTTCCCAATTAGATTAGGGTTTCTAATAACTTGACAATTAGGATTTATATTTCCTAATTAACATTGCAATTATAGCAATTAAATCCACCCTTGTACAATTAGGGTTCAAAATGGTCATTAGGGTTCAAAACCCTTGAATTAGGGTTTCTAATAGAAAAATTAATTTTCTAATTTAGAAATTAAATATTCGTAATTAGATTAGGGTTTTCTAATTACACAAAAATTGAAATAATAGGATTAGGGTTTCCTAATTAACATTGCTAATTTTAGCAATTAAATTCCACCATTGAATAATTAGGGTTTCTGACGGAACAATTAGGGTTCCAATAAATTGAAAATTAGGGTTTGTAAATTAATAAACCTTTACCCTAATTAGTACTTAATCAATACCTCATAATCATTATTATTCTCCGTTATATTCCCAGATTAGGGCTTCATTTTATCAGCATCTGAAATTAGGGTTTTTCAGATCTGGTATTATGGTTTTAAATTCGGAATTAAGGGTTTTGTAATCAATTGTCAAGATTAACCCTAATTAATCTTTTAATTATTTACACTTATGCCATTAAGTTCCCAATTTAGGGTTTCATGCACTGAATTAGGGTTTCGGATTCCCGGAACTGAAACTAGGGTTATATTTAGGATTTATCACAGATGTAATTTATCTGGTCAACCCTTGACCCTTAACCACATTCTGTAAACAGAACATAACCATATACACAGATCATAATCACATAAACACTTAATCCTGAATAATTCACCTATTTCCTTCATAGAATTTTGAAATCCTCAAAATTCAATCCCAATAACATCAAACACATACACTTATTTTCTATCTAGGTCTATTATTTAACCTTAAATCAATCATTTAAGATTATCATAAATTGTCTAATTTCTCGGGTTGTCACATTCACCCCTCCTTCTAAGAATTTCGTCCCCGAAATTCACCTTACTCCTTACACCTTACACCTTGCACTTTACACCATTCACACATATTTCACATGCTACCCAATACACCACTCACAAGGGTAATTTTTTTTTTAAAACTGTGCTGAGAAATCGTATAGACTGGTTGTTTTTTATTTTCGCAAAGGTTTTATGGAAATTTATCCGCAAACCGTCATAACTTACGGACACAAGGGTGATCAGCCCGATATGCCCTGTACTGGCCAAGTTCTGTTGGTCGGAACAATTTGTTCCTCTTATCCGCCTTAGGCGCACAAAATTTCATACCTCAGTCTTATTTGATTCTGCAGGAAAATAATTTTGGTTCGGGAAATTTCTTTCAATAAACACTTGGAGTTTTTTTTTTTTTGAAAACATTTTTGAGAATGACGTCATGATGCCGCACTCTATTTAACAGTCCGTTGATGATTTCGTCATTTTGTGATTTTATCATGCTACATCATACCATAGTGGAATAGTGACTTTAAGTCAAATTCACACTAAGTAATACTGCATTGATGACTCCATCATTTTTATCATCTCTGCACCAGGTCACATGGTACATAAGTGATAAATAAAAATAATTTTTATTTTAAAAAGGCACATAGTGCGTATTTAGCTGATGTCAAAATTTTAAAATTTAGCATAGATAGGGGTTTAGAAAAACCTAATTCTTCACTAATGATCATTTGCTTAAACATTCTATCTGTTCCTATTATCCTCAATACTCCATTCACACATAACTATACCCAGTTCATAAAATCACACTTATGATTTCATAACTTGGCCACAATTATATGAGTTTACAAACTTACCCTGACCTTTTAGCGACCGTTCGCTGAGGGGCTCATAAACATTTCATATAACTATGCGTCAAGAATGTCACATAAGTATGAGTTCTAAGAACTCGTACTTAATCCTATATTCTCTACCTATGACCTATTTATCTATATATAATAACTAGCGTGACACAACATTTCAACTATTACCAATGCCACCAACTAAGTAGTACAATTCCCCTCCCATACAAGGAATCATACAACTCAGTTGCTGCCACGAGTCCTCATTGAAATCCCCACCTAACCTTAACCCCCTTTTTCATACGAATTTCATTTAATCCGTATCCATAATCCATAACTCATTTATGAGTTTTCATAGTACCATTTCATAGTACAACTTTCACACAACATCTTGCTGTAAACTTTTCAATCATAAGATTTCTTTTTTTTTTCCATATCATAACCTTATTAGATCACAGGGTGATCTTATCGTATATATTATGATTTATTTCTATGCCTTGATCGTTTTGTTTTACGATCTTCTATCCCTACACTTTCAGTCCTTTAGACTCGATCTATTCACCATTACTGTTCAACTTTATTATCAAAGTTAGGGAACTCTGTGTCTTTACACTCGCCGAGATTCATTTTTGAATCTTACCGACTAACTAACTCTATGTGAGTTAGATCTTATCCTAATCACTGCGGTTATTGGTCTCAGGTATTCCTACCTAAGCTTCATAACCAACAGCTCTGATACCAAATGTAGTAGCCCCGAATCCGGGCCCCAAATCACCTCGGATCCGGTATACTATTTCTATCACTATTTGCGGAAGATATAAACATAAGTTGTTTATACAATACATTACACACTATTACCCAAAATCGAGTAACCTTAACTTATTACACATTTCATAAAATATGTATTACACAACCATATTTATCAAACTATTCTATTACTAGATAGCCGCATATATTGTCCCCAAACTGAACTTGGCTTAACCTTTTCCTGTATACGACGCATTTGCTTTACCTGCAATGTTTTATCATGATATAGCAAGGGTGAGCATGAAAGTTGCCCATCAAGTTTATATACAATAATATAACGAGTATGAATAATGGCTTGCTATAATTCATCAATATAATTGAGAACTAGCACGAACAAATTTTTGACTGAACAAGTATTATACATGAACAAACATTTCTGAACCAACTGGTAATGAAGGTGATCAGCCTTTCATACCTGACTTATACATGCAAGATGTACAGAATACAATTTTCGTGGCAATCAGCAATGATTAACCATAAGCTTGAAGAAACTACTCTTATTAGAGTTAAGTATAAGAAAACTTGCTTGAACCGTTGATTACCGCACGCAATTTTAATAACGCTTTACCCCGAAGACCTAATATTAATAATATAGATCTCCAATAATTAAAATAATATCATCACAGTATAATACTGTTATATTTATACACACAGAATAACCTAAACACATTACCACATAAGCCTATCAGTCTATAACACACATAAGATATAGCATCAAGTCAAACTATTGCAGTCTGAGTTGAAACCAACACAATTCTATCATCCTGACGGTCTAGTCGGACGAATATCGAGTTTAAGTTCAATTAAACTCTGACATAATACTTAACTATACCACAGATAATTTCTAACCAGACAAAATATTTTTCCTAGGCTCGTAATAATTTTCGGATAATTATTACCATTTATTAACATTTTTAAATCCTTAAAACTGTATTTAAATAAATTAAATACCACAAAATTCCTTAATCATTAATATTCATTTAAGATAAAATATTAATGAAAATCATTACATAATATTATAATATAATTATAATATATCAAAGTATTTTTAATACCTTAAAATCATAATTATATGATTTTTAAACACTTAAATCCATTATCCGATAATTGCTATTAATATTAAAATATTAATATTTTCATTCCAAAATATCAAAAGTTATAATTTATAACTAAAAATATTTTTATAACACTTAAATCATTTTTATATGTTTTATAAAACATTATTTCTAATTTTCCTTAATTTATTTAATATATTAATTAAATAATTAATTACCATTAATATTAAAATATTAATGAATTTCATCACAAAATATCAAAAGTTATGGAAAATAACTTAAAATATTTTCTTTTATCATAATATTATTTTTCATGATTTTTCATGAATTAAAAACTATTTTTCAAATAATTTATTTAATATTGTAATTAAATAAATAAATACCATTTATATTCCAAAAATAATATATATTTTTGAAATATACTTAAAATAATTAAAAACTATTTTTCAGACTTTAAAATAATTTTTCATAATTTATTTTGTATTTTTAATAATTAAAAACTATTTTTTTTCTAATTTTAAATTAATTTCCGGAAAATAATAAATAATCTGTTGCTAAAGGCCTATAGCGACACTTTCTGTCGCTATAGGTGATCTTGATGGCTGCCCAGATTTTTCGACAGTGGCTAGGTTGGTACTTTGACCGGACTTAAAATAGTGTTCCTTACGTTTTTCTGGCTTGCTAAAACTCTCAGACTGTAGTACTTTTGCAATACTACAACATGAAACCACATGGCCAAACAACAACAGAATAGCAAGATCTAAGCTTCCAAAACTGATGCCAGGCCTGTTCTTCAAATTCTGGGTTTTCCAGATTTGAAGAACAGCCTTAGGTACCTACTTTGACGCTTAATAACTTGGTGATCGTGCAACCTTTATGCGATCTATCAATTACAGGTTGTAGATAACATGTAGTACTACAACTATAAAGCAAAATAACACAAAAACATCAAAGCATGAACAAGGTATGGCCGGTCAAACTAGGACACGGACCACTGCTTCTCAAATTCTGGGTTCGCGACTTATAGCAGTTCGGTCAACGAGTTTTGACCGCGAATATCTTGCGATCTATAATAGGTTTAAGTCTGCTTCTTTTTGCAACTTAAAGAACACATATCAGGCTATATGTTACAAGTTTTAGACATCAAAAACACGTCACACACATGGATCTATAAGCCTCGACATTCGGCTGAAAAACGCAAATTTCCAGATTTCCAGATTTTGAAAAACTTTAAATCCGTGCACTTTGATGTTATGGGTTCATGATTTAACAACCCAGAACATCAATTGACACCTATTAACACTACTTTCAACAATCAATTGCAACAATTAACCACGAATTGAAGGATTTCAAAAATTAGAGATTTTATACCTCTTTTTGCTTGATTTTCGATTTCTGTCTTTGATTTTGTTATGATCAACGTGGGGCTGTATTTTAGAACTGATTTGGCTATATATTTCGTGGGTTTGAGAGAGAGTAAAAGTTGGTGAGAGCAAAAATTTAATTTGGCTACATTTTGTACATTTTCTCTCTCTAAATCTATTTATATATAGCTTGATTCAATGCATGATCTTAGATAGTTGGATAATTAGACTGATTTGCTGGAGCTTTATGGCACATGGCTAGGTCTAGGGTTGGTGAGCAACTCACCATAGGGCAAGACTTGCAAGCAAGCTTCAATAATACAACAAAGGGCAATATTGACATTTCCTTAATTTCTAGATTTTGGCCAATTTGATGAAACCCTTAGGGTTTAGGGTTTGAGCATACTTAGATTTATGATTTGGACAAATTTGGATTTAGGTTTTAATCCCCAAATTTTTAGCAACTTGGATTTCCAAAATTTTCTAATTAAATATAAAAATAGAAAATTTTGATTTCTAAAATTATAATTAGGGCTTCCTAATTATTTTATAATTTCCAAATCATAAATCGTTATTTGCTAATTAGGACCATTTTATCCTAATTAAAATTGCTAATTTAGCACTTAGGGTCACAATTGTACATTATGTTTCAAAACCACATTTTAGGGTTTAAATAAAATAATATTTCAATTTTAGAAATTAAATTTCCCAATTAGATTAGGGTTTCTAATAACTTGACAATTAGGATTTATATTTCCTAATTAACATTGCAATTATAGCAATTAAATCCACCCCTGTACAATTAGGGTTCAAAATGGTCATTAGGGTTCAAAACCCTTGAAATAGGGTTTCTAATAGAAAAATTAATTTTCTAATTTAGAAATTAAATATTCGTAATTAGATTAGGGTTTTCTAATTACACAAAAATTGAAATAATAGGATTAAGGTTTCCTAATTAACATTGCTAATTTTAGCAATTAAATTCCACCATTGAACAATTAGGGTTTCTGACGGAACAATTAGGGTTCCAATAAATTGAAAATTAGGGTTTGTAAATTAATCAACCTTTACCCTAATTAGTACTTAATCAATACCTCATAAGCATTATTATTCTCCGTTATATTCCCAGATTAGGGCTTCATTTTATCAGCATCTGAAATTAGGGTTTTTCAGATCTGGTATTAGGGTTTTAAATTTGGAATTAGGGTTTTGTAATCAATTGTCAAGATTAACCCTAATTAATCTTTTAATTATTTACACTTATGCCATTAAGTTCCCAATTTAGGGTTTTATGCACCGAATTAGGGTTTCGGATTCCCGGAACTGAAACTAGGGTTTCCAGAACCGATTTCTAGGGTTTCTTATTAGACGTTAGGGTTTTCTAACCGAACATTGTCGTTCTTAATATATAATTAGGATTTATCACAGATGTAATTTATCTGGTCAACCCTTGACTCTTAACCACATTCTGTACACAGAACATAACCATATACACAGATCATAATCACATAAACACTTAATCCTAAATAATTCACCTATTTCCTTCACAGAATTTTGAAATCCTCAAAATTCAATCCCAATAACATCAAACACATACACTTATTTTCAATCTAGGTCTATTATTTAACCTTAAATCAATCATTTAAGATTATCATAAATTATCTAATTTCTCGGGTTGTCACACCTACACTCTTAAAATTGTAGTAACACGTACTACCGCAGGATTAACTGGTATATTTGCTGATTTTTTTTTTGTTTTGATTATTTTGATTCTAGTTGGAGAATTATATTTAGTACTTCATTGATGGATACCATTATTAATATTTTGAAGTTATTAGTGCTCTGTTTATTTATTTTGAGGTTTTTGTGCTTCGCACGTGACCTCCTTTTCCTTTTCGGGAAGGGGGTGTTACAATTAACACACAAAAACTAACATCTAACATGGAATCAAAGATCAAATTTTAGGTATAGGGTTTTATACCTTTCTTGCTAAATCTTGTTTCTGGCTTCTGATTTTGTTAAAGGTGATAGCGGGGCTTGGTTTGTGACTGATCTTAGCGAAGGATTTCAGTGGTTTTGAGTTGAGAGAGTCTAGTTGGGTGTTGGAGAACAAAATGGCTAATAATAGACACTTTTCTCTCTCTTGAACTATATAAACACTTAGATGCAATGTATTATGCTGAGATATGAGGCTGATCTGCTGGAAATTTAGTCACATGGGGTTAGTAATAGTTGGTAAACAACTAAAGTGTTGGTAATTTTCACAAGCAACCTAATAAAAATTCAAGAAGTGCAAAATGGTCAATATGCTTGTAATTTTAATGGCACAAAAGTAATCTTGACAAACCTGTAGGGTTTAACCCTAAGGTTTAACATATATAATTTGTAGGATTTCTAATTAGGGTTTGTACAAAAATAAAATTTTAGTTTCTAAAATTTGTAATTAGGGTTTCCTTAATTAGATTAGGTTTCTAATTACATTATACATGAACATTAGGGTTTAATTATTTACTAATTATAGTTAACCTTGCTAATTTAGTAATTAGGATTTACAATTAGTAATTAGGTTTTAAAATTACTAATTAAGGTTACTAAATATAGAAATTAGGATTTCTAATTTCAAGACTAGGGTTTTTAACAATAATTAGGGTTTCTAATAATAATTAGGGTTTTCCCTAATTAATTAAACTTACATATTAGGTTTAAGAATTTATTAATTATCGTTAAATGGCCAACTAGCGGTTAGGGTTTACTTTTAACAATTAGGGTTTATAATTTCAAAGTTAGGGTTCGTAATTTAGAAATTAGGGTTACTAACTTAGATTATAATTCTAACACTTATTATAGTCACATTAACACAATTTTTGACCGATCTTTACTCTGATTTGAGTTAAAATAACAGTACTTCTACTGATATACCATATTTGACCGATCATTATCAATACGTACATATAGTACATATTTATAGCACTGAAAAATTAAAATATAAATAATATTATATTATTATTCTCATTACTTGATCAAAATCCAAAATTAGGGTTTGAATTCCATATCTGATTTATTTTGCATAAATAACATTATTAATTAAGTTAAAAATAATTAACTTAACTAATCTAAAATAAATTCATATAATAAAATAAAATAATTATTATAATAATTCTAAAATCATTTCATCTATTCTTTAAATAATATATAGTTATATTTTCATGAAAAATAATTAATAAAAACATTTCTACTATAAAATTAATTATTATAAGAATATAATTTATAATGATCAATAATTCTAATATAAAATTATTTTTAAATATTTAATGCAATAGATAAATTTTTATTTATCACATAATTACATACGATTTGTCTTATACATATTTTCCATATTTATTTTAATAAAAAAAATGTATACGCAAAATTTCTGATTTATTTTTATAGAAAATCTTGGGTTATTACAGGACTTATTAATGAAATTGAACCTGGTGTTGGATGTGATCATAAACTGACGAAATCCTCAACGTACTGTGAAAAGTACGGTATCATGACGTCATAAAACGTTTTGATGTATTTCGAAAGAATTTAAAGAAGTAGTCGATGTTAATTGATTTGACTAGACGAATGTTTCAAGTTGATATCCAATTTATTGGTATGGTCTACTTGATTTGGTTAAGACGAATGGTATGTCATGTTTAAAAGAAAATCGAGCTTTCTTTGAAGAAGTTGTGCCAAACCAAATTTCTTTGGTACAGAATCTAATGATTATGTCTGAGGTGAACAAACCCCAAAATGGGGTTATACAAGGTTTTATCGCCTACGTATGAAAGTGGTAGTTTACTTTCTGTGTGATTGTAAACTGACTGTGGAAGAAGTTTTACGGCGTCATGCTGTTAAACCTAGTAAGAGTTCATGGTCAATTTGACCCCTCAGCAAAAGTATGAAATGTTTTAAAGGAATTTTTATATTCCTCATTGTTCATTCTACTTCATAATTCTTGATAAGTTATGAAGGTGAGGGAATGTTTGAAAGATAAGAACTTCTTTGAAGAGAAGTTGAGAAGAAGGGTAGATTTAAATTTCGAGGATGAAATTCTATGAAGAAGGGGTGAATGTGATGACCTGGGAATATGTGTGGTTTTAGAAATTTTGAGGATGAAAATTTTATAAGGGAGGAAGAATGTGACAACCCAAAAAATCGGATTGTCTAGAATTTAAGATTTAAAGAATTAGTTATTAATAAAATGGATTTTTATTAATAATATATTGTGCTATGTGTTTATTAATCGTTCTAGAACCTAGGATGATTATTAATCGGGAGGATTCTGGCTACGAGCTAGACTGAATGAGTATGATTTTTCAAGACGAAAATAAAAATTTTCCGGGAACAAAAATATTTCCAGGGATAAAGACGAAATAGGCACAACTCACCCAACGAAACCCTAAAGGTTAGGGTTTGAATAAGCTAAGCCTTTTCGAGAGTTCGGTATGTTGAAATGGCATTTCGTCGAAAGATTTGACAATAATATATCGTGAAAAGTTAAATAAGCCGATAAAAGTTTTTCTAGAAAAATGTGTATAAATCAGACGAAATAAAAATGACAAAAAGTATTGTTATGTACTTTTCATTCGTTTAACTACGTTAGGGAAAAATGTGAAGGAAAACGCTTATCGTGGAAAAGTGTTTTTTAGTTTTTCAGAGATCCGAAGAATACGTAAAAGTTAATCGGTAAACGAAAGATGAAATATCCAAAAATATTTGGATTCCGAGAATCGCAGTTTTTTAAATTGTCGGACGAAACCCGAAAGACAGAAGCACGAAACTTCCAAGGGAAGCTACGTTAATAGTAAGGAGGTGGGAATAGTAAGGAGGTGCGAATAGTAAGGCGGTTTAGCCAAATGACCAAAACACCACTAGCCTTGAAAATCTATAAAGGGAAGCCATAAGTTCATTTGTTTGGATTTTTGAAAATCCTCTAATTTAAGAGAGAAAGATAGTTCGGATGGGAGAAAGAAGAGGAAAAGAAAGAGGAAAAGCTAGGTCGAGTGCATGCTTTGTCCAACGGAGAAAGATTAAAGAAGAGAGGTAATCTGAAAACCTAACTTTTACTCCCTCTGTCCTAGGATAAAAGTCCTGGTGGATTTTTCATGCATATTAAGAAGATGAATGAAATGACAAAGTTGTCCATAATAATGTCATTAAATATGGAGAGAAAATTAGAATAAAAAAAGTATGAGATATTTAATGCTACGGGTATAATAGAAAAATGTGTGTAAAAGTTTGATTATTAAAGGAAAAAGGACATTTATCATGAGACTACCCAAAATAGTAATAAAGACTTTTATCATGGGACGGAGGGAGTAATAAATTTTCTATAAGTTTCTATGTTTAAAACATAGCTTAATGAGAATATGAAGTAAAAGATGTAAGAATGATTTCATATGGTTGAAATCATGAGAAAATGAAGAAATAAGAATTAGAAGTTTAGTTTATAATTTTTTTTTTTTTGATAATGTGGGGTTTCCCAACCGCGGTCGGACTAATCCCCCCAGACTGGACTCAACCATTTTGGCTTGCGCACCAGCTTGCGCTGGCCGTCCGTGGCCACACGAATTAAAGAATTCTCACACTTGAGGCAGGCGGGACTCGATCCCAGGATGTTCGGGTCTACGGCTCACCCCAGGTCGAAGCTTACCGCTGCGCCAAGTGCTGTGGTTACTAGTTAGTTTATAAATTTCTTAAGGAAGTATAAGATTCTTAATGAATTTGAACGATTCGAATGAATCATATGAACGATTTAGTGAAATAAGTAAGGAATGGTGTTCTATAACATCAAATTCCAAGAAAAAGTGGAATTATAATCAAAATATCGATTAAAAATGAAGAACAAACGAAGAATGTGAAGAACGCGAAGAATGTTGTTGATGGACAAATTTAAAACCATCGTAGTGTAATTGTTATTGATGGAAAATTTTAAAACCATCGTGTATAAGTTAGATGCTTATTGCTTGGTTAGGAATGGTAGAAATGTTCAAAAAGATCAGATTAAAACTAAGCTATAACGAAGTTATGGCAAAAAAATTCGTAAAAGATGAACGAGAATTAAAAAGTTAGTAAATGAACCCGAATGTGTAGGGTTTCATAAGAAAGTAAGAGAATGTGGAAAACATGATTTGTGGACTCAATAACGAATGAATTCTGAGTTCGAATGACCGAGCTACGGACGAACGAGCGAAGAACGTTAAAAACGTAAACCGAAGTCTTGTCCAAGGGTAATAAATGTAAAGCAAAGATTAAGCCAAACAAATGGCATGTTAACGAATTCTGAACGAAGTCTTGTCCAAGGGTAATCCAAGTACGTATGATAAGGAGGAGAATGGCTTTGGAACGACCTCATTCCGAGTTATAACAAAGAAGTTATGAGATCAGGAAATAAGCGTCTCAAAATAAGATTCAAGACTTAGGAAATTTTTCAAGAACTGAGGCTCGGCACCGAGGCGTGAGCTATGCCTTAGGAGGCAGTGCCGCGACACCAGCCCCGGTAGTTGGACACTGCAGAGTGGCGCTGCAGCGCGAGTGTTAAAGAAGGAACCGGCGTCGCAGCACCGATGTAGGGAAAAAGCCAGTAATGAGCTTTTAACTGCTCAAAACCTGCGGCAAGTGTACCGAAAGCTAATGAACATGTAGTTCATCGAATGTAACACTTAATCAAGTGTTTTAAATATTTAATAAAGGTTGAACGAAAAGATTAAACGAGATTAAAAGATAAAGAATGTGAGCGCGGGTTACAGAACTGGTATCCGGGGACCGTAGTCGTGATAAACGAACGTGAGGGATTGCTATGATGGTGATTCCTTAGACATTGATTGACAATGGTAATGAATAACAATTTGATGTTATATGGTGATAATGAGAGATAAGTGTAAAGCGTATAGATGTTGTGAACGCAACGCAGTTGCGTTGAATGATCGGTCTTAGTATATAACGAACCATATGGCTTCGACATTAAGAAAGAATAACGAATGGTATTAAGAAAGCCGTAGCGAACGGTAAGAAGATTAATGAAAGTCGTATGTGGGTCAGATGGTGAATGTTAGAATGGAATGTAAGCGTTGAACACTTTAACCGATGTGAAGGTTGAGTGAACGCAAATATTAAACGGGCAGAACCTACACCCCGTGTATGGTTTGACCTTAAAATAATGAAGACCAATGATTAAACCATGAATGGTGAAGAAGTTGAATTAAAGAAGAGTACGCATAACATAAAGAAGCTGAGTTAATGATTAACTTGAATGATCGTTCTGAGTATACAAAAGACTGTAATTGTAAAGTAATTAAAACCACTTAATAGCATGCTTGGAAATAAAGTTCAAGCTTAAATGAATAACTTTTAATTCAACAATAACCTACTCAATACAATATGAGAAGGATACGAAACTTTCACAAAAACACAAGTGAAGTTTAGTAACTTGCACACTATTCAAAGTTGTGTAAGTTAGGAAACTTGCACCATCAAAGGGTGAAGTTCGGAGACTTGCATTCAATATACGAATCGAATGAAATTCGATAACTTGCACAAAATTCAAAGTTGTGTAAGTTAGGAAACTTGAACCATCAAAGGGTGAAGTTCGAAGACTTGCATTCAATATATGAATCGAATGAAATTTTATAACTTGCACAAAATTCATAGTTGTGTAAGTTAGGAAACTTACCTCAAGCGTAGTTTACCAAAGTAAAGCTTAATACCCTCTTTCGAATCCTATCATAATATATTCACACGTATAGGATATTTATTAGTTATATAAACTCATTTATGTAAGTTCAATCATACACATAAACATTTAATTTCATTGTAACTTTATACATACTACATCACATAGCACGAATCAGATCACAAGGTCAAACAACGTATTTTTCAAACCATTGCTTTATAGCTTGTAAACCTTATTTTGGACTTAACATCATAACTTCTCATTAACATTCATCTCTATCACCTAGCATGCTTCTTAACACATTATATAGCATATTGGTCATATAATACAAGTTAATGTATTCATATAAGCATGTTTTAAACTTCAGATCAAAAATAGAAACTATTCATGACTGTTGGATGGCGCAGTTGCACCCTGTCTAGGCTTAAGGACGGCGCAACTACGTTGTCCCTTGTGTAACGACCCCAAAATTCATACAATTTAATTCTCAACTTCGGTCGTTAATAATACATTCAACCTCTAATTTTACATCATTAAACAATAATACAATCATTGAAATTTGCGGAATAATTAAAAATTTCTGTTACAAACTATCCTCGTTCCCAAAACCTTCAAACGTTACATCTAAATATCTCATAATCATTTTAATACTATAATAGTTTACATCACAAAACGATGTTACAATTAAACATTAATACATTATTCGGAACCTTAAACATGGTTCAAATAATAATAATACAACAAAAGTGTATAATTCTTCAAGTATCACATCTGATTTATATCTTTCAAGTAGCACATACTTTAGCTTAAATCTTTAACCTGCAAAAGTGGTTATTTGTAAGGTTAAGCTCGACAGCCCAGCAAAATCTAATAGTTTTCATGCATCACATAGCACATAATAACATGCTAAACATATAACATACATGTTACAGTTCATATAACATGTATAAAGATTGAGTCCTTACTCAATCATCATATTTTAATCAATCCACATAGTCATAAATTCACTTTAACATTTCATACTTTCTACATATATATAACACATCATGTTCTTTGCAATAAAGACTTAAAACAGTCAATCATTAAGTTCACATAGCAAATAGGAACCGAAAGACTTGCCTTGATCGTTGTTTACCAATAACAGTTTAACATCTTACAGTTATCTGTACTGCACGTGCCCTACACAATCATATAATCATTCACATCAACTATTAGTCACATAGCAACGCATAGTAGTTATAATGTAAACTTTAATCTACATCCTATAACCATTCCTATTAATCAATACACAATGTTCAATTTGATTGTGTTAACATTAGACTTATAACTCACTATATTTCATATTTGAAGTTCATTCAAGTGCTTAAGTCTTGCTAGGACTACTTATTGGTTTTATATTAAATCCATTCCATATCTTATAATATTCATTTCAATTGAATTGAAACACTTTTAAAGTTTATTTACACTTGGCACGGCGTTTCGACGTTCATTCGTCACATGCCCGATTCGTTTCTCATGTGTGTGCTTAGTATGCTTATACAACTTATCTAATACATCATTTATTAATGTTAAGCATCATTATATTTACTAATATTCATTTTTTATAACTTAGTACAACATCTTTTATCGTCAGGAGCACTACATTTGCATATGTACATTCTCGACGCCCTCCGATTGCCTCCTAATACATATCAGTCCCATAAATGACCATTTTGACCTCTGTTCCTGACCTCAAATTGAAACACTTAAAGAATGAAAGTTGAAGTTATATTCGTCCTCGTTCTGGATCATTTTGAATCACCTCAATCAGAGTTTGTATGAAAACGTTATGGCCATTTTACTACAGGAGGTCAAAACTGTCCGACTCAGACCACTTTTCCAGCGCTGGGCGCGAGACAGTGCCGCTAGGGCGCGAATTCCAGTGCTGGGGTACGATGTTTTGGGCTATTTTTGACGCTGAGGTGCGAAATTCAGAGCTGGGGCGCGAAACTTGGCGATGAGGCTCTGAATTACAGAACACCCCAAAACAAAACACAAAACAAAGCTATGTCTTAATTTCTAACACCAATTAACATGTATAACTTATGCAAATTACACATAAACTTCACCAAGCATACAAATACTAAATTAACACAACTTAAACGGGATAAATAACGTTTTGGTCACTGTATTAGGGTCTAGTTTTCATTGTGGTTACCGAAACTTTTTTTGTTACAATCGAATAATTGTACTTTCAAAAAATTATAAAATGGTCATTCCGTTCGATTTCCGTCCAAAAATTTAACGGAAATGTTGACTGTGCATATTAACCCGTTATTTTTGCTGACGTGGCCCGTTATTTGCTGACGTGGAGGGCATAAGGCTTGCCTTAAAATTTTTATTAAAAAAATATTGCTAACAAATGTTGAACTCCAGACCTCCCCAAACTATAAACTTTATATTCCAACAAAAATCACTGGACTAACTACCTATTATGCTAGAATTTATGTACTAGGAATTTTAATAATAATAATTGTAATAATTTGTATTGTAGTAATAATAATAACTTTTAAATTATTAAAATAATAATAATAATAATAATAATAAGAGAGAAAGAGGAGAGAGATTTGACCATGTAGAGATAAAAGGAATAACCACTCCACCCCTGAGTTTTATCTGCGAACATAAATCGTTGTCGTCGTTTTCTCTCTCTTAACGAAGAAGAAGATGAGCAGTAAATCAATATTCCTAAAAAAATCAATTTTCTGTATATTAAAACATGGAAGGAAAAAGGGATGTTATTGGATGTTTTTTTTACTTTTCTTTTTAATAAAAATGATTATTTTTTAAATTTGATTAAATTAAATTATAAAATTTAAATTTTGTATAATTTTAAAATAAAAATTATTGGATAAAATTAAAATTACAATAAAAATTATTTGATAAAAATTATTTGCATGTAAAAGTAAAAATAAATTGTAAATAATTAAATAAAAATTTATTTGATATTAATTACAAAAATAATAAATATATTTTTCATTTATTTTATTATTTTTTGAAAAAATTTAAAACTTGATAATTTAAAATTTTAATTATTATTATTATTATTTTAATAATTTAAAAGTTATTATTATTACTACAATAATAATTATTATAATTATTATTATTACAATTCCTAGTACATAAATTCTAGCATAATAGGTAGTTGGTCCAGTGGTTTTTGTTGGAATATAAGGTTTATAGTTTGGGGAGGTCTGGAGTTCAACACTTTGTTAGCAACATTTTCTTTAATAAAAATTTTAAGGCAAGCCTTATGCCCTCCACGTCAGCAAATAACGGGTCACGTCAGTAAAAATAACGGGTTAATATGCACAGTCAGTATTTCCGTTAAATTTTTGGACGGAATGACCATTTTGTAATTTTTTGAGAGTACAGCTATTCGATTGTAACAAAAAAAGTTTCGGTAACCACAATAAAAATCGGACCCTAGTACAGTGACCAAAACGTTATTTATCCCCAACTTAAACCATAATTCTAGAAAAATTACATACTAGAATAGCATGTTTTAAAACCAAAAACTCTATTTTTGATATTTCTTGACACAGTGAACACTGTAATCATAATGATACGTCAATTTGTTTCATTTGAACTAAGTTCTCTTTATTTCATACCCAATTAACAATTCACAGTTCAATTTTACAATTTAGCATACAATCAAATACTAATTTTGGTATCCTACAAAACACGTTCATACATGTGTTCACTGTAAAACCAATTGCTTTTCTTATAGACTTAATTTAGCATACAATCTTATCTATATATTAAGCATACACTCATATATATATATGCTAGTATAACAATTATAATTACCAATACACATAATTTCCTAACCAATTATAAAAACATGGTTTTACAGAAAGTCTGTAAATAACTTTATATTACAATCAAATTCAGAAACACGGAGACTTAGAAATTATAGCGTAAAACCTATATGTTAAGGTTGTGTAACATACCTTTTGTTGCTTAAGAAATCCTTGATAATCACTGAAAATCGCTTGACAAACTCAGAACTTTCTCTCTTGATTCTCTCTCAGGCTCTCTCAAACTCTCTCAAAATTCTCTGAACACTCTTTTCTTTTCTTTCTTCTTAGGCTCAGTCTTAAACCACACACAATTGACGTAAAATAAAGCTAACGTAACTATTTTCAAACGTTTTAAAAACTGACGTTATAATTAATATACTAATAAGTTGTCAGTTACTAAAATAATATATATATTATTTATATTTTATTTATTATAATTCAAAATTCAAAATAAAACCAAAAGCCATAAGGTTCGGTTGGGCAAAACTCTTTAAAAATTAAAGACTTAATATATTTAATATATTTAAGCCTTGTTTGACAAAACTAAATTAAACTCCTTTAATTTATTTTAATAACTCCTTTATAATATAGTTATTTATCACACTTTATTTAATTAAGTTTTCATACTTAATTTAATTAATTCTAATAACAATTTATTGAATAAATCATTTAATCATTATAAACTTTCTAACTTAATTATTAAATTAAATTAGAATATTATCTCAAAACAATTAATTTCCTTAACCCATTAATTATTTATTAAACAAATAATTAACCAAATCAAATCAAATCAAATTAAACAAATATTTATTCAACAACAAACAAATATTTATTCAACAATAACACATCCATTAAATATTTATATAATTCAATAAATATTTATAATTAAAATTAAAATTTTGGATTGTTACATTAATCACATCATAATAAGAATTTTAATTATTAATTTCATATTTTAATAACTTATGAAAAAATTCGTGTTGTCACATCCTTCCCTCCTTATAAGAATTTCGTCCTCGGAATCAACGAAACCTCCCTTACACGGTTTTCACCAAATCTCTTTTCCACAAATTTATCGTTGAATATCTTCAACACATTACCTTAATATAGATTTTATATTTCCTACTACATTCATTACTTCAACAAATTCTAGGTTTTATTTCATAACTTTCATTTAAACTCAATTATATTTTGAGTATTATATACTCTTTAACCCATTCATTTCCTTTGCTAAGGATCGTTATCATAAACACTCGGGATATTACATTCACTCATTCTTCTAAGAATTTCGTCCTCGAAATTTCATCTATTAATATTTATTCATTCAATCTATCAAAATAGATTTTACGTTAATACTTTATTCATTCATTGAGTTCTACAAACAAATTCTTTCTCTAAGGATCTTTCTAAGATAATCATATTCCTCACCTCTTCCACTTCTAAGAGTTTCACATTTCTCTTCTTTCTGGAGTTTCAATTATTTTTTGAAATTATTATGTTTTGCTTAATTTTCTCATCCTTTCCACTTTCACCTTTCAGAATAATAAGAATCTTCCACAATTGCTCAATAATTGGGAAGCGATATGAATAACAGGAATTTCAAAGATTCCAAATCATGCTGAGGGGTCACAAGACTGTGAACTCTATTCTCGGTTTACTAGTGCTTCAACTCAATCCTTCACACTGCAAACCAGAATGTTTATCAATCACAAAGACTGAAAACACCCTCCACACGTACACTAGGTGGCCAGCCTATTGTACCACTATGTTGGGCCGCAACGTAGTGTTTTGTAACGACTATATGCGTTACGCTCGGAACCATTGTCCCCAAAAACACGTCCCCTTATAGGGTTGTTCACCTCAGCTTTTCAACATCTGAATCTGCACCAAAACAATTTGGTTTGGCATAACTTTACAATAAACACTTGAATTTCATGAACATCTTTCAATATTCATCTAGCTGAATCAAATAACATAGACTTCTACAATAATTCGGACATCAATCGAAATATACATATACATACATACATACATACATATATATATATATATATATATATATATATTCTCATATCTTAAAGAAATTTCAAATATCTTTTTATGACATCATGATACCGCACTATATTTACAGTCCGTTTGAGGATTCCGTCATTTGGTGATTTTATCATACTACATCATACCATAGTGGGATGACGATCCTTAGATCACATTCAACACTAAGTAATACTGCATTGATGACTCCATCATTTTTATCATCTCTGCACCAGGTTACATGATGCATTGATGATATAAAAAAATATATTTTGATATATTTCAAATCATTTTTGTCTAGCCGAAGCAATTAGCATAGACATACGAATAACGGTATTGTTTTTAAAACTCATTGGTTTCATCATTTGATCCAATATTTTTCAAGAAAATAGAAGTATAACATCAGCATGAAGTCAATAAATTTCGAAAGTCTAGCATAGTTAGTAGATTTAAAATATCCAGGTATCCATCAACTTCAATCTTTACTTCATTACTTCATTACTTAACCATTCTATCAATCTTCAACTTCATCAATGTTCTCTATACTATAACCGTTTTCTACCCAAAATAGTTCATCAAACTTATCGCACATTGGAAGTTAGAGAACTTGCCACAATAATATGAGTTTAAGAACTTATCCTAGTCAAACCATAGGCGTCCATTCGCTGAGGGGTTCAAAACATACCATATTACTATGAGTCACGAACTTACCATATGCATTAGTTTTAAGAACCGTACCTAATCCTAATAATATCTGACTAATCGTAATAGTTTCTAACTATCAAATATACATATGAGAAAAGAATCACCTTTTCTCCACATATACATTGATAGCGCAACCCCAACATTCCAATGATTATCAATATGATAAACTGGGTGCAAGCACAAAACCCTCGCCCATACAAAAGTTTGTACAACTCAGTCATCACATGAGTCCTCAATTGAAATTCCACCTAACTCTATCTTACTCTTAACTTGCTCTTTGCTCAATACGAATTCCTCGTATCACATTATCTATAACTCCTCATGAGTTTACCTCGTACTCTTTCATAGCACATCATCTTCATAGCATCAAGCTATAATTATTCAAACATTACAGACCATCTTTCCTTTTATAACTTAAACAGATCACGTCGTGATCTTATTCTATAATCATCTCCCTTAAAATTATTTTCTTCACTCGTGATCGTTTTGTTTTACGATCCTCTTTCTTTCTCTTTTTCATCATTTACGATTTTATTTATGCTTTTAATCTTACAGACTTTGTCGATTCATCATTATTCGTTATCTTGGCTATTGGAGTTAGGCAACTCCCATATCTTATCTTTATATCTCTTCAAGATTCCTCTTTAAATTCTCTTGTTTATAAAACAATTCTTCCTTTTAGAATTTCTAACTTCGTTTACATGCTTAACATTTTCATCATACGTATCTACTTTCTATACTTGGTACACATTGAGTCTCTAACATTTTAAATATGGTACGCTGAGTGGTTTCCCACAAATAACCAACAAACTAGGTTTCGAGTTGCTAGTTCGTATATACCTCTACTCTATGAAGGAATCGTTTAGCCTAGATACGGTACATCAACTATTAAAGAGTACAATTGTATCATACTTAAATATAACTTTTTATTCTAAACTTCTTTATCACTCTCTTCTTATAGACATTGTCTATTTATTATCAGCTTACATTCTTATTATTGGAGTTGGGTAACCCCACATTCATACTCTTTATAACTCAGCGAGATTATTCTTTGAATCCTCTCACACGTGTTTTAATCCTTTCTTTATAAATTTCTTAAATTCCTTGTTATTATTCAGACTCTACTTGAGTTTATTCTTTCATTATCTTCACCTTCTTTCTCTAAGGTTATAGTCTATGGTACTTCTACCTAAGGTTTATAACCTACAGTTTTGATACCAACTGTACCGACCCCAAAATTCAATCAATTTAATTCTCGACTTCGATCGTTAATAATACATTCAACCTCTAATTTTACATCATTAAACAATAATACAACCATTGAAATTTGCAGAATAATTAAAATTTTTGATTACAAACTATCCTCGTTCCCAAAACCTTCAACCTTTAGATCTAAATATCTCAGAACCATTTTAATACTACAATAGTTTACATCGCAAAACGATATTACAATTCAACATTAATACATTATTCGGAACCTTAAACATGTTTCAAATAATAATAACACAACAAAAGTGTATAATTCTTCAAGTATCACATATGATTCATATCTTTCAAGTAGCACATACTTTACCTTAAATCTTTTACCTGCAAAAGTGGTTATTTGCAAGGTTGAGCTCGACAACCCAATAAAATCTAACAGTTTTAATGCATCACATAGCACATAATAACATGCTCAACATATAACATACATGCTACAGTTCATATAATAGGTATAAAGATTGAGTCCTTACTCAATCAGCATGCTTTAATCAATCAACATAGTCATAAATTGACTTTAAAATTTCATGTTTTCAACATATATATAACACATCATGCTCTTTGCAATAAAGATTTAAAACAGTTAATATTCAAGTTCACATAGCAAATAGGAATCAAAAGACTTATCTTGATCGTTGTTTACCAATAACAGTTTAACAGCTTACGATTATTTGTACTGCATGTGCCCTACACAATTATATAATCATTCACATCAACTATTAGTCACATAGAAACGCATAATAGTTGTAATATAAACTTTAATCTACATCCTATAACCCTTCCTATTAATCAATAAACAATGTTCAATTTGATTGTGTTAACTTTAGACTTATAACTCACTATATTTCATATTTGAAGTTCATTCAAGTGCTTAAGTCTTGCTAGGACTACTTATTGGTTTTATATTAAATTCATTCCATATCTTATAATATTCAATTCAATTGAATTGAAACACTTTTTAAGTTTATTTACACTTGGCACGGCGTTTCGACGTGCATTCGTCACACGCCCGATTCGTCTCTCATGTGTGTGCTTAATATGCTTATACAACTTATCTAATACATCATTTATTAATTTTAAGCATCATTATATTTACTAATATTCATGTTTTATAACTTATGACAATATCTTTTATCGTCAAGAGCACTACATTTGTATATGTTCATTTCCGACGCCCTCCGATTGCTCCTAATACATATCAGTCCCACAAATGACCATTTTGACCCCAGTTCTCGACTTCAAATTGAAAAACATAAAGAATGAAAGTTGTAGGTCTATTCGTCCTAGTTCCGGAACATCTTGAATCACCTCAATCGAAGTTTATATGAAAATTTTATGGCCATTTTACTACAAGAGGTCAAAACTGTCCGACCCAGACCACTTTTCCAGCGCTGGGGCGCGAGACAGTGGCGCTGGGGCGCGAATTCCAGCGATGGGCTAGAATTCTAGCGTTGGGGCGCGAACTTCAGTGCTGGGGCACAAAGTTTTGGGCTATTTTTGGCGCTGAGCCGTGAAATTCAGAGTTGGGGCGCGAAATTCAGAGCTGGGGCGTGAAACTTGGCGCTGAGGCTCAAAATTATAGAACACCCCAAAACAAAACACAAAACAAAGGTATATCTTAATTTCTAACATCAATTAACATGTATAACTTATGCAAATTACACATAAACTTCACCAAGCATACAAATACTAAATTAACACAACTTAAACCATAATTCTAGAAAATTTACATACTGGAATAGCATATTTTAAAACTAAAAACTCTACTTTTGATATTTCTTGACACAGTGAACACTGTAATCATAATGATACACCAATTTGATTCTTTTGAACTAAGTTCTCTTTATTTCATACCCAATTAACAATTCACAGTTCAATTTTAAAATTTAGCATACAATCAAACACTAATTTTGGTATCCTACAAAACACGTTCATACATGTGTTCACCGTAAAATCAATTTCTTTTCTTCTAGACTTAATTTAGCATACAATCTTATCCATATGTTAAGTATGCACTCATATATATGCTACTATAACAATTATAATTACCAATACACATAATTTCGTAACCAATTATAAAAACATGGTTTTACAGAAAAGTTTGTAAATAACTTTATATTACAGTCAAATTCAGAAACACAGAGACTTAAAAATTATAGCGTAAAACCTATATGTTAAGGTTGTGTAACATACCTTTTGTTGCTTAAGAAATCCTTGATAATCACTGAGAATCGCTTGACGAGCTCAGAACTTTCTCTCTTAATTCTCTCTCAGGCTCTCTCAAACTCTCTCAAAATTCTCTGAACACTCTTTTCTTTTCTTTCTTCTTAGGCCCAGTCTTAGACCACACACAATTGACGTAAAATAAAGCTAACGTACTATTTTCAAACATTTTAAAAACTGATGTTATAATTAATATACTAATAAGTTGTCAGTTACTAAAAATAATATATATATTATTTATATTTTATTTATTATAATTCAAAATTCAAAATAAAACCAAAAGTCATAAAGCTCGGTTTGGCAAAACATTTTAAAAATTAAAGACTTAATATATTTAATATATTTAAGCCTTGTTTGGAAAAACTAAATTAAAATCCTTTAATTTATTTTGATAACTCCTTTATAATATAGTTATTTATCACACTTTATTTAATTAAGTTTTCATACTTTATTTAATTAATTTTAATAACAATTTATTGAATAAATCATTTAATCATTATAAACTCTCTAACTTAATTATTAAATTAAATTAGAATATTATCTTAAAACAATTAATTTCCTTAACCCATTAATTATTTATTAAACAAATAATTAACCAAATCAAATCAAATCAAATTAAACAAATATTTATTCAACAACAAACAAATATTTATTCAACAATAACACATCCATTAAATATTTATATAATTCAATAAATATTTATAATTACAATTAAAATGCTTGATTGTTACATTAATCACATCGTAATAATAATTTTAATTATTAAATTCTTATTTTAATAACTTATGAAAAAATTCGGGTTGTCACACCCTGGCTAGACCAGGGTTGAGCTGTGCACTTCTTATTTCTGTCCAACTCTAACATAACTATGCACTTATATTTTAACATACATACATGTTAGAGGATCTCACATAAGCATATAACCCTTCTTGAGTTTATTTTTAAAAGTTTTAACTTACAACTTACATGGTATTAAAGTATAACAAGATAATGTAGTTACCATGTTTTATAACTTGGCCATATGTCCACATAGAGTGATTTCACAATCTATTATTACGCATACTTATAGTATTCATATTGCTTGTTCATAACTATCATTGTTTAACACTTTGAGTCATGCTTTAAACTCATGTTTGGTTTAGTTATCATCATGCTCAATACATATGGATCATGTTTAGAGATATTATATGTGACAACCTGAGAATTTAAAAAAAATTAAAATCATAATTAATTGATTTAAAGTTCAATATTAGAACCTAAATAGAAAATAAGTGTATGCGTTTGATATTTTTGGGAAGGAATTTTGAGGATTTCAAAATTTTGTAAAGGATTTTGGTGAATTATTCAAGATTAAGTGTATACGTGTATATGTTTTGTGTATAT
Source organism: Panax japonicus (assembly GCA_020205505.1). Classification (NCBI taxonomy): domain Eukaryota; kingdom Viridiplantae; phylum Streptophyta; class Magnoliopsida; order Apiales; family Araliaceae; genus Panax; species Panax japonicus. The sequence goes on along the minus strand of CM035112.1, from coordinate 23,990,065 downwards.
GGTCATTTATGTGTTCAGAATATGGTTAAGTGTTAAGGGTTGACCAGATAAATTTTATCAGTGTTAAACCCTAAGTATATATTAAGAAAGTCAACGTTCAGCTAGAAAACCCTAATTTGGAAAATTAAAGGCTAAATATAATGGCTTAAGTATTTTTGATTATATATTAGGGATAACCCTAATTGCTAAAAGGGTTAAAAGTATGTGAGTAATGAATATGAATATTATGTGATTGTGTATTTGTTTATTATATAAACAAATAAAAGAAACTAGGGTAATCTAATTATATAATAGAAATGAAAAATTGAATAACTTAAAGGTTATGATATGGGAGAATAATAGTATTTATAATATATATTAATCCCAAGAGATTTATTTTATACTTCTCAATTAATTAATTTCATAACCTAATTATAGCAAGTCTAATTGGGTTAATATATTAAGTGTACATGAATAAGGATTTAAATTATAATTGAGTAAATGAAAACCCTAATTAAATGATTAGGGTAAGATATAATGTAAGATTTATGGACCATATTAATTATTATGACCCAAACATATTATTTAGGAAGTCCAAATATTTTAATTGGAAAGTCATAAAGCCTTAAGGGTTAAGCTCAAGTGTTGGCCTAATCAAATTAGTTAGAGGCCCAAACAATAAATTAAAAGGCCCAAAATTTGGTCTAATTATGGGAGGACTTTTTGGTCATTTGATAAGTAAAATAAAAGTATTAAAAATTTAATCAAAATGTGAAGGAGAAAAGGCCACATGGCTGGGTGAGATATGAGGAGGGAGAGCATGATAGTCACTTGTTTTGCTTAAGTAATTAACCACTCCCAACAACTCTTCCTTAGGTGTCACCCCATGAAATAAGCCATAACATTTGTTTAAGTCTACAAGTAACATTTAAGTGGTTGTGGAAGAGTCAACAAGATGAGTGGGGAGAGGTATTAGATATACTTTATGTATATTTAATAACATCAAATAAAAAAAATCTATGTTTCTTTCTTTCTTCTCTTTCATCTATTCTCCTTTCATGACATAAGCTAAAGTGACTAGAGGGAGAGAGAGGAGAGGGACGGCTGGAGTAAAGTAAAAAAGGGAAGAGACTTTGATATTCTTTTTACCCAAAATCATCCTCTACTTTGAAAGATTATGAAAGGCTAGCAAAAGATTAAGATATAAACCACTTTTTATCTATGTTATTCTTAGTTGCTTAAATCAAAACTTTGATTTATGTTCTTGAACTTCAAAACTCTAAATCTTCATGATCTAGAGTGTGTTATGTGTGGGTCTATCTATTTTGTGTGTTAAAAATTAGATCTAAAGATAGAAAAGGAAACTAGTTTTTCAAATGGTAGAAAATCTTAATTTTCTTAGCCTTGATGGTGTTTAATCTTGTGTCTGATGATTTTTTGATGAATTAGATCATGTATCATGGTAGATTCATGGGTATATAAAGTATTAGTAAATGTTATGATGAGTTATGTTAGTTATTATGTGAAAACATAGAAGTTTTCTTAGAAATCACCAAGAGTTAAAAATTAGATTTTTGTGAAAACGAAACATGAAATTCAAATGACCATATCTCCTATTATATTTTGAATTTTTAAGTGTGGTCAAGTCCTAGAGTTAGATCTATGAGTTTTCTAACATCTCCAAATGGAATCACTGGAAAATGTGCTGTAAATTTTCGAATGGACTGATTTTAGCAAATGAGTCAAAAACATAAAAAATGACAAAAGTTACTGCCCAGAACTTTGTAAGGACTATTTTAGCCACTTAATATGTGAAATAAATTCCGGCCTTTTGGGACATGAAAATATATGGTATTAAGTAGCTCCTGTCCAAAAATGAGCTCGTTCCGACTTAAAATGACCAAGTTATGACTATTTCAATTTTTATGATTTTCTGACGAAAAGGCTATAACTAGAGTTCTATAACTCCGATGGCCACGAAATTTAAACTGGAGGCTCACGTTAACACGTACAAGATTGTGTCAAGAGATGGAAATTTCTGGAGTTAAGCATGATAGGGCTAATTTCTTAAGCTACACACTAAAAATGATTTTTGAAAAATATTAAAGGAAGTTGGAAAATTATGGAAAAATACTTTTTGTGTATGAAATATATGTATGTGTTTGGAAAAATGATAGAAAAACAATAAGCTGATTTCGTATTTTTGTAAAAAGGATTTGATATCCCGTTTGCTGGATTGAAAAATCTGATGAATCTAGCTTGCTGGATTAAAAAGCAGTTTACTGGATTGAAAATATGTTGAATCCAGTTTGCTGGATTGCAGTATAGTTTGTTGGATTGGCCATCTAGATATTGGATTTTGAATCTAGCTTGCTGGATTCTTAATCTGGGTTGTTGGATTGGTATTTGACTTATATGTTCAAGAAAAACTTATAATATATGAGATTAAAGTATTTAAATCAGATAAATATAATATTAATGATTGAAAATTCGTGATAAATGATAATAATTATCTGAAAATTATTACGAGCTTATGAAAAATATTTTGATTGATAATAAATTATCTAAGATATCTGTGAACCAGTTTAGACCGAGTCTTAGTGATTTTGGACTCGAGAATTGTCCGACTAGACCGTCGGGATATCAGAATTGTGCCGAACTTAACTCGGACTGTAAAATTTTAACTTGAGGTTAGGTCTTATGTGTGTTGTAGACTGATAGAGTTATGTGTTATGTGTTTATGTTATTCTATGTATATATATATATATAATAGTATTATATTGTGATGATATTATTCTAATTTGTATATCGATATTATTTATATATTAGGTCTTCAGTCAAAGCTTAATAAATTATGTTACAATAATCGACCGAACATGTAAGTTTTCCTTAACTCGATCTCAAGTTGTTTCATTCAAATATACTTATAGTTAACCATTGTTGATTTTCATGTCTAAGAATTGTTAAATTGTACTCTGTACATATTGCATGTATTAATCAGGTATGAAAGACTGACCACCTTCATTATCATTCGGTTCAGATATAATCGATATGTTCATGTTAAATGTTCTTCAGCTATGCAAGTTTGTTCATGCTAGTTCTCAACTATATTGAATAATTATAGCCAGCTTATTATTCAAATTCTTTCAATCATGATATATCCTCAAATAAATTTATATTTGCTGGGAAAACATATGCTCACCCTTGATATATCATGATAAACATTGCAGATTAAGACGAATACGTCGGATACAAGGAAAAGTCAAAGAAATGTCCAACTTGAAATTTTATGTGCAGCTAGAATTATAACAGTAATGTATGATAATAACATTGTTTGTTAGATAAATTATGAATTGTGTATTGAGTGAAGGTTCTCGACCTTGGGGAAAAGTGTGTAAGTTTAATGTATAAACAATTTATACCAAATCCATGGTGATTTGGGACCCAGATTTAGGGACGCTACATTATAGACATAACATGACATCTTTAAATCCTTAGAATCTCAATACTCATATTTAATGCAACTTGTTTTGAAAACATATTCAAGTTTTCTTTTGAAACCATTTTAAGCTTTTAACATATACAAGACAACTTTAAAACTCTTATCATAATTAACTAAGTCATGAAAATCATCTTTTCAAGATTAGAATGTATACTCATGTACATTAGCTTTGATATGACAAACTCTTCTTTGAAAAATTCCTTTAACACAAAGCCTAATAAGGAGGTCATGAACAAATGAACTATAAATCATATATCATGCTCATTTATGTGTGAAATCAGTCATGTGTATAGACTACTAAGCCCAAAATTGCAGAACATAAATTTCCACAAAGTTTGTTTTCAAAATTTAAAGTCCTTGTTAAAGATATCTTACTAAATCATGTTGGACACTTCAAAACTCACAAGAATGCTTTATAATACATGTTATACCTTTTTTTCAAGTATACATAAGTCATAATACCATATTAGTAACAACATAGCATAACAGAATCTAGAAACTGATTCTGGGGTACGGCGCAACTATGCTGCACCCTAGAATAAATAGAGCGCAGCTACGCCATGCCTGGACCAGAAGCAGAAACAGACTCTGTTTTATAGAGCCTTATTCTACTTTGATTCTTTTCAGTTTAAACATGTTCCAATCCATCTTTTAAGAGTTCATACATGTAAACATACTTAATAAACATAGTATGGCATGCTAATTCACTTTGATTCATAGAAAAATTCAAGTAATTTCAAGAATTTGACAAAACCCAACTAAGAACAAAAGTTAAGATTTTTATACCTTTTGGACTAGGCAATTACATTGCACTGAGGTTGAATTCATGGTGTAATGGAAGAAAACATTGGTTATTTGAGAGTTGTTTAACAACCCACCACCAGCCATCTCCATAGCTAATGATTTCTTGCTTCAAAGTTACGTATTTTAGCCATAGGTCACTGATCATTGTATTATAGTGTAACTGATGAATTTTATTTTACAGCAACATGCTCCAATTTGGCTCAGTTAGTTACTTTAACTCCCAAATGTAATTTTAATGTACAATTGTTACCATATTAGGAAAATTTAGGGATTATTTATGTACTCATATCATATAATTCATGTACATTAAATACAGGTAATAAAATAACGCACTTAGGTATTATTATCCAGATACCTCCCATAATTATTTTTACTACTCACATAACCACATAATAACATTATTTAATATTAACTGTCCAGTTTACACACGTATTTCCTTTCCCAATTTCAGGAATACACAGATATTTAATTATTTCTGTATTAAAATCACTTATGATTTTATTGTACTACTTGATACTTTATATCATTAGAATGTATTCTTATTATATGATTTTATTCATGTCACACTTTACGTTAATGTTCCACTTCATCTCTACAATAAAAACTAATTTTCCCAGATTTACCACTGGCTCAACTGCGCCATTTTGTACTCCTGGGAGGGCGCAGCTACGCCAGTCCCTGGCAGTGCCAAAATGGTTTAGCTTTAAGCAAGTTCTAATTTCTATCACCACACAAGTTTTACATGATATAATTTAACTTCAATTGTGGTGATATTACTAGTTTAAGAGTGTATTTATCACATAATTATACACAATTAATCTTCCTCTTAAAAACTATTTCTCTTTTAATTCACTTAGTGAATTTTCTCATTCCATACTATGCCACACAAGGCCTTTCCCAATTCTCAATGTCAATTCCACACTTCTCAATTCACTTTGCACTGATCGAATTACTCATCGTATAACACATCAATATTTAGAAATAAATAATTATTTTCTTATTATATTGAAATAATTATTTATTCTTGAGATTCTCGGTTCTTACATCCTCCCCCCTCCCTTATAAAAATTCTGTCCTTGGAATTGTACAAGGTTACACAAATAAATGGGGATAATCCCTTCTCATCTTATCTTCTAATTCCCACGTGGCCTCATCTGCGTCGTGGTTTCTCCAAAGTACTTTTACTGAAGAGATAATCTTATTCCTTAATGTTTGTTCTTTCCTACCTAATATTTGGACAGGAATTTCTTCATATGCTAGATTCTTTTCTACTTGAACGGGCTTGTATGAAATCATGTGTTTGTAGTTAGGCTTGTACGGATGCAACACGAAAATGTGAAACACATTGTGAATGTGCTCAAGTTCAGGAGGTAATGCTACCTCGTACGCCACTTCACCTACTCGCCTCAGAATCTCGAACGGTCCTATGAACCTAGGGCTCAACTTGTCCTTCTTCCCAAAATGAATCTTCCCTTTCTAGGGAGATACTTTCAAAAATGCATAGCTTCCTAATTCAAAATCTTTCTTCTTGCGATGTAAGTCCACATACTTCTTCCAGCGATCTTGAGCTGTTACTAGTCGAGCTCTTATCACCTTAATGATTTCTACCATCTGTTTTACCAACTTTGGTCCCAACAGTCGATGTTCTCTAACTTCGTCCCAGCATAAGGGCGTTCTACATTTCCTTCCATACAATGCTTCGTACGGCTGCATTCCAATACTAGCGTAATAACTATTGTTATATACAAACTCTACTCATGGAAGGTGATCCTCCCAACTACCCTTGAAGTCCATCACATAAGCTCATAGCATGTCTTCAAGTGTTTGAATCGTTCTCTCGCTTTGCCCATCGGTTTGCGGATGATACGCAGTACTCATTCGTAGTTGTGTCCCTATTCTTTCTTGAAGACTCTTCTAGAAGTTTGACGTGAATCTCGGATCTCTATCTAATACAATAGATACTGGCACCCCATGCCTCGAGATAATTTCCTTGACATACAATTTGGCTAACTGGTTCAAACTATACTTAATTTTAATCGACAAAAAGTGAGCTTATTTAGTAAGACGATCTACAATCACCTATATGGCATCGTGTCCTTTCTGCGTTGTCGAAAGTCCCACCACAAAATCCATTGTGATGTGCTCCCATTTTTATTATGGAATCTCTAACGGTTTTAATAACTCGCTTGTTTGTTGGTGTTCTTCCTTGACTCTCTGACAAGTTAGACATCTACTTACGCATTCCGCAATCTCTCTCTTCATGTTTGGCCAACAAAAGTGGTGACGCAAATCTTGGTACATCTTCATGCTTCATAGGTGTATCAAGTATCTCATACTGTGCGCTTCTTGCAAAATCTCTTCCCTCAATTCTAGTACTAACAGTACCCAAATTCGTCCTTTAAATCTTAGCAATCCAGTGTTATCAATCTTAAATTTCAATTCATCATCTTCAGTCAATCGCTTCTTGATGTTATTACAATCTTCGTCCTTCTCTTGTGCCTCTTTAACCTTATCCAATAAAGTCGAGCTCGCTCTCACTGTAAAAAATTATTCGTTGGTCTCCATCGGATACTTAATCTCCAAGTCTAGTCGTTCGAAATCTTTCACCAATTCTTCTTGAATGGTCAACTTCAATAACTTCTCTCTGCCTTTTCTGGTCAAGGCATCTGCCACTACATTTTCTTTGCCTGGATGGTACAGAATCTCACAATCATAATCTTTGATCAATTCTAACCATCGGCGCTGCCTCATGTTTACTCTTTCTGCATGAAGATATACTTCAGACTCTTGTGATCCGTATATATCTCACACTTCTTGCCATACAAATAATGCCTCCAAATCATCAAGGCAAGAACTACCGCTGCTAACTCTAGGTCATGAGTTAGATATCCCTTCTCATAATCTTTCAGCTGACGTTGTAGACACTCGAAATTTTCTACACACTTGTTACTTACATTGTAGGAGGGCAGATTCATCTTTCAGAGATAACCCTAGAAGACAGCTCACATCCATTCCGGATACTACCGAAAGTTCAGTCTCAACCCCAGAACACACACCGGGAATATCAATTCCAACCTCGGAGATAATCCCGAGTTTCATCCTTGGAGATAACCCCAAGGAATGTTGTTGCAGTTCCGACGATAACTCTGAAAATGCTTGTTTTAAATGCATGCAATCAGCTTCAATCTCAGACCTCCTGCCGAGGCACTCATTCCAAAGATCCAAAGATAACTCTGGGAAGATAGGCACACTAAAAGATGACCATGCAGAATTCAAACACTTGCAGCAGTCCAATCTCAGATGTAACCCTGAGCAACGTCTGTTATCCGTCCAAACCAGAGATAACCCCGATGAGAGGAAAAATCGTCATCTTTTCACCTCAACCCCAGCGCGTCGTCTCAACATTTTATACATACATTTCTATACAACAATGTCCCACAAGAGCCGAGGAGTTCTAATCCCGAGTGACTATTACGCGTGGCAGCACACCGAATAAAATTTGAAGCTTGAAGACCATGGGCATGGTCCCCTCTTCCTGACTTCGTACAACCTCTAATCCCATGTCATTGCGTAACTCTCGACAAAAGCAGTCCGAAGAAGGTCTTGTACACCTCGTTCGAATGCTCGGATTGAAGTTCTGCAAGTTCAAGCGGATATCACAGTGCACGAGTGTATGTACTTCGAGATGGCGGAACCCGTAGAGCCCGGGGCACCCTGGGCAGCCGCAGGTGCACCTGCTGCTCCCAGCTCTATAAATATAGAGCTTGGGGTGGCCATTTGAAAGGAAAAAAAGGCGAGAAAGCCCTGTCCAATTTGCTCTATACACACCCCATATTGAGTTCTTTCTCATTTTAAACACATGTTAGCCCACATCTAGCTATATTTTACCAGTGGGAGCTGAGTGTTTATCCATCTAGAGTCATAGAAGCCTGCCTTGTCAACCCACTGTAAGCCTTCTCACACTCTATAAATCCTTTCTCTTCATCTTTGCAGACACTATTCTTCACATTGAGAGTCGTGTTGTGTGTGTATGCCCGAACTTCGGTCCGTGGTTTTCATTTCTGTCTGTATATATATACTTATATATGTATATATTTTTATATATGAACTAACATTATCGAGTTATGCCTCGATTGAGCCTAGACTTATGTTTGGAGCGTTTACTTGCTTTTATATATAAATATACTTATATATATGAACTATTGTCGAACTCTGTTTGATGAGCCTATATTTTACATTCGGTGTGTTTACTGCTTCTATATATATATATATATATATATATATATATATATATATATATACACACACATATATATACTCTTTTGTCAGGCCTAGAGTTTACTTCGAGGCCTTTTACTGCTTTCTTTACATTTAGTCCCGCCTAGAGTTCACTTCGTGGTGGTTGATCAAATTTACTGCTTTATTTACATTTCTGATCCCCCATGGAGGTGCTTCGTGGTGGTTGATCATGTCTCTATATATATATTTACCGCTTTTATATATTTACATTTCTGATCCCCCATGGAGGTGCATCGTGGTGGTTGATCATGTCGGTATATATATATATTTACAGCTTTTCTATATATATAACTGCTTACTGTATTTTATATAAACTGTGGCATCATGTGAGCCTAGGAATCATGTGATCACAGATTCAGTCCACTGAATCTAGATTCGGTTCCCGTGATGGACTTTTTCAGCTTTAAGCAGCTTGTAAATTATTCACGGTGTCTGAATTTCCTTAGATGGCTGTCATGGCCATGAGGAGTTCAGCACTGTTACATATTATTTTCTCGAAGATGCTTCACATTTCAAAAATAAAGCAACCAAGCCGAACATTTAATAATAAAATAGAAGTATGAAAAGGTCTCAATTACTATTGAGCACAGTGTTTGAAAAACCTCTTTTATAAACTTCACTGCTATATCATGTTTAAAACTAAATTTTTCTATAAATTCAAACCCTTTGTATATAGGTGCAAACGAGGCCTCGCACTACTTCCAAATAAATTGCACAATTGATCCACACACACACACACACATTCATATAATAGTTTCTTGAAAAGTGGTGATCATCGTGGCAACACGGATGTCAGGGGGTGCCTAACACCTTCCCTCCGCATAATCAAACCCCCGAACCTAAATGAATCTTGGTTTCACAGACCTGTTTAGCAGTGCCACATCACTGGGTCAATGTACAAACCTTTTCTCGGTTGCATTGGTTCTGCCAGTTAAAACACCAACTGATGACTCTTACAGTCAAATCTTCGACATGATACATGTCGGACCTTTTTCACGTGTTTTTTCAAACAAATCTCACATAACATGAGAACACCAGAAAACAAGAATAGAAAAGGGACAAATAAAAATCTCGACATCGACAGGTGACACCAGTAAGAGGGTTTAAGTCGCTACTACAAGCTTTTCAAAACTATTATATGCTTGTGTGTGAATGCTGCAATTACATTTAAGATGAATGTGTACGAATTTATTTTACTTAATGCACTGCAAAATATCTATATGTGATATTAGTGCTTCGTATATGTTATCATTTTCATAAACGGTGAGACACGTTGTATGTGAATGTATGTTGTATGGTTCCTCTACCAGGAGACTATCCTGTCGGTGTTTGGTTACTGGACTCGTAGGGAGACTAATTCCAACGAGGCTCAGGAAAGGCACCATCCAAATTTGCTCCAGTTGAAAGACCGGATTAACTTCCTGTCAAGTAAATTACGATGATCTGGGAACCTTTTTTTTTTTGTTATCCGTGGGTTTCCGACCCGCAGGCCGACTAATCCCCCGAGCCCAGTACCAGAGCGGTTTGTTACCCGACTTGCGCCAGGGGTACCGTGGCCACCATGACCATTTCTGGCTTAACAAATATTGCTAGTGGGGATCGAACTGAAGACGTCCGGGTTTACGGCTCGCCCCCAATCAATCCTTAACCATTGCGCCAAGATGATCTGGGAACCTTCATACCAAAAAGCCGCGAGAGTAACCCTAAGATAGGTCAGCCTCTGATAAACCAAATGCGGAGGAAAGTTTCTTCATGCTTTCCATTTTCTATTACTTGTAAAAGTATTTACTTGTAATTTTATTCCATGTTCATCTTTATGTAATGGAAAATATGAAGAATATTTGCACATACATAACATATTATCGATTAACATCCATTTTGTAGGATAATATTCCTAACACGGGTATATCACATAGCATGTAAACATTTACATTATCCCTAAGACAAAACTACATAAGTCTTTTTAGGGAAACAATTGGGCCTGTTACCCGCTCAAAATCCAAAAAGGCCACGAGCCTACAGCCAATTATGTCTTCATCTGACCAGTCTAATCCTGTTTCTCGTGAAGAATTTGATGGATTAAGTAAACAAATTACAGATTTGGTTGTCCTGCTTAAAGAATTACATCAGTCTACTCAGGGCTCAAAAATTCCTACACATACAGAATCCTCTACGCAAGGAGGAACACAAGGTTTGGATAAAACAAATCCAGAGCCTCAGTTGGATACAACCAACAAAGACCCTGAAAACACCATCTCAAAGGAGATCCAGACGCTTAGGGAACATGATGTAAATAGTTTTGACTATGAAAGCATATTTATATAATGAAGTTTTTATTTAATGTGCTTGTTGTGGTATGAGTGGTTGTTGTTGTTTGAGAATAATAACCAAGTAGTTAAATAGATAATAATAAAACTATATTTATTTAATCAGAATTATGCCACCGAGAAGGAGACAACGTAACCAAGAGGCCGAGTCACATAATAAAAATCAAGGGGGTCCTAATAACCCTATGCAAGAGTTCGTTAATTTATTAACATCTCTATTTAACCAAGTTGGGGGTAGGATTCCTGTAGCTCCAGGGGTAGTAAGAACAACTACCTTTAAGGAATTTAAGAGTGTGGGTCCTCCTGAGTTCCAAGGAATGATGGACCCACTAGAAGCCCAGACATGGGTAAAAGAAATTGAAAATGCGTTTGTGATAACAAACGTAGGTGAGGCGCAGAAGACTTCTTTTGCGACTTACATGATGAAGGGGGAAGCCAACTACTGGTGGGAGGCTCACCAGGGTGGGGCTAAGACAGAAGCTGTTACGTGGGAACAGTTTAAGAAGGTCTTCTTCGAGAACTACTTCTCTACTAGCATACAGGGTAGGATGGAGATTAAGTTTTTAGAACTTAAGCAGGGGGATATGACAGTTCTCCAGTATGCCGCTAAGTTCAATGAATTGGCGAGATTTGCTCCACACCAGGTGGATACAGAGGAGAGGAAGGCACATAGGTTTGAGCAGGGCTTAAAACCCTGGCTCTACAGTAGGATATCGGTTTTTCAGAGTGCTTCCTATGGGACCATTCTGGAAAGGGCGATTATAGCTGAAGGTGGTGGTGAGGCATTGTCTCAATACCACAAAGAGTGAAAGAACAAGAGTAAGTTAGAGGGAGTGAGTAAGGCTTAAGTTGCCAGCGGAAGCGGCAACTTGCCTAAGAGGAAGAGTTTTAACCCTGGGAATACTGGGGTAAAGCAGGGAGAGCCCAAGCAGAGAATAGAAGCATGTAAGACATGTGGAAAGACTCATATGGGAGTCTATTTAAAGGGAAAAGCAGTTTGCTATAACTATGGGCAGGAGGGGCATTTGTCACATAACTGTCCTAACCCTAAGAAGAACCAGGGGTGTTTTGTCTGTGGGTCATTGGATCACATGGCAAGAAATTTCCCGAAGAAGGGTTTAGAGGGAAAAAAGGGTTCTGGTAGTGGTAAGTTACCCATTACTGGACCAACACCATCAGTGGGTAGACCCTCAGCCCGTACATTTAATATGACTGTCCAAGATATGGTTGCATCAATGGATGTGGTAGCAGGTATCATTCTAGTCAATAAGATAAATGCTTATGTGATGGTTGACTCGGGTGCTACTTGTTCTTTTATGGCATGTGAATTTGCTAAGCGATTAGGTTTAATCCCTAAGAAGTTACCAATACCTTTAGACGTTAATGTAGCAAATGAAGAGATAATCCCCATTGAGCATATTCATAAGGATTGTTGCGTAGAAATTAGAGGGAATAAGTTATCGGTAGATTTGGTACCGATAAGGTTAAAAGAATTTGATGTAATTCTTGGTATGGATTGGTTGGTTAACCATAAGGCGATAATATATTGCTATAGGAAAAGTGTAAACCTTCGGCTTTCTAAGAAAACCAAGGTAGTGTTCTTCGGTAGTAAATCACCGAGACGCTCTTGTTGTCTGTCGATGACACAAGCTAGAAAGTTGTTGAAAAAAGGGTGTGTAGGTTATCTGTGCCATGTTGTGGATACCCAAAGAGTGGGAACATCCTTGGACCAGATACCTATAGTATAGGAGTTTGCGGATGTATTTCCGGAGGAGTTATCGTGTTTTCCACCAAATAGGGAGGTTGAGTTTGTAATTAATCTGTTACCGGGAACGGCACCAGTTTCAAGGGCACCATATCGAATGGCGCCAGTTGAGATGAAGGAGTTAATGTTTCAGTTGCAAGAACTATTAGATAGAAAGTACATTCAACCAAGTGTGTCTCCTTGGGGAGCACCAGTATTGTTTGTCAAGAAGAAGGATGGGTCGTTAAGACTTTGTATCGACTATCGAGAGTTAAACAAGTTGACAATTAAGAATAAATACCCATTGCCCAGGATCGATGATCTATTTGATCAGTTGAAAGGGGCAAAGTATTTTTCTAAGATAGATTTGCGCATGGGGTATCATCAGTTAAAGGTGAGAAAGGAGGATGTACCTAAGATGGCATTCAGAACTCGTTATGGTCATTACGAGTTTCTGGTGATGTCGTTTCGGTTGACTAATGCGCCAGCCGCCTTTATGGATATGATGAACAAAGTGTTCAAACAATATTTGGACAAGTTTGTCGTAGTTTTCATTGATGATATTCTAGTCTATTCAAAGACGTCAGAAGATCATGCAGAACATTTAAGAATAGTGTTGGAAACACTAAAGAAGGAGAAGTTGTGTGCGAAATTCACAAAGTGTGAATTTTGGCTTGAGAGAGTGCAGCTTCTAGGACATGTTATTGATAAAGATGGCATTTCTGTGGATCCAACAAAAGTGGAAGCAGTTAATGAGTGGGAACAACCAAAAATGCCAACTGAGGTTTGGAGTTTTCTAGGGTTAGCGGGATACTATAGAAGGTTCATTATGGACTTTTCTAAAATAGCTACTCCGTTGACAAATCTGACAAGAAAGTCGGCGAAGTATGCGTGGACTGAAAAATATGAGAACAGTTTTTAGGAGTTGAAGAAGAGGTTAAGTGAGGCACCTATATTGTCTTTACCAAACGATACAGGAAATTTTGTAGTATATAGCGATGCTTCGCATAAAGGACTGGGTTGCGTGCTCATGCAGCATGGCAAGGTCATTGCGTATGCGTCACGTCAATTGAAGGATTATGAGAAGGTCTATCCTACTCATGATTTGGAATTGGCAGCTGTAGTTTTTGCCTTGAAGATAGGAGACATTATATATATGGTGAGAAGTGTGAGATATACACGGACCACAAAACTCTAAAATATATCTTCACACAGAAGGAGTTGAACATGAGACAAAGAAGGTGGTTAGAGTTGATAAAAGATTATGACTGTGATATTTTATATCATCCGGGAAAGGCAAATGTAGTAGCCGATGCGCTAAGTTGGAAGGGTAGAGAGAAACTATCAATGTTAACAACTCAGAATAAGTTGATAACAGCAATGGCCAGAATAGAGTTAGAAGTTATGTTACCGAAGGAAGCGGTGGAAATGTTATTTTCCATGGAAACCCAATCGACCATAGTGGAACGGGTTAGGGGAGTACAATTGAGTAACGAGGAATGCGAGCAGATAAAGAAGAGGATAGAAGATGAAGAAAAGACTAGGTATAACCTCGATAAGGAGGGATTACTTCGTTTTGAAGGAAGAATTTGGGTTTCGAATGATCCTGAATTAAAGGAGGAAATAATGATGGAGGCTCATAGTTCGAGGTACTCGATACATCCTGGTAGTACGAAGATGTATCAAGACCTTCGTCAGAACTTTTGGTGGCCGAACATGAAGAGGGAGATAGCAGAATACGTTAGTAGGTGCTTAACTTGTCAAAGAGTTAAGGTTGAACACCAACGACCTAGTGGGTTGTTGCAACCGTTAGAAATTCTAGAGTGGAAATGGGAGCATATCACAATGGACTTTGTGGTGGGACTTCCAACAACAAGAAAAGGATACGATGTTATTTGGGTGATAGTGGATCGATTGACGAAATTGGCTCATTTTCTACCAATAGTAGTTAGGTATAACCTAGATTAGTTAGTTAAGCTGTATGTCAAGTAAATTATTTCCAGACATGGAGTACCTATTTCGATTGTGTCAGATCGTGATTCACGATTCACGTTGAACTTTTGGAGGAGATTACAAGAGCAAATGGGAACGCATTTAAGATTAAGTACGGCATATCATCCTCAAACGGATGGTCACAACGAACAGATAATTCAAACGCTTGAAGATATGTTAAGATCTTGCGTTATGGATTTCAAAGGGAGTTGGGACGAGTATCTACCGTTGGTGGAATTTTTGTACAACAATAGTTTTCAAACTAGTATAGGCATGCCGCCTTACGAAGCGTTGTATGGAAGGAAGTGCCGAACTCCATTATATTGGGATAAGGTGGGTGAACGTCAGATGTTGGGACCTGAGATGGTACAGCAAACGGCGGATATGGTGAAGTTAATACGTGCTTGATTAGTTGCTGCTCAAGATAGGCAGAAGAAGTATGTGGATCCTCACAGAGAAAAGAGAGTATTCGATGTAGGATCTTTTGTCTTTTTAAACGTATCGCCTTGGAAGGGGAAGATACGTTTTGGAAAGAAGGGGAAGCTAAGTCTAAGGTTTGTATGACCTTTTGAGATTTTAAGAAAGGTAGGAGAGGTGGCTTATGAAGTAGCCTTACCTCCAGAAATGTGGAACTCATTCATAATGTGTTTCATGTGTCTGTGTTACGTTCTTATAAACCAGACTATAAACACGTAATAGAGTATGAATCTATCCAGATAGTGAAAGATTTGTCCTATGAGGAACTTCCAATTCAAGTTATTGATAGGAAGGAACACGTTTTAAGAAATAAGGTCATACCTTCAGTGAAGGTGTTATGGAGAAACCACAATGCTGAAGAAGAAATGTGGGAGCTCGAGAGTAAAATGAAGGAAGATTTTCCTCATTTTTTTATGTAATTATAAGCTAAGATTCTGGGGACAGAATCCTTATAATGGGGAGAGAATGTAACACCCGAGAAAATCGGATTTTTATGACAATTAAATTTTTATTTGATTATGTGAATTAAATGAATTTAATTGATTTATTATGTGAGTAAGCTATGTGAAGGTCATTCTATGACCTAGAATGTGTTTATATGGTTAGTAATCTGGCTATGTGGTAGAATTAATTGTTTAGAATTTCCAAGACGAAAATAAATATTTTCCGAGAAATTTCTGTAAAAACACTATTCATCCATTTCTGTTCGGAGAATTATTTTGAAATTTTGAGAAATGCATAATGATTAAATATTGAGATAAAATGAAATATCTGATAATATTTCATTTATGGCAAATGAAGTTTTCGCCTGCGAACTTAAAACCAAAGGGTTGAGAATATTGATTTCCGAAAAAGAAATGAAACGCGTAGAGGGAATTGCGTTATAGTTGAAGTGAGTGTTATACAAATATGGTACTAATTAGTATCTATATATAATACGATGAGTAAATATGACGTATAATACAATTATTGTACGAGTAGTATACGGAGAGAATACATGAATTGTATGTATAAAATATGTTTCGTATTATAGAATTAAGTTAAGACTTAATGTTAATTCATTTGAGTTGGATTATTAATTAGTCCAATTATTTGAATGAACAAGCCTAAGTGATTAGTGGGTTAAGCCCAAGTCAAGGCCCAATGTTAATTTAGTTAAGCCCAATTCATGAAAACCGAACCGTGGATCGAACCGGTGGGTCACCGAATGGGTAAAACCCATGGAGCAACCCATGGGATGACCCATGGCAAGGGTGGGCCGGCCACCTTGGTGTGCAAGCCAAGAATAATGCTTGGTGGTGATGGTAGTTTGTCCAAATTGCCCTCCATTCTATTTTCCTATAAATAAGAAGCTAGGTTGGTTCATTTGTGAGTTTTTCAATTGCCCAACTTAGATTATTTGAGAGAGAAAGAGAGCTAGACTACAAAAATCATACACTTTGGAAGCTTTGACTTAGAGTTTTCAAGAGATTTAATAAGAGTTCTTGAGGTAATAATTCTTATCTTTCATTTCCATCTCTTTTGATTTTCTTTTATCTTGGAGGATCATAAAATGGGTGGTATATGTCTTGTATAGTGGATTAAATATGACTTACCATAGATTCAATCTCTATAAGTCATGAGATCGTAGGAATCATAAGGTTCGATATAGTTTCAAACCATGAAAATATTATTTGTTGAGATCGATTATTTTTAAACGATTGAACTCCATCAATACATTAATATATGCATCTTGCTTGGTTAGGATGTAGATATGAAATCCATGGAGTATTCCATGTGATTTGGATTAGAGAACCCTAGTAACAAAGTTATGGTAAATTTTACTTAATTAGACGTTAAACGTCGAAAACGTTGAAATTCTGAATGGGAGGTCGAAAGTTGTTGTGAGACTTGAAAATGTTGTTTTTCAATGTCAACACATGATATAGGGTAATTAAGAGTTGTGGGTTTGAGAATCGTCGGATTCCGACTTAAAACGAAGAAAACGAGCATTGAACGCTCATTAACGTTTACGAACGTTTAGAAATTGAACTCAATAGTGAATTTTGAGTTATTGGATTTAAAAGTGTCGAATTCTTAGTATGAAAGCATAGAGTATGTCATTTATGACGTGTAGGATTTTGAACGGATCAAATCGGGCTTATAACGAATAAGTTATGACCCCAGGAATTTCACAAAAATTTTCAAAACTATTGAAATTCTGGTACTGAGGTCTGGCGCCGTGGCGCCAGACGTAGTGTTAAATGTTGCGCCGCAATGCCGGCAAAATGTATTTGGCCACTGTTAAATGGTGCCGCAGTGCCACTGTTAGAGTTAAGTCTCGCGCCGCAGCGCCAGTCTAATGCTATAGAGGTCGCGCCGCAGCGCGAGTGCAGGGTCTTGGATAGTGACTTAGGTTTTGAACTTCAATTGTTCAGGGACCAGAAGGGATAATGTTTGTACACTTCATAAGTGTAATAAAGCTATTCCTATACTACCTATACTAAGGTATATGGTATTGAACTTAGGAATTGAATGTATGTTAGTAAGTTATGAATGTTGAACAAGAAATGTTATCGATGAACCCTGATTGGTAAACCACGTTGGTACTTCGCCGACAATGTTAAAGTCCGGTTAATAACGTAAGTTGGTTAATAAGTCGGGACAAAGGGTAAAAAGTCGAGTTGACTTTATTATTAATATTAAGTTAACTAAGATATAGAAGAGAAAGAAGTTTGTTAGAACAATGTGAACATTTGTTTGGTAGCTAATTATAGTGTGCTATGTGATTATATCATGTAGATTCTGTAAAGGATGTGGTCAGTTGATTAAGTTATTTGAAGACGCTGAAAGACAAGTTTTCTTAACGCTTGTCTAACTTCCTGTGACAACCGTCATTTTGTAATAATATTTTAATATTTATTGGATTGAATAAATATTTTTCGATGAATTAATTATTAGATTAAATAAATAATTGACGCAATTGTGGTAGATTAATTTAATTATATGTGTTATATTTATTAAATTAATGTAGAGAGTTTTATTATCAAAGTATGTGATTATGTGAGCTTATTGTATTAAAAGAAATATTTAATAAGCATATTAGTATTTTAATTAATTTAATTATTAATTAGAGAATTAATAATTTGACATTATTAATTAATGAGAAAATTAAATATATGGCTATGTGAATTTACGAGAAGTTATTATATTTTATTTATATTAAATAAGATATATGAATTATTGTGCAAGTGGGTGTGCCATGAATTAAACTATATGATAAAGCTTTATTAAATTAAATAATTTTTGAAATCTATTAATCTAGCCAAACAAGGCCCTATGGGGAGTTGGATGCAGTTACCCACTACTAGAGTAACTGACCATTATGCACGTCCGTTGAATTCTTATAATACGTATTCTTCTTTTTATTCTTCATTATTGCCTAAGTCTAGAAAACAAGCCAGAGAGAAAATTGAGAAGCTTGAGAGAAATTTGTAAGTGTGTAATCAACAGGTTGTTGTGAAAGGATCATCATTGATCACCTCTTCTAAATTATACTCAGGGTAATCTCCTCCTTCCCAATTTCTACTTCACGTCTTTTAGTTTTCATGAAAATGGCTTTTAAAGTTTTGGTTTAACCTCAGTAATTGGGTTAGGAGTAATGATTATGGGTTGTATATGTGTTATGACATATCAAATCGTGTTTAATTATATATATTATGTAAACTATATCATCAAATTCATGAAAACATGTCGTATATGATTTCTACAAAATTACAGAGTATGGGTTTTGGCCTTATGGCCTTATACGTGACTTTAGTATGTCAAACATAAATGTTTTCGTAAAATTTACACTCGTATGATGTTATGCATGTTGATACGAAGAGACCAAAATTTAAATAAACGGATTCGGTGTTATAACGAATCCGTAGTGACAATTTTCATGTTTTATTTTCAAAACCTTCAAGAACAATGGAAGTAAATGTGTTGATTTTTCAAATTATGTGTTGTAACTTGTTAAAAATCATGCTAGATGGGTTAAGTAATGATTATATATGTATTACAATGATTGGGTAAGTCTAAATTCGTGTAAAAATAACTAATTGAAAGTTATGGCCATATTCATGTATAATTTTACGTGTGATTCATTTTTAGCCTATTTTGACCTTGTTATGTTCGCGAACTGCAGAACTGCAGAAATTGCAGAAACTAAGTCTGGGTAACCCCGCCCCCGGCGGGTGTTACCAAACTAAATTATTCCGCCCCGACGAAAAAAATAAATAAATAAATAAATAAATAAATATAATAATAATTAATTAAATAATAATAATTAATTAAAATATTTATCAAATAAATTAAATATTTTAATTGAGATATTGATGGAGTAAAATAAATATTCGATAAAATTATTATTAAAATATTTATAAAATAAAATAAATATTATAATTGAGATATTGATGGAATAAAATAAATATTCGATGAAAATTATTATTAAAATATTTATAAAATAAAATAAATATTTTAATTGAGATATTGATGGAGTAAAATAAATATTCGATAAAATTATTATTAAAATATTTATAAAATAAAATAAATATTATAATTGAGATATTGATGGAATAAAATAAATATTCGATGAAAATTATTATTAAAATATTTATAAAATAAAATAAATATTTTAATTGAGATATTGATGGAGTAAAATAAATATTCGATGAAAATTATTATTAAAATATTTATAAAATAAAATAAATATTTTAATTGAGATATTGATGGAGTAAAATAAATATTTGATAAAATTATTATTAAAATATTTATAAAATAAAATAAATATTATAATTGAGATATTGATGGAATAAAATAAATATTCGATGAAAATTATTATTAAAATATTTATAAAATAAAATAAATATTTTAATTGAGATATTGATGGAGTAAAATAAATATTCGATGAAAATTATTATAAAATAATTTATTCGAGTGTAATAATAGTAAGAGAATGAAAATATTCTAATTTAATTAAGTAATTAAATTAGAAGGGTAATGATTTGTTAAATAAAGTAGAGTTTATATTAAATAATTAAGAGAAAATGTAACTAATGAATTTCGTGAATATATATGGTATGTGTGTAGGATTTGTGGTGAACGGAAGTAGTAATCGTTTAGCCTACACACGAGGCAAGTTCCTAAACCTTAATTCTTTACATAAAACAAGTTCATTATTCTATCTTGTTTATTACTGTTCAAGTCAAGATTTCATATTAGATCTTATCATTCTTTAAAAGCATAATTCTTATTATACAATACTTATTCGATTGTATACATCTTGAATTTTATTATTCAAATTGAATATCAATTATTGTTGAACCTTGTAAGACTAGTGAACCCTTATTGATTCAACTAGTCCATAGTTGATAAGCGTTATAAATTCTAGAACTTTTATTGAGCTTACCCAATCCAAACTTCCTTTGGTGCGGACTCCGATGTCAAACTGAGATGAACAACCCTTTAATAGGGGATTATTTACGCCTTAGCGTTAAGATATTGTGCACAGTATGGTACTAAGGGCTGATCCCCCTAAGTACGAGAAGAAGAGTCCATAGTCTTATGACTGTTAAAGGTTTCAAGAATAAACACTTGACAACCTAGGACATAGTTCAAGGTTTTGTGACCCTCAGAATTTCTTTTGATTCTTGTTATTCATTCTTGATTCAAAAGTTGAGCTTTTATATTCAAAGTTATTAATTCATTCGCATGTTATTATTATTCATTTATTATATTGTTATACTTGTGGGCAATCGTGCTCACTCTTGCGTAATAATAACATTGCAGTTAAGAACGAGAGAACAGACGAGCCTTCCACTAGTAAAGGCAAGGGCAAGATTAGCAAGTAATGAAGACTATTTGTTTATGTGGTTGTGTAATGACATTTAGAATTGATGTTACTTAAGACTTAATTGTTATGTTTTCGCACAGATATTTTAAGGTTAGATTAACCTGGGATTTATTTAGTTATGCAGCTGATGTAACCCCATAAGGGGAGAGAGTTATTATTTATTCTATCTATTGTATGGTTGTATTTTATTTATGGGTAGATAGATAGATGATGTTTGTACAGTGAACACCAAATCCTGTGGAAATGGATTTTGGGGGTGTCACAGGTTGGTATCAGAGCTGTAAGGTTATAAACCTTAGGTGGGGGGGACAACCTTAGGTAGTAGCCTTGTAGGAGATCGAGAACATTGTAGTGGTAACTCTTATCGAGTTCTAAGAAATGAATTTCTAAATTCATTAAAGATAATAAAAGACTTTATGTGCTTATGTGTTAATCTATGTGTTCGTTAGCATGGATTAGTAACTAAAACTTAAAATTTTGTTGTCAGGATGTAGGATATTGGAGGAGCTAGTCGAGCTGGGGAGGAGGAACCCCGATTACCTATAGAGGAGGAGCCCCGAGACATTCATGTCGTCAGGGAATAACTTGTACAGAGAGAGACATCTCCGATGGTTACTGTCGTTGGTCAGGAGCATGAGCCGGAGACTGATCCAGAGGAGGATCCTAAGGAAGAGGAAGAAGAGGAGTTCCCACCGAACTCCATTGATGCAGAGATGTATGACGCACTCTATGATCGTAACGTAGAGTTGCAGGATACTGTTCGGGATTTGACTGAGCAGGCGGTTAGTCAGCAGATTACTATTGAGCAGAAGGATAGAGAGATTGTGACTCTTCACACACGTTTAGGAAACGTGGAGTGGGATCTGGTTCATGAGAAGGGTCAGACCGAGGATAAGTCCGCAGAAATAGAGAAGTTAAAGAAGGATCTGAAGGAGACCTCAGAGAGGCTTGCCATAGCAGAAGAGGGTTGGGTACGAGAGTCACGCCGTGCTGATCGTGCAGAAGATGATCGCTATGCGAAGAAGGCTAAACTTGAGGAGACATACTCTACACTATAAAATGCAATGAATGTGGTCCAAGATCGAGTTAGGAAGTATCCAATCCAGTTTGAGGATCTACCATCATATATGCTAGATCGTAGAACGATGTGCCGCATCATGGAGGAGGAACGTAGCAAGGCTATCCAGCGCCTTGACAGACAGTGATAGAATTTGTTTAATTATGTGAAAGACTTAATTAGTTTTTATATGTAAATTCTGACGTGTTTATGAACGAAAGAATATTTGAATATTTTAAATCCTGTGGATTCTTTATTCCAGGATAGTTGATGTAAATAGCAGTTATGCTATCGTTTAATGTTAAAACTTTGATTTGAATGCAAATATATCAAGTTATTTAAGATGATGTGTTAAGTGATATGTTAAATTATTGAGTAATGTCTTAACTATTTAGAGAAATAAATAAAGTTCTAATAAAGCATTTATTTAACAGAAAAATTCCACCAAGAAGACGACCAAATCGTCGACCAGCCCAGGAAGGGTCAACGAATAACAACAACAACAACACCAATGCGGACCCCTTTCAGCAGTTGGTGAATTTACTGGCTGGAGCAATTAACAATCAACCACAAGCCCCACCAAATACCACGTTCAAGGATTTCAAGGCGGTGGGACCGCCAGAGTTTAAAGGTTCCATGAACCCAATCGAAGCTCAAACATGGGTTATGGAGATGGAGAAGGTGTTTGACATCGCCAGAGTAAGGGAAGACCAGAAGACCGCATATGCAACATTCATGCTGAAGTCTGAAGCCAGCTATTGGTGGCAGGCAAACAAAGTACGGGGAGGAGAAGGTGTAATAACCTGGGAGAGATTTAAGGAGATGTTTTTCGAGATGTATTTTCCGACTAGTTCGCAAAACCAAATGGAAGTTCAGTTTTTAGAGTTGAAACAAGGGAATATGTCCGTAGCAGATTATGCGGCAAGGTTCAACGAATTGGCTAGGTTCGCCACGTATCAAGTGCATACTGACGAGAGAAAGGCAAGACGTTTCGAGCAGGGACTAAAGCCCTGGTTGTATAGCAAGGTGTCAATGTTCCAATTGAACACCTTTGCTGGAGTGTTAGAGAAGGCCATACTCGCTGAAGGTGGAAGCGATGCGGTATCTAAATATAATCAGGATCAGAAGAAGAAAAAGAGTGAAAATGAAGGAATTAACAAGACTGGTGGAAGTAGCACGGGAGGTAATAATAATCAGAAGAGAAAGTGGTCCGATAACTCGTCAGCTGGAAGTCAACAAGGAGGGAAAAAGAAGAAGATTGAAGCGTGCTCAACCTGCGGAAAAGCTCATCTGGGAGTTTGCATGAAGGGAAAACGAGTATGCTACAATTGTGGTCAGGAAGGACACATAGCACCTAACTGTTCTAAACCAAAGAAGGGTGCCTGCTTCACTTGTGGCTCAAAAGATCATCTTGCAAGGGATTGTCCTAAGAAGGGATCTGGAGGAATAGGATCAGGAAGGAATACAGGAAACAACGGTGGAAGCACTATGACTATCACAGGACCAACTGCAACCAACCGGCCGACCGCCAGAACATTCAACATGACAGTTCAGGATGCAGTGCAGTCTCGCGATGTGGTGTCAGGTATCATTCTGATCAATAAAGTTAATGCTTATGTATTATTTGATTCGGGTGCTACTTGTTCATTTATATCCGATGACTTTGCCAAGAACTTAGAATTGCCTAAGGATGAGTTAGAATACCCCATGAACATAGGAATTGCGAATAGAGAAATTATTCCTGTTAAGTACGTGCACAAGAACTGTAGAGTGGATATTAAGGGTAACATTATGAACATAGATCTTATCCCTATTCGACTGGGAGAATTCGATATTATCTTGGGTATGGACTGGTTATCCAATTATGGGGCAGTAATTGATTGCCAGAAGAATCGTATTAACCTTATGACTCCATCAAAGGTTGTGTTTTATGGTATTAAGTCGCCTAGACAAGCGAGTTGTCTGACGATGATGCAGGCCAGGAAGTTGTTAAGACAAGGCTGTGTAGGATATCTAGCTTACATAGTCGATATTCGTAAAGAAAATACGAAAATAGAGGAGATACCAGTAGTGAGGGATTTCGCAGACGTATTTCCGGATGATTTACCAGGACTTCCACCAGATAGAGCGGTTGAATTCGTGATCGATTTGGCTCCAGGAACGGTTCCAATATCGAAGGCACCATACCGAATGGCACCGGTAGAGATGAAAGAGCTGATGGTTCAACTACAAGAATTACTAGACAAGAAGTATATCCAACCAAGCGTATCACCGTGGGGAGCGCCGGTTTTATTCGTAAAGAAGAAGGATGGGACAATGCGGCTCTGCATCGACTATAGAGAACTGAATAAGGTCACGATCAAGAATAGATATCCATTACCGCGAATCGACGACTTGTTCGATCAGTTAAAGGGAGCGAGATACTTTTCAAAGATAGATTTGAGGAGTGGTTATCATCAACTGAAGGTGAGACCAGAAGATGTACCGAAGACAACATTCAGTACCCGATAGATAGATAGATAGATATGGTTGTATTTTATTTATGGGTAGATAGATAGATGATGTTTGTACAGTGAACACCAAATCCTGTGGAAATGGAAGTACCGAATTTGGGGGTGTCACACTTCCAAGTTAGCCAAGTTTTATGTGATTCATTGAATTGAATTGCACGGCTGGTTTTAAAGAAAGGGTCGATGCCAGATTTTAACTCGGCTAGACTATTCGTAAGATATAGATTGATTATTATTCATATCTTTCTATATAGAAATGTTAACGCTATCATATGCAAAGTAATTGGTACGGTCGTGAAGGTAAGGTTTGTCTATGAACAAACAAAAGTATTTTCAACGATTATTCGATGGGCACGCGAGTTTGTCAAAAATATTAAACGTAAATGCGTTTAATGAATGAATGTTGATCAACATAGAGTACTATAGGCAGATCACCTAGAAGTGCTTGTAAGTAATGCGGACGTAACAGCCTTAGTGCTGTGAAATCCTTTTCAAGTATGAAAACTGAAAGTTACTGTTCATGGTCTATCGACCGGTTCAGAATTCCTAATCTACACTATACTTTGGGAATTGATGTTATGAACTGTTAAAGTATTGTTGTTTCAAAATACTTCATAACTATTATTCAGTTATGTATGAATTGTTATATAATTCACGAATGTGGTATTACTGCTATTCTTTGTTAAACTTGTTGAGCCGTCATGCTCACTTCTTGCGTGAATTATATGAGTGCAGTTAAGGATGAACGTACTGAGAATGCCAAAAGAGATAAAGGCAAAGCTATGATGGATGCTTAGCCATTGTGTAATAGATTAGTATGTTTGTATGTATTATTACATTATGAACAACAAATGATGTAATCGGTTATGAACCTGGGAAGGATTATACTTTGATTGTAATAAGAAGATAGTAATTACATTCATTTTATTGTATTTCAATGGAATGATTGTATGGATATTAGTACAGTGGAGCACCATATGTCGGGTTGGAAGATACCTGAATTTGAAAGCGTCACATAAGACCAGAAGATAATAGTTGCCGCATACATGATGAGGGGCGAAGCGAACTATTGGTGGGAAGCTAATCAGCAGAGAGCGGGAGAAGGAACGATAACATAGGAGAGGTTTACGACGCTGTTCTTCAAGAACTATTTCCCAGAGAGTATGAAGAGTAGGATGGAAGTGAAGTTCATGGAGTTAAAATAAGGAGACATGACGGTGGCGCAATACGTAGCTAAGTTTAATGAACTAGTGCGATTTACGGAGCACCAAATTGGGGATGAGGAAAGGAAGGCGAGATGCTTTGAGCAAGGATTGAAGTTGTGGTTGTATAATAAGGTATCAGTCTTCCAGATTGATTCCTTTTGACATTGTTAGAGAAGGCAATCATTACGAAAGGTGGCAGTGAGGCCTTATGTCTATATCAAAAGGAGAAGAAAAACAAGAACACTGGTAGTGAGCATCATGGAGGAAGCAGCAGCGGAGGGAGTAACTCCGGAAAGAGAAAATGGGAAAACAACAACAACAACAACAACAACAACAACAACAACAACAGAAACAATAATCAAAGTGGGAGTGGAGTCATCACGAAAACTTTAAGAAGAGGACTGAAGCTTATAACAAGTGTGGAAGAAGTCATCAGGGGGAGTGCTAGAAGGGAAAAAGTACGTGTTATAATTGCGGCCAAGAGGGGCACATATCGCCAAATTGCCCAAAACCAAAGAAGATCAGGGAATGTTTTGCTTTTGGATTAACAGAGCGCCAGATAAAGGATTGCCCAAAGAAAGGAAGTGGTGGAGCTAGCGGAGGTCAGGGAGGAGGGAGCAAGTTAATGATTGGTGGACTTGTGTAACCTAACCGATCGACCTCCAAAACCTTTTACATGTCCGTCCAAGACGCAGTTACTGCAAAGGACGTGGTGTCAGGTATAATCCCAATCAATAATATAAATGCTTATGTATTATTTGATTTGGGTGCCACCTATTCATTTGTATCCGAAGAATTTGCTAGGAAACTTAGTACACCCCGAGAGCGTTTAGAAGATCCTTTGAACATAGAAGTTTCGAATAAGGAAATAATCCCTGTAGAATACGTTTATCGAAATTATCACGCAAACATTAGAGAACATGAACTAAGCATAGACTTGATTCCTATTAGACTAGGAGAATTTGAAGTAATACTGGGGATGGATTGGTTATATAACCATGCGGTAGTAATTAACTGTCAGAACAAGTTTGCGAACCTTCTGACTCCGAGTAAGTCTAAGGTAGTGTTTTATGGTAGCTCATCGCTTAAGCAATCGTGTTGCATTATAATGATGCAAGCCAAGAAATTGTTAAGGAAAGGATGTGTAGATTATTTAGCTTACATCGTAGATACTCGGAAAAAGGGAGTTAATAACCCCATATTTTCAATAAGAAATTTTGCGAATATTTTTTTATATATATAAAGGAGGGAATATGTGCAAAGTAAAGTATATGTATATATTTGATAAATAAAATTATTTATTAGATGTAAATAATTTCTTTTAGAATTATTGATCATTATATATTATATTCTTATAATAAAATTATGTTGTAATAAAAATATTTATTTATTTTCCATGAAAATATGATTATTGTATATATGATATGATTATTATGATATGTATTAGTTAAGTTAATTATTTTAACATAATTAATAATGGTATGTATGAAGGTTATGTCAGATATAAATTTAAAACCCTAAGTCTGGATTTTGAATAAGGAATGGGAATAATAATATAATATTATTTATATTTCAGTAATATAAACATGCTTGATATGTGTGTAAAGTTAATGTGTGAAACAGTTGCAGTAAAATAGTACAAAACCCTAGCATTACTGATAAACTATAGTACAGAAGTCAACTATGACTGTAAGATTTGTTAAGTTATGTGTTATATAATTAATGACCTTTATTATGTTTAATGTTAATTAGGTAAACCCTAATTAATATTTAGAAACCTCAATTACTAAATTAGAACCCTAATTGCTAAGTTATCAGCCCTAATTATTAATTTAGCAAGCTTATGATAATTAGTACATTATAAAGCCTAATTTGTAAGTCCTAAGTGATTAGGAAACCTAATTTAATTAGGGAACCCTAATTCACATTTGTAGAGACTAAGATTTCTATTTTTGCCCTTAATACACAATCCTAGATATTGAGCTTAGGAAACCTTAGAGTTAAACCCTAAGGGTCAAACCCTAAGGGTTAATATAAATTGACAACTTTGCCACTAAGAGTAAAAGTCAAATGACATAATTTCTCTTTTGAATATTTTAATAAGGTGAAGTGTAGATCTAGCCCTACTAAGTGGTTGGTGACCAACTCTAGCTATCCATGTGGTCTAGTAATAGCCTAATAAATAAAAATCTGATAAACATGATCAGCCCTAAGCATTTCACAATGTTATAAATAGAATTGGAGAGAGAAAGGTTACTAACTTGCTCATTTTACTTACCAACACTCAACTCACTTCTCTCCCACCCAAATCTCTGAAATTACCTTACTATACCAGTCCCCAATCAAGCCCCGCTATCACTTATAGCAAATCAAAAGTCAGATTCAAGGATAAAAGCTAAAAAGGAGGTATAAACCCTAATCTTTAAAATCTTTTGAATCTAATGTTAGATGTTGTTAATGATTAGTTAGATATGTGTTAGAGGGTGTCTTTTAATGATCTGGGTTGCTAAATAGTGGATCCATAACATTTATATGCTCGAATATAAAGATTTACAAAATCTAGAAAAAGTTTAAAACTGTGGTCTGACAACGAATGTCAGGGGCTGTAGATCTCTCTCTCTGTTCATGATGTTGTGTGCTACATGTTTTGGACTTGTAGTATGCTAGAAGGACTTTGATCTGTACTTGAAATCATGCTTAGATCAGGTGTAGATTGCAAGTTATGGAAGGTCAAACTGCATTGACCGACCATGACTTTGCATTTTCTGGGTAACCCAGAACTTGTTCATCAGTGTCTGACAACAAGTTCATGGGCCCAGATCTTTCATATGTTTGTTGATTTGTTTGTGTTATTGTATTAAAGTTATACTCTTGTAGGTGTATTACAGATTCATGCTCCTATATCACTTAGATAACAAATACAATGAAAGTAATCGATGGTCAAACTAGCCTAGACGAGCACGAACTCAGTTTTCTGGGACCCAGAAAACTGATGAACGTTATTTCTGACAAGGTTTGACCGAATGCTATATTGGGATTCTGTTGTAGTTTGACTGACCTGGTGATTGATAATTGTACCTTGACATGTAGACTATAATCATGAACTATTACAACACTTTAACAGTAGCCAGAACCTTTGATTAAATGAGCCACAAGGAGACCACTTGAGACTGTCTGGGTTTCTAGGTAACCCAGAAAACCCAGAACATGTTTGACAGTTAGTTTGAGTCTTTATAGTTTACTTGTATGTTGTAATTTGACCCAAAACTTGATGGATACTTGTAGTTCTACACTAACACTACAAGATCTGATAAATAGCTAGCCTAGAAACACAATACACAGTAAATGATTCATGGTCAAAGTAGGTCACTCGAAACTGAGTTTGAATGTTCTTGAGCCTCAAGAACACCTAAGGTGGCAGATTTTGTCGCTAAAGGCTATAGCGACAGGTTTATTAATTTTAATTATATTAATTTTTAAAAATTATTTAAAAATAGAAAATAAATTCTAAAAATTAGAAAATCAGTTTTAAAAATTATTTTAAGTTATAGAAATTAACTTTTAATAATTTGACATATTTTCCACAAATATTAGTAATTATTTGACTATTATTAATATTTAATTTATTTAATAAATGCATTAAATAAATTAAGTAAAAATAATTTTATTATATTAAAAATTATTTTAAATGATAATAAGGTATTTAATAATATTTTATGTTATAAAATGTAACTTTCAATATTTTAATGTAAATTTCATTAATTATTTAATATTAATGATATTAGATTTATTTAATAATAATATTAAATAAATTAGTTTAAAATGATTTTAATATTATAAAAAATCATTTTAAATGAAAATAAAGAGTTTAAAGATATTCTAATTTATAAAATATATCTTTTAATATTTTAAGGTAAATTTCATTAATTATTTAATATTAATGATATTAAATTTATTTAATAATAATATTAAATAAATAGTTTAAAAATAGTTTTATTGATTTAAAAATCATTTAAAAGGATATAAATAAATTAAAAATATTTTAAGTTATAATTAATGACTTTTAATATTTTGATAAATAATACCTTAATATTTAAATATTAATGGAAATTGTTTAAAAATAATTTTAAATGTTTTAAAAATTATTTAAGGGTAATATTAATACTTTAAAAATATTTTGAGTTATTATAAATAACTTTAATATTTTAGCAATGGCTTCATTAATATTTGGATATTATTAAATATTAATGATAATAGAATTATTTAATATTTAAATCATTTAATGATAATTCCAGAATTTGAAAAGTCGTGATAAATTATAATAATTAATTATAAATTGTTATAAGTCATGGAAAGATAATATGTGTTAGGAATAAACATGCGAATGATATTCCTATTTACATATGATTTGATTATGATATATATATATATATATATATATATATATATATATATATATATATATATGAATGAATATGCAAGTATGCTTGCATTAAGAAAAGTTGTAAAGTCCTCTGATAGAATATAGAAACATATGTACAAGGACTTAGAATGAATTGATCAAATATGTTAGGTTGATCCTACATAAGCAAAACACCTTTATAAAGTCCTTAAAAAGAAATGATGTACAAGGACTATAAATATAGAAAGATCAAGCATGTTAGGTTGATCTTATAATGTAATAGATAGACTTGTCTGATCGTCGGGCACTGCACCAGAAATTGTAGTCTGCCAGGAGAGTCGAGGAAAACTCAAGAGCTATCGAGGCAGAATCGTAGTCTGTAAGATAGTAGATCTAGGAGTTCATAGACTTCCAGGAGAGACGAGGAAGGATCGTAGTGTGTCGAGTAGAACTTCCTCAGAATCGTAGTCTGCTGAGGAAGTCATGTTCAGAATCGTAGAGACAACCTGCCAACTAGTCGACCGAGCATCTTTTGAAGCCAAGTCAAGAATCGTAGACTACACTCAGAGTCGTAGAGTCTACTGATTGTATCAAAGACAGAGATCGTAGTCAGGCAAGATCAGATGAAGACAACAAGCATAATGACAGAAATTGTAGAGTTTCAAGATCTGATCTCGGAGTAATAGTGTCTGCACAACCCAAGGCAGGATCGTAGAGTGCAGATCTAAGGCTTTAACAGATGTGCTCACAATGCCAAGGCAGAATCGTAGTGTGATGCCCCCAAAACAGGTATATATCACCCATCTTGGGTCATCAGATACATGGTACATAATTCAAATACAAACTTAATTAATACAACTGTCGTGTAAAATTCGACAAAACATAAGCTGAGAGTTTAAACAAGAATATTGTTTCCTAGAAAATATCCACTCTCAATGGAGTCCTCATTAAAATTATTATCATACTATTTCACATAATAGTTAGGACTACTAAAATAACCATCTGGACTGTCAATCTGTTCCTTGACCAGTCTCAGCTATATTCTCATTTCCTGAAGAGAACAGTGAAAGAAAGGGTGAGCTCAAATAGCCCAGTAAGAAATATTATGACTAAGATAATGCAGAATAAATTATCCTTAGCCTTCAACGGTATAACGACTGATAGAATATAACAGACAACAAGTTTTAGATCAACAACTGCAGCAGGATAAGCAATTCATTAGAAGAGTCAAGTAGAGCATAAAATCTACTATCTTCTATGATTTAAAAAGTTTTTCATCAACTTTATCGCTGAGACTCAGCTTAATAAATAAACCACATCGTCGAATCATCCCTCCACCACGGCTAAGGATATTCATGTAATCATCAATGGTCATGATTATACTGAATAATCCCTGGTCATAATCATACCAACAACTGTCCATCAATGAACTACAGGCCAATGAGGACTTTTACCACATCATTCGTCATATTACGATCATGATTATACCGAATAATCCCTGGTCATAATCATACCAAGTCCATCTATGCACGTAAGCCAAAGATGACTTTAATCACAATATAACATAAGGATGATGACAATGACATAATAATTCAATAAAACAAGTTCAAGGATAAATTTTAAAGATTTATAATTTAATTTATCCAGAAATCAATAACGTCCAAATTGTCAACATGATACTGCTTTGTAGAGTAAAATTCAAGAATGCTCAGAAGAATATTTTCATGAAAAGATACTGGATGAAGTGCAAATATCAAGGATATTCCACTAATTTCATGGAGTATAGAAGCCAAAGCTTTAACCAACTGAGTATAATAGAATATATGAAACTACAAATGGATTTTTGCCCGCCATGCGGTAATCCACATAGACAGATCATTTCCACAATTTAATAAGGAATGAATACGAAGGATCATTCACCATGCATGCGGTAATCCACATAGACAGGTTATTCCAACAGAATAATAAAGAATAGAACCAGGTCATGCGTAATCCGCAAAGACAGGATATTCCAACAGAATAATAAAAAACGGAACTAGGTCATGCGTAATCCGCACAGACAGGATGTTCCAACAGAATAATAAAAAATGGAACCAGGTCATGTGTAATCCGCACATACAGGATGTTTCAACAGAATAATAAAGAATGAAATAACAACAGAATTCACCAGGCATGTAATAGACCGCACATACAGGTTATTCCAACAGAATAATAAAGAAAGGAATAACAACAGAATTCACCAGGCATGCGATAGACCGCACAGACAGGTTATTCCAATAGAATAATAAAGAATGGAATAACAGAAGAATTTCACTATGTATGCGGTACTTCGCATAAACAGGTTATTCTAACATAATAATAAAGAATGGAATAACAATCCTTACGAGTATTGAAAGAAAATAATTGTCTTCATGAATATGAAAGAATAATACCCCTTACCTTAAAAGAAGACTGGATACTGGAATAGTGAGGTAGCAGACTTCTCTTCTTCTTTCTCTCTATAATTTCTCTCTATAATAATTGCTCTATAAATTTAGTGAATTGATGAGAAATAAAGAAAGAATGAGCTTCTATTTATAGGAAAATATAGTTTCGATAATTACACGTTTTGTGGCTCAAAATATTATAATATAATTCCTTCCTCTTTTTCTTCATTTTTAATTTAGTCTTGCAAGGTATTATCAAACTTGAACAATCTCCCCTAATAGTAAATCATATGAATCAATAGTAAATCATGTGAATTAATAGTTCTAGACATGTGAAAATACGAATTAC
The DNA here is from genome assembly GCA_020205505.1 of Panax japonicus. NCBI lineage: Eukaryota > Viridiplantae > Streptophyta > Magnoliopsida > Apiales > Araliaceae > Panax > Panax japonicus. The sequence goes on along the minus strand of CM035112.1, from coordinate 23,957,117 downwards.
AGTATAGTACCTCCATCTATACCTCCATTTTTAACTTAGTCATGCAAGTATTATCAATCTTGCACCAACTCCCCTAATAGTAAATGAATGTGAATCAATAGTACACACATGTGAACAAATAGTTATAATCATGTGAATCAATAGAAATTAATTGCTCATTTATCCGGTTAATTACCTGATTGGTCAATATAACCTCCAGACATCGATTATTATCTAAATAAATGTCGATTTTCACTAACACTAATAATTCCAACACAATGGAACTATCAATTTCATCTTTAATCGACACGAACTTATTCATCAATAATATTATAATTCACAATATTTAACAACCATGTCGTTCCCAGGAAAGAGGGGGCTTCCGATAAGGATTTCTCCCTATTGGCGCGCAATTAGGTGACCAAACCTCTCCTCGACAGAACTTTCTAGACATTGTCAATAGTGCAAATAATAATATGAATAACTTTGTCATCTCAATTATTGATTTAACCATATAAAATATTGGGCAGATGATACTGTGACAATAATTGAATCAATAATATGAGAGATATGATGCAACAATTACTGTAGCAATAATTGAGTATAACTGAGTGACTTTTTACGTAAGCATCAATAATCAATACCGTGTGCTACTATGTAACCACGCGTATTACTGTACTTTTACTACCAGGTAGTTCAATAGTTTTAAAGGTAACACTTTCGCTGTTTATAAAATGATAATTCTGTCGTTTTATAACTACGACAATACTTCCGTTGTAGGGTCCACCAATGATTGTGTCATCGTACGGATATTCCCCGATAAAAAGAATATTCCCCGACCAATCGAATATTATATAACAACTTGCAAACTTTGCAAAATTTATAAATATTACCCAGAACTATAACATTATATCAAATCCACACCATAATATTCAAAAAAATATTTCAAAAAATTTAAATCTTTATTCATAAAGGGTCTCACAATCTACCCTCCTTATGAAATTTTGCCCTCGAAATTTACGTACGTACCTGGTATGTCGAAGAAGTGAGGATACCTTGACTTCATTTAATATTCCAACTCTTGAGGTATACCTTTGAGTGTCGAATATGATCCTTCTTATCCAAGATTTTAACATGTATCTCATCATACGTTAAATCTTCTGTTATCCCGTCTAGTTCTAATTTAATAATGCGGTTTGGGTTGTCCACATATTTACGTAACATCGATACGTAAAAAAAACTTTGTGAACACGCGACATACTTGGTGGTAAAACGAGTCTATAGGCCACAGTTCCTACTCGATCAAGGATTTTAAATGGGCCAATTAAATCGAGGGTTGAGATTTCGTCTATTCATCGATTCTTGCTTCTAGAATAACGCCCTCTTGAACCTTCCTCTTCACATTCATCAGCTTCGAGTGTGTAGTTTGAGCGGCTTTAACTTTATCGATTAAAGTCGATTCTACTCATATATTCGTTATCTTCACGTGGATCCCCAGAGTCTTTAACTCTATCTTCATCACTTGTAAGTCGTACGAAATGGGTCTTTGTGTTAACAATATCGCACTCGTAAATGCATAAGATCTTCTACTCAACGCGTCAGCTACCATGTTCGCAATTCCACAATGATATTGAATGGTATAGTCGTAATCTTCAACAGCTCGAGCCAACGTCTTTGGCACATAATACGTTTGTTCTAGGTGAAGAAATATTTAAGGGTTTTAGAAATGGGTTTTTGTACTGGGGTCAATACAAAATTCGATTTCACGTTCTAGGGGTAGGCTAAGAAGTCTTCAAGAATACGTCAGAAAATTTATTAATGATAGAAATATCATTCAAAACAGTAACTCCCATCCAAGACTTGGATAGCACATGAAATTAAGGTTTCTCCTAACGGAGTTTCAACAGATAAATCAAAGTCTAATTTCTCCGGAGTCAAATTTAAACATTGATCGCAAGTAGGAGAAATAAAAGAGTGGGTAGAACTGGTATCGAATAAGGTATAGACTTTGCAAGAATTTATAATTAACTAACCCGTGCTAACTTCATTCGGGTTACTCACTTTTTTGAGAAGTCACGAAAAATGCTCTTCCTGAAACCACCGACTTTGTTTTGTTCGTATCCGCCTTTGGTGTCACCGTCTCAGTTGGACTTGACTTTGGTGCACGACAAAATCGAGCTAAATGACCTTCTTTTTCGCAATTAAAACATGTTTTGGACGGCTGAGTACAGTTTGGACTGATGTGTCCCTCCCTTCTGTATTTGTAACATACGATCGGCGGTCCTTCTCCTTCCTTAACAACAGGTGCTGGTGCTGACGTCTTTCTATTATTATTGAATCTCCTCTTCTTGAAACTTTCACTTCTATTATCTTGGCCATGATTACCACCGAAGTGGTTACCATTCTTGGCATGATAATTTCCCCCACGATGGTTATCATTGTTCTAATGGTCGTTGCCACCGGTATGATTATTATTGTGTTGTTGGTCGTTACCTTTTGGTTGAGCTGACTCAACGGTCTCATGTGCTTTATTTCTTATCTCAACATTTTCATATGTCATTCTCAAACACTATCACAAAACAAGGGTTAATTGACATATCACATATTATCCCTATACTCTGACTGACCAATTAAATACCAAATAAACTTAGGTAGGTCATACAAGCGAAGGAATTCCCCGTCTCTCCCCTCCTAGTTCTTGTTTTACATCTCAGCCAGGGATCATATCCCTAAGCTTTGATACCAACTATGACGCTCCCAAAACAGGTATACATCACCCATCTTGGGTCGCCAGATACATGGTGCATAATTTAAATACAAACTTAATTAATACAACAGTCGTGTAAAATACGACAAAACATAAGCTAAGAGTTTAAACAAGAATATTGCCTCCTAGACAATATCCACTCTCAATGGAGTCCTCATTACAATTATTATCACACTATTTCACATAATAGTGAGGACTACTAAAACAACCATCTAGACCGTCAATCCGTTTCCCGACCAGTCCCAGCTATATTCTCATTTCCTGAAGAGAACAGTGAAAGAAAGGGTGAGCTCAACTAACCAAGTAAGAAATATTATGACTAAGATAATGCAGATTAAATTATCTTTAGCCTTTAACAGTATAACAACTGATAGAATATAATAGACAACAAGTTTTAGATCAACAACTGCAGCGGAATAAACAATCCATTAGAAGAGTCAAGTAAAGCATAAAATCTACTATCTTCTAGGATTTAAAAAGTTTTTCATCAACTTTATCGCTGAGACTCAGCTTAATAAATAAACCACAACATCGAATCATCTCTGCACCACGGCCAAGGATATTCATGTAATCATCATTGGTCATGATTATACCGAATAATCCCTGGTCATAATCATACCAATAACTGTCCATCAATGAACTACAGGCCAATGAGGACTTTTACCACATCATTCGTCACATTACGCTCATGATTATACCGAATAATCCCTGGTCATAATCATACCAAGTCCATCTATGCACGTAAGCCAAAGATGACTTTAATCACAATATAAGCATGAGGATGATGACAATGACATAATAATTCAATAAAACAAGTTCAAGGATAAATTCTGGGATCGATTCACGCCTGCAACAAGTGTGAGAATTCTTTAATTCGTGTGGCCACGGACCTGGGCCGGGCTTAGACCTGGAACAACCCACGAAAGCCTTGTTCGGGGTAGGGGGATTAGTCGGACTGCGGACCGAAAACCCCACATTATCAAAAAAAAGGATAAATTTTAAAGATTTATAATTTAATTTATCCAGAAATCAATAACATCCAAATTGTCAACATGATACTACTTTGTAGAGTAAAATTCAAGAATACTCAGAAGAATATTTCCATGAAAAGATACTGGATAAAGCGCAAATATCCAAGGATATTCCACTAATTTTATGGAGTATAGAAGCCAAAGCTTTAACCAACTGAGTATAAGAGAATATATGAAACTACAAATGGATTTTCGCCCGCCATGCGGTAATCCACATAGACAGATCATTTCCACAATTTAATAAGGAATGAATACGAAGGATCATTCACCATGCATGCGGTAATCCACATAGATAGGTTATTCCAACAGAATAATAAAGAATAGAACCAGGTCATGCGTAATCCGCAAAGACAGGATATTCTAACAGAATAATTAAAAATGGAAACCAGGTCATGCGTAATCCGCAAAGATAGGATATTTCAACAGAATAATAAAATATGGAACCAAGTCATGCATAATCCGCACAGACAGGATGTTCCAACAGAATAATAAAAAATGGAACCAGGTCATGCGTAATCCGCACATACAATATGTTTCAACAGAATAATAAAGAATGGAATAACAACAGAATTCACCAGGCATGCAATAGACCGCATATACAGGTTATTCCAATAGGATAATAAAGAATGGAATAACAACAAAATTCACCAGGCATGCGATAGACCGCACAGACAGGTTATTCCAACAGAATAATAAATAATGGAATAACAACAAAATTTCATCATGTATGCGGTACTTCTCATAAACAGGTTATTCTAACATAATAATAAAGAATGGAATAACAATCCTTACGAGTATTAAAAGAAAATAACTCTCTACATGAATATGAAAGAATAATACCCCTTACCTCAAAAGAAGACTGGATATTGGAATAGTGAGGTAGCAGACTTCTCTTCTTCTTTCTCTCTATAATTTCTCTCTATAATAATTGCTCTATAACTTTAGTGAATTGGTGAGAAATAAAGGAAGAATGAGCTTCTATTTATAGAAAAATATATTTTCGATAATTGCATATTTTGGGGCTCGAAACATTATAGTATAATACCTTCCTCTTTTTCTTCATTTTTAATTTAGTCTTGCAAGTATTATCAAACTTGAACCATCTCCCCTAATAGTAAATCATGTGAATCAATAGTAAATCATATGAATTAATAGTTCTAGACATGTGAAAATTCGAATTACAGTATATTACCTCCATTTTTAACTTAGTCATGCAAGTATCATAAATCCTGCACCAACTCTCCTAATAGTAAATGAATATGAATCAATAGTACACACATGTGAACAAATAGCTATAATCATATGAATCAATAGAAATTAATTGCTCATTTATCCGGTTAATTACCTGATTGGTCAATATAACCTCCAGACATCAATTATTATCGAAATAAATGTCGATTTTCACTAACACTAATAATTCCAACACAATGGAACTATCAATTTCATCTTTAATCGACACGAACTTATTCATCATTAATATTATAATTCACAATATTTAACAACCAGGTCGTTTCCAGGAAAGAGGGGGCTTCCGATAAGGATTTCTCCCTATTGGCGCGCAATTAGGTGACCAAACCTCTCCTCGATAGAACTTTCTAGACATTGTCAATAGTGCAAATAATAATATGAATAACTTTGTCATCTCAATTATTGATTTAACCATATAAAATATTGTGCAGATGATACTGTGACAATAATTGAATCAATAATATGAGAGATATGATGCAGCAATTACTGTAGCAATAATTGAGTATAACTGAGTGACTTTTCACGTAAGCATCAATAATCAATACCGTGTGCTACTATGCAACCATGCGTATTACTGTAATTTTACTACCGAGTAGGTAGTTCAACAGTTTTGAAGGTAACACTTTCGTTGTTTATAAAATGATAATTCTGTCATTTTATAACTACGACAATACTTCCGTTATGGGGTCCACCAATGATTGTGTCATCGTACGGATATTCCCCGATAAAAAGAATTTTCCCCGACAAATCGAATATTATATAACAACTTGCAAACTTTGCAAAATTTAAAAATATTACCCAGAACTATAACATTATATCAAATCCACACCATAATATTCAAAAAAATATTTCAAGAAATTTAAATCTTTATTCATAAAATTTGGGGTCTCACAATCTACCCTCCTTATGAACTTTTGCCCTCAAAATTAACGTACGTACCTGGTATGCCGAAGAGGTGAGGATACCTTAACTTATTTTAATATTCCAACTCTTGAGGTATAACCCTTGAGTGTCGAATATGATCCTTCTTATCCATGATTTTAACATATATCTCATCATACGTTAAATCTTCTCCTATCTCGTCTAGTTCTAATTTAATAATGCGGCTCGGGTTGTCCGCATATTTAGGTAACATCGATACGTAAAAAAATGTTATGAACACGCGACATACTTGACGGTAAAACGAGTCTATAGGCCACAGTTCCTACTCGATCAAGGATTTTAAATGGGCCAATTAAATCGAGGGTTGAGATTTCCTCTATTCATCGATTCTTGCTTCTAGAATAACGCTCTCTTGAACCTTCCTCTTCACATTCATCAGCTTCGGGTGTGTAGTTTGAGCGGCTTTAACTTTATCGATTAAAGTCAATTCTACTCGTATATTCGTTATCTTTACGTGGGTCCCCAGAGTCTTTAACTCTATCTTCATCATTTGTAAGTCGTACGAAATGGGTCTATGTGTTAACAATATCGCACTCGTAAACGCATATGATCTTCTACTCAACGCGCCAGCTACCATGTTCACTCTTCCACAATGATATTGAATGGTATAGTCGTAATCTTCAACAGCTCGAGCCAACGTCTTTGGCACATAATACGTTTGTTCTAGGTGAAGAAATATTTAAGGGTTTTAGAAATGGGTTTTTGTACTGGGGTCAATACAAAATTCGATTTCACGTTCCAGGGGTAGGCTAAGAAGTCTTTAAGAATACGTCAGGAAATTTATTAACGATAGAAATATCATTCAAAACTGTGACTCCCATCCAAGACTTGGATAGCACATGAAATGAAGGTTTCTCCTAACGGAGTTTCAATAGATAAATCAAAGTCTAATTTCTTCGGAGTCAAATTTAAACATTGATCGTAAGTATGAGAAATAAAAGAGTGGGTAGAACTGGTATCGAATAAGGTATAGACTTTACAAGAATTTATAATTAACTAACCCGTGCTAACTTCGTTCGGGTTACTCACTTTTTGAGAAGTCACGAAAAACACTCTTCCTGAAATCACCGACTTTGTTTTGTCCGTATCCGCCTTTGGTGCCACCGTCTCAGTTGGACTTGACTTTGGTGCACGACAAAATCGAGCTAAATGACCTTCTTTTTCTCAATTAAAACACGCTTTGGACTGCTGAGTACAGTTTGGACTGATGTGTCCCTCCCCTCCGCATTTGTAACATACGATCGACGGTCGTTTTCCTTCCTTAACAACAGGTGCTGGTGCTGACGTCTTTCCATTATTATTGAATCTCCTCTTCTTGAAATTTTCACTTCTATTATCTTGGCCATGATTACCACCGAAGTGGTTACCATTCTTGGCATGATAATTTCCCCCACAATGGTTATCATTGTTCTAATGGTCGTTGCCACCGGTATGATTATTATCGTGTTGTTGGTCGTTGCCTTTTGGTTGAGCTAACTCAACGGTCTCATGTGCTTTATTGCTTATCTCAACATTTTCAGATGTCATTCTCAAACACTGTCACAAAACATGGGTTAATTGACATATCACATATTATCCATATACTTTGACCGACCAATTAAATACCAAATAAACTTAGGTAGGTCATACAAGAGAAGGAATTCCCCGTCTCTCCCCTCCTAGTTCTTGTTTTACATCTCAGCCAGTGATCATATCCCTAAACTTTGATACCAACTATGACGCCCCCAAAACAGGTATACATCACCCATCTTGGATCGCCTAGATATATGGTACATAATTTAAATACAAACTTAATTAATACAATTGTCGTGTAAAATACAACGAAACATAAGCTGAGAGTTTAAATAAGAATATTGCCTCCTAGACAATATCCACTCTCAATGGAGTCCTCATTATAATTATTATCATACTATTTCACAGAATAGTGAGGACTACTAAAACAACCATCTGGACCGTCAATCCGTTTCCCGACCAGTCCCAGCTATATTCTCATTTCCTGAAGAGAACAGTGAAAGAAAGGGTGAGCTCAACTAGCCCAGTAAGAAATATTATGACTAAGATAATGCAGAATAAATTATCCTTAGCCTTTAACAGTATAACAACTGATAGAATATAATAGACAACAAGTTTTAGATCAACAACTGCAGCGGAATAAGCAATCCATTAGAAGAGTCAAGTAGAGCATAAAATCTACTACCTTCTATGATTTAAAAAGTTTTTCATCAACTTTATCGCTGAGACTCAGCTTAATAAATAACCACATCATCGAATCATCCCTGCACCACAGCCAAGGATATTCATGTAATTATCATTGGTCATGATTATACCGAATAATCCCTGATCATAATCATACCAACAATTGTCCATCAATGAACTACAGGCCAATGAGGACTTTTACCACACCATTCGTCATATTACGGTCATGATTATGCCGAATAATCCCTGGTCATAATTATACCAAGTTCATCTATGCACATAAGCCAAAGATGACTTTAATCATAATATAAGCATGAGGATGATAACAATGACATAATAATTCAGTAAAATAAGTTCAAGGATAAATTTTAAAGATTTATAATTTAATTTATCTTGAAATCAATAACGTCCAAATTCTCAACATGATACTGCTTTGTATAGTAAAATTCAAGAATGCTCAGAAAAATATTTCCATGAAAAGATACTGGATGAAGCACAAATATCAAGGATATTCCAGTAATTTTATGGAATATAGAAACCAATGCTTTAACCAACTGAGTATAAGAAAATATATGAAACTACAAATGGATTTTCGTCCGCCATTGCGGTAATCCACATAGACAGATCATTTCCACAATTTAATAAGGAATGAATACGAAGGACCATTCACCATGTATGCGGTAATCCATATAGACAGGTTATTCCAATAGAATAATAAAGAATGGAACCAGGTCATGCGTAATCCGCACAGACATGATATTCCAACAAAATAATAAAAAATAGAACCAGGTCATGCGTAATCTGCAAAGACAGGATGTTCTAACATAATAATAAAAAATGGAACCAGGTTATGCGTAATTCGCATAGATAGGATGTTCCAACAGAATAATAAAGAATGGAATAACAACAGAATTCACTAGGCATGCGATAGACCACACAGACAGGTTATTCCAACAGAATAATAAAGAATGGAATAACAACAGAATTCACCAGGCATGCGATAGACCGCACAGACAGGTTATTCCAACAGAATAATAAAGAATGGAATAACATAAGAATTTCACCATGTATGCGGTACTTCGCATAGACAGGTTTTTCCAACATAATAATAAAGAATGGAATAACAATCCTTATGAGTATTGAAAGAAAATAACTCTCTTCATGAGTACGAAAGAATAATACCCCTTACCTCAAAAGAAGAGTGGATACTGGAATAGTGAGGTAGTAGACATCTCTTCTTCTTTCTCTCTATAAATTCTCTCTATAATAATTGCTCTATAGCTTTAGTGAATTGGTGAGAAATGAAGGAAGAATGAGCTTCTATTTATAGGAAAATATAGTTTCGATAATGGTACGTTTTGGGGCTCAAAATATTATAGTATAATACCTTCCTCTTTTTCTTCTTTTTTAATTTAGTCCTGCAAGTATTATCAAACTTGCACCATCTCCCCTAATAGTAAATCATGTGAATCAATAGTAAAGTATTATCAATCTTGCACCAACTGCCCTAATAGTAAATGAATGTCAATCAATAGTACACACATGTGAACAAATATTTATAATCATGTGAATCAATAGCAATTAATTGCTTATTTATCCAGTTAATTACCTGATTGGTCAATATAACCTCCAGACATCAATTATTATCTAAATAAATGTCGATTTTCACTAACACTAATATTTCCAATACAATGGAACTATCAATTTCATTTTTAATCGACACAAACTTATTCATCATTAATATTATAATTCACAATATTTAACAACCAGGTCGTTCACAGGAAAGAGGGGGCTTTTCGATAAGGATTTCTCTCTATTGGCGCACAATTAGGTGACCAAACCTCTCCTCGACAGAACTTTCTAGACATTGTCAATATTGCAAATAATAATATGAACAAATTTTTCATCTCAATTATTGATTTAACCATATAAAATATTATGCAGATGATAATGTGACAATAATTAAATTAATAATATGAGAGATATGATGCACCAATTACTGTAGCAATAATTGAGTATAACTGAGTGACTTTTCACGTAAGCATCAATAATCAAAACCGTGTGCTACTATGTAACCACGCGTATTACTGTACTTTTACTACCGGGTAGTTTAACAGTTTTAAAGGTAACACTTTCGCCGTTTACAAAATGATAATTCTATCATTTTCTAACTACGACAATACTTCCGTTGTGGGATCCACCAATGATTGTTCCTGTAATGCCCCAAAAAATATGGATTTTTGAGAATTAAATTTTTATTTAATTATGTGGATTAAAATGAATTTAATTAATTAATTATGGGAGTAAGCTATTTAAAGGCCGTTCTATGACCTAGACATATCGGAATGTCATAGTATTTTGGCTACGTGATAGAATTAAAGTGTTTGAATTTCCAAGACGAAAATAAAAGCTTTCCGAAATTTTTTTTGAAAAACACTATTCACGCATTTCTGCTCGGGAATTATTTTTGAACTTCCAAGAACTACTTAATGATAGAATATCGAGGTGAGATAGAATATCCAATAATATTTCAGTTATGGCAAACGCGGTTTTTTGCCTGCGAACTTAAAACCTAACGGTTAGGGAAAGTGAGTTCCGAGAAGGAATTTAAATGCGTATAATGAATTAAAGCTATGATTGTATGATACGTAGGTATTATACGAGGTAATGAATACGAGTATAATATGAGGTATTATACGAGTATGTATGAATGATGGAATATCGTATATTAAATAAGTATACGAGTTGGAATACGAGAATTATACGTAAATTATACGTTATAAGGCTTTAAGTTAAATGAATTTAATTTATAGGATTGTGTAGAACATTGTAAAGTCCAATGAGAATTGATAAGGCCCAAGTGTAGAAATGGGTAGTCCAATAGGAATTAAAGTGTAAGCCCAATGCAAGCTAATGGTAAAGTCCCGAAGAATTGTCAATGCAAGCCCAAGTATAAGTTAAGCTAAAAGCCCAAAGTATGAACTTATGGGTTATTGGATGGTTTAAACCCATGGGTGATCCAAAGTAATGAGCAAGTAATTAATATGATAAGCAAGTAAAGTACATATGTGTGGTGAACAAGTAAAAGTTGTGATCAACAAGCAAAGGATAAGCTAGGTGATTAACAAGTAAACTTGAAGGCTAAGTTATGTGATTAGCAAGTATATTTAATGGTTAAGTATATATGATGCTCAAGTATTGGATAGATGTTGTGATGGCCAAACAAAGAGTGTGGTGGCCAAGTTAACTTAGTACTTAAGCTAGGAATAGTAAGGAGGTGATTAAGGAGGTGGGATTGGCTTTGGACTAAAATGCCCTCACTTTGGGTTGCCTATAAATAGAGAGCTCTCAATTTATTTGATGGCTTGAATAAAATTTCTCCCAACTCCTCTCAAGTTAAGCAACTTATTGGTTAGAGAGAATAAGCACTTATAAGTCAAACTTCCATTATGAGATTTTCATGAAGCAAGAAGGAGATTAAAGCTTAGTCAAGTGATATTCAAGGGTAAGAACTTAAACCATGAATCTCTTTTTCTTCCATTGGTAGGGAGATGGGTAATGGTAGAACATGTATGCTAAGGGATGATAGGAATGAGTAATAACTTAGCATGTCAATAAGTTAATGAAGTATGTATGTCAAGATGTTAATATGATGGATTTAATCCATTTAAAATGATGAACAAATCATAAGAAATGAAGTTAAGGCAAAATTTACAAGTTTGGATGATAATCGTCGAATTCGTGAAATTCTCAAAATGGAAGTCGAATTTTGATATTGAGCTTGGAAACATTGGTTTTCAATGGAGACAATTCATATTTGGCATTATAGAGTTGCAGACTAAAAAATGACAGGATTCCTGACTTAGAACGAAGAAACGAGCATTGAACGTTCACGAACGTTTATCATTTTCGTTAAAAATGAACTAATAGGTGAATTTTTAGCAAACAAAGTCAAATAGATAAAATTCATGCATGAACGTGTAGAGTATGTAATTTGTGAACCGTGGGTTTTTGAACGAGCCAATTCGGACTTATAATGAAGAAGTTATGAGTCTGGAAGTTTCGTAAAATTTTCAAATTTTGCAAACTAGCTGAGGCACAGAGTTGGCGCCACGGGGCCAACCCAAGGCCAAATGGGTGGTGCAGCAGCGCCGTAACAGTGTCAGGGCATACTGCTAACTCGCGCAGCGGCGCGAGATGAAGAGCTAAGTGTGGCGCCGCGGCGCCAGTCCTAGAGTTTTGACAAACAAGAATGTTTACAAGTATAGAATGAAAGATAACTCATTAGTAATGAACTAAGGTGTAAATATAATATTGTTAAAGCATTGTTAGACACTTAATGTATGATGATTTAAGGATAATAATCAATTGAAGATAAACATAATGAAAACAACGTAATGTGCTAAGCCGGCTATAGAAATTTGTTGACCAAGTTGATTATGAATCCAATGGTTTGCAATACCAGTATGGGTTATATAATTACTTAATGAACATGATAAGACCTTTCCTAAATCACTGTTATAGTAATGACTTTAGGAATTTAATGTTGTTTAATGAGTAATTAAATGATGAATATAAGTATAAAGAACGTGAACCGTATTCAATAATGATAAGGCTTATAACGTTAAGAGTTACAACTAAAAGTTATTAAGTAATACGTGAACGTAAACGGTATGCAATAAAGTGTACTTAACAAACGACGATCGAGTTTTGATTAATAACGTAAGGATGTTATTAAGCCGTGAGGAAGGATGATTAACTCAAAACGAGTTGGATTAATGAAGTAAACCTACATAAGACATAGAAGAGAAAAGAAGTTGGTAAGAATAATGCAAAATATAATGGCAAGCCAAAACTAATAGTAACAAATCTAATATATGATTAGATTGAGAAGAAGGGTAAGATTCATTAGGAACCATGTATGATCATTCATGACCTAATGTGGTATGTTATGTGGTTATTTATTGTAGAGACCGTAAAGACTGAAAGGAAAAGTTATTTTTACTGTAGCAGACGCTGAAGGCAAGTTTTTCTTAAACGCTTGTCTAACCTTCGTGTTAGCCAAGTTTTCTGTGATTCATGTTATGAGATGCAAGAAGTGTTTTACTAAAGGGTCGATGCCAGTTTTATCTCGGCTAGACTAATCTTGAAGAGTTGATTGATTTATTTACAAGTCTTTTAATATAGAATTGCTAACGCTATCCTACACCAATTGTTTGGTACAGATTCAAGGTAAGCCTGAGTATGAATAAACAAATGTATTTTTCATTGATTATTCGATGGGCACGCGAGGTTACCAAAACTTAAACGTACATACATTTAACAGGATGTAGTGTTGATCAACATAGAGTACTATGGGCTGATCACCCAAAAGTGCTCGTAAGATATGTCGGACTTACGGACTTAGTGTCAGGGTTGTCCTTTTCAAAGAAATTATGAAACGCTCATGATCTTGAGCCAGAATTGATGTTTTACTGAATATTGTTATTGTAAAATATTTTGAAGGAAAAGAATTGCTATTTTAAATTATTGATAGTACTTCATAACTATTATCCAGTTATTGAAGATATACGATTCCTATGTTTCAAGCATGTTGTTTAAAAGAAATTGTTGTACTTGCTGAGAAGCTCACTCTTGCTTGAACCATATGAATACAGCTAGGACTGAACGAACCGAGGGATCTGACAAGGATAGAGGTAAGACAAAGTTGAACGATTAGTTTACCTTGTAATAAACTAGTAAGTTGTATATATTATAGAATGATGAACAAAGAATGTAATGGTTTTAGAACCTGGGAACGGGATGTAATATTATTAATGTAATAAGAATGTCGTTGATACAAAAATTTTGATGTCGTTTCAATAGAATGAATGTACAGTTATGAGTACCGTGTAGCACCATCTGTCGGGTTGGAAGATACCCGGATTTGGGGGCGTCACAGTGTCGTCGTACGAATATTCCCCGACAAAAAGAATATTCTCCAACCAATCAAATATTATATAACAACTTGCATACTTTGCAAAATTTATAAATATTACCCACAACTATAACATTATATCAAATCCACACCATAATATTCAAAAAAATATTTCGAGAAATTTAAATATTTATTCATAAAATTTGGGGTCTCATGCGTTAGAGTAAACATGATTCTCAATAAATGAGCACTCCCAGAATATCCAAAGGAACGAAGCCTCTGGTTGGTACTGCAAAGATACATCCCACCTGAAAGAAACCAGAGAGCACTCAAAAAATGGCATGTAAGCTAGCAGAAGACCTAAACACTAACTCAATTAACATCCAGATTGAGTCGTGAAGCCATTCGAGAATGAAGTCTTCCACAAGTTGATTAAAAGAAGACTTCAGTAACTGACTAAGGAAAGTCAGCAAGTACAGTAGCTGTCAAGAAAATAGAAGACGACGATATTGGAAACAACCTGGATCGTAGTGTTTGCCAAATGAAGAAGGAATTGATGGAGTGTACACAAAGATACTATCAGCCTCTGAAGAACAAGGCTAAATTGATTAAGCATTGGGTCAGTCCATTGATGATAAGTGCATGGGAGATCACAAGGGGAAAGCGAGCTAGACACACCACAAATCTGAAGTGTCTTGCTATTCAGAAGGGGCCAGAACAAAGAGTCAAGCCATCAGTATCTGAGAGCAATTGAAGCAAACAGAAGTATTGAAGCACTGTACAAGAGAAGGAAGAAGTTTTCTACATTGCAGATCCAATGAACACTCTTCAAAATCGTAGTGATTGTCTCTACCGTCAACTAGACACTACGATCAGGTCCAAGAAATGAATGCATCAGTAATCGTAGAGTTCGGTCATCTGAAGATTGAAGAATTGGCAATGGTTCAATCTGAAGGTTGGTATTCGGACAAGAGCTTATTGAGAGCATCGATGCAAAAGGACAACTTCTTATCTAGAAATCAGAAGGGGGAAATAAAGTCAGTCGACTTGCCCGAGACATCAAAATGACATCTCTGACGGGGTAGGTGAAACAGTAGACTGTAGTGTCAGAAAATCATGTCATGTCATATCTGCAGTCTACACCAAACAACTCGAGATCTGTGAAGTAATTTGAATAGCTTTCAGCGGCTACTTTCCAACGGGAAGATTGGCAAGGAGTATAAATCAAAATGAGCTTCAAAGATCAAAAGAGCTGATGATTGCTAAGTTACAGAATCGTTGAGTTATTGGAATGCTATTGTTGACTCTACGAGTTCCACCAGAGATTAACGGAACAAGTCTCAGTGACAGTGAGACTGCATAGGTGGAAGTGAAGCAGCTTTAAAGAATGACTTAAACTGACTAGAGCTTCAATCAACAAAGATGAGAATGCCACTGAAGATGGCAGCCAAGCTGAGAGCCAAGAAGGCCAAGGAGAGAGCATTCAGAAAAGTGGCAGAGTACAAAGAAGATCAAGAGAACCACTCTATAGATCACCATAAACCAAAAGCTGAAAAAAGAACAGAAGCAGAATCATGTCTGCAAAGCATTCAAGAAGGGTTCAGGGATTGCTAAGTGCCAGACGAAGTTTACCAAAAGCTCAGAAACTTAGCAAATCCAGATGGTGATGGTGCACAGCTGACATCATATGAAAATTAGCATAACAGAAGAAGATCAGCTGCACCAAAGAAGATGTGGTCCAGACTCGAAGCAGAATGCAAAGAGGACCACACCAAGCTGCTAAGTACAAATGATGTTCAAGCTTAATGTCATCTTAGCAGCACAACCAATAACAATAACAACAACTACAACAAGAAGCCATGGCCTGAGGGATCCTTGTCTAGAGGGACTAAATGACGTTCCAAGCCTACTGGGCTTGAAGAGTTCCTAGGGAACTTAAGAAGTTCCAAGGCTGCTGGCTTTGAAGAGTTCTTAGTGAACTGAAGTCCCAAGGCTGCTGGCCTTGAAGGAATCTTAGTGATTCAGGGTGCTGCCCTTCCTTAGTAGAAATCCTGCTAGTTGAAAGCAGAAGAGTGGATTAGGAGCTTGAGTCACTGAACCACTTAAAACCCCTTGTGTCTTTTACTTTATGTCATTTACTTTATGTACATTAACTGCTATAACTGCTATGAATGTTTTAACTGCTTACCACTGAATTAACTCTACGAACAATGTATGTATGATTATGAATATATCAATAAAGGGGATCTTTTACTTATTCTGTTTTGCTTGAAAAGATTCTTATGTTTGTCATATGCTAAATAATTAGCAATACAAAATGAAACAGAAAAGTATTTGAAATTAAAAAAAGATCTATTCAACCCCCCCCCCCTTCTAGATCTATTGTGCCTATTGGGAACTACCAATATGATTATTCAGAATAATATTTAAGATACAGATTAGAGTTTTATTAATAATAAACTCGATAATTTCCCTATAAAGCCGTCGGTACACTGAAATGTTACCGAAATTGATCCAAACCTATATAGTTTGACTGTATAAGTGTTTGTTTGTGTCTTAATGAGTGATATAACTATGTGACAATGTGATTAGGTTGTATATTGACTGTAAATAACAGTATAATGTGTTATGATATGTTATTCTAATCAATAGAACAACCTTATAAATGATAGGTCGTTGAATTAAAGATAGAACTAAGTTGTGTAAGCAGCAGACCAGACAAGTATCTTTACCCTTGCATTTACTTTATGCAATGGACACGTATAGGCAAGTATCTGAATTAACTTTTACATTGTTCAAGTATCTTAACCTTTGCATTTCCTTTATGCAATGGACATAAGTAAGGAAGTTTCATAATTATATTATCATTATGCCAGATTATTAAACTCTATTGTTATTGATTATGTATCCAATCATTTATATTCATACAAGTTCCAAAACCTTATTCGTTCATTATTTATCAGTACCGTATTACTATAAGATTCAGATATATATATATATATATATATATATATATATATATATATATATATATATATATATATATATATATATATTGTTCGTTAAATTCTAAGTATGGTTATACAAGTGTCCTCACTTGGATAATTATTATACCTGTTGATACATACTCGTTGATTTCCAGTATGTATACCTTAATTAAAAGTCATCTAAGCTATTTGACTCGGCTAGACACAGATTTAAGAATATATTTAAACATGATAGAATCCTAATGATATCCAACCAAATTGTTTTGGTTCGGATTCAGGCTAAGTATGAACATCCCAAATCTGGAAAACTTTTGTGCGCCCAATGCGAATAAGATGAACGAGAATATCGTTCTGGTATGTAGTATTGATCAATACAGGGCATAACAGGCTGATCACCCCCGTGCCCGTAAGTTATGACAGTTTACAGATGAAGTTCTATTTAACCTTTTCAAAAATTAAAAACTATGTTCATAGTATGTCAGTTGCTCTCTATTTATAGTCAGTATGTAGTTTTAAAATTTTGAAATAGAATTGATATGCTGATTAGAATTGTTTCAGTTACTTCACAACTATTGCTTCGTTGTAAAAGTGTCACTCAAAGAAAATATTTAATCCTTTCAGCTAATGTTTATTATTTGTTATTACTTGCTGGGCACTCAAATGCTCATTCTTTTTTTTTTGCTAATTTGTGTTTGTATTAAAAGAACCAATAAACAAAGGCAAAGGGGCATACCCCAGAAAATAGCTACATCATCTGTGGACAGGCCCAAGATGAGGAAACTAAATAAGGAACTATACCAATACCAACTAGCTAGTTATAAGCCGATTACAAAAATATTGATTATATGTAGCCTTGATGAAAGAACTACATGCAGATACTTAGACTTAAGAAGATAAGTCCATCCCGTCCCATGCATCATAATCAGCATAGCATAAGACAAGAGGCAAGCGACCAGCACCGGACTCACCATCTAAACCCATACCCCAAATGGTCAAGTTAGAACCTGAATTTTAAAGCTTACTTGCAAACCCACTAAACACCAAAACAAGGAGCACAAAACCCCAAGCACAAAACACCACCTGCTCACCCATCTCAAACAAACTGCTCGCCCACCTGCATGCACACCTGCTGCGTTCATTTGCTCGCCCACCTGCATGCACACCTGTTGCATTCATGGGCTAGTCTAGACCAGCACCTAACCACACCAGCCTCATACACAGCAACAATACCAGCCTCATGCACTTATCCATGAGCTGTTGCCCATTGCATAGCAACAATACCAGCCTCATGCTCGCCCATCTCACTACAGCACCAGCCTCATGCTCGCACAAACATATTGTTAGACAAGACAGTTACAGTAGAAATGACAAGAGCTAGTGGCTTGGTTAAAGGAAAAAGAGGTGGACAACCTAGATTTGATAATATGGATAACATCAGTTGCGAGGTAGTGAGGGGGAGTGAGTGTATTGGAATGCAATTTCTTGTTCCTTGCCTCCTAGACTTTGTAGAAGGCTACCGCAAGGGAGAGCCCCATTATTTGTTTGGAAAATTTCCTTCCTCTGAAGGTGTTGATCTTGGTAGTTAAGTCGGTCCAGTCCAAAGGGAAGGAGGACCAATCCCCCAATGAGAAAGCAGCGTGCAAGATAATTGTGGAGTACTCACAAGTGAAGAAGAGGTGGTTGAAAGTTTCTGGACACTTGTTGCATAAGGGGAAGTTGAAAACCCGGCCTGAATAACCCTTCGTGATGTCATTCGTTGGTGTTCTACCTAGAAATCCAAGCCAAAGTAAGAAAGAGTACCGTGGAACATGGAGCTTATTCCAAACAATCTTATACCAGTCGACCCTATTTTGCTTGTACCGAATACTATCCCAAATATCGTGGGTCTTGATATTAAGGATATCTTTAGAAGTCCAAAGGATGGAGTCGATTGGGCCCGAAGGAACAGGAGCAGTTGAAATGGATTGGTGAAACAAAATGACTTCATGGTGGTTTGATTGTGGAAGAAGCCAATTTGAGTCACGAATTATGTCCTCAACTTTTGCATTGGCTGGAATTAAGGAGCTTGCAAGAAGGGATTGGGAAGGATTGATGGGAATATCATTGAGCCAGGGATCATACCATAGGCTAAATTTCTTCCCGGGTCCAACTATGTATCGTAAGTGCTGCTGGGCAATGGGTCTCAACTTGAGAATCTGCCTCCAAATCCAAGAGCAATCGGTGGGAGTGCCAATTTGCCAGATAGATTTCCCTTTTAGGACTGTGGTCTGGAGCCCATCGAGCCCATAGTGAGACAGGATTGGCATGCAGGATGCGTGTGAGGTGCAGTAGGATAAGGGACTTGTTCCAGTCTAAGAGGCATTTAACTCCAAGACCACCTTCGTTTGTTGGCAGCGTGATTGCCCTCCACGAAACCTTTGCCCCATGATGGTCCAAGGAGGTACCTTTCCATAAGAACTGGCAAAGGATAGATTGAATGGCACGAATAACAGCTTTAGGGAGAAGGAAATGGGAGCTCCAATAGTGTTGAATGGAAAATAACACGGATTTAATGAGCTGCAGACAACCCGAATACGTGAGCACAAAAGTTGTCCAAGATGTGACTCTATGCGTGATACGGTGGACTAGAGGTAGGCAATCTTGGAAGGTGAGCTTTGAAGAAATAAGGGGCACGCCTAAGAATTTGGTAGGTAGGGTACCCAAGGTGTACCCTAGAGCAGAGGTGACGAAAGAGGTGGTTTCAGGGGTGGCACAGGAAAGGAAGCAATGGATTTTGTGGATGTTGGGGATGAGGCTTGAAATCAGGGAAAAGGAGTGAATTTAAATATTTTCAGTTAAGTATGATCAACCAGAGGGCTCTGCCGGGAACAAAGGGAAAGGAAAGCTTTCGGAATAAATTTGTGTTATCGTATGTAATAGCTAGACTTAAATAAGATGATGATATTTATTATCTATCATGTAATGAAATGTTTTAATGTCACGTACCTAGGATTTAGACAACTCTGATATGTAAATTAAGTTGATATTTATGACAATATTATTATTATTCCGCTCAAAGAAATGGTATCGTGAAGCACTGAATTCGGGTTTTAAGTACCTGAATTTAGGGGCGTCATAGTAGAAATTAAAGATATACCAGTAGTGATTGAATTTCAAGATGTGTTTTCGGACGATCTGTCTGGTCTTCTACTAGACAAAGAAATCAAATTCGTAATAGACTTAGCACCGAAAACGGCACCGATTTTGAAAGCTCCATATCATATGTCACCAGTAGAAATGAAGGAATTGATGATACAACTTCAAGAGTTATTAGATAAGGGTTACATTCGACTGAGTGTGTCTCCTTGGGGAGCACCAGTGTTATTTATTAAGAAAAAGGTCGAATCGATGAGGCTTTGTATCGATTATCGAGAATTGAACAGAGTAACAATCAAGAACATATATCCACTACCAAGGATAGACGACTTATTTGATCAACTAAAAGGAGCAAAATGTTTCTCGAAGATCGATCTACAGACGATATATCACCAACTGAAAGTGCGGGATGAGGACATACCAAAGACTGCGTTTCGAACCCGTTATGGACATTACGAGTTTTTGGTAACGTCATTTGGTTTGACTAATGCTCCGGCAGCATTCATGGACTTGATGAATTGAGTTTTCAAGTTATACTTGGATAAATTTGTAGTGGTTTTCATCGACGACCTTTTGATCTACTGGAAGACAAAGGAAGAACACGTCGAACATCTGAAGATTATTTTGGAGGCACTACGGAAGGAGAAGATGTATGCGAAATTTTCAAAGTGTGAATTTTGGATGAAAAAGGTTCAATTCTTAGGCCACATGGTGGATAAGAATGGAATCTCAGTAGACCCCGAAAAGGTCGAAGCAGTAAGTAATTGGGAACAACCGAGAACACCGACGGAGGTGAGAAATTTCTTAGGATTAGCTGGGTACTATCGAAGATTCATCCAAGATTTTTTGAAGATAGCGACCCCGTTGACTAATCTGACGAGGAAGACGGTGAAATTTGTATGGACTGACAAATGCAAAGAGAGTTTTTAAAAGTTGAAGAAGAGATTGAGCGAAGCGCCTATGTAATCACTTCCGGATGATGTGGGAAATTTTGTGGTGTATAGTGATGCATCGCACAAGGGACTTAGTTGTGTTCTCATGCAACACGGCAAAGTCATTATGTATGCATCACGATAGTTGAAGGATTATGAAAAATGATACCCTACTCATGACTTAGAGTTAGCGACAGTAGTTTTTGTGTTAAAGATACGGAGGCATTATTTGTACGAAGAGAAATGTGAGATATACACGGAACACAAAAGTCTGAAATATATCTTCACACAGAAGGAGTTGAATATACATCAGAGGAGGTGGTTGGAATTAATCAAAGATTATGACTGTGATATTCTTTATCACCCGAGGAAGGAAAACGTGGTTGCCGACGCTCTAAGTAGGAAAGGAAGGGAGAAGTTATTTCAATTGACGACTCAGGAAGAGTTAATAAGAGAAATGGAGAAATTAGAAATAGAGGTAAAGGGACCAACGAGGTCTGAAGAGAAGTTAATTGTAATGAAAGCTTGTCCGACATTGTTGGATAGAGTAAAAGAAGCATGGGAGAAAGATGAAGAATGTGAGAAGATCAGGAAAAGGATTATAGAAAATGGGGAAGAGAAATTTTGAATGGATAAAAAATTGTATCTTAAGATTCGAAGGAAGAGTGTGGGTACCAGCGGTAACCGAGTTAAGAGAGGAGATTTTGCACGAGGCACACAATACGACGTATTCCGTTCATTCGGGAAGCACTAAGATGTACCGAGACTTGAGGCAACATTTTTGGTGGCCTAATTTAAAACGGGAAGTCGCTGAATGTGTTAGTAGATGTTTGACTTGCGAACGCGTAAAAGTAGAGCATCAGCGGCCGAGTGGTTTACTTCAACCGTTGGAGATGTTTGTGTAACCTTGTAGCAATTCTGGGACGGAATTTTTATAAGGGGGAGGATGTAATACCCGAGAATTTTCACATCTTATTAAATAAATATATTAATGGAAATAAATATTTATTGAAATAAAAATGATTTTGTGTTACGAGATGAGATAACTCAATTATATTAAATAATTGAATAATTGAGAATATGTGGAGTTTGCGATGAACTTGTTGAAAGCCGTGTGTGGCACAGTGATGGGAAATATTGATAATAATATTAATCAACGAAGGAATTATTAAGTGAATAATTAATAAATATTAATTGTTAATTATTATTGTAGAATATTAATTAATTGTTATAGAGATCAATAATTACATTACTCAATGAGGAATGGATTAATTAATATTAGTGTTAATTAATCAATAAGATGAATAATTTATTTATTTGGCATAAAACAAATAAGTAAGTTATTAATATAATAAGATTATCTTGATTTTTTGTGCAAGTGTGCAATAATTAAATATATAAAATATATGGAATGCAATTATATTATATAGTGTAGTGCGACACTTATGTGACTATACTATATATAGCAACCATATATTAAGATTTATTAAACTATATAGTAAAGTGTAAGAAATTATAAGCTGTATAAATAATTTCTTATGTGACAATAAGTATAAGTGGAAACATTAAAAGATGTACCCTGTCGAAGAATTTCAAATTATTCTAATAAGTGAGTATAACTGGAATAATAAAGTTTTAAGGGGATATTAAATTACTAGTGGGTAATTAAATGGAGTCCATACATGTTATAAATAATAATTAGACTGGAATAATGTACATAGATTATATGATGTGAGTACATAAATAATCCCTAACTTTCCATTATGTAGTAGCATTAACACATTAAAATTTCATTTTGGGAACAAAGTAAGCATTATAAACATAGTTGTTGAGATTTAAAACTCGTGTCCCATATTAAGTGTCCCAACAGTACTCAAATAGTAGCCTATATCCTCTTAGCGTGAAATCAATCAGCTACAAATCCATGGTGATGATGGTTATTGATAAGTGTATTTTATATACGCGATTTAATATCCAATTCATGCTTATTTGTTGCTAATTTCTTGTGATCATGTTCAATTTCACTTGTTTTCTGTTATTTCATGTGTAGGATTAGTGGTTGAGGCATTCTACGTACAATTGGTGATATTCGGTGCAATGGAAATCAAATGGAACATATTTGGAAGTAATTCAGAATAGCAGCAAAGTCAGATAACAGAAGGTACCCCCGCCGGGGCGGGCATTGACAGCTTATATACCCCCGCCAGGGCGGGGGTCTTCCAATTCATTTAGAAGGAGCATAGCCCGCTGGGCGGGCATTATATAGCTATACACCCCCGCCGGGGCGGGCGTTCATAGTATACAAACCCCCGCTGGGGCGGGCGTTCATAGTATACAAACCCCCGCCGGGACGGGGGTGGAAAATGTTGAGTGTCCTATTTCGGTTATAATTCCTCTTGAGTACGAATTTTAGCTTTTTGCATGTCAGTATAACTCTATTGGATAGAAAATTCGGCTGGAGTTATATAAGAGATATCTATTACTCTATCAAAAAGAACGAGGAGATTAGAGAGAGCATTATTACGAAGATCTAAGCTGAGTTTTTGATAGCAAGTGTAGAGGAGTATTTCGAGGAGTTTTTCAAGTCGGTTACAATTCTAGTCTTCGTGAAGGGTGTTTTCTAATATTCTTTGTGTTAGATTATTTATTATAATTGGAAGAATGATTTCTATGATTTATTTAGTGTTTATTTTGTTTATTATGAACTAATTTACTTTTTAGGCTTGTGATGGATCTTTAAGTGAATCGATGAT
This sequence comes from Panax japonicus, assembly GCA_020205505.1. Lineage (NCBI taxonomy): Eukaryota > Viridiplantae > Streptophyta > Magnoliopsida > Apiales > Araliaceae > Panax > Panax japonicus. The sequence continues at coordinate 23,933,230 of CM035112.1, read as the reverse complement.
TTTGTAAACTTTGATTTCCAATTTAATAAGCTATCTCCAGTTTATCTATATTAATTTGTGCTTGAATCTATGAATTGCCTGATCAAAAATTCTTCGTGGAGTTGGATGGAATCGAGAGAGGATATTCAAATCTAGACCTAGTTAATATAGCATGTGTTCAGGATTTTGTTAGTAGCTTAAACTTGATGAGTGTTAAGGTAGAGATATGCTTGACGCCGCATGTAATCGGATAGAGAACTTATTCTTCAACGTTCTTCAATTGTAATTCAAATAGAGATATAGTGGGTTAGTTGATTAAGGTGTTTAACGAATTTTTATCTTAATTGTGGATTGAAGTTAATATGGTATTAGTGCATCGAGAGGTGGTTAATACTACGTTCGTGTTCTTGATTAATAAATTGGGATAGTGCATTAAATTGGAATAAATGTGTTAAAATCAAAGTGAAGCTTAGGGTGAAATCATAAGTCTAATTCTCCATTAATTGTTTAACAATTCAAATTTTGATATTCGTGGTTATTTTGTGTTAATTTAATTATTTTTAAATTTTAGTTTTGTTAACTTAAATTATTGATTTGGATTTGTTTAATAAAATTAGGGTTAATAGAAGATTGGAAATTGTAAGTTAAGGTATTTGTTAATTTATCTCTATGGGAACGATACTCTACTCATCACTTTATTACTTGTTGACCATCTATACTTGCGTGTTGTGCGTAATTAGATTTTACCTAACAGCTATGGATTGGCAGTTGGCCAACTCTCTTCTACCCATTGTTCTTTTCCATTTTCTTGTGAATCAAATCATGGAACAAATCCATGAACTGGGCAACTCTTTTCTTAATAAATGGCAGCCAAACTCTTTATTTCTTAGTTGCTAGAATTTCACTGATAAGTGCATTAGAGAGTTAGAGTTGCTAAAACATTGAGGGAGCATAATCAGAGAAGAGATGGAATACAATTTAAGCTTCAAGGAGGTATAATTTCTATTTTTGTTCTTAGTTTGAGTTTTGTCTAAATTCTTATAATATCAGAAATTCTCTATTAATTGATGTAGAATAGCATGTCATTGTGGTGTCTGAATGTGTTTTCATGATTAGGAGCTGTATAGGTTGTTTGGATTCAGGTTTGGTGTTCGTTGTGTTGGAGCTCTACAGAAGCAGAGCCTTTATTTTTCATTTTGTTCGAAGTGGCGCGGCGGCGCCACTTCTATAATATATGATCGCGTGACCGCGCCGGCTGCAAGTCATGTCTAGTAATTTTTGTGATCTTGTTCCATTCTGAGCATGCTACTGTGGTTATTATATACTTATGAACAACCTTAACTTATGGACTGAGATCTGTTATGTATATAGTAAGCCATGTTAGTTGATTTAAGTATAAACGTTCAAAGAAGTTTAAGGATCTAGAAACTAAATTTTGATAAACATCGCATAATACATGTTCTGACTTTATGTGCCAATGTATCAAGTTCTGATATAAATTAAAAATGTGACCAATATGTTAGTTTACATTGTTGGAAAGGGTATGGTGTAGTCAACCATGAATTAAAAGAAGAATGCAAGTAAAAGACTATATTATCTATGTGTACATGAACTATGCATAAACTGAGTTTTGAACTTTAAAACATACTTATGTAAACTATGATGTTGTAACGACCCCAAAATTCATACAATACAGTTACCGACTTCGGTCGTTAATAACACGTCTAACTTCTGATTTTACATTATTATTCGATGTGAATTTTAATAATATTTGGAATAATTTAAACTTTTCTATCTTCTTACTTTAATTCCCTGAATCAAAACCTTTATCATCTACATGTCTTTGAATCATATATAATCTGTGATTCACTTCATCACAGTTATTATATAAAATTTTACATTTTAATTTGATAACCTTTGCATATCAGATAACTCAAACTTTAACTTTACAACTCAACATAAAACTATACATCATAAAACATTTAGTACATCTCATGAATCTTAATCATGGTTTAAAGAAATAACAACTTTAGCTAAAATATTAATCTTCATGTATTATTGTGTTACCTTCAATCCTTAACCTGTAAAAATGGTTATTTGCAAGGTTGAGCTCGACAGCCCAGCAAAATCTAATAGTTTTCATGCTTCACGTAACACATAATAACATGCTCAACATATTTCTCATAAACATTGGACTAATATAACATACATGTTACAGTTCATATAACAAGTATAAAGATTGAGTTCCTTACTTAATCAGCATGATTTACTCAATCAACGTAGTCATAAGTTAACTTTCACATTTCATACATTCAACATATATATAACACATCATGCTCTTTGAAATAAAGATTTAAAACAATCAAATTTATATAGCAAATAGGAACTGAAAGACTTGCATTGATCGTTGTTTACCAATAACAGTTTAATAGCTTATAGTTATCTGCACTTCACATGCCCTACACAATTATATAATCATACACATCAACTATTAATCACATATCAATGCATAGTAGTTGTAATGTAAACTTTACTCTACGTCTCATAACCCTTCCTATCATAAATACACAATGTTCAATTTGATTGTGTTAACTTTCGACTTATATCTCATTATATTTCATATTTGAAGTTCATTCAAGTGTTTAAGTCTTGCTAGGACTACTTATTGGTTTTATATTAATACTATTCAATAACTTATAATATTCATTTCATTTTATTTAAAACACTTTTTGTAATGACTCAGAAAATCTTATGTAATATTCAATTAATATAATGTCTAATTTTGTGTATAATTTTTTTTTGTTTGTTTTGTTACTTCTTATTGTGACAAAATTTCTATTTATTAGATTAGTAAGTATCCTAGCTTATGAAGGGAAAATAGAGTGACGTTGATATATACATTAATATAATGTATATAAACATCAAGAATGAAAAGAAAAGCCAACATTGCTTAGTTATGAAATATTCTTGACATGAAGCTACATTTGTGTATTGAGAATAATTATACTGTGAAATAAGTTATTTCATTCAAAAAGTATTATTTGGTGATAAATAAAGTTCATGATGTTCTGTCAAGAATTATTAAAAATATATGGATAATGGGAGTGCTATTTTGTTAGCCTAATTAAAATTGGGTAAATAAGAGATGATGAATATTAATAGTCCACATTTTAACACGGGACTCCTTTAACTGCTATGTAGACTTGCAAGTCATTTTTGGGTCTATTGCCTATTTACATGTTGTAAGCCCAAGTTAAATCTAATCTTTGTCTTATGTCCTAGCCCATCTGAAGTTTAAGCTAGAGGGGTTGTTAAGCCCAAATGAAATAAATAGGAAGGTAATTAGATGTATCAGTTACATTAGTTAATTAGTTAACAAGTTATGCAGGTCCAAGTTACTTCCTAGTTGGTAAGATTAGCTCAGCTAGCAGACAACCAGCAAGTAAGACAGAACTGCAATGGATAAGGTGTAGCAGGTGCTATGGGCTGGTAGGGTGGCGGTATAGGAGCCACTACAGTGCAGTCTAACTGCTAGAGGTACTGGAGTGTATGCTAGGGGGGGCCAACTAGAGGTGATGCAGTTAACAGTAGAAGGAGCCAGGCTCAGCCATAAAAGGCCAAGCTTATTGCCTAATTTAGCTTCACCACTTAGCAGAAACTATAAGCTATATCAATACCAACTATATAGAGAGTGAGTGGGAAAAGTTTCGGTTAGAGAAAGAAGAAGAACTGAGCAGCTTCAACCACTGTTAACATTCGAAGTAACAAGGTAAGCTCATTCTGGCCATTCTAAACCTTTTCCATTCGTTCATGTCAATCTCTAAATGGTAGCACAGAACCATTAATAGTTAGAATAGCTATTGAATTAATTCGCACCATGACTGTTTCAATACTATTTTGGATTCTGTGATTAAGACTGTTTAGTATGGTTCTATGCTTCTTGTTGTTTTCAAGCCATAAGGCTGGGAACAATAAGCTAAGAATTTTGTATTATGTGTAAGTATATAAGCTGCACGTTAGGTGTTTGATAATTTGCCAAGCTAAGGACTGTTGTAGTATCTATGTGTACTAACTGTGATTTGAAGTTCAAACTCAGTCAAATTGCCTATATAGTGGGAGCAATACCTCAAGCATACTCTATGATTGACCTTACCATGTTGCAATCTATAGTAATTTATATATCACTTGAGCAAGGCAAGTAATAATGAACTAGGATAGTAGGCTCCATATGGACTGCTATTTGAAGCTTAACTTACAATGTCTATCCCTTGCTTCTAATATGGTTAATACGCTATAACATGATGTTTATAATTTCAAACCACCAACACTAATACTTGTAAAGTTTAAGTATGTTAGTTTCAATAAATAAAAGTCAGTCCATGTAACTGCTATTGAAAGTTTCTTGTGGTGAGCCTGCTTTGCTTCTAATACCTAATATACATAGACAGTCCTTGTTTTTCCATGATTACCCAAGCATACTACCTTGTAGTAATTTAAGGCCTATGAGGGGGTCTGTTTTAAAACCAAAGTTAGAAACCTTGTATTTAGATTCTTAAATCACGAACATTGATTATATAGCATGTGTATGATGTGTTAATCCTTGTACTAGAAGCTTAAAGACTGTTTTGGCAGCTTAGTATCATACCTTGCCAAAAAGGCTTGAAATGGGCATAAAGACTATCCTGGACTTTAAAATTTTCATGTATTAAATGTTGTGTGCCAAAATGACTGCTATGCTAATTTGCTGCTGTGCTATACTACTATGAACTATAATGATGAGTTTTTATCAAAACTGTTTTGGAAGCCTATGTTTGAGTACTAATACCTTGTATACAAATCTTTAAATCATGAATATATAGTATATATCAAGTGCATGATTTTATAACTCTTGTGATTAAGATATTGAAGAGCTATTTTGGATCCCTAAGTCATGATGCTGCCATATTGTGATATATTGACTATGATTATAATGGACTAGACTGGCATGCTATGCTATATTTCCATGATGACCGACTGCTAGCACTATATGTGTTGTTTTACCAACTGTCATTGTATTATAAGGACTGTTTTGATGGCTTAGCACTGAACCTTGCCTAAAGAGGCTAGTATAGACATAGGGACTGCTATATGATTTTTTTTGGTTGTTATATAAACTGCTAATTGACTGTTATGCCATTGCAATAGTGTTATGTACTGAATTTGAGTAGAGGAGATAGGATGGGCTGAGGAGTAATAAGGAAGACAAAAATTGGCTTTCTTACACGAGCGAATGTCTATGACACCAGAAATTTTAAACTGTGCACGCCACGTGTTCGTCAAAAGTACCCAGTGGGCTGTTTAGAGAAAAAAAAATTGAATTCTAGAAAGAATTAAGGTCTGGGGTAATTGGTATGCTATAAGAGTTTATAAACAAAGTGAATCAACATGCCAAACCAAAATGAAAACTCAATTTCAAGCCAAAGACGGTATAAAATCAATGGTTCAGTTGCTGTCCACGGTAGCAACAGTCTTGTGCAATAGTTGCAGCTTTTCAAGCTCTCAGTTGGCATGAGCTGGGGACTCTCTTGAGTTCTCGAGTCAATGCGATTAAAGAAACTAAACCATACAGTGCTTATTTTGCGAAATAGGTGAATACATTTACCTATATAAACCAGAATTTTAGCTTACTAAAATCAGTAAATGGCAAGTTAAAATTTAGAGAATTGGAGACTAAATGTGGAGATTTGCTGTTTCTCCTCATCTGACTTCCTCCAATTGCAGTTGCAAAGATCTGGTAGCTAACATGATTGAATAATGTAGGTTATTGCAGATTTAGAACTACCCCAATAAGTTAAAAATGTTAGTTGTATGACTTTCGAATAAAGTACTAGTAAACTAAGATTAGGAAGAATTCAAATCCTGGAAATAAACAAGTACAACTGCTGCCTATGTGCAGTAGCAGTTGGCAAGAAGGGAGGGCTGCTGCCTATGTGCAGCAGCAGTTGATAGCAAATAACTGCTAAAACAGTTTAGGTAACCATGATTGGTTGAGAGTTGTAATTTTAGGAAGCTAATCATTCGATGTAGTTTGAGTAGGTTTGCAAGTTGAGACTGAAAAGGTGATAAAAAAATCATGGGACTGCCTAGCAGTCAACAACAGAAGTGGCCTCACTTAACTGCTATTGCAGTGATAAGCTTGCCAAAGTCAGTTAAAGCTAAGAATAACTTAAACTACCTTAAGATCCTTATTGTTAAAACTTAAAAAAACTGTTAATCTCATGAAGTATTACAGATTCATGGTAAGACTTAAAGGAACATGGGATTAGAAAAGAAGAATGAGCCACTGCCATTAGGCAGCAGCAAATTAGAGCAACTGAACTGCTATAGCAGTTTTTGGGCTTTGTGATGTTGATTAAGAAGCTTACCCATCATTTACGAATTCTAAACAAACAAATGTGTTGAGCATGTAAATTGGTGATACCTCTAATAAAGTTACAAAAACATTTTTGTATGCTAGAATTAAAAACACCCATGTGTTAAAGCCTAATAATACAAGCATTATATAGGTTAGATGTGACACCATTAAAGAGAAAAATGGTGAGAATAAAAACATGGGTGAGATATTTGAAAAATATATCAAATATAGGAAATCTAACCATGATCACTAAAAATACATGATATATGACTTGGCTATATGACTAACATACTTGGTTAATCTAAATAAATAACTGTAATGTGATCTCCATTACTTGTTGTAAGTATGTTGAACCCCATCAAAGTGAAAAATGTCTATTATGAAAGCATGGATGAGATATTTGAAAAATATATAAAATGTTGGAATTTAACTACAACAATGATCACTGAAATTATGTGGGATGTGAGTTTACAAACTATATAACTTAGCTATGTGATTAACATGCTTGTTAATATAAATGACTGTGTAGGATTTTGTGAGAACATATTAAGCTGAATCCTATCAATAGTCTACAAACAAGGCAAGTATCTAAATCTTACTCTTTATTGAGCAATTATTCTGCAGTGGACAGGTTCTTTAATTTCTGAACTGTCTGTCCTTATTTATGAATAATATAAGGTTAAATAGCCTTTTTATTCCGATCAGCTTCAAAAGAATAGAATATCAACTTTTCTATCTTGAATAAGTTTACATTGAAAGTATGTCAATACCATTACTTCGGTTAGACAAATGTTGAGATATATTATTCATGAAGTTATCATTTAATGCTTTCCAAACCATTTTGTCGTTATGGTATGGATTCTTATATAATGCTGTGAACGAACAACCCTTTTATAGGGGAATATTGTACCGGGCATATGATTTCGAAGGACATGTAAAGTGTCATTAGACTGTTATGTTATGCACAATATAGGGTACTTAGGCTGATCCCCTAAAGTACGAGTCTAGGATATAAAACAGCTTTTATAAACTGTATGTATCCATGAATTGTAGTATTATTACTGTCAATTCTAGTAAAGAGTTCACTGGTCATTTGACCTTACAGCATGCTAAAGTCTAATTTTTCAAACTCAACACTTTTAAAGAAGTATCTTGTTCAGTATTTGTTATTGAATCCTCATTAATATAATATTTCTGTTCCATTATATTTTGTTGCTTATTTCCTTGCTGAGCAAACTTGTTGCTCACCCTTGCGTTAAATATAATGTTTTCAGTTAAGAATGAAGTTGCTGGTCCATCTGGAAAAGACAAGGGAAAGAGCAAAGTTGTTGAATAGTCTTTAATTAAGCGCATGTGCTTATTTAAGTAGTAAATGTAATAAATATTTTTAATATTATGTTGTGTAATGATATTAAATTCGTAAGTTATGTAAAGGTCTATAGAACCTGGGATTTAAGTTATGTAATATAAGATAGTTTTCCTTTAATATGAATGGGTATATTAGTATCGTGAGCACCAAACCCGAGTTAAAGTCAACCCGGATTTGGGGGTGTCACAGGTTGGTATCAAAGCTGTTAGGTTATAAACCTTAGGAATGGGGAAAAACACCTTAGGATTATGACCTTAAGAAAAATAGGCAACTCATTTCGAGTATAATAGATGAATTCTGGAAAATTCATTGTTAAAGAAAATAAATAGTTTAAATATGTTTACTTGATAATGTTGTATGGAAACTTATCAAGTTTTTTTTTTTTAATGTTTTGTAAGATGCCTGAAATAGCTGAATCCAGTCGAGTCAAGGAAGAGGTGAAACAAGAAGAGCCAGATGAGCATATTGGGGGTTTCTCTGAAGAACCCTTTATCGAAGAGGCTGACACCCTAATGGAACTGACTCTTAAGAACCTCGAACTGGAAAACCGAATTGAAGAATTAGAGGGAGAGAAGGAAGAACAGCAAGCTTCCGTAGAATTGTATGAGTCATTGGTAGTATATACCATATCGAAGAATGTAGAGATGGGTCATGCACTCCATGGCTCCGCCTGCCAAAAGGAGGCTCTGAGGCAAGAAAATGTTATTCTTAGACATGAGGTGGAAGTCCTGAAGGCTGATCTAGTGAGGACTGAACAACAACGAGATAGGGTTTCAGGCAGAGCTTATGAGTTGGAGATGGAAGTTAGGGGCAAAGATGTCAAGATAGACAAAATGGACTATGCGTTTGAATCGGCATTCGGACGCTGGAAGCAAAGGGTGCAGCTACACCCTATAGATGAAGGTGGAAGCGAGTTGGTGCTAACTCAAAAAAGGGTGTTAGACATTGGAGATGAGGAGCTTTACAGCACCAAAAGGCGGGGCATGCTCCTCTAGTAGTTGGACTAAGTTCTTATGATGTGTCTGTTTATTATAAGTATTTTAATATTATGTCTGTAGTAGGTAGATGTACCCCTCTTTTGTATACTATGGGGATAATACTTTTGAGCCAGCCTTTTGTAGATAAGGGCAGCTTAAATGTAAATCCCGACTATATATAGTCAAGAAGGGATTAAGATGTGTAGCCGTATGCAACAACATGTAATGTGTTTGGCAAAACGTTTAAAAGGCATATATATATATATATATATATGAATGTTTTCTGTTATTGAAAGACCTGTGTATTTAATACAATGTGCATTATTATATCGATTAAATGATAAAGATATAAAAACTTATATTATACAGAAAATGCCACCAAGATGGAGAGGAAGAGGAAGAGGAAGACTTGGGGCACCAACCCCATCAACACAAGAAGAGTCCGTAAATAACACGGAAGGACCTGAAAATCCTATGCAGCAGTTTATCGACTTATTAACTCAAGCATTTCAAGGAAGGAATACCGCACCGGCCGTAAACTCAAACCCTCCTGAAGGTCGTTTGACTACCTTTAAAGATTTTAAAGCAGTAGGACCCCCAGAGTTCAAGGGAACCAACAATCCGATAGAAGCCCAAACTTGGGTAAATGAAATGGAAAAGGTCTTCGAAGTTGTCCGAGTTGCTGAGAATCAAAAGACAGCTTTCGCCACGTTCATGCTGAAAGGAGAAGCAAACTACTGGTGGGGAGCCAATAAAAGTAGAGCTGGAGTAGGAGTCGTAACGTGGGATAGGTTTAAAGAACTATTCTTTGAAGCCTACTTTCCCCGTATCATGAAAAACAAGATAGAAGTTGAATTTCTTGAATTTAAACAAGGAAGTATGACGGTACCTGATTATGCTGCAAGATTTAATGAACTATCGAGGTTTGCGCCGCACCAGGTTGACACTGAAGAACGGAAGGCTCGGAGATTTGAACAAGGATTGAAGCCGGTATTGTTCAGCAAGGTTTTGATGTTTCAGATAAATACATTTTCGGGCATACTGGAAAAAGCCATAATCGCTGAAGGAGGAACTGATGCACTGGCCAAATTTCACCAAGAGAAGAAGACCAAGAAGATAGCTGGAGGATCTCAAGAAGGAAGCAGCAAGGGAAATAATTTTAACAAAAGAAAGTGGAACAACAAAAGCAACAAATTTAGCAACAAGCAAGGAGAACCAAGAAGGAAGATTGAAGCGTGTAAAAAGTGTGGGAAAAATCATCTCAGAATCTGTCTGAAGGGTAAGACAGTCTGTTACAAATGCGGGCAAGAGGGCCACATCTCTCCTAACTGCACCAACCCGAGGAAGAGTCAAGGATGCTTTGCATGTGGAGCTGCTGATCATCAGATCAAGAATTGTCCAAAGAAAGGAAATAACGATGGGAAGCTGACAATCGGGGGACCAACCTCATCCAATCGACCAACTGCAAGGACATTCAATATGACAGTTCAGGATGCAGTGGCTTCAAAGGAGGTGGTGTCAGGTATCATTTCCGTCAATAACGTTAATGCCTTCATACTATTTGATTCGGGTGCTACATGTTCCTTTATATCTGAAGAATTTGCTCAACGGTTAGAATTTACTCCTGAAAAATTAGATCGTCCTTTAAACATCGAGGTCGCAAATAAGGAAGTTATTCCCGTAACTCATGTCCATAAAAATTGTAATATGGATATACGGGGTCATAACTTTACAGTAAATCTAATCCCCATTCGATTAGGTGAATTTGACGTGATACTGGGAATGGATTGGTTATACAACCACGGGGCGGTAATTGATTGCCAAATGAAATGCATAAACCTTCAGACTCCTAGTAAATCCAAAATTGTGTTTTATGGTAGTAAATCGCCGAGACAGTCATGTTGTCTGACGATGATGCAGGCCAAGAAGTTGTTAAGAAAAGGGTGTGTTGGTTATTTAGCCCATATCGTTGACACCCAGAGAATGGAGCCAGAAATAGAACAAATACCAATAGTGAGAGAATTCTTGGATGTATTTCCAAATGATTTGCCAGGGTTGCCACCAGATCGAGAGATCGAATTCGTGATAGACTTAGTACCTGGTACAAATCCAATTTCAAAAGCTCCATACCGAATGGCTCCGGTAGAGATGAAAGAACTAATGATTCAATTACAAGAATTATTAGACAAAAAGTACATTCAACCGAGTGTGTCTCCCTGGGGAGCACCTGTGTTATTTGTTAAAAAGAAAGATGGATCGTTACGACTGTGTATCGACTACAGAGAATTGAACAAAGTCACCATCAAGAATAAGTATCCCTTACCAAGAATCGATGATCTTTTTGATCAACTGAAGGGAGCTCGTTATTTTTCCAAGATTGCGTACGGGTTATCACCAATTGAAAGTGAGGAATGAAGACGTGCCCAAGACCGCATTTAGGACTCGTTACTGGCCATTATGAGTTCCTAGTGATGTCGTTCGGACTGACTAATGCACCAGCAGCATTCATGGATTTAATGAACCGGGTATTCAAACCTTACTTAGATAAATTCGTGGTGGTATTCATTGACGATATCTTGATATATTCGAAGATTCGAGAGGAGCATGCTGAACATCTGAAGATGGTATTAGAGATTTTGAGAAGAGAAAAGTTGTACGCAAAGTTTTCAAAATGCGAGTTTTGGTTGGAAAAAGTGCAATTTTTGGGACACGTAATCAACCATGAAGGAATATCAGTAGATCCGGCAAAAGTGGAGGCGGTAATTAACTGGGAACGACCGAAGACGCCGACTGAAATACGAAGTTTCTTAGGTCTGGCAGGTTATTACCGTAGATTCATCAAAGATTTTTCGTAATTGTCAGGACCTTTGACAAATTTGACCAGAAAAGTCGTAAAGTTCGTTTGGTCAGAAAAATGTGAAGAGAGTTTCCAAGAATTAAAGAAAAGATTGAGTGAAGCACCAGTGCTATCCTTACCAGACGATACGGGGGGTTTTGTTGTTTACAGCGATGCGTCACATAAAGGGCTTGGTTGCGTTTTGATGCAGCACGGAAAGGTCATTGCATATGCGTCTCGCCAGTTGAACGATTACGAGAAAGGGTATCCTACGCACGACTTGGAGCTGGAAGCCGTAGTATTCGCTCTAAAGATTTGGAGACATTATCTGTATGGCGAAAAATGTGAGATATACACAGACCATAAAAGTCTGAAGTATATCTTCACTCAAAAGGAATTAAACATGAGGCAGAGAAGATGGTTAGAACTGATCAAAGACTACGATTGCGAAATTTTGTATCATCCTGGGAATGCTAACGTAGTCGCCGACGCTCTAAGCCGAAAGGGACGAGAAAGATTAGAGACGCTGACAAAATCAAGAGGATCTCATCAAAGAAATGGAGAAAATGAAGATTGAAGTGAAATATCCAAGAGAGCCGGAAGAGAAGTTGTACAACGTGGAGATGCGTCCAGTTTTGTTGGACAAAGTAAAAGGAGCCCATGATCAAGATGAGGAATGCAAAAAGTTGCAAAAACAGATAGAGGATGGAGAGACTACCAAGTTCAAAATCAATAAAGACGGATTATTGCGATTTGAGGGAAGAGTATGGGTACCAGCAGTATCAGACCTAAAAGAAGAAATCTTACAAGCAGCACACAGTTCAAATTTCTCAATTCACCCGGGCAGCACAAAGATGTATCAAGACCTTCGACAACACTTTTGGTGGCCCAATTTGAAAAGAGAAGTGGCAGAATACGTCAGTAGGTGCCTAACCTGTCAAAGAGTGAAAGCTGAGCATCAGAGACCAAGCGGATTGCTACAACCGTTAGAAATTCCGGAATGGAAATGGGAACACATAACTATGGATTTTGTTGTGGGACTTCCAACTACACAGAAAGGCTTCGACGCTATATGGGTCATCGTAGATCGATTGACAAAGTCAGCGCATTTCTTACCAATTAAGGTCAGATTTAATCTAGATCAATTGGCTAGACTATACGTTAAAGAGATTGTATCAAGACATGGCGTTCCATTATCAATCGTATCCGATCTAGATCCGCGATTCACATCCAATTTCTGGCGAAGTCTGCAAGAACATATGGGGACACAGTTAAAATTAAGTACGGCGTATCACCCTCAAACTGACGGCCAAAGCGAAAGAACAATTCAGACACTGGAAGATATGCTGAGAGCATGCGTCATGGAATTCAAGGGCAATTGGGATGATCACCTACCATTGGTCGAGTTTGCGTATAATAACAGTTATCACGCCAGTATAGGGATGCCGCCTTACGAGGCATTGTACGGAAGAAAATGCAGAACCCCACTCTATTGGGATGAGGTAGGAGAACGTAAATTGCTGGGACCAGAAATGGTTCAACAAACTGCAGAAATCATCCGAGTAATACGAGCAAGATTGGTGGCAGCTCAAGACAGACAAAAGAAGTATGCAGACTTGCACCGTCAAAAGAGAGACTTTGAAATAGGATCGTTTGTGTTTTTAAAAGTATCTCCCTGGAAGGGAAAAATCAAATTTGGAAAGAAGGGAAAACTGAGTCCAAGATTCATAGGGCCTTTCGAAGTACTGAAACAAATAGGTGAAGTGGCTTATGAAGTAGCTTTACCTCCGGAACTAGGGCACATTCATAACGTATTTCATGCATCGGTACTACGACCTTATAAACCAGATCACAAGCATGTAATCCAATATGAACCTATTCAGGTTGAAAAAGATCTAACCTATGAAGAAGTTCCTATTCAAATCATTGATAGGAAAGAGCAAGTTTTAAGAAATAAAATAATACCTTCTGTGAAAGTGATATGGAGGAACCACAGTGCTGAAGAAGCTACGTGGGAACTCGAAGAAAAGATGAAGAAAAGTTACCCCCATCTTTTTGTGTAACCTTGTACTTGTGATTCCGAGGACGGAATCCTTATAAGGAGGGGAGAATGTAATGACTCAGAAAATCTTATGTAATATTCAATTAATATAATGTCTAATTTTGTGTATAATTTTTTTTTTGTTTGTTTTGTTACTTCTTATTGTGACAAAATTTCTATTTATTAGATTAGTAAGTATCCTAGCTTATGAAGGGAAAATAGAGTGACGTTGATATATACATTAATATAATGTATATAAACATCAAGAATGAAAAGAAAAGCCAACATGGCTTAGTTATGAAATATTCTTGACATGAAGCTACATTTGTGTATTGAGAATAATTATACTGTGAAATAAGTTATTTCATTCAAAAAGTATTATTTGGTGATAAATAAAGTTCATGATGTTCTGTCAAGAATTATTAAAAATATATGGATAATGGGAGTGCTATTTTGTTAGCCTAATTAAAATTGGGTAAATAAGAGATGATGAATATTAATAGTCCACATTTTAACACGGGACTCCTTTAACTGCTATGTAGACTTGCAAGTCATTTTTGGGTCTATTGCCTATTTACATGTTGTAAGCCCAAGTTAAATCTAATCTTTGCCTTATGTCCTAGCCCATCTGAAGTTTAAGCTAGAGGAGTTGTTAAGCCCAAATGAAATAAATAGGAAGGTAATTAGATGTATCAGTTACATTAGTTAATTAGTTAACAAGTTATGCAGGTCCAAGTTACTTCCTAGTTGGTAAGATTAGTTCAGCTAGCAGACAACCAGCAAGTAAGACAGAACTGCAATGGATAAGGTGTAGCAGGTGCTATGGGCTGGTAGGGTGGCGGTATAGGAGCCACTACAGTGCAGTCTAACTGCTAGAGGTACTGGAGTGTATGCTAGGGGGGACCAACTAGAGGTGATGCAGTTAACAGTAGAAGGAGCCAGGCTCAGCCATAAAAGGCCAAGCTTATTGCCTAATTTAGTTTCACCACTTAGCAGAAACTATAAGCTATATCAATACCAACTATATAGAGAGTGAGTGGGAAAAGTTTCGGTTAGAGAAAGAAGAAGAACTGAGCAGCTTCAACCACTGTTAACATTCGAAGTAACAAGGTAAGCTCATTCTGGCCATTCTAAACCTTTTCCATTCGTTCATGTCTCTCTCTACATGGTAGCACAGAACCATTAATAGTTAGAATAGCTATTGAATTAATTCGCACCATGACTGTTTCAATACTATTTTGGATTCTGTGATTAAGACTGTTTAGTATGGTTCTATGCTTCTTGTTGTTTTCAAGCCATAAGGCTGGGAACAATAAGCTAAGAATTTTGTATTATGTGTAAGTATATAAGCTGCACGTTAGGTGTTTGATAATTTGCCAAGCTAAGGACTGTTGTAGTATCTATGTGTACTAACTGTGATTTGAAGTTCAAACTCAGTCAAATTGCCTATATAGTGGGAGCAATACCTCAAGCATACTCTATGATTGACCTTACCATGTTACAATCTATAGTAATTTATATATCACTTGAGCAAGGCAAGTAATAATGAACTAGGATAGTAGGCTCCATATGGACTGCTATTTGAAGCTTAACTTACAATGTCTATCCCTTGCTTCTAATATGGTTAATACGCTATAACATGATGTTTATAATTTCAAACCACCAACATAACTTGTAAAGTTTAAGTATGTTAGTTTCAATAAATAAAAGTCAGTCCATGTAACTGTTATTGAAAGTTTCTTGTGGTGAGCCTGCTTTGCTTCTAATACCTAATATACATAGACAGTCCTTATTTTTCCATGATTACCCAAGCATGCTACCTTGTAGTAATTTAAGGCCTATGAGGGGGTCTGTTTTAAAACCAAAGTTAGAAACCTTGTATTTAGATTCTTAAATCACGAACATTGATTATATAGCATGTGTATGATGTGTTAATCCTTGTACTAGAAGCTTAAAGACTGTTTTGGCAGCTTAGTATCATACCTTGCCAAAAAGGCTTGAAATGGGCATAAAGACTATCCTGGACTTTAAAATTTTCATGTATTAAATGTTGTGTGCCAAAATGACTGCTATGCTAATTTGCTGTTGTGCTATACTACTATGAACTATAATGATGAGTTTTTATCAAAACTATTTTGGAAGCCTATGTTTGAGTACTAATACCTTGTATACAAATCTTTAAATCATGAATATATAGTATATATCAAGTGCATGATTTTATAACTCTTGTGATTAAGAGATTGAAGAGCTATTTTGGATCCCTAAGTCATGATGCTGCCATATTGTGATATATTGACTATGATTATAATGGACTGGACTGGCATGCTATGCTATATTTCCATGATGACCGACTGCTAGCACTATATGTGTTGTTTTACCAACTGTCATTGTATTATAAGGACTGTTTTGAGGGCTTAGCACTGAACCTTGCCTAAAGAGGCTGGTATAGACATAGGGACTGCTATATGATTTTTTTTGGTTGTTATATAAACTGCTAATTGACTGTTATGCCATTGCAATAGTGTTATGTACTGAATTTGAGTAGAGGAGATAGGATGGGCTGAGGAGTAATAAGGAAGACAAAAAATTGGCTTTCTTACACGAGCGAATGTCTATGACACCAGAAATTTTAAACTGTGCACGCCACGTGTTCGTCAAAAGTACCCAGTGGGCTGTTTAGAGAAAAAAAAATTGAATTCTAGAAAGAATTAAGGTCTGGGGTAATTGGTATGCTATAAGAGTTTATAAACAAAGTGAATCAACATGCCAAACCAAAATGAAAACTCAATTTCAAGCCAAAGACGGTATGAAATCAATGGTTCAGTTGCTGTCCACGGTAGCAACAGTCTTGTGCAATAGTTGCAGCTTTTCAAGTTCTCAGTTGGCATGAGCTGGGGACTATCTTGAGTTCTCAGTCAATGCGATTAAAGAAACTAAACCATACAGTGCTTATTTTGATAAATAGGTGAATACATTTACCTATATAAACCAGAATTTTAGCTTACTAAAATCAGTAAATGGCAAGTTAAAATTTAGAGAATTGGAGACTAAATGTGGAGATTTGCTGTTTCTCCTCATCTGACTTCCTCCAATTGCAGTTGCAAAGATCTGGTAGCTAACATGATTGAATAATGTAGGTTATTGCAGATTTAGAACTACCCCAATAAGTTAAAAATGTTAGTTGTATGACTTTCGAATAAAGTACTAGTAAACTAAGATTAGGAAGAATTCAAATCCTGGAAATAAACAAGTACAACTGCTGCCTATGTGCAGTAGCAGTTGGCAAGAAGGGAGGGCTGCTGCCTATGTACAGCAGCAGTTGATAGCAAATAACTGCTAAAACAGTTTAGGTAACCATGATTGGTTGAGAGTTGTAATTTTAGGAAGCTAATCATTCGATGTAGTTTGAGTAGGTTTGCAAGTTGAGACTGAAAAGGTGATAAAAAAATCATGGGACTGCCTAGCAGTCAACAACAGAAGTGGCCTCACTTAACTGTTATTGCAGTGATAAGCTTGCCAAAGTCAGTTAAAGCTAAGAATAACTTAAACTACCTTAAGATCCTTATTGTTAAAACTTAAAAAAACTGTTAATCTCATGAAGTATTACAGATTCATGGTAAGACTTAAAGGAACATGGGATTAGAAAAGAAGAATGAGCCACTGCCATTAGGCAGCAGCAAATTAGAGCAACCGAACTGCTATAGCAGTTTTTGGGCTTTGTGATGTGATTAAGAAGCTTACCCATCATTTACAAATTCTAAACAAACAAATGTGTTGAGCATGTAAATTGGTGATACCTCTAATAAAGTTACAAAAACATTTTTGTATGCTAGAATTAAAAACACCCATGTGTTAAAGCCTAATAATACAAGCATTATATAGGTTAGATGTGACACCATTAAAGAGAAAAATGGTGAGAATAAAAACATGGGTGAGATATTTGAAAAATATATCAAATATAGGAAATCTAACCATGATCACTAAAAATACATGATATATGACTTGGCTATATGACTAACATACTTGGTTAATCTAAATAAATAACTGTAATGTGATCTCCATTACTTGTTGTAAGTATGTTGAACCCCATCAAAGTGAAAAATGTCTATTATGAAAGCATGGATGAGATATTTGAAAAATGTATAAAATGTTGGAATTTAACTACAACAATGATCACTGAAATTATGTGGGATGTGAGTTTACAAACTATATAACTTAGCTATGTGATTAACATGCTTGTTAATATAAATGACTGTGTAGGATTTTGTGAGAACATATTAAGCTGAATCCTATCAATAGTCTACAAACAAGGCAAGTATCTAAATCTTACTCTTTATTGAGCAATTATTCTGCAGTGGACAGGTTCTTTAATTTCTGAACTGTCTGTCCTTATTTATGAATAATATAAGGTTAAATAGCCTTTTTATTCCAATCAGCTTCAAAAGAATAGAATATCAACTTTTCTATCTTGAATAAGTTTACATTGAAAGTATGTCAATACCATTACTTCGGTTAGACAAATGTTGAGATATATTATTCATGAAGTTATCATTTAATTCTTTACAAACCATTTTGTCGTTATGGTATGGATTCTTATATAATGCTGTGAACGAACAACCCTTTTATAGGGGAATATTGTACCGGACATATGATTCCGAAGGACATGTAAAGTGTCATTAGACTGTTATGTTATGCACAATATAGGGTACTTAGGCTGATCCCCTAAAGTACGAGTCTAGGATATAAAACAGCTTTTATAAACTGTATGTATCCCTGAATTGTAGTATTATTACTGTCAATTCTAGTAAAGAGTTCACTGGTCATTTGACCTTACAGCATGCTAAAGTCTAATTTTTCAAACTCAACACTTTTAAAGAAGTATCTTGTTCAGTATTTGTTATTGAATCCTCATTAATATAATATTTCTGTTCCATTATATTTTGCTGCCTATTTCCTTGCTGAGCAAACTTGTTGCTCACCCTTGCGTTAAATATAATGTTTTCAGTTAAGAATGAAGTTGCTGGTCCATCTGGAAAAGACAAGGGAAAGAGCAAAGTTGTTGAATAGTCTTTAATTAAGCGCATGTGCTTATTTAAGTAGTAAATGTAATAAATATTGTTAATACTATGTTGTGTAATGATATTAAATTCGTAAGTTATGTAAAGGTCTATAGAACCTGGGATTTAAGTTTTGTAATATAAGATAGTTTTCCTTTAATATGAATGGGTATATTAGTATCGTGAGCACCAAACCCGAGTTAAAGTCAACCCGGATTTGGGGGTGTCACACTTTTTACGTTCATTATCACTTATCACGGCGTTTCGCGTTTATTCGTCACAAGCCCAATTTGCCTCTCTTGTATGTGCATAGTATGCGTATTTAAATTATCTTATATATCATTTATTAATGTTAAACATCATTATACTTCATAATATTCATGTTCTATAACTTAGAACAACATCTATTATCGTCGACATCACTATACTTGTGTATGTACATGTCTGACGCCCTCCGATTGCCTCCGAACACGCATCAGTCATAAATATTACCATTTTGACTACTGTTTCTGACCTTAAATTGAAAAATTAAAGAACAAAAGTTGTAGGTATATTCGTCCTCGTTCCGGATCATCTTGAATCATCTCAATCGGAGTTCGTATGAAACAGTTATGCCTATTTTACTAAAACAAGTCAAAGTAGTCACACCTGACATACTTTGGGCGCAGCTGCGCCCAATTAAGCCTTGGGCACAGTGCAGATGTGCCCTACAGTGCAGCTGCACCCCAAATGACTTAGGACACAGCGCAGCTGCGCCCGTTAGTAAAAACGGGACCTGAAGCAACTATTCTTCGCGATTTTGACCCTTTTTTCTCCTACAATCTTCATAACTTGAGTTATACACATCCTAATTAGTCCGTTTTCGATTCTATGGATTCATAATTCATAGAACTACAACATACTAGAATTTTAACAATTTATAAAAATATTAACCAGCTAAAATTTGACCCAAAACACATGTTCATACTTTATTTTCATGTTTTAACATCTCTAGCGAATTCATTCACTACGAATTCATTCACATGTTACATTCGTTTCTTCACATACAAACATATTCTAACTTCATTTGCAGATTACAACACATATAGGGCACAAATTTTGGTATTTTCTAAGCCATATCCAACAACATAAACACTGTTATATGAACTCTTTCTACTACAACCCAATTTCATGTTTTTAATCATCAAATAACACTTACATATGATAGATAATCGATTATAAATCATAGATACATATATGTGTATCAATCTAACACCACTATCAATAGAAATTTTTAGAAAACAAGAGTTAAAAATTAGAATCGATTATACCTTATTCTTTGATTGTTGGCCAGCAAAATTGAGAGCAATCCTTTTCCCCCAAAACCCTTCTTCTCAAAATCACTGTAATTCTTCTCACCAAGCTCTCTCTCTCTAATCTTTGTGTTTCTCTCTTGTAGTTCTATAATCTAGCCTTAGGAGAAAATAAGAAGCTTAGCAAAAAAAATAACTAACCTCCCTCACCCCACGTACTCATCAGTTTTAAAAATGAAAGACGTCAGTTGAAAAAAACCCAAAGGCCACAAGGCCTTGTTTGGCTAACCAAAAATTTCCCCAAACTAAATTATTTAAATAATCTTATATTATATAATTTCATGTATCACACCTTTAACCATTTTACATAACTTACAATAATAATTATAATAATTTTTATTTTTATTATAATTCTTCTGATGATTAATAAATAATCATATATCTAATTTAATTAATAAATTAGATTTAAACAACGCTTTATTTAATTTACTTATTTTCTTTAATATTAAACAACTCATTTAATTTAATTAATTCATTAAATTAAATCTTCAAAGAATAAAATTTACCTTTGCTTTAATTTAATTATCATACACACATAACTAAATTATTATACCACAATTTCATAAATTATTTATTTTTCTCAATAAATACATTATTTAAAATATTTATTTAATTCAATAAATATTTAAAATTAATTACCAAATTCATTTAATTTCTTCAATAGTTAACTTAACTATTGAACCTCACTTTCCCAATATATGAATATATATTTCTCTTCACACCAGATCACATATTTAAAAATATATAGCATGTATATATATATACTCAAACTCAAAACATCTCATAATAAGAATTTTAATTATTAAATTCCTATTTTAATAACTTATAAAAATTCGGGTTGTCACATCATTCCCTCCTTATAAGGATTCCGTCCTCTGAATCACCGAAACCCTACCTTACAAAGGTTTTCACAAAATCTCTTTCACAATTATCGTTGAATAATTTCAACATGTTAACTTAGCAAAAAGTTTTACACATATATATACTTCATTCATTTCTTCAACGACTTTTAGGTTTTATTACATAACCTTCAATTAAGCACAGTCATATATCAAATATTATATATTCTTTAACACATTCATTTCCTTTTCTAAGGATCGTTATCATAAACACTCGGGATATTATAGATGTGGTTATGGAAACATGATATGGGATGTTACCTTGCATGCTTGAAGAAGTTTTACTAATGAAAATACGCACTTTGAACGTGAATATTAACATACTACGTTGAGAGTTAGAATCTGATATTTGTGAACATGTTAGATGATACTTTTAGACTCACTCATGTAACATAAATATATATATATATATATATATATACCATGCTTAGGTAGCGTAATTCAAGTGAAGCGTAAACGAAGCATATTTTCAAACCAAAACAATGCTAATTACACATAGGTAATATGAATACTCACAAGCATGTCTAAAATGAGTTAAATGACTACCTTATATGTTTAAGAATATCAAGCATGTTAGACTTTGTGGTTTCATAACCTTGAATGGCCTTAAATTGTTGAGATGTTCAACTTAAAACCATATTATGAAAGAAGGTACCTAGATTAAACTTGAGAGACACGAAAGAACCCTTGACATGTTAATATATATTATGTGTGTAAGGATGGGCAAGCTAGGCCAAGCAAGTGATTGCTTAGCTCTGGTTTGAACTGGGAGTCGCGCAGCCGCGCGTCTTCTAAGTACAAATCAGGCACGGTCGCGCCCCTCTGCAGACTTGGAAAGTGACTTTTGTGATTTCTGAAATATGTAGCATGCTAGTATAACTTCATTATGCTTATTTCTATCCATGACACACTGACAGAGGTAGCCTTGCATGTTAACACCTATCTTAGCTTGAATTAACAATGTGTTTTTAAATGATGAAGTCTAACGATAGTTCTGAGCTACGTAATGACATGCGTATAAGATTATGCGACTAAAAGAATAACAATATATGTTAGCATTGATAGAGTACACTTGTGTATGATAGTAAGTTAAGATAATAGGTGTACATGTTGAACTTGAATAACTAATGTGATTATACATGAATAGGATATCATAGTGCATTGGATTGATATTAAGTTTTACTTTGGTAAACTACGCTTGAGGCAAGTATCCTAAACCTTTGCATTACTTTATTAAACAGATATCGTAAGCAAGTATCTAAACCTTATCTCTTTGAATGCAAGTTAGCCTACTTATTCGTTCAATTGAACAAGTATGTTTAAACTCTCGTAAAAACTATTATTCATGTTAAACTTGGTATTGTTCTTGAATATTGTGAAAGTGTCTATGTCATTGATTCGGCTAGACTATATGCATGTTTAAAAAAAATTGTCCAAACCAATTGATTGGTGCGGAAATCTTGAAAACTGAGTTGAACAACCCTTATGGTAAGGGGAGTGTATGTTGTTGGAAACCCTAACACATGAGTGGATATTACTGTGGTGTTATGCATAACATAGAGTATTGTAGATTGATCATCTATAGTACTTGATTCTTTTGGGTTATCAGTTTAATATTGATAATTCTAGTAGATGTTCAATAGTCTTTGGTGACTGCTCAGTATAAATTATTTTATCCAGTTGGATACGTTGATAGCCTTTGAATTCATATATATTTGTTAATTTATATTGAATTATCATTTCATATCCCAAAGATTTGATTCGAGAATTGTTGATACTCATTGTTCATAATATTGTTCTAAGACTGAGACTATACCTTGATATATATAACTCGTGATTTAATACTCATTACCCTTGTTGTATATTACTTGTTGGGCAATTTGTGCTCATTTTTTGCTTATTTAAAACCTTTCAGTTAAGGCGGAACAGGGAAGTGTCTTCTGGGAAAGACAAGTGCAAGGGCAAGGCTACCAACTAGCTTGTTCCTTTATGAATTAAAATTATTATGTTGTATTAAGACTGTTTTCAGACTATGTTTAAGCTTAAGTAGAATTATGTAATAAGTCTTTATTTGATATTATTATGTAATCTATTAAGTACTGTAGGTTGCGATACTTGGGGGAATAATTATAATAAAACATTGTATATTATTCTAAATTAGATCTTCAGCTGTGAATATGTGATTTTAGTTTTTATTGTATTATCATGAGCACGTGATGAACCATATTCGAGTGGCCAAGTGGCGGTCCGAATTTGGGGGCGTCACACCCCAGGCCCAAGTAATCAGCCCAGAGGATCTTTGATTCCTCACCTAGCTAATCCAGTCCCTTTCGTGGACCTAGTAAATAGATACCAAATTCTTGGATCTATTCCAAAACCCTACAATACGATTTTGGCCATAAACCTAAACCTGTTGATCCATTTTCTTAACCTCAACAGGTCACTCCTTAGCCTAGTCAAAATTCTCAGTATATCCCAAATTATGGAGTCAATCTTTTCCATGTTGAATCATCTATGAAACCCAAAGATGATCAAGTTAACCTCGCTTCCCAGTTCTTCTCTACTGGTTGGCATTTCATCCTTCTTGCCCCTTATAAATCTCTTATGTTTTATAAGCATATTATTCTCCAAACTGAGTCAATTGTCATCAAACCTATTTATGATAGGAATGATGAATCCAAAGTCTTCTTCCATTCCCTTTATATTAAACAGATTATCTCCATGACTGATTGGGGTAATCATCCTTCTTTAACCAATCAAAGTAACCATTTTTGTTACTATGATTATGTTGAAGCCTGGCCTAAGATTTTCTTATACCAAAATCAGTCTTTCAGTCATTCGTGATTTTTACAATTCGACCACAAATTTAAAAGTCAAATCCCTCATTACCATTTGAGGGCTCTCCTTCCGCCATCAAATGGTATCAAAGCCAAGTTGTTCTGTTTTTAGCTGCATCTATTAAATCTGTTTGATCTATTCTTCTTTTTCTATTTCATAATTCATCCTTCATCTTTGTTCAGAAGTCACCTAACTTACTGTAAAACACCTAGTTCACCGTGTCTGTCGCCTTTTTTAAGTCTCGTGGTAGCGCAGTGTTTGGCTTAGACAAGAACATAGGTATGAGTCTCCTTAAGGTAAAAAGGGTGTATGAAAGAACTTAGATTTAAGAATAAATTGTGAATATGGTAAAAATGAGTAGATTATTTAGATCTAATTCTGCATCTAGTTCTAGATCAACTTTACCTTCTGTTCCAGACATAGTAAATTAGGAAGAAAAGAGTTATGAAAATATTGACCATATTCTTAGTAATTGGAATATTCCCAGTGTCTCCCTTACAGAAATTTACCAGTCAACTTTTCTTGATAATTTCAAAACTAATTACAATGTTTAAACAGTAGAAAAGGTTTATGCTATTAATAAAGAATATGAAAATTGTAGTTTGTTAACTACAGATGTTATTAAAAGACATAGAAAAAAGAATTACAATTTCATTCATATAGGATTGATTCAAGTTGTTGTTAAGCCATTAAATATTAATGGAATTAATTCAAGTATCTAATTGTGTCTTCGTGATGCTAGATTTCTTAATTACTTTCCTAGTATAATTGGTATTATGGAATCAAGTTTGCATAATGGACCTATCCATTTTAATTGATTTCCTGATTTCACTTTAAGTTTAAGTGATCCTAATTTGTTAAAAGCATTAACTTTAAATATTAAAACTGCTGAAGAAATCACTCAAATGATTGAGGGATCTCAAACATTAGCTTTGATTTATATAATATATTATAAAACTATGAAAATCAATCTAAATGTTAAAGCAATTAACAAGAGTACTAAGGTTTTTTCTGTTTTGATTCAAAGTAGTACTAGCGATGCGAATGTTTAAATTCTAAGAATTATTCTTTGGAAGGACATTACATTACCTAATCAGTGGACTTTGCAAAACGAAAATCCTCAAAGACCTGTTAGTAATAATATATTAAACGTTAAAAATGTAAGACAATTTTCTGATAGTACTGTTAAAATAAGTTTTGAACATACCAGAAGACCTCTAATTATAGAAGATCTGGCTAGTTCTTCAGCCTATTCTAGATAGGATACTGAACTACTAAGCAATATCACTCTACAAGATATTAAATTAAAAGGAATTTTAAATAGTGGTCAAACTAGTCATCCTTATTATACCACTAATGAATCTGAAGAAAAAGAATAAGTTTTGTCTTCCACTCAGTCAAATTTTGAAACTCATCCTCAATTAAGTTATTAAAAAAAAGAATTTAAACTAGATTGGAACTCTCTTGCTGATGATTTCAATTCAAAAGAAAACAAGAGTAATCGTCACTCTTTCCGTGTTAATCACCTGAGAAAGAACGTGATAAAGTCATAAATAGATAGAAACAATTTATTAACACAAAAAAGATAAATATTACATTTTTTACATGGTATGAAAACTACTATGATAAAACTAAATGTAATGTTTTGTCTAAAACTAAATGGATTAAAAAAGATAAAACAAGTGTTTCATCTAGTCACCCTCTTCTTGAAACTATTAATTTATCTGTTAAAAACACTTCAGTTACTGTTACTGACAGTCCTTTTTTAGAATTCCGACGGTAATAAAGATGAAAAGAAGATTATTGAACAAAATAACTTCACTAATCAATACCTAGTAACTTTAGGAAAACCGTTGGATAAAATTGAACCACCCTTGATAAAGAGCAAAAATAAAGAGCTTATTGTTGTTCTGGATAAACTTTTTAAGAAGCTAAATTCTACCGAACCCAGTAGTTCTAAACTTGTCGCCTAGGCATCCAGGCAGTCGACTACCGCCATGACTCATCGTGGCGCCGTAACAACTATGATCCGATATATAAATCATTGTCATAGTTAACTGCAGAAAGTGCCTGGGCTAGAATACACATCAAGAGAAGCATACTGCATATTGGTGTCAAATCGTAAAAGCCACCTTATATGTGGATCGGATATATATTTTTTGTTTTCTATATAATCTGCAAAATGACGTGGTATAAGTAGCATTTAACGATAATCTAATGTCAGTCTTGACTTTTGTTCGTCAAGCTCCAACCTTAGCATCCTTTCTCAGCTCAGTTTGACCTGACAATGGGCACTGCATCTCTGTCCAACTAACTGGAACCATTGTCGCACCTACAATATTACGATAATGCACTCATCATATTTAGGGCAATCCCTTTTGTCTAATCAGGCTAAATCAGACTATGTATTCCAAATAATGTAATTTTATAAGATTGCAAGTAAACACATTGTCTGATCAAATAATTTTCATCCATACTAATTAAATATAGATTGACCTACTTGTTAATCTATATTTTATCAACTTAAACAGGAATTATGCAAGAACATTGCGATAAAATGCGAAAAGAATTGGGTTTTCTGGTGGTTGATTTTTTTTATTTTTTTTTTGGGGGGGGGGGGGGGGGGGGTTGAAAAGAAAAGGCTTTAGGTAAAGAGTTGTGAGCCGTATTTGTATACCGCGCCGCACAATCCCTGGACCCACCCATGTATGGTCAATCATCCACTAATTAAACTATGACACATCATTTTGTAAATTAGTTTTTGTAAGAGTTCTTTGTAAGTATAGCAGGAATCTTGATATAATACTAGTCATACATATAGTTTAGGTATCATAACTCATATCTAACCCAAAGCCCAAGCTAAGCTTAATCCATATATATATAACAAGTACCATGCTATTGAGATCAACCCATGAATACAACTCAGAATTGCACAATAACTTTAAACTGCTGAGTACCCCAACTTCTATAGATTGAAAATATCAAATTGATTGCATTGGATGAGAAAACAAGGTTTATATATCGAAGGGATATATAAATACAAATAATTATTGCACACTACTTTGGAAGCATGATTTAAGCGCATATCTAGAAATTAATATGTGAGAAAATCATCAAGATTTAGATATGTCCAATGTGACGGAGTCAGCAATTTTTATTAAGGGGGCTCACAAATTTAATAGACTTGCCATTATTTTATACGTGTAACACTAATTTTAGAAAATAGGGGGGTATTATCCTTTTTCCCATGATAAAGTGGACAATTACAATTAATATTCATCATCCCTTCTAAAGTCTAAGGGAGTCGCTTGACCGACTTAGGAAGATGGTTGGATTTACACCTACAGGATATATTAAAGAAATACATCGGCTGACCCAGATGGCAGTTAATAGATAGTAGTCAATTTCTAGCCTCTGCAGAAACTGGCTCAATATCAATTTGGGTGGGACTGCATATACGGATTTAAATACACAGATTTTGCTACCTCTTATAATTGTGAAATATAACAAGTGAGATCTATTTGGGGAATTTGGTTCATAAAATTCTAGTACTAAGCTTCATATTAGTTTTCCAAATCAAAAACACTTGAAAAACAAACAGAAGGAGAAAAACCGATAAGGAAAGATCATACCTGCTGCACTTTCTGCAGATACGACACCCAACTCATTCTTTGCAGTTGATAGATGATACGCTCGTGCATCTCCAAGAGAAAGCTTACCAAGAAAATGTGTTAAGGCTACAAACTAATCAAATTACGCAGGACACTTTAAAACTAACAAATGATGTAAGGACTTGACAACTACACCAGAAATGAGGCCGAAGAGCATCTTAGTGTTCATTCATTTTGACAACATTCAGCTAGAAAATGCAAGTCCATCAACTTGTTAATGAATCAAAACATGCTCAAGCTGTAGTTGAATATGCAGCAACAATTTGAAATGTTAGCTAACAAGATAAGTAACCATGGCCTGTTTCTCCATTTTTTTTTCATTTATGTCCAACAGCTGCTGAGCATCAATGGATTGTTGAAGTTATCGAAAAGAAATCAAGTAAAGCTTTTGCGATCGTATTGGTAGAAGAGATGTAGAGTCATTTCTAAATTAATATAAGTTTAGATGATGAGTTTGATGTCATTGATGGTCAATTGCAGAATTAAACATCTTTAGGAATTTCTGAACTGCAATACAGAACATATAAAGAGAGGACCAGTAGAAGATCAAATCAGAGAAAACATTAAGCAATCAATCCATCAGATATAGTCTTCATTCAAATTTAGCATTGATTTTCTCAGTCCATTATCTTTCTCTTATTTCTAAAAAAAATTTAATTCATCATTTTGAACCCTAGTATGGGGGATTGGAACCCACTATACCTTGAGGTACTCTCAGTTCCATATATTGAAATAGCCTTACTAGTGAATTAGGATTCCATGACACGTATAAATCCTTATAAAACAACATACTAGGCTTTTGAAAATAGTTCAACTAATATGACCACAGTGATTTATGGAGAAAAAAAATTGAAGTTTATTTGCACGAAAAATGAGAGCTGGTGAACTTAAGCATTGAAGATACCACTACAGCTTTAACGATGTCACCGGGGCGAAGCGATGAGTGCATATCTACTTTGTCGATCTCAGTAGCTCTAACATCTTGTTGCCTGTAAAAATAGTAAAAATGAGATAATTCTACAGAAACATTTTTCAGCTTCAATAGGATTGAGTTTACTCGAGTCATATTTTATGTATGAATGTACATATCCCTATATACACATTACACACAAAATTTAAATATTTGAAGGGTAGTAGCTGTATATATTGAGTCATATGCTCCATCAGAATGTTGAATGTTGAAATGATAGCATTTAAAAAAAACACCTACGCACTAATGTCTTTTAAATATTTGCATAATTAGAACTTAACCATTATCTGTATCATCCTGCCCAGCCAGTATAGTACTTTAAAAAACTGCCAAGCCAGTATAATACACATGCTTGATTACTGAAAAACAGCTAGTCAAGAACCATAAACTATACCAGAGACATTTATCATGCGGACCACCAACAACTAGTTAGATGGTGTAACTC
Organism: Panax japonicus; assembly: GCA_020205505.1. NCBI lineage: Eukaryota > Viridiplantae > Streptophyta > Magnoliopsida > Apiales > Araliaceae > Panax > Panax japonicus. The sequence continues at coordinate 23,904,402 of CM035112.1, read as the reverse complement.
TGACTATTGGCAACAAAGAAACAGTGATAAATAAAGGTTTTTGGTCATGGCAATTAATGAGCTTAATTATATGGCTTTTGATACTAATGAGCTCTACCAGCACAGGGTCATATGTGGTATGCCATCTAATGACAAGAGGAAGGGTACAATTATAAACAATCAATACAACCTAAAGTAAACGAGAGTTTTTATTCCTCCTTGATTTCCACAAGGTTAGGGATATTTTCATAACGAAATAACTGATATTTACATAGGGCCATTCCCACTCCAATTAACTTTTGAAGCTCTGTTCCCATGCAGCTATTTAGGTGTGTGGAAAGAGGAAGAAGGTACATGAAAGAGATTAGACTAATTGGGGATGAGTTTTTGTGGGTGACTGGGTGGCAAGGTGTTTGTAGAACAAGGGTGAGCAAAAAAGGTGTGGTGAGCCGAAGAGGATAACATGTTAGGGAAGTGGTGGTGCTGTGTTTCTGCAACTTCTAGAAAAGTGTTGTCGCCGGCTTACATCGCTCGTCCAAAATGTCAATAGATTTCCAGTTGAGTCATATATTGTAGAAGCTTTCATATATAATTTAATAACTAAATATGTGCAGAATAGTCAAAACTGCCAAAACATCATACAGGGAATCCAAATCCTTGCTTCTTAGATTTGGACAATAAGATTCAAATCATATTATAGAGGGGCTTATGATGTAGATGTAGGACAAGAACTGAAATACAAACAATAATGAAGATAGAAATCTGCGTTGCGCAAAAATTACTAGTGTTTGCAAACAAATATAATTTTGAACAATGTTTTAAAAGTCGGTTGGTGGATCTAAGTGGCGAAGGGGGCGCCTAGCACCTAGGCATTTTCTTAAAAGGACTAGGAGTTTTCTTAAGCGGTATCATTTATTTATTTTTTTTAAAATGCATACTTGTTATACAATAATATATGCAATTTTTTTAATTTTACAAGAAAATTTACCCAACAAACAATCTTTAAAGGCTTAAAAAATCCATTTCAGATATTGTAGAACTTCAAAGTACAGGTTTGGTTCTGCCTAGGCAAAGCCTAGGCGCACAGCCAAATCGAGAAGGTACAGGACCGCCTAGTGCTTAGGCAGGGTTAATCGGATCTAGGCGGGAATTTTTTAAACACTGGGTCTGACTATTAAATTCTCACTATACTATTGTTGTCATAATTAGCTAAATAAATCATTTTGAAAATCCTCCATAATGATTGCTCCATAAATAGATAATATTTCCTAATACCTATTAAATATCCAAAATCCCCAATAATAAAAAAATTACATCAATTTCCTCCCAATTAAACATAACAAGACTTTCATAAAATAAATAGAAATTTCTTGGCAAAACTAATGATTTGGCCACCAAAGTTGGCACGTTTTATTGAATACCTGATTGAACTTTTAATTTTTCAAATTAACTAACTGAACTAATAAAAATTGTTAAATTGGCTCATTCTGTCAAATCTGGTTAACGGCTATCAAATTGGTTTTTTCATACGTGGAAGCAAAAAAAAGGGAAAATAAAATAAAAAATGAGGTAGCCAATCAGCAATAATGACATGGAAATAAAAAAAATTATTTTTTGACTCATTTTTAACATTTTAAAGTTTTAAAAATGACAAAAACATGATAAAACACAATAAAAACTAATAAAAATAAAACATTTTTTCATTCATTCATTAAATTTATTTATCAAGATAAATCAAATCTTAATCAACTAAAAACCAACCATATTTTCCTTAAAAAAAAGACAACGTTAAAAGTAAAAAAAATCAAAAACATATGTATTTGAGTATACAGATGATGGAGAAATTGGCGTAAAGTGAAATTAAAGATGCAAGAAAATACCAATAATTTTATGAAATGCATTAACCAATTAGGTGAACTGTGAACTTAAAATTTCCAGATACATGCCCAATCAAGTATTCAAAGATTCAGTAACATAGATAATTAGTTCTGCAAAACAAGTTTAAACTTGTCAACTTGTAGAATTTGAAGGGAGAGCCGAAATAGAGATAAAAAAATTTGAAATTTTCAGAATTCGAAGTCATATATTCAAATTGACAATAGTATTCAGTTCAAACAACGGTATAAGGGCAATAAATTAATCAAATCGAAGGATTTTCGAAAAGAGAGAATAAAGAAAACATCAAACAGATAAAATTAAAGATCAAAAGTACAACAGCTTAAAAAATAGCATCAAATAACTAAAATAAAAATATAAGTCATCAAATCAGACCTGGTAAAATCAAGAACAGAAACTATGAGATGGATTTTTTCAGATCTATGGAATGTATCGTGCGTTTGAATGAAGTAGGATCGCGATCCGGAAAATCGTAATCCATTTGAGTGAGAACTAAGAGACAAGTCGCTGACTTTGGGAAACCCAAAATATCGAAACTTTTCTTCAATAATCAGTTCGATTTATGAAGAATTACGTAGATTAAAGGAGGGACTGTAACTCAGCGGGAAGAATATCGAAACTTTTCTTTAATAATCAGTTCGATTCATTGTTGTCAAGTCGTCGACTAGTCAGTCGCCTAGGCGACGACTAGGCGTCGATTCGACCAGAAAAATCAAGTCGTAGGACGACTTGGTGGCAGAGCACATAGTCGACCGCTCAGGCGACAACTTGGACGACTTGGACGCTCAGCAGAAGACTAGGACGACTAACTGGAAAAGCGGGCGACTTTCCAAAGCGAGTTTGACCCGAACCAATTCATAAACCTAAACTCCTAATCGATCAATCCTCAGTTCCTCACAACCTTCAGAACTTCGACAATTCGACGAGAGGGAGAAACGATAGGGACTGCTGCTCGTTCCTTTTCCTTCTTCTCTTTCCTTCAGAACTTCGACAGTTAGAGCATACCCAGTCGGATCGTGGTTGTCCGAAAGAGCAATAGGGACTGTTGCTCGTTCATTTTCCTTATTCTCTTTCTTTTTGGGACGAAAATGGATACGCATGGACTCCAGCGACTGACTCGACTGACTATGTGACTCCAGCGAGCGAGTTCGGTGACTTATAGCCTTGTAGGACACAGGTATTCTTCTCTTCTACTTGTTTCTTCTCTTCTTCACGTCTTCTTCTTTGCTCATGACTGCTGCTGCTAATTTTTGACTCATGTTGTGTTGTGTTGTGTTGACTCATGACTGCTGTTGTTTGATTTTGTTTACTCATGACTTCAAGTTGATCAATTGATTTATTGTTTAATTGTTCCCATTCCTTTGGCTCGGTTGTGTAACATGTGATGGATATTTGGCCATTTGCATTGCTGGTTTGTTTGTTGCGGATATTTGCTACACAATAATAGACTTCAAGTTGATTCATGAATTGATTTACAGCATGTAACATCTATAACATCTATATAAAAAATTTGCAGCTTGTTACTAAAAAAAATTACATCATGTAACATCTATATAAAAATATTGCAGCATGTAAGTATGTAACATCTTAATAATTTACAGCATCTTAATAACTAATATTGGCATATTGCAGCATGTAACATCTCAATTTAAAGTTTTATTAAGCATCCATATGAATGTGATTAAAACTAAGTTAAATCAATTCATGAATCAACTTGAAGTCTATTATTGTGTAGGACTTTATGTCATCATGGCTATGTGGTCCAACACTAGATCACATAAAGAATGCTTTCATTTGGAAATATTATTGGTGTTGTTGTAGTGTGTCTGAGGTTGGCCTATGTTATTCTAACTAATACTATCCCTTGCTATTGATATATCAGATTACAATGAAACTATGCCATCTATGTTTAGTTGTTTACTTGTTTTGTTATTACAATTTACAAATTACAATGTCTTGTTTGTTTGTTTAATTGTATTTTGTAGAATTGTAGATAGTTAAATGGCAGAAAGTTCAGGAGCTAAGGGTTATGATCCAACTAAGGATCCTAAAAGAAAGGCCAAGTCTAAAGATCCAGGGTGGAAATATGCATTTTGGCCAGAATTGAGCGATAAAAATCTTGTTTAATACATTCTCTGTGGAAAAAAGGTTCATGGAGGAATCAAGAGATTTAAACAACATCTTACCGGTGGGTATGGGGATGTGTCCAAGTGTCCTCGAACTACAACAGAAATTTCAAATGAGATGCATCAAGCAATAATGGGTAACAAAAGGAATAAACCAATTCAATTTGATGACCATGACGAAGTAGAAGAAATTCAGTCATCTAATATTCCAAACAATGCTTCCAATGCTTCTAATGCTTCCTCTACAGCTGTTCCAAGTTATGGGACTACATCTAAAAGGATGAAGAGTGTATTTCAATTCCCTAAGCCACAATCACAAACAAAGACCATTGAAACTCATTTTAGGAAATCTCCTGAAGAAGTTATGGACGAAAGGCATTGAAAAGGTCCTAGCCAAACTACTTTTGAGAATCGTCTAAGGACACCGGAAGAGAGAGAAAGTTGGCATGCATGTTGCCAACTTTTTTTATGAGTCTGGCATCCCTTTTAATGCAGCAAATCGAAGAAGTTATGAGGTGATGGCAGAAGCTATTGGGCAATATGGGCCGGGTTACAAGCCTCCTTCATATCACGAGTTGAGGGTTCCTCTTCTAGCGAAGGCCAAGACTAAAACAGAGGAACTGAAAGAGAAACACAAAACTTCTTGGAAGCAGTACGGTTGCAGTCTTATGTCAGACGGATGGACGGATAGAAGAGGCAGACACTTGATAAATTTTCTTGCTAATAGTCCTGCAGGTACTTACTTTTTGGGATCAGTTGATGCCTCTGCTCAATCTCAGGATGCAAACATGTTGACAGAGCTACTTGATGGGAAGATAAAAGAGATTGGAGCTGAGTATGTTGTGCAAGTGGTGACAGACAATGCCGCCAATTATAAGGAAGCAGGTCGTATGTTGATGGAGAGGAGACCGACTTTGTTCTGGACACCATGTGCTGCCCATTGCCTAGACTTGATGTTAGAGGACATAGACAATATGAAGTAATTTAAGTCTACAATCGTGAAGGGCAGAAAAATAACTAGATTCATTTACAGACATGGTCGCCTTCTTGAGGCGATGAGGACCAAAATAAATGGGAGGGACCTTGTGAGATCGGGAGTCACCCGATTTGCTACATCATTTCTGACTCTTCAAAGCTTGTGCAAGCACAAGAATGCTTTGAGACACTAGTTCATCAGTGATGATTGGACAAATTCGAGGCTGTCAAGTACAGAGGCGGGGAAACAAGTGTATGATACAATTATTCTTCTACTTTTTGGCACAACGTAGAAGATTGTATTAGAGTCACACAACCATTACTTGTAGTCTTGAGGATTATGGATTCGGATGAGAGGTCAGCTCTGCCCGAGATTCTTGCTGCGATGGAATATGCAAAGAAAAAGATCAAAGATGTCTTTAACAACAAACAAAGGCTGTATGAGAAAGTGATTGACATCATTGAGCGAAGATGGGCATGCCAAATGGAGCAGAAGTTATATGGGGCAGCATTGTTTCTTAATCCGGGAAAGTATTTTGACATCAAAGAAGAATAAGAATCTAATTTGGCTTACAAGTTGCGTAGCAACTTCAATGATGTTCTTTCAAAAATGGTTCCCGACCAAGTTTTGGCAGACAAGATAAGCGACTTAGCCGATGTCTATGAATCTTCTCGTGATGACTTTTCTAAAGACATGGCGATTAGGCAACGAAAGACAAAAAATCCTAGTAAGCATATTACATTAACTATAAATTTTTCTTTTAAGTTTAATAATTAAGACTATATTTGATTTTTTTAATTTTTTACATCTAATGTAGTTGATTGGTGGAATGCTTTTGGCGGTTGTGCTATTGAGCTTACAAAGTTTGCAAAGCGAATCCTCGGCCTTTGTTGTTCTTCTTCCGGTTGTGAACACAATTGGAGCACTTTCGAATTTGTAAGTATTTAGTACATAACTAAATGTATAAACATTTTATATATTCTTTTTGCTTAATATTTTTTAAACAAAAATTTCAGATTCATACGAAGAAGAGAAATAAGTTGGAGCATCAACGGTTAAATGATTTGGTGCATGTCCAATACAATCGCCGAATTGTTGATAGGTTCCGAAGGAGGCGCGAACTTGGAAGAAACTTCGATCCATTAGTCCTAGATGACTTTGATTGGCGTAATGAGTGATAGTGCCTGAACAAGATATAGTTCATGATGGAGATGATCTTACGTGGGAGGATGTTGATAGAGCTGTTGGTGCATCTGATGCAGTCGAGGGACGCAATCTTCCTCTTAGGATGGGTCTATTCTACTCACGGCGTGGTAATGCTTCGACTTCAAGAGCTGTGATTGTGAATGAATCTGATTCTGATGTTGGAGAAGAGGAGGGCCTTCCTAATGATGATGAGGATGTTGATGAGGATGGCCGAAGAGTAACTACTGTTTCGAGTGATGATGCCACTGCTGGGAGAGATGATGATGATTTGATCTTTGATGATTTTGTTTGATAGCTTGAGTGATATTTTAATTATGAAAAATGAGAATTTTGAGTTAAAGAATACTGAATTTTTATGACTTTGTTTTCATTTCTATATTATGTTTGTTTTTGGCAATGTCACAATGAACATGTCTTTATCTTATAAAGGATGGTTGTCTAATTTTATGATATGATATCATGATTATATGCTTGTATATACCTTTATCTTAACAGTACTTGTTTACTTGTTTTATCATAAATTATTGAATTCTTAGTATTGAAATTTATGGTATTCTATATATACAATGTTAAAATAGGGAAGAAACTAAACATAAATTTAAGAATTATATTGAATTAAACTAAATATTACAAATATATCACCATTTATATAATTTGAAGTTGGTAGTTGGTACAAGTTCAAAAAATTACAACTATAGTAAAATTATCATTTTGACTTGATCTTGTTCGCTTCTTGTTGTGATTTGATATGCTACAACCTGCATTATGAATATGGTTAATCATTAGAAATATCAATATATAAATAATTAAATATTCATATAAATGTTAAATATATAGAATTTTATACGTATAAAATTTACATTGTTAACGACTTGTGGACGACTAGTCGGTCGCTTTGTCGCCTAAGCGCTTAAGCTCCCGGCTATAGCCTCGCCTCGCCTCGACTTGACTTAGCGCCTTGATAACTATGGTTCGATTTATCTTCGAATTTGATTTGGAAGGAGAGAAGAGAGAGAAGGGATGAAGAAAGAGAAAATAAATGATTTTTTTTATTCTTTTTTCATGTACCATTTTTATTTTCATGAATCACCTTTTTTTTATTAGATTTGTTTTGATCATCTTAATGAAAGAGAAAATACACGATTATTTGATCTGTAAAAATAAATAATCAAGATGGTTAAATATGTTTTATTTGAAGAAGAAAGATATTTTGATTTTTTTGTTTTTGTTTTATTTTATTATGTTTTTGTCATTTTTAAAACTTTAAAATGTTAATTTTTTTTATTTTTTTAAAACTTTAAAATGTAAAAAGGCTTATTTATTTTTTTGCCACGTGTACTTTTTTTATTTTTTGTATATTTTTTCAGAGTCACGTAGATAAAATTTTAACGTCTGTCTATTTTTTTAACGGAGTGACCCAATTTGAAAATAATAATTAGTTCAGTGAGTTAATTTGAAAAATTAAAAGTTCAATCAGGTATTCAATAAAACGTGCCAACTTCGGTGGCCAAATCATTAGTTTAGCCGAAATTTCTTCTTTGCTTTTGACTTGCCAACCTCGTCATTATGGTAACTCTAAAGATGGCAAGATCTTATCGCAATGTGCTTTGTTCACAATTCTTGTCTATTCTACGAGGCATTTAAGGATATATTAATGCTACAGTGTTTGAAGATAGATATATTTTAGTCCATGTGCTTTAGGATTCATTTTTACTTAGTTTGTATTGTGTAAGGGAGCTTTTACAAGGGGTAGTTATAGGGATTGATCCATGAGATGTCGTTGTCATGGATGATTCGTGATTTAGTTATTTATTTATCAATGTATATTTATTTATTTAGTTCGTGGACTTGTTATTTATTGGTTTATTTCAGTATTGGGTTATTTATTTAAAGGCCTAATTATTAATGGGCTTCTGATTATTACAGTTTCTTTTTATTATAAATATGTAACTCATGACAAATTATTAGATACACTTTGACATTGAAATTATTTTAATTATTGGTTGTGATCAATATTTTTCCTCCGTACTGCGGTTGAAAACCCAGGGGTAGTGGTTCTTCTGCGGTTAAATCAGCCTAGTTCTTTTAATTCTCTTTGCTGATTTTGCCTTTTCCAATTAATTATTTGTTCAACAATTTTCGTCCTACATCAGGTAGCTTTGACTGATTTCCATCCGGATTGTCGGGTTATTTTTCATTACCCCTTATGATGAGGATGGAAAGCAAAACAATTTTAATATTATTTGTTTATTATTATATATTATCTTATGGATATGTTAATGTAATTAAATTATTTAGTAGACAATATTAAGATATATATTTAATTATATTATTAGAATATAGAGCTATAACTGTAGTAATTATTATTAGAATTTGGTTTCTTTATTTAATTATATTTTACCTGGTCATTAAGTTTAGGATTTTCTTATTTATCCTATATAAAGTGATGTAACCCATTATTTTAATATATTGAATGATTGATATTATTAATTTTTAAGCCTTTGTACTTGTGGCTTTAAAGCCAAACTTTCTACTCTTAATCCCCTTTATTCATTATTCCATCCTCGTACTACATCATTTGATATCAGAGTTAAACCTGATGATTAACCTATGTTCTTCCTACTCAATATTCTTGCTTCCATCAATTGTCAAAACTCACCAAAGAGTCAACAACAACATCCGAGATAGCAATGTAGTCTCAAATCTATCTCAAAACCGAGATGACAACATAGTTTCAAATCTATCACAAAATTAAGACGATAATGTAGTCTCAAATTTATCCCTGAACTAATACGATAACTTAGTCTTGAATCTATCCAAAAAAAACCGCAGCCATAAACCACCACGTCCAAAACCCTGGTTACGGTTCTGTAGTCCCAAACAGCCTTATCCTAAAGAGGCGCAAGCAACCACCTGCTTTGCAAATTCTTCACCCCAAAAAAAATATGACAAAAACCTTCGCTGCCAACCAGCCCCTTGATCTGTCAAACACAACCTGCCCTAACCCCAAAATTTCCTACTTTTTTGCAGTCTCAAAACAACCCCCTAAAACAGCTTGCCCAGAATAAGATTTTTCTTATTAAGCAAAAAAAATTACTGCTACAGTACTGCGCATGTGTTCACGAGTACTGTTCAGTGTTCACAACTACTGAACTTCAATACAAAAAGGGTACTATCTATTCCTCTTTCATCAAACCAGAAAATCATGGCAGAGAAGATCATCATCGCATTCGTAGTTGCTCAGATCTCATTATTAGACACTTCAAACTCAAGGACAAGTTTTCTCCAATGGAGAGAAGAATGATGACGATGGAAGCAAAAGAACTTTAATATTGTTGGTATATATATATAAGCATAAATATTATCTGTTAGAAGATACAATCTTATCCAATAATTGTAGTCAATAATAGCTGTAATATTCAGTTTGTAACAACTGTACTAATCAATGTGTTATAGCTATAATATTCAGTGTGTAATAGCTGAAATATTCAGTGTAATAGCTGTTAAATAGGGATTACTATATTGTAAACCTGTGTATATAAATCAATGTAAATGAGAGCAAAAAGTATTGAAGATTAACCCAAATCAGTTTCTTTCTTTCTACATGGTTGTTTCATCCATTCTGTTTCAAGTTGGGCATGCAAGACATCTATACACCAACTTGAGGGAAGTGTTAGAAGATACAATCCTATCCAGTAATTGTAGTCAATATAGCTGTAATATTCATTGTGTAACAGTTGTACTAATCAATGTGTTATAACTGTAATATTCAGTGTGTAATAGCTGTAAAATAGGGATTATTATATTGTAAATTTGTGTATATAAATCAATGTAAATGAGAGCAAAAAGTATTGAAGATTAACCCAAATCAGTTTTTTTCTTTCTACATTATCTTACAGATACTTTAATGTAATTAGTTTATTTAGTAACATAAACTAATTGCTATACTAGTAGAAAATTTGTCTATGCTAGTAGTTTAGTAAAATATTCTAGGCTATCTAATTATATATGGAAACAAAATCCTGATAATATCTACTATAATTAAAACTCTAATAAAATACAATAAATAAATAAATAATTACATCACTTTTATAATAACATAAAATATTAAATAATTAAATACTTTTAATCTTCTCCTTCCCTCCTCATCAATCACCTTAAGCTTTTCTCCACTTTGTTTTTCTTGGAGAGCTCCTTGTCCTCCAACATTGTAATACTACATCTTTCTAATAAAAAAATTCTTTTATTCAGAATCAGTATCAACTTGCTTATTGTGGGATAGTAGATTCATAAATATTAGATAATTATTTTGCCTCCTAGAAACCTAAATACTCCTAATATGTTTAAGTGTGTATATCTACCGTATGAATCACTGACTCGGACACGGGACAAGGACACAACACAATACGTGATACAGGATACGGCACTTTCCTAAATAACAAGATACGATACGTTCAATTTTATATATATATATATATATATATATATATATATATTTACTAATATAAATGTATTTTTTACAATAAATAAATTTAATATTAATTGAGCATGATAAAAACTTGAACAAAATAATAAGAAACACACATTGTATAATAAATAACTTAAAGTTACATAATAATGTCCAAACTTAAAAAAGACATAAAATAACCCATAACTTTTATATTGGAATTTAAGCACTACAATTTTTTAATAAAAATTTTGAACCCAGACATCCTCTAGCATGTCTGAAGTGAGTCCCGACGTGTCCGAGGTGTGTCCAAACTTTAAAAAAAGAAAAAGAAGAAAAGGAGCTCGTGAACACATGTCGAGTGCGTGTCCAAGACGTCTCGGAGCGAACACGTGTCCAACACGTATCCGACATGAATTCGTGGCCCTCCGGGAAGTGTACTTGCTTCCTAGTATCTACCACTCCCCCCTTCTCTTTCCCCAAAGCCTCACTATGGCATTGCAAACCCTCTAATTGCCTCCCCATGTCAGTTTAATTGTGACACATCCAACCAGTAATTCAGAACTCGGAAAATAAAATTAATAGATGAAGCAGAGTACGCAGGATTTCCACTAGAGTACAAAGAAGAAACATGATACAAGAACACCCAGGTATAACGAGTAACTAGAACACTCCTCTTTCCATGAAGCTTAACTAGAGTAAACTTTAAAAAAATACTTCAATCTACAATAACAAAGAGGTAACATGTCTGTTCAAGATACGCCAGATTTACCAAATAAATTTTTCACAAAGTTTATCTACTAATACTATTGCAGTCTTTTTGGGTTGTCCTGGTGTTGAATGTACAAGCTCATCCACAAGCAAAAAAAGTATAAATTCCAAACCATACATAACACTTGATTATATTAATTGCAAATCCATGGCCAGAGTCGCCAGACTAATAAGTTAAAAACTGAGAAGAATTTTAATTATCAACATATGCATGTACAGAGAGATGAACTCCACTTTCATACAAATACTTATAAAATAATTAACTCTCTATTCATAAATACAAATAAGTACCTAATAATCCCTGTAAATTTTTCTCGTACAGACTTGGGACCAATGCACATTATATCTGCCGAAGCCATTCTAGCCATCACCTTGGTAACCTTCAAAAGTAATGAAACTTGACCATAAACAATGTTCACTTGCACAAACAATACATAAATCCTTTAAAGGAGAATTTTGTCCATCATAACATGAAAAAGCAACCATATCTAAAGGAATCAAATAATGTGCAAGCAAGACAAATTTTCGAACTACAAAATTTGAAACCTCTATATATGACATGGAACTTTTTTTATTTTTCACACCTCTATAAATTTTGATGTGCTTCTTAATTAGTCAAACCAACCCCTGGATTTATTCTTCAGTATACAATGTTATGCTTTGCCAAATTCCAACTCCGTTAAAGATCAGGAGATACCCGATCTATATAATGCTTGAAGCTACTCAATATTTCAAAATAATAAATAAAAAAAGAGTCAAAATATCGATTAGATCTAATATCACCAATTTCTTATCACTCTAAAATTTGACAAGTATGATAAAAGTGCCTGAATAAACAATCCAATGGCAGGTTTGACAAAACATGAATTGCACAAAAAGTTATAGATGTGTAAGAAATAGAAGTGTTGCATCTGGTGTCGGTTGATCCCTCCATATATCTAAATCTAAGATATATGCATAATTAGGGTTATTTAAGCTAAACACTGAAACGCAGCCATAATGTAAAGGTTACATGACTTACAGTTTTATACTATAAGCAGTTCTGTTGTGGTTACTTTTACGATTTTTTAAGGTGATAACCATAACCCCAATGATTTACTAATGGGAAAAATATATATAAGGAAAAAATTAACCGTGATTTACAATTATTAAGAATAAATGAACCAAACAAGATAACTGCCAATTGAGTTGAAACGCTTCATCTATCTGTGTTTGGCTTGGTTTTTGTGGCTTTCAATTTCATTTTGGTCTCCTTATTAAAAATAGGAAGATATTGGCCATAATATGTCTGATGCAACTCAATTGGCAGGGAGAAAGTTAGAGACAGTCATGATATTGGACAATGGAAATTAGTTCTGGGACAGCTTGGTAAAATCAGCACTAGCAAGTTCATAACCAAGTCACAATGGACATTCAACATAAAAGGGGTTGTATAACAGAGAAAAGAACATTACCCGGGCAATGACTATAGAACCAGGCTCCGGAACATCACCATGTGCCTTGTGACCGACAACTTCTACAGTTGGTCTCTAGTATTAAACAACATCAAAAACAATAGATTACAGACAATAAATAAATAAAGAAATTAAGGAAAGGAAAGGAAAAACAAAGGTAATACTCCAAGGGAAAAGATTTACAAACCATTTTATTTTTTGATGAGTAAATATATAATTCAAACACGGCAAAAAAGGGGCGTCAACCCGGTTCACGTGATGCATACAAAAGGAGGCAGATTCAAAAAACACAGTTTACAACAATGAAAGCTCTTTAAATCCACCAAACAAAACTCAAAAAGTCCATATGCTAAACTCCCCAAGAAATGTATAAAAAAAATCATAGACTCCAAATATGTCTCATTCTGCACGAAAAAATAACAAGCTCAAAAATTTGATTAGAATTGCCAAAAAAATCATTGTCAAAGTCCCTATTGTTTCTCTCCAGCCAAAAGGACCACCATAAGCAAAATGACACAATATCCAACTTCTTTCTACATCTCGTTGGAATCCTGCACCTTTCCAAGCTTACAACAAATTTGCAACTGAACACTGCATCACCCACTCAGCAGCAATCTGCACAAAATCCATCCCCCAAATCTGCCAAACAAACTTGTAGTTCAACAGAAGATGATTAACAATCGGTCCAGCACATGTGGCACAAGTTAACCACAAATCTTCCGTACACTATTTTCTGTCAATATAGCACCCAATGCCGCAGTTCAAGTCAAGAAAGACACCTTTTTCGGGACTCACACCCTCAAAATAATCCTCCATGGGAAACTCAAAGGATCGCCAACCCAAACCCCCTGACAAAAGGACCTCACAGTAAACCTTCCACTATTATGAAGGCACCACCATCATAAAATCTCCTTTGCCACTAAAATGGCCTACTTCCTATCAATTAAACAATAACTAATCAACTTCCTTCAAAACAAAATCAAAATCTAAATATATGCCAATTATCTAATCTAGGACCTATTAGTACTTTGAATTAAACATCAATAGGGGCTAGAATAAGCTAATATATATCTTTACCAGTATGGCTGATATCATGTCAACTCGATTATGATTTAAACTTGTGCAAAAGTAAATAACTGAGAATTTAATTTTTATTTTTCTGTCTCTTAATAATGGAACTAGAAAAGAGTGCATATTCATATTATTAAATCAACATTACAATAATTGTCTCATACAGCGTACACTGATTGTTAATCAAATCATCAACTAACCACATTCGCAAGGATGTCACACGTTTGTTATTACAAGTCAACACAATGACACAATATGAAAATAAGAGTGCATAAACGGGTAATCTACTCAATGGTACAAGATATATCATTTTGAAAACCATTTTTTGTTTGGGACAAGCACACCCTATATTATAAAATCCATTGACTCATCCTCCCACCCCCTACCCACCAACATAAATTGCTCATAACTACTAATACTGTCAAAAACTAAAAGAGTCCGTCTATATCTTGCCACAACACATTGCGTCTTTCTTTTGTTATAAAGACTCAACACAATGACACACTATGTAAACAAGTGCATATACGGGAAAATCAACAACACAATGTCGCACAACATATATCATTTTTCAAATCCAAATAAGTTTCAAACAAATTACACCTGGAAATAGTAACATTTACAGATATACTAAAACGCCCATTATACTAGCAAAAAAAAGAGCATACCTCTATAAACTCTTCACTTCAAATAAACAAACAAAGGGGGGTTTAGGGGCAAAAAAATTACCTTATCAACAGAGTCTGGTAAAGGGGGAATAATGGAAGTAAATCCAGTGAGGGAGGCGTATATGGTATTATTGTGGGCTGCAACATACGCACCCTTTCCTGCTTTCACATCTGAAGCCTTCCCCAAAATTTCACCTGGTGTTACCATCTCTTTCTCCACTTCCATTCCTCCCGTATCTCCCTCCTCTTTCCCTCTGTCCCTCTTTCTCTCTCTAAATTTTCTCAATTCACCGCTGTGCGGCGGGAATACAAGTTGAAATTGTAATGAATCGGGAAGTGAAAGATTGCTGGGGGCAAGTGGGCAACTGGAGAAGGTTATTGTGCCAGCAAAGGTGTGGCTTATTTTTACTAGGGTATGCAGTGAAGTTGAGATTTTTTTTATTTTTTATTTTAATTTCATTTTTCATTGTTTTATTTTTGTCATATTTTTATTTTTTTATACATAAGAAGGTATTTGGGATTTGTTTATAAATGGTCAAGAGTACATAAAGTATAATTTTTTAATAGGTAAAAATTATTTGGTAAACTACTTATAATTGTTTTAATTTTAATTTTTATATTTTTTGATATTATATTGAATTATGAGAGGAAAAGATTCTACTTGTCCTTGACTATGTTATATATTAATTATAATATTTAATAATAATATTATTGTCGAAAATATGAATTTTAAAAAATATTAATTAAATTAAAAATATATATGATAACAAGATATAGTGATAAATATATAATTATATAATGTAGAATATAGATAAAGAGATTTTGCAATGAAATAAATGATGAAAATTTTTCCTAGATTTTAAGTTTCTATTTATAAATTTTAGTGTTGAATGACAGTTTCTGAATTTTAAGATTGAGAGACGATTTTGTGCTATTTATTGTATATAGATATATAGATTTTTTATAATAATTTAATAGAATTTATTTATAATTAGAATTTATTACTAAATTTTAGGATTGGAGGGTTATTCCTAAAATTTAGGTTAAACTACGATATTATCTTATTTAATATATAGATATAGATATAGATAACCCAAAAAAAAAACTCTTTGACTCTATTTTTTTCATAATTTAATCCTTGAGCTCTTTTTTTCCAGTGAAGTCCTTTCAACTCATATGTGTTAGAATAAATGCATATTTGATTTAATGATGATATATTGTATATTTGTAACCAATAACTTTTATGAAGTCTTTATAAAGAAATTGATGTAAAAGGACTTGAATTAGAAGATCAAACTTGTTAGGTTGATCTATTTCGTTGAGTAAACTTGATGTGTAAGCTATAAGAAATTAATTGATCGTAAAGTTGTTAAGATGATTGTAAAGCTTAATGAATGATCGTAGAGCATTATGGTCAAGTTCATAAAGTTGCCTACTCTGAATCATAAAACAAGTTGAAGATCGCAAGGTCTGCCAAAGATTGTAGAGCTCGTTAAAGATCGTAGAGTCTGTCAGAGATCATAGAACTCGTTAAAGACCGTAGAGTTTGTCAGAGATCATAGAGCTCCTTGAAGATCATAAAGGCTGTCAAAGATTGTGAAGCTCATTAAAGATCGTAGAGCTTATAGATCATAGAGCAAGCCAATCGTAGAGTCATTTAATCAGATACTCTATGACCACAATGAACTCTATAATTAGGAAAATCGTAGAGTATGTCAGCTTTGAGAATGGACTAACAATGCCAAGGAGCATATAGTGGAGATCTCAAGATAGTTGCTGAAACATCTTAGAGTTTGAAAAGAAGAACACATCGATGTGTGTCTAAACAGCTAGTTCAGTGAAGTGATAGTTGTGAGACCCCAAATTTTATGAATAAAGATTTAAAATTTTCGAAATATTTTTTTTGAATATTATGATGTGGATTTGATATAATATTATAGTTGTGGGTAATATTTATAATTTTTGCAAAGTATTCAAGTTGTTATAAAATATTTGATTGGTCTGGGAATATTCATTTTAACAGGGAATATTCGTACGACGGCACAATCATTCGTGAACCCCACAACGGAAGTATTGTCGTAAAACGACAGAATTATATTTTTATAAAAATAAAGGCGGAAGTGTTACCGTTAAAACTGTTGAACTACTCGGTAGTAAAAGTACAGTAATACGCGTGGTTGCATAGTAGCACACGGTATTAATTATTGATGCTTACGTGAGAAGTCACTCAGTTATACTCAATTATTGCTACAATAATTGTTGCATCATATCTCTCATATTATTGATTCAATTATTGTCACAGTATCATCTGCATTTTATGTTATTAAATCAATAATTGAGACGACAAAGTTATTCATGTTATTAAATTACAATATTTACAATGTCTAGAAGTTCTATCAAGGAGAGGTTTGGTCATCTAATTGCGCGTCAATAAGGAGAAATCCTTATCGGAAAGCCCCCTCTTTCCTGGGAACGATCTGGTTGTTAAATATTGTGAGTTATAATATTAATGATGAATAAGTTCGTGTTGATTAAAGATGAAATTGATAGTTTCATTGTGTTGAAATTATTAGTGTTAGTGGAAATCGGAAATTATTTCGGTATTAATGGATGTCTGGAAGTTATACTGACCAGTCGGGTAATTAATCGGATAAATGAGCAATTAATTGCTATTAATTCACATGATTATAACTATTTGTTCACATGTGTGTACTATTGATTCACATTCTTGTTACTATTAGGGGAGTTGGTGTAAGATTGATAATATTTGCATGACTAAGTTAAAAATGGAGGTATAGATGGAGGTACTATACTGTAATTCGTATTTTCACATGTCTAGAACTATTGATTCACATGATTTACTATTGATTCACATGATTTACTATTTGGGGAGGTGGTGCAAGTTTGATAATACTTGCAGGACTAAATTAAAAATAAAGGAAAAGAGGAAGGCATTATATTGTAATATTCTGAGCCCCAAAATGTGCAATTATCGAAACTATATTTTCCTACAAATAGAAGCTCATTTCTTCATTATTCTTCACCATTTCACTAAAGCTATAGAGCAATTATTATAGAGAGAAATTATAGAGAGAAAGAAGAAGAGAAGTCTGATACCTCTCTATTCCAGTATCCAGCTTTATTCTAAGGTAAGGGGTATTATTTTTTTCGTATTCATGAAGAGAGCTTCTGTTATTCCATTCTTCATTATTATGTTGGAATAACCTGTCTATGCGAAGTACTGCATACATGGTGAAATTCTTCTGTTATTCCATTCTTTATTATTCTGTTGGAATATCCTGTCTGTGCAGATTACGTTAGACCTGGTTCCATTCTTTATTATTCTGTTAGAATAACCTGTCTATGCGGTCTATCGCATGCATGGTGAATTCTTCTGTTATTCCATTCTTTATTATTCTGTTGGAATATCCCGTCTGTGCGGATTACACATGACCTGATTCCACTATTTATTATTATGTTGGAATAACCTGTCTATGCGAAGTACATCATACATGCTGAAATTCCTCTGTTATTCCATTCTTTATTATTCTGTTGGAATATATTGTCTATGCATCTTACGCATGACCTGGTTCCATTATTTATTTTTCTGTTGGAATAACCTGTCTGTGCAGTCTATCGCATAACTGGTGAATTCTGTTGTTATTCCATTCTTTATTATTCTGTTGGAATATCCTGTCTGTGCGGATTTTGCATGACCTGGTTCCATTCTTTATTATTCTGTTGGGAATAACCTGTCTGTGCGGTCTATTGCATGCATGGTGAATTCTTTTATTATTTCATTCTTTATTATTTTGTTGGAATAACCTGTCTATATAGATTACTACATGCATGGTGAATGATCATTTGTATTCATTCCTTATTAAATTGTGGAAATGATCTGTCTACGTGGATTACCGCATGGCGGACGAAAATTCATTTGCAGTTTCATATATTCTATTATACTCAGTTGGTTAAAGTTTTGGCTTCTATACTCCATGAAATTAGTGGAATATCCTGGCTATTTGCGCTTCAACCAGTATCTTTTCATGGAAATATTCTTCTGAGCATTCTTGAATTTTACTCCACAAAGCAATATCATGTTGACAATTTGGACATTTTTGAGTTCAAAATAAATTAACTTATAAATCTTTAAAATTTAATTCTTGAACTTGTTTTATTGAATTATTATGTCATTGTCATCATCCTCATGTTTATATTATATTGAAAGTCATCTATGGTCTGTAGTGCATAGATGGACTTGGTATGATTATGACCAGTGATTATTCGGTATAGTCATGACCGTAATGTTATAAATGTTGTGGTAAAAGTCCTCATTGGCCCGTAGTGCATTGATAGACAGTTGTTGGCATGATCATGACCATTAATGAATACACAAATATCCTTGGCCCGTAGTGCATAGATAATTTGTGGTCGTGATACTAAAGAATATCCTTGGTCGTAGTGCATGGGTGATTCGATGATGTGGATTATTTATTAAGCTGAGTCTCAGCTATAAAAGTGATGAAAAACCCTTTAAATCATAGAAGATAGTAGATTTTATTCTCTACTTGACTCTTCTAATGGATTGCTTGTTCCGCTGCAGTTAAACTTGATGTTTGTTATATTGTATCAGTTTAACACTGTTGTAGGCTAACGATAATTTATTCTGCATTATCTTAGTCATAATATTTCTTACTGGGCTAGTTGAGCTCACCCTTTTGCTTTTATTGTTCTCTTCAGGAAATGAGAACGTAGCCGGGACTAGTTGGGGAACAGAGTAACGGTCCAGATGATAGCATTAGTAGTCCTCACTATTTTGTTAAATAGTATGACAATAAATGTAATGAGGAGTCCATTTAGTGTGGATATTGTCTAGATGACAATATTCTTATTAAAACTCTTAGATTGTTTTGTCGTATTTTACACGACTGTTGTATAATTAAGTTGTATTTGAATTTTGTACCATATAAGTGGCGACCCAAGATGGGTGATGTATACCTGTTCTGGGGGCGTCACAATTGGTATCAAAGCTTAGGGATATGATCCTTGGCTGAGATGTGAGACAAGAACTAGGAGGGGAGAGACGGGGAATTTCTTCGCTAGTATAACCTACCTAAGTTTATTTGGTATTTAATTGCTCGGTCAGAGTATATGGATAATATGTTATATGTCAATTAACCCTTTTTTGTGACAGTGTTTGAAAATGGCATCTGAAAATATTGAGATAAGCAATGGAGCAAAATAATATGACCGTATCGCAGTACGAAGCTAAGTTTGCGGAGTTATCTCGGTTTGCATCCCATTTGGTCGATAATGAGGAGCGAATGACGCAAATATTTCTAAGAGGTTTGAAACCAGATATACGTCAATACCTTATTTCTCATAAACTTTGTTTATATTCAGATGTTGTGAATAGGGCTCAGTTATTGGAGTGCGATAATGAGTTAACACAACCAAAAGGTAACGACCAACAACACGATAATAATCGTACCGGTGGCAACGACCATCGGAACAATGATGACCATCGTGGGGGAAATTATTATGCCAAGAATGGTAACCACTTCAGTGGTTAATCATGGTCCAAGATAATAGAAGTGGAAATTTCAAGAAGAGAAGGTCATTTAGCTCGATTTTGTCGTATAATGAAGTCAAGTCCAGCTGGGATGGTGGCACCAAAGGTGGATACGAACAAAAAAAAGTCGGTGGTTTCAGGAAGAGCATTTTTTGTGACTTCTTAAAAAGCGAGTAACTCGAACGAAGTTAGCACGGGTTAGTTAATTATAAATTTTTGCGAAGTCTATACCTTATTAGATACCGGTTCTACCCATTCTTTTATCTCTCTTGCTTGCGTTCAATGTTTAAATTTGACTCTGGAGAAGTTAGACTTTGACTTATCTGTTGAAACTACGTTAGGAGAAACCTTCATTACATGTGCTATCCAAATCTTAGATGAGAGTCACAGTTTTGAATGATATTTCTATTGTTAATAAATTTCCTGACGTATTCTTGAAGACTTCTTAGCCTACCCAAAATGTGAAATCGAATTTTGTATTGACCCCAGTACAAAACCCATTTCTTCAACCCTTAAATATTTCCTCACCCAAAATGAACGTATAATGCGCCAAAGACGATGGCTCAAGCTGTTGAAGGTTACGACCATTCAATATCATCGTGGAAGAGCGAACGTGGTAGCTGACGCATTGAGTAGAAGATTGTATGCATTTACGAGTGCGATGTTGTTAACACAAAGACCCATTTCGTATAACTTACAAATGACGAAGATAGAGTTAAATACTCTAGGGACTCACGTGAAGATAACGAATATACGAGTAGAATCGTCTTTAATCGATAAAGTTAAAGCCGCTCAAGCTACACACCCGAATCTGATGAATGTGAAGAAGAAGGTTCAAGAAGGCGTTATCTCAACCCTCGATTTAATTGGCCCATTTGAAATCCTCAATGGAGTAGGAACTGTGGCTTATAGACTCGTTTTACCGCTAATTATGTCGCGTGTTCATAACATTTTTCACGTATCGATGTTACGTAAATATGTGGACGACCCGGACCACATTATTAAATTAGAACTAGACGAGATAGTAGAAGATTTAACATATGGGGAGATACGTGTTAAAATCTTTGATAAGAATGATCGTATTCAACACTCAAAGGTTATACCTCAAGAGTTATAATCTGAAATGAAGTCAAGGTATCCGCATCTCTTCGGCATACAAGGTACGTACGTAAATTTCGAGGAGCGAAATTTCATAAGGAGGGGAGATTGTGAGACCCCAAATTTTATGAATAAAGATTTAAAATTCTCGAAATATTTTTTTTGAATATTATGATGTGGATTTAATATAATGTTATAGTTGTGGGTAATATTTATAAATTTTGCAAAGTATGTAAGTTGTTATAAAATATTCGATTGGTCGGGGAATATTCATTTTAACAGGGAATATTCGTACGACGGCACAATCATTGGTGGACCCCACAACGAAAGTATTGTCATAAAACGACAGAATTATCTTTTATAAAAATAACGGCGGAACTGTTACCGTTAAAACTGTTGAACTACTCGATAGTAAAAGTACAGTAATACACGTGGTTGCATAGTTGCACACGGTATTGATTATTGATGCTTACGTGAGAAGTCACTCAGTTATACTCAATTATTGCTACATTAATTGATGTATCATATCTCTCATATTATTAATTCAATTATTGTTATAGTATCATCTGCATTTTATGTTATTAAATCAATAATTGAGAAGACAAAGTTATTCATATTATTAAATTACAATATTTACAATGTCTAGAAGTTTTGTCAAGGAGAGGTTTGGTCATCTAATTGCGCGCCAATAAGGAGAAATCCTTATTAAAAAGCCCCCTCTTTCCTGGGAACGATCTGGTTGTTAAATATTGTGAGTTATAATATTAATGATGAATAAGTTCGTGTTGATTAAAGATGAAATTGATAGTTTCATTGTGTTGAAATTATTAGTGTTAGTGGAAATCGACAATTATTTCGGTATTAATGGATGTCTGGAAGTTATACTGACCAGTCGGGTAATTAATCGGATAAATGAGCAATTAATTGCTATTAATTCACATGATTATAACTATTTTTTCACATGTGTGTACTATTGATTCACATTCTTGTTACTATTAGGGGAGTTGGTGCAAGATTGATAATACTTGCATGACTAAGTTAAAAATAGAGGTATAGATGGAGGTACTATACTGTAATTCGTATTTTCACATGTCTAGAACTATTGATTCACATGATTTACTATTGATTCACATGATTTACTATTAGGGGAGGTGGTGCAAGTTTGATAATACTTTCAGGACTAAATTAAAAATAAATGAAAAGAGGAAGGTATTATACTGTAATATTCTGAGCCCCAAAATGTGCAATTATCAAAACTATATTTTCCTATAAATAGAAACTCATTTCTTCATTATTCTTCACCAATTCACTAAAGCTATAGATCAATTATTATAGAGAAAAATTATAAAGAGAAAGAAGAAGAGAAGTCTGCTACCTCTTTATTCCAGTATCCAGCTTTATTCTAAGGTAAGGGATATTATTTCTTTCGTATTGATGAAGAGAGCTTCTGTTATTCCATTCTTTATTATTATGTTAGAATAACCTGTCTATGCGAAGTACCGCATACATGGTAAAATTCTTATGTTATTCCATTCTTTATTATTCTGTTGGAATATCCTGTCTGTGAGGATTACGCTAGACCTGGTTCCATTCTTTATTATTCTGTTGGAATAACCAGTCTGTGCGGTCTATCACATACATGGTGAATTCTTCTGTTATTCCATTCTTTATTATTCTGTTGGAATATCCTGTCTGTGCGAATTACGCATGACCTGGTTCCACTATTTATTATTCTGTTGTAATAACCTGTCTATGCGAAGTACCGCATACATGGTGAAATTCTTCTGTTATTCCATTCTTTATTATTTTGTTGGAATATCCTATCTGTGCATATTACGCATGACCTGGTTCCATTATTTATTTTTCTTTTGGAATAACCTGTCTGTGCGGTCTATCGCATGCCTGGTGAATTCTGTTGTTATTTCATTCTTTATTATTCTGTTGGAATATCCTGTCTATGCAGATTTCGCATGACCTGGTTCCATTCTTTATTATTATTCTGTAGGGAATAACCTGTCTATGCGGTCTATCGTATGCATGGTGAATTTTTCTGTTATTCCATTCTTTATTATTCTGTTGGAATAACCTGTCTATGTGGATTACCACATGCATGGTGAATGATCCTTTGTATTCATTCCTTATTAAATTGTGGAAATGATCTGTCTACGTGGATTACCGCATGGCGGACGAAAATCCATTTGCAGTTTCATATATTCTATTATACTTAGTTGGTTAAAGTTTTGGCTTCTATACTCCATGAAATTAGTAGATTATCTTGGATATTTGCGCTTCATCCAGTATCTTTTCATGGAGATATTCTTCTGAGTATTCTTGAATTTTACTCCACAAAGCAGTATCATGTTGACAATTTGGACATTTTTGAGTTTTAGTATAAATTAACTTATAAATCTTTAAAATTTAATTCTTGAACTTGTTTTTATTGAATTATTATGTCATTGTCATTATCCTCAGTGTTTATATTATATTGAAAGTCATTTGTGGCCTGTAGTGCATAGATGGACTTGGTATGATTATGACCAGTGATTATTCGGTATAGTCATGACCGTAATGTTACAAATGATGTGGTAAAAGTCCTCATTGGCCTGTAGTGCATTGATGGACAGTTGTTGGCATGATCATGACCATTAATGAATACACAAATATCTTTGGCCCGTAGTGCATGGATAATTTGTGGTCGTGATACTAAATAATATCCTTGGCCGTAGTGTAGGGGTGATCCGATGATGTGGATTATTTATTAAGCTGAGTCTTAGCGATAAAAGTGATGAAAAACCTTTTAAATTATATAAGATAGTAGATTTTATTCTCCACTTAACTCTTCTAATGGATTGCTTGTTCCACTGCAGTTAAACTTGATGTTTGTTATATTGTATCAGTTTAACACTGTTGTAGGCTAACGATAATTTATTCTGCATTATCTTAGTCATAATATTTCTTATTGGGCTAATTGAGCTCACCCTTTTGCTTTCATTATTCTCTTCAGGAAATGAGAACGTAGCTGGGACTAGTTGGGGAACGGAGTGACGGTCTAGATGATAGCATTAGTAGTCCTCACTATTCTGTTAAATAGTGTGACAATAAATGTAATGAGGACTCCATTGAGTGTGGATATTGTCTAGATGATAATATTCTTATTAAAACTCTTAGATTATGTTTTGTCGTATTTTACACGACTGTTGTATAATTAAGTTGTATTTTAATTTTGTACCATGTAAGTGGTGACCCAAGATGGGTGATGTATGTCTGTTTTGGGGGCGTCACAATAGTGACCCACTTGAGTGTCTCTGTAGCAGTATGATGTCACTTGTCACAACCGAAAGCAAGCTGACACATTCTCACCCAAAAGTTAACAATCAGAGTTCTTTTAAGATTGGAGCATTAAATGACCAATGACAACTTTCCAACGGGGGACTATCTTAAGCTCGTCAATAAGAGGCATGCAGATTCAATCCAACAGTAACTAACGAACGATCACAAATCATACAAGTTGAATGGTTGCCAATCTATCAAGAACACTACTTTACGAATCGAGAACTATTTTTTTTGCTGCTAAATCTTTTATTTTCTGACTTAAAGCCACTTAGTTGTTGGATTGTAGAAACAATATCAAAGTATATAATCATAGCGTAAAGAAGCGAAAACATATAATAAAAGGAATTTAAATATTTTGTTCAGCAGTCCCCAAGAATCACCTTATGTAATATTATTAATCGATGAATGATAAAAGATATACCTTAAAAATGAAACAACTCCTTAATCAAATCTTCAAGTTCCAATCGTTTGCTGCTTCGCGATCTCTCCAATCCTCGGATCAAACATTCGTTACTAAAAGTGTACAACGCCGAAGAGGTGATCCACCAAGAGAAATTAATTGATTGGGTGGCTATCCCTAATTCTCTCTATCCTAACTCCGTAGGGTGATAAGTAGTTTTATACTAACTTATCCAGTATCTATTTCTTGAATTAGTTGCTTAAACCTATGTTTTGTAGTTACTTTTCATGCATTTTGTGTTTATTTTGTAGATCTTAAGCTTGGGAATTGTGTGAGCAATGATTGGCATGGTAAAACAAGCTTTTTGGAATATCTTGAATCATCCCAATCAGAGTTCGGATGCGAGAGTTATGACTTTTGGTCTAACGAACATCGAACCTCAATATTGTGGGTTACCATTTACATTGCATTACTTCAAGGCCATTTTTTACCTTGCTCCAGTAATTATTTCTTAATTCTCAAAGAATGAAAGTTTTAGAGCTTGTCGAGATCTTCGATTTGACAGGTGGCAGACCCCATAACTCCACCCGGATCAAAAGTTATAGCTGTTTTACTAGAGGACACTGCAATAGAAAATCTAGGGCACGGCCGCCCCCGTTTCTAGTTCATTTTGAGCGCGGCCTCGTCATTCCCTGGTCCAAGAAAATGCTAGCTGCTACTTGAGCACGACCATGATCAACTCTATGTTATTTTCAGCGCGACCACGCCACTTCGGAAGTTGACAAGAGTTGACTTTTTCATTAAATAGTGCAATTGGAGCGTAACTTGGGCAAGGAGTCATACTAGGACTTATAAATAAAGACATATCAGTATGTAAATTGTATCCAACCCTCGAGGATCATTTAGATTACATATGCTCTTTTCTTTTCTTTAATTTCCTTATTAGATTAGATTAGATTAGAATCCTAGATTAGCTAAGATTTGGGGATTGAAGCAATTGAAGATCCTTGAAAGTTCAGAAGTGAAAGAAGAGAAGAAACTCAAATTTGTTA
Organism: Panax japonicus; assembly: GCA_020205505.1. Lineage (NCBI taxonomy): Eukaryota > Viridiplantae > Streptophyta > Magnoliopsida > Apiales > Araliaceae > Panax > Panax japonicus. The sequence continues at coordinate 23,878,356 of CM035112.1, read as the reverse complement.
TTCTTAATCCCTAATTCTCTTTACTTCTATTTGTATCTTTTTTTTTGCTAAATTTAGACTGAAATAAAAGAAAGAATAAGTACAAAGAACATGGGGCAACCCCCAATCAGTATACCATAGCCATCATAGGACAGGCCCTATGATGGCAGTAGTAAACCCAAGCTAGACACGAGTAACAAGGAGACATCATGGAACAAAGCAACTACAATAACTAACAAACAAAGAGGCTTGAGGACAGTCTATACACAGACCGGACCAACAAGCACAAAACAGACCAGGCCATTCGCCCAACCCAACATTTGCAAACCCAGCACTGCAACCTCAAGACAGGAGTGAACCACACGCAGCAATAGAAAACTGCTCAAGTCCATAGCAGCACTCAAGACAGGAGCGAACCAAACCAGATAACCAGTTAACCAAGCCCACAACAGCAAAATTTGCTAGCAGCTAGCAGAACCAAGCCACCAAGCAAACCCAGCACCAAACAACATCTGCAAAGCCAGCAGACCCAGCACCACAGAACACAGCAAACCCAACTACCAAGCCAGCGGACCAAAGCAACTGCATAAAGACCATAGGCCAAACCGGTAGACTGCAGTTGAGGCCAAACCGCCAAGAGCAGGACAGCAGCACCAGCAGACTGCAGATATGACACCCACATATGACAGCAGCACCAAACATTCAGCACCCACATGTGACAGCAGCACCAGCAGACTGCAGATCCAAGCTACCTAGCTAGCAGACCAAAGTAACCAGCAGACTGCAGAAACCCAAAGGCCAAACCAGCAGACTGCAGCAGAGGCCAAATGCCTGGAATAAGCAGAAACAGGACAGCACCAACCAACATCTGCATATGACAGCAGCTCTTCCCTAAGCCACAGCTCATCCCTAAACGGGAGACCAGCAGCAACAGCATCCAAGCAAGCCTTTCAGCAGCCAACATTTGAATATCCACAGCAGCAGCCACCTGCCATCAGCCCATGCCCAGGCAACAAAAAACTAAGGCAGCCCCAGACCATGCCCAAATTACAGTAGGGCAGAATCATAGCAGAAGCAAAGGTCAACTGCTGAAAGGGCAGAGTGAAACCAACAGAACCAATCATCACAGACCATCCAACCCGTGCAGAAGATAGGCTCCCAACAGAAGTAGGGAATCCCACAAATAATCAACCAGCAGTACAACAAATAAACAAGCTGCACATCCGAAGAGGTGCCAGCAAAGCTCAACAGCAAACCAACACCTTGCAGCTGCAGCTGCAGCTGTAGCACAACTGCTAAACCAGGACCAATCCACAGCTCAAGCAGCCCTCCCACACAGCAAACAGCGATAGCAGCTAGAACACAACAGCGAACCAGCATGGCCCAATTCTGCATCAGGGATAAAGCCAACCTGCTGCTGCACCCAACAACAAAGACTGCTCACATCCATTCATATCAGAACACTGCCCTAAACAACAATCAGACAACCAGAAGCAGCTACTCCCTTAGCCAAAACCAACAATATCAACAGCAGCATCCCATTAGCCATTGCAGCAGACTGCAATCGACCAACAGCAGACTACAGCAATTCCCCAAACCAGAACAGATCATACAACATCACTCAACAGCCGAACAAGGAAACCATAAATCAGAAACCGATGACAAATTACAGATTACAGAGCAAGATGTTGATAGCATAACTTGGATTTAATTTTTTGAAACCGAGCATTTGTATGGAGACCACACTTAAGCAAGTGAAGAATATCTTGGATAATGATCCGAGCAGGGATAGCTACTTGAGTGAAAATTCTAGCGTTCCGTTTTTGCCAAATCCTATAGACCACCATTGCAAAACCAAAATGCAGAAGACTGTTTAGAAATTTGGGGCAAGAGCTGTTAGTAATAAAATCGGTGATAGTAGTCCAGCTACGACTCAACCCTCTTCAACCACATCGCCTAAGGACCGCAACCAAAATCTGGAAAGAATAACTACAGTGGAAAAATAAGTGATGAAAAGTTTCCCTATCGTTGGAACAGAGAACACATAGGGGATCAACCGTAAGACCAAAATTAAGAAGTCTATCCAGAGTACGAAGCCCATTATGGAATGCAAGCCATAGAAGAAAAGAGTGACGAGGAGGCACAATCTTATGCCACACTAAACTATGCCACCCTACAGTCGTCCCAACACGGCGAATGGAACGCCATATGGTAGAAGCTTTCACGTCCTTAGCCGCAGTACCATCCCAGATAAGCTCATCCTGACAGTCCGAATTACAATTCCTAGTACGATCAAAAGAAGACCGAAACTCAATAACCTCGCAGTAATTGGAGCTAGGGAGGACCCAATCAGAATCATGAATAATACTACTAATAGAGGCAGTAGGCCCAAGACCCGAATTTACAATCAAGGGAGAGTGCACAGAGGAGGCCAAAGGATCCCCTAGCCAAGGATCAAACCAGAGACTAGTGTTAGCACCATTACCAATGCAAAATGATAGATATCTACGAGCTAGGCCCCTAAGTTGAAGCACTTTTCTCCAAATTCAGGAGCAATCATTAGGGATAGGGGTAGTCCAGAAATATTTATTCTTAAGATGAACTTCACGAACCCAAGAGGCCCAAATAGAAGTAGAAGAAGGATTGATGACTTTCCAAAGATGCAACATGATCATAGCTTTGTTCCAATCTTTAAGGTTCTTAATAGCGAGGCCCCCTTCCGAAACAGGGAGAGTGATCTTGTTCCAGGCAACCTTGGAACCATGTTTCAGCATAAAAATCTAGACATAGTAGATTGGAGGTCTTTTAAAGCAGCAGCAGGGAGGATAAAGTGAGAAGACCAATAAGCTTGGGTGGTATAAATAACAGATTTTAGTAGCTGAAGTCTACCGGCATAGGACAAAAATCTGTTAGTCCACGAGCTTATTCTAGCTTTAACCTTTTCAAGCAGAGGTTGGCAATCCGCAATACTTAACTTGGAAGTGAGCAAGGGAACTCCCAGGAACTTAGCAGGAAATATCCCTAACTGGAAACCCAAAGCAAGGATAATGGAGTCCGCAGTTTTAGGAGGAACATGAGACAGGAAACACATACTCTTCGAAGCATTTGTGTATAAGCCCGAAAAGGAAGCAAATTTCTCAAGACACTGCTTAACTATCATTACCGAATTAAGGTCTCCATGGCAGAAAATAATGAGATCATCCGCGAAGCAAAGGTGAGTAAGAGAAATGGGAGCAGTTTTCCAGTGATGATGAAAAGCAGGAAACTTAGAATCCTTCGCGAGCATGAAAGAAAGGACCTCCATAACGATAACGAAAAGATAAGGAGATAGCGGGTCGCCTTGCCTGAGACCTTTCGCCCCTTTAAAATAGCCACACAGAGCACCATTAACCTTCACAGAAAAACTTGTCGTAGTAATACAGGCCTTAATCCAATTCAAGAATTTGGGGGGAAACTTAAAGAGCTTAAGGGCTGCTAATAAGAAATCCCAAGAAATAGAATCAAAAGCTTTCCTTAAGTCAATTTTCATAGCACATCTGGCCGGACCCGAAGGTCGGTGGTAGTTCCTGAATAATTCTTGAGCCAAAAGAATGTTGTCTCCTATTCTCCTTCCTGGAATAAAGGCCGATTGATTAGGAGAAATGAGATTCGGGAGGATACATTTAAGCCTAGCAGCAATAATCTTGGATATGCATTTATAAGTAGTATTGCAACAAGAGATGGGCCTATAATCATTCATAGAAGTGGGGTTAGAAATTTTCGGGACAAGAACAATCGCTGTAGAATTAGTACCACGAAGCAAACAGCCCTGCCGGAAGAAAGATTGAACAGCATTGGTAAAAACATTTCCAACAATGTCCCAGGTATGGATAAAGAAATTCACATTAAACCCATCCGGGCCAGGGCTTTTATTCTGCTTCATGTGCTTCAAAGTGCTCAGAATTTCATCATCAGAGACAACCCTTTCAAGTAACAAAGCTTGTTGAGGAGAAACACAGTTATGCTCTGCAGACTCCCAATCATGTAAAAAATGGCCATCCATAAGAGAAGGAGAACCTAAAAGGGATTTGAAGTAATCAACCGCAATACTTTGGACATCCATATGCCCATAACACATTTCACCTTCTGAGTTCTCAATAGCCAAAATTTTATTCTGATTCCATCGGTTTTTAACTTGGTTATGAAAATAACCAGTATTCTTATCCCCTTCCTTAAGCCATTGGATTCTGGATTTTTGTTTTTATCAATTTCTCTTCACAAATGAGAGCAGCCCACAAGCTAGAAGATTGGGTCTGCTGAAGATCAAGGAGACTAGAATCAGTAGGGTTAGAGGCAAGAGCTAGCTGAGTAGAGTGAAGACTCGCCCTTAATAGCACAACATTTGAAGCAAGATTCCCATTAAGCTTGTTCAGATCAATCAAAGCCCTTTTCACCACTTTAAGCTTTCCTGCAAGGATTTGCAAGGGGTCACCAGAACATGGAGTACTCCAAGCCGCCTGCACTACTTCTTGAAAATTATCCAGCCCCGTCATAAAATTAAAGAATTGAAAAGGTTTAGGACTATAAGACATGACCAAACCAGAATTGATAACTACTGGACAATGGTCAGAGAGCTCCCGGGGAGTAAAGTTAGCTAAAGAATTAGGGTAAGAATCCAGCCAGAGATTATTGACCAAAGCTCTATCAAGTTTCTTGTAAGTAGGATTCGATACTTGAGAATCCCACCAAGTGAGATGAGGACCAACAACCCTCAGATCAACCAAATGCAAGTCATTGAGCCAATCCTTGAAATCCTGCATCCCATAATCCCACAAACCAACCCCTCCATCAATTTCAGAAAGAGATTGAACAACATTGAAGTCCCCCAGAAGAGTCCAAGGTTTATCAATATAAGCAGCAAGCGCCCTTAAGTCATTCCACAAAGCTTTACGTTCAGCCGGGGTATTAAGCCCATAAATAATGGTAACAAAGGAATGGAAGTCAAGACTGACAGAGGAAATATAACAGTGAATAAATTGAGAAGACTTAGAGATATAATATTAACATTCCAAAGAATTGGATCCCAACCAACCCAAATACGACTAATTAACATGATGCTCATAGTTAAAATGCCATTGCCAATTCCTGCAAATAGCTTTAGAAATTGAATTAGCTTTATGACACTTGACCCTGGTTTCAACTAGGCCGACAAAAGAGAGACTATGCTTACTAATAATAGCACGGACACTATCCTGCTTAGGAGACATATTTACACCTCTAATATTCATAGAGCAAAAATTTAACATAATAAATTTAAAAATGTCCCGCTGGGGACTTATTGCTCCCCCCTCCCTTGATCTTTTTCTTAGAAGCTTGTATAACATCCAGAGATAATCTTGCTTTATGCTTTAGATCCTTGACCTCCTTCTCATCAATTTGTTTCAGCTTATCCACAAGAGGATTAGGAATAGGAGTAATATCAGTGTCAGAATAGCTATCACAAATGCCTCCATCCAAAGGAGATATAGGCTTAAAAGGATTAGGGCATGGTCCAACTGAGGATGGCAAAGATCCCTTGAGCACAGATGGGCCAACTTGAGGCTTTGGACCTTTAGTGACTATAGTCCAACACTCAGAATCCCCAACAGGAGGAGTATCGGTAGCAATGAGATCCCCTAAGGATCCATAAGCCACAAACTCAGGGGTTAGAGAAGGGGTTTTGGGAATCCATTTATAGTTTGCATTTGGACACCGAACAAAAGAATGCCCGAAAGACAGACAATGCGAACATAATTGAGGCCTATTTTGATATTCAACTTTAACCACCACAACTTTCTCCACTTTTGATTCCTCATCTAGAACAACGACATCCAGGCAAGGAGGGAAGGTAGAAGAGGAGGATATTTCAACACACATCCGAGCAAAGTTCATAGGTTCTAGTTTTTCAGTAACCTTATCCACAGATAGCAGCTTGCCAATACCGCTAGCAATATAGCTCAACCCAGGAGCCGAGAGATATGACATAGGGACATTATGAAATTTGACCCAAACCGGGGCTTGAGTACAAGCTTCAGACTGAAAATCTATTCCATCCTTCCAACGTTTAAGACACAGAAACTTGTTAGAAATATACCCCGGACCCAAGGCAAGAACATTGTCATGTTCCTCATGGGAAGAGAACTTGAAGATAAACAGTCCTTTATCCTGGAGGAACACCTTTTGTAACCCAAACTTATCCCACAGTTTATGAACACTATCTTCCACAAGCTTGAAAGGAAGCCTAGAATGGATAAAACTACCAACAAGACAAGAGCTCCAAAGTGTATTGCCTAACTGAAGGACCTCGGAGGGAGGCTTAATAAGGATAGAACCGTTTTCAATAACAGGAGGAGTAGGGGAAAAAAAAAATTCTAGAACCAGACCAGGTTTAGGAAAGTCCTGGGCCACGACTGAGCTCCAAGATTTCCTCACTACACTAGGAGAGCCCGAAAGCCCAGCTAAGCCAGCCCCAACAACAACTGCAACAATGTTCTCCATAAACTTAGCAGACTTAGGCGAACCAGTCCCAACAGCAGCTACAGCACCAGCAGACTAAGACGAACATGGCAGCTCCCCTTCTCCTAACCCGGCCTCAGCTGACTTGTGAGAGCCAACACCCACACCTGAACCCATTGGCAACATTCCAGAACAGCCTTCTCTCACAGGACATATATCAAACATATTAAGCTCATTAACCTGACGAATATGCCGACCCCCATTAGCGAACTCAACAACCTCCTGGATATTAAACCCCTTAGAGAGTATAAAGTCCAGAAGAGTATTACTCTTCTTACGCTCATCTGCTGCTTCTACATGACCTCGACTAGAAAAGTGCTGAGCAGCACTAAAAATCTCCTTCAAAGCTGAACCGTGTTTAAGCCCTAAGCTTACTTCAATCTCACTATTAGCATCTGAATCATCAGATTCAACCGGAACATTGCAAGGGTTAATGTCAGACTCAGCCATAACCGACTCAACCAATAGAGAAAGAGGACAAAAATCTGCCCCAAGACCAGGCCTTAAGGCCGAACCAGCCATTAAATCATACCCAACCGAGGTCTCTGAGCTAGGGATAGAAACCCCCAAATCTGAAGAGCTAACCCTAGAGGAACTGCTCAAGGAGTTTCCCCCTGAGAGGTGGGAGTAATCCACCATAGAACCAGGAACCACACAAAGGAATGATAGGAGGGAAGAAAAATGAAGATCAAGAAAGAAGAGAGAAGGTAGAGAACGAAATCTAGAGATAGAAAATTACATGGTTGATCATCTATTTGTATCTTTCAATGTATAGTCAATTGTGGATCATGGATTCTAGTTCAATCATGAATTAAACTCTATTTTGAGATTACTATGGATCTTGTTGTGTAGTTTACTTTAATATAATTCCTTGTTAGTCTTATTAATTGTTATTGGATTGTCTATTGTGATTTGTGTTGAATTGCTTAATTGCCTAGCTAACGATTATCGTGATAATCCATATGAAATTGAGAGACAGATTATGGGTTTAGATCTAATCATAGTAGTATGTGTTTGTGGCTTTTACATGGCAATGGAATTCATGATTCGTGTCTAGGATAGAGATATACCTATGCATCGCATGTAGTCTATTGAGAACTTGAGCTTCAACCCTCTTTAATTGTAATTCACATAGAGATATAGTGTGTTAGTTAATTAGGGTGTTCACATTCAATCTATCATCTGTGGATTTAGTGTGATATGGGTATGGTACATCGAGAGATGTCTATATTTTACTTTCATATTCTTAACTAATAATCCGGTATAATTAATTTGGCTTAAAAAGAAGTGTCGATTTAAATGAATCAATAGGTGAAATTGTAATCTCAAGTCTTCATTATCTAGTCTCATTCTAGGGATTATTAGTATTAGCTTAATTACATACTTTTCAATATAAAATACTAAATCAATCATTTAAATAAGATTAAGTTGGTTACGGGCTAGTATTTGGTGATTTTTATTAGATAATTCTTCGTGGAAACGATATTATACTTACTCTTTATTACTTGTTGACCGTGTATACTTGCACGCATATATTGATCGTGAAAGCAATCAATAAGTTTTTGGCATCGTTGCTGGGGAATTATTTTATTAATTTTTGCCATAATTAATTTCAATCAAATTAGTCTTAATTTAAACATTTTTTAATTTTAATTATCTTCCTATATTTTTCTCTTTTCAGATACCATGGATGACTTTGCTTATCAATGGCTATACACGAGAATGACTCAACCAAGGGAAGCAATGATTGATGGACTCAATCCACTTTCTACATTGTCAGCACAACTTGAAACACTTTCGAAGAGGTTGGATGTTCTTCCAGCCCAAAGTATTCGAAGGATAACAGTTATTTGTGATTATTGTGATGGCAATCATCCGAGTCATCAATGCACTGTCAGTTTTGGATCGGTACAGTATGGTGGTGACTACCTCAACCAGTGTGCATTTCCTAACAACTATCAAGGTTGAGAGTATCACCCAAATTCTTCATGGAGATATAATCAACAAGATCAATTCTATTCTCCATATCCAACATATGCACCCGAATTCTCATATCCACCTCCAATGCCGCAGGAAGAAAATTCAAAGTTGGAGGAATTCATGTCTAAATTCATAGCAGACCAATAGGAGATGATGATGAGTCGGGAAACTTTTAGCCAAAATTTTAAAAATCAGATGGGACAACTCATCAATGCCTCAACCAATGGTCCTCAATACATGGATTCTGAAATAGAAACATAAAACTCAAGATTGACGGAGTTGTTATCCAAGTTCATAGCATCAAATGAGGGTATGAGGATTAATCAAGAGAAGCCAATTCAAAATCTTAAGAACCGGATAGATCAAATGTTCAAATCCTTGAATAAATGTCCTCAAAACACTTGGTTTTATGACATGGATTCCGAAACTAATGGAGAGCCTGAACCAATTCTGCAACTGGGTGAGCCATAAGATATCGAAAAGAGGGGAGCTAAGTAGGGATAAGGAAAACGAGGCCAAAGAGGATCTAGTGTTAAGTGCCAACGATGATGAGTCGATCTTGCTAATACCCCAGGTTCCTTCTCCACCACAAATCAAGGATCCAGTAATTTTTGCAAAACCATGCCCCCTTGGTAGACATGTCGTTGTCAAGGCTCTTTATGACATGAGAGCTAGTACAAATTTGAAGCCATGGTGAGCAGAAGAAGAAAATGTCGAAGAAGAGCCCATTGTGTTTGACAATCCTCAATGCCCCAAGCTAACACAAACACAATGGAGGAAGCACCTAACTAAGTGACATTCAAAATGGGGGACTTATGTAAGACCACAAATTTTATGAAATGAAAGTATTCAATCTTTTTATAATTATTATTTTATTTAGTAAATGGTTAAATTGATAAAAGGTTAAAGTTAAGGGTGATATGTGAAAATTTTTCAAAGTACGAAAGTTGTCATAAAATAATCGGTGATAAAAGTACAGTAATCTGCGTGGTTGCATAGTAGCACACAGTATTGATTATTGATGCTTACGTGAGAAGTCACTCAGTTGTATTCAATTATTGTCACAGTAATTGCTGTATAGTATCTCACGTTATTGATTCAATTATTGTCGCAATAGTTTATGTTATTAAATCAATAATTGAGACGACAAAGTTATTCATATTATTATTTGCATTATTGACGATGTTTAGAAAGTTATGTCGAGAAAAGGGGTTTGGTCACCTAATTGAGCGCCAATAAGGAGAAATCTTTATCGGAAAGCCCCCTCTTTCTTGGGAATGATATGGTTGTTAATATTTTGAGTTATAATATTAATGATGAATAAGTTCGTGTTGATTTAGATGTTTGTTCATTTAGTTTTCTTTAATTCTTCCGTAACCCAATTACCCTCAAAGGAGGTAATTCTATGATTGGCTGGTTTTGTTATTATTGACCAAACGGGTAATTAATTGGATAAATGAGCAATTAATTGCTATTAGTTCACATGCAAATAACTATTTGTTTACATGCATGGAACTATTGGTTCACATGCATTTACTATTAGGGGATGTTGTGCAAGATTGATAATACTTGAAGGACTAAATTAAAAATGGATGCAAAGATGAAGGTACTAAACTATAATAATTTGAGCCCCTAAACGTGCAATTATTGAAACTATGTTTTCCTATAAATAGAAGCTCATTTCTTCTTTCATTCTCACCAATTCACTAAGACTCACAAGAGCAACTATAGAGAGAGAAACTATAGAGAGAAAGAAGAAGAGTATTTTGCTACTTCACTATTGCAGTATCCAGTTTTCAACTAAGGCAAGGGGTATTATTTATTTTATATTCGCTTACGATATTATTTTTTGTATTCGTAAGAAATTTTATTTCGTTCAATATTTGCAAGAAATATTATCTTCGTTTAATATTCGTAAGAAATATTATCTTCGTAAGGAATATTATTTTCGTTCAACAGTTGTAAGGGAGGTTATTTTTGTTCAATATTCGTAATAAATAATATTTTCTTCCATACTCTGTAGTATGTAAGTAATATTATTTCATTTCAGATTCCGAATTCTACACTCATTTTGTTAATTATTACTTCTATACTCCATGAAATTAGTAGAATATCCATGAAATTTGCGCTTCATCTAGTATCGTTCACAAAGATATTTTTCTGAACATTCTTGTTAAATTTTAAGCTTTTCATGCCGGAGTACTATTCACGGGGTACTATTTAAAAAGTACTATTCACGAGATACTATTCACAAAATACTATTCATGAGATACTATTCACAAAGTACTATTCACGGGGTACTATTCACAAAGTACTATTCCCGAAGTACTATTCACAAAGTACTATTCACTCGAGTACTATTCATAACAAAAATTGATTTCTTTTCTGTCCAAATCATTTTTGATACAATATTATTCTTGAATTTTTATCCACAAAGCAGTATCATGTTGATAATTTGGACATTATTGAATTCTAAATAAATTAAATTATTAATATTTAAAATTTATCATTTACTTTCATTTAATTGAATTCTTATATCATTGTCATCATCATCATGCTTATATTGTGATGAAAGTCGTCTTTGGTCGTAGTGCATAGATGGACTGTTGATTGGTATGATTATGACCATGGATTATTCGATATAATCATGACCTGTAATGTTACAAATGATGTGGTAAAAATCCTCATTGGCCCATAGTGCATTGATGGACAGTTGTTGGCATGATCATGACTATTGGTGATAACACGAATATCCTTGGCCCATAGTACATGGAAGATTCATGGACGTGATACTAATGAATATCCTTGACCTATAGTGCATGGATAATTCAGTGATGTTGATTATTTATTGAGCTAAGTCTCAGCGATAACATTGATGATATTTTTTTTAAAATCATAGAAAATAGTAGATTTCATGCTCTACTTGACTCTTCTAATGGATTACTTGTTTCGCTGCAGTTAAACTCGTTGTTTATTAGTTTAACACTGTTGAAGGCGAACGATAATTTATTCTGCATTATATTAGTCATAATATTTCTTACTGGGCTAGTTGAGCTCACCCTTTTTCTTTCATTGTTCTATTCAGGAAATGAGAATGTAGCCGGGACTAGTCAGGGAACGGAGTGATGATCCGAGATGGTGGCTATAGTAGTCCTCACTATTTTATGGAATAGTGTGATAATAATTGTAATAAAGACTTCATTTGAGTTTGGATATTGTCTAGAAGACAATATTCGTGTAAAAACTCTCAGCTACTCTTTCGTCGTATTGTATAAAGAAGTTTGTATTTAAATTCTGTACCATGTATTTAGCGACTCAAAATGGGTGATGTATACCTATTTTGGGGGCGTCACAATTGGTATCAATGCTTAGGGATATGATCACTGGCTGAGATATGATACTAGAACTAGGAGGGGAGAGACTGGTAATTCCTTCGCCAGCATGACCTACCTACGCTTAATTGTTATTTAATTGGTCGGTCGGTCGGAATATAGGGATAATATGTGGCATGACAATTAACCCTTGTTTTGTGATAGTGTTTGAGAATGGCATCTGAAAATGTTAAGAAAAGCAATGAAGTACATGAGACCATTGAGTCACCGACGATTAATAACCAGGATAATGTGCATCAGGAAGGCAATAATCCTCGTGTAAACAATAACACCGACCAAATGACGAACAATGGTACGTTTAGGAGTTTTTTTGAATTCATGCAACACCAAATGAGAGAGACTCCTGTTCATAATGCAGGTGGAGTGAATGGCAACTCACGGCTGGTCACTGCTAAACAGTTCAAGGAGCTGGAACCGCCGGAGTTTTTGGGAAAGCTAGAGCCACTTAAGGCAGAGGCATGGATTAAGCAGATCACCAAGATATTTGATGTCTTGGGATGCTCGGAGGAGCAAAAGATTCCTTTCGCAACCTTTATGTTGCGTGAAGAGGCAAATTAATTGGTGGGAATTTGTAAAATGTACCCAGTCTGCCGCACTCAAGATGTCTTGGGAGAAGTTCCAAAAATTGTTCAACGACAAGTACTTTCCTGAAAGTATTCGTCACATGAAGGAGTTTGAATTCATCAAGCTAGAGAAAAATAATATGACCGTGTTGCAGTACGAGGCTAAGTTTACGGAGTTATCCCGGTTTGCATCCCATTTGGTAGATAATGAGGAGCAAATGACGCGGATGTTTCTAAGAGGTTTGAAACCCGAGATACGTCAATACCTTATTTCTCACAAACTTTTCTCGTATTCAGATGTTGTGAATAGGGCTCAATTATTGGAGAGCGATAATGAGTCAACCCAACCAAGAGAGAGCAACCGGCAAAATGATAATACTAATGGTAGCAGTCATCGAAGCGGTGACAACAAATATGAAGGGAATCAATATGCCAGAAATGGTAACCACTTCGGTGGTAATCATGGCCAAGATAATAGAAGTGAAAATTTCAATAAGAGAAGGTTCAAAAATGATGGAAAGACAGCAGCACCAGTAACCGTTTTCAAGGAAGGAGAACAACCACCGATCGTATGCTTTAGATGCGGAGAGGAGGGACACATCAGTCCAAACTGCACGATGCAATCCAAAACATGTTATAATTGTGGAAGAGAAGGTCACCTAGCCTGATTTTGTCATATAGTGAGTCAAGTCCAACTGGGATGGTGATGCCAAAGGATGTCCCAAACAAGTCTAAAATGGGTAGTTTAAGAGAGAGAATTTTTCGTGATGAGGAACCCGAACGAAATCACGGGTAAGCTAATCATAAACTCTTGCGAAGTCTATACCTTACTTGATATCGATTCTACCCATTGTTTTATTTCTCCTACTTGCGCTAAATGTTTAAATTTAACTCCGAAGAAATTAGACTTTGACTTATCTGTTAAAACTCAGTTGGGAGAAACCTTCATTATATCAACTGTTTATAAGTCTTGTTTGATTTAAATCGGCACCCTCATGTTACCTGTCGATCTTATCTCTTTGAAAATACTTGCATTTGATGTGATTTTAGGGATTGATTGGTTAACTACTCATCATGCTAAAATTGATTATTTTCATAAGGTTGCTAGTTTTTATATTCCTAACCAACCTATTATGTGAATTCAAGCAACTAGACCACTAAAGTCAATCACTGTCATATCAAGCCGTAAAGCTATTCGTTTATTAAAAAATGGATGTCAAGCTTTCTTAACCCATGTCACGGATTTAAACAAAAATACGTCAGATTTGAATGATATTTCTATTGTTAATAAATTTCCTGACGTATTCCTTGAAGAACTTCCTAGCCTACCCAGAGCGTAAAATCGAATTTTGTATCGACCTTAAACTCGATACGAAACCCTCAAATATTTCTCCACCCAGAACGAACATAACATGCGCCAAAGACGTTGGCTCGAGTTGTTGAAAGAATACAGCCATACCATTCAATACCATCCTGGAAAAGCGAACGTGGTAACTGAAACGCTGAGTAGATGATCGTATATGGTTACGAGTGCAACGTTGTTAACACAAAGACCCATTTAGTATGACTTACAAAAGACGGAGATAGAGTTAAAGACTCCAAGAACCTATATGAAGATAGCGAATATACGATTATAATCAACTTTAATCGATAAAGTTAAAGTCGCTCAAGCTACAGACTCAGAGCTAATGAATGTGAAGAAGAAGGTGCAAGAAGGCGTTATTCTAGAAGCAAGAATCGACGAAGAGAGGAAATCTCAACCCTCGATTTTATTGGTCTATTTGAAATCCTAGATCGAGTAGGAACTGTGGCCTATAAACTCGCTTTATCGCCAAGTATATCTCGTGTTCATAACGTTTTTTACGTATCGATGTTACGTAAATATGTGGACAACCCGAACCACATTATGAAATTAGAACTAGATGAGATAGCAGAAGATTTAACATATGAGGAGATACCTGTTAAAATATCGGATAAGAAGGAATATATTCTACGCTCAAAGGTTATACCTCAAGAGTTAGAATCTAAACAAGGTATCCTCACCTATTCGACATACAAGGTACGTACATAAATTTCGAGGGCAAAATTTCATAAGGAGAGGAGATTGTAAGACCCCAAATTTTATGAAATGAAAGTATTCAATTTTCTTATAATTATTATTTTATTTAGTAAATGTTTAATTGATAAAAAGGTTAAAGTTAAGGGTGATATGTGAAAATTTTTCAAAGTAAGAAAGTTGTCATAAAATAATCGGTGATAAAAGTACAGTAATACGCGTGGTTGCATAGTAGCACACTGTATTGATTATTGATGCTTACGTGAGAAGTCACTAAGTTGTATTCAATTATTACCACAATAATTGCTGCATAGTATCTCACGTTATTGATTCAATTATTGTCGTAATATTTTATGTTATTAAATCAATAATTGAGACGACAAAGTTATTAATATTATTATTTACATTATTGACGATGTTTAAAAAGTTCTGTCGAGGAAAGGGGTTTGGTCACCTAATTGTGCGCCAATAAGGAGAAATCTTTATCGGAAAGCCCCCTCTTTCCTGAGAATGATCTGGTTGTTAATATTGTGAATTATAATATTAATGATGAATAAGTTCGTATTGATTAAAGATGTTTGTTCATTTAGTTTTCTTTAATTCTTCCGTGACCCAATTACCCTCAAAGGAGGTAATTCTGTGATTGGCTAGTTTTGTTATTATTGACCAAACGAGTAATTAATCGGATAAATGAACAATTAATTGCTATTAGTTCACATACATGGAACTATTGGTTCATATGCATTTACTATTAGGGGAGGTTTTGCAAGATTGATAATACTTAGAGGACTAAATTAAAAATGGAGGCAAAGATGAAGGTTTTAAACTGTAATAATTCGAGCCCCTAAACGTGCAATTATCAAAACTATGTTTTCCTATAAATAGAAGCTCATTTCTTCTTTCATTCTTACCAATTCACTAAGACTCACAAGAGCAACTATAGAGAGAGAAACTATGGAGAGAAAGAAGAAGAGTATTCTGCTACTTTACTATTGCAGTATCCAGTATTCTACAAAGGTAAGGGGTATTATTTATTTCATATTCTCTTACGATATTATTTTTCGTATTCGTAAGAAATTTTATTTCGTTCAATATTCGCAAGAAATATTATCTTCGTTTAATATTCGTAAGGAATATTATCTTCGTTCAATATTCGTAAGGAATATTATTTTCGTTCAACAGTTGTAAGGGAGGTTATTTTTTTTCAATATTCGTAAGAAATAATATTTTCTTCTATACTCTGTAGTATGTAAGTAATATTATTTCATTTCAAATTCTGAATTCTACACTCATTTTTGTTAAGTACTGCTTCTATACTCCGTGAAATTAGTAGAATATCATTGAAATTTGTGCCTTCTAGTATCGTTCACAAGGATATTTTTCTGAACATTCTTGTTAAATTTTAATCTTTTCATAAATGAGTACTATTCACGGGGTACTATTCACAAAGTACTATTCACAGGATACTATTCACAAAGTACTATTCATGGGGTACTTTTCACGAAGTACTATTCATGGAATACTATTCATAAAGTAATATTCCCGAAATACTATCCACAAAGTTTTATTCACGGGATACTATTCACTCGGATACTATTCACCCGGGATACTATTAATGACAAAAATTGATTTCTTTTCTTTCTAAATAATTTTTGATACAATATTATTTTTGAATTTTACTCTACAAAGCAGTATCATATTAACAATTTGGACATTATTGAATCTTGGATAAATTAGATTATTAATCTTTAAAATTTATCCTTTGCTTTCATTTAATTGAATTCTTATATCATTGTAATCATCCTCATGCTTATATTGTGATGAAAGTCATATTTGGTCGTAGTGCATAGATGGACTGTTGATTGGTATGATTATGACCAAGGATTATTCGGTATAATCATTACCTGTAATATTATAAATGATGTGGCAAAAGTCCTCATTGGCTCGTAGTGCATTGATGGACAGTTGTTGGCATGATCATGACCATTAGTGATAACACGAATATCCTTAACCCATAGTGCATGGATAATTCGTGGACGTGATACTAATGAATATCCTTGGCCCGTAGTGCATGGATAATTCAGTGATGTGGATTATTTATTGAGCTGAGTCTCAGTGATAACATTGATGATAAATTTTTTTAAATCATAAAAGATTGTAGAGAAGCATAAGACTAGGCCTGGGAAGGAGCCTCTTCAGAATTCTAAGAAGAGGAACAAAGGTCCAAGGGGTCTTCCCCTTCTAGACTAATAATTTTCCTCATATTATGACATTTTTTTGCTCATATAATGTCAGGGGTTTAAATAAAAAACCAAAGTAGGCTTTTGTTCGCAACTTTTTGTTAGACAACCATATCTCTTCTGTGGGTCTCATCGAGACCAGAATAAAAGCTCCAAATGCTTCCAGAATATCGCAGGTTATCTGCCGTAACTGGGTTTGGGTCTTTAACTATGACTACCACCCGAATGGCCGGATTTGGGTGGGCTGGGATCCTTCTATTTGGAGAGTGGATATTCTGTTTCAATCTGCCAAAGTATCCCATTTCAATCTCATCCCTCTTTATAGGAAATTACCCAATCTTTGCTTCTATAGTCTATGGCCAGCACTCTATAGTGGAACGTCAGCAGTTGTGGACAGACCTGACTTCCTTGTCCTCTCCGGACACTTGGTGTATTCTTGGGGACTTCAACACCATCAAGAGTGTTTCTAAATCAGGAGGTGGTGATTCTTCTTGGGACGCTGGTATGACTGACTTTAACGAATGCTTAGACACTCTTGGTGTTGATGATATCCGTGCTATTGGGCCTCTGCACACATGGTGGAATTGTCAGATTGCTAATCCTATTCATAGGAAGCTGGATAGAGCAATGGGTAACAGCTCTTGGTTCAATGCAATGCCTGATTCCCTAGTCTCTTATGGTCCTCGTGGTCTTTCCGATCACTGGATAGTCTTACTTAATACTGGTCTGCTTCTTCGGAAAGTCAACAAGCCATTCCAATTCTTTAACTTCATGCTGGAGTTGGAAGGGTTTGAGGCTGCTCTCTTGGATTGTTGGAATTACAGAATTCGTGGAAACCCCTTTTTCACCTTTAATGAAAAACTTCGAAGAGTCAAGGGTGCCCTTAAAACCTTGAACTCTTCTAATGGCAATTTATCGAGCAATGTTAGTACTCTGCAGGTTCAGCTGTCCACCGTTCAGCAATCTCTTCATGCCGATCCCTTAAACCCTTATCTGCTAGCCCTAGAAGACTACCGCTCTCAGTCCTTATGGAAAACATTGGCTCTTGAAGAATCTCTCTTGCTCCAGAAAACTCTAAATTTTTTGCCAATGTTATCAAGAGTAATTGGAACCACAACAAAATTCTCTCAATCTACAACAGCTCTGGTGTTCTTATTGAGGATCAGCTGGGTATTCAGCAAGTGGCGGTGGACTACTTCCAGGATCTCCTGGGGTCCTCTCCTCCTATCTATCCTGACCGTGATGAGCTGCAAAACTTCGTTACAAAGCGGATCACTCCTGCTCAGGCAGCAGCCTTAACTACTCCAATTCTTGATTCCAAAATCCTTGCAGTCCTTCAGTCCATGAAAAAGAATAAAAGTCCTGGCCCTGACGGTTTCAATGTTAATTTCTTTCTCCATTGTTGGGACACTATAGGCCATGATTTCACTGCTGCTGTCCATTCTTTCTTCATCTCTGGGCACCTTCCGTGTGGAGTAAATGCTACAACTATTGCCTTGATTCCGAAGACGGATAATCCATCCATTATGTCAGACTTTAGACCTATTTCTTGCTGCAACACAATCTACAAATGCATAGCGAAGATTCTTGCTAATAGGCTCAAATCTGTCCTTCCTTCCCTTATTGACCATGCTCAGGCTGCCTTCATCTCGGGGAGAAGCATTAGTGACAATATCCTCCTTGCTCAGGAGTTTTTCAGGAATTACCACAGACTTTCTGGTCCTGCCCGGTGTGCTCTTAAAATTGATATTCGGAAAGCCTTCGACACAGTTGACTGGAGTTTTCTTTTGGATTTGTTGGGCCTCCTTCAATTTCCCCCTATTTTCATTAGCTGGATTAAAGAGTGCATCACTTCGACTATGTTTTCTATCAAAGTCAATGGAGGTCTCGCTGGCTACTTTAAAGGAGCAAGGGGCCTTAGGCAAGGGGATCCCCTGTCTCCTTACTTATTCGTTCTAGCTATGGAAGCTTTCTCCATGATTCTAAACAAGGAAACTTTGTTACCTGATTTCAAGTTTCATTGGAAAACAGAAGCGTGCAATATATCCCATGTATGCTTCGCCGATGATATTCTCATTTTTTGCCATGGTGATATGGCCTCTGTTTCCATTATTCACTCGTGCATTCAATCATTTTCTATGTTTTCTGGCCTAATTCCTAATGCTCGTAAAAGTCTGTGTTTCCTTGCCAATGTCCCTAATGATGTTAAGTTAAGGATTAACTCGTTGCTGGGTATTCCTTTTGGAGTTTTACCAATTAGATTTCTCGGGGTCCCTCTTATTTCCTCTAAACTCTCCCACTCCGACTGTCAACCCTTGATTCAAAGAATTACTGCCAGAGTTTCCACTTGGTCATCCCGCTTCCTCTCTTATTCTGGTAGAGTTCAGCTGATTAAATCAGTGCTCTTTGCAATTCAGTCTTTCTGGGCCTCCCATTTTATTCTTCCTAAATCAGTTCTAAGATCCATCCAATCTATCATGTGTAGATTTCTTTGGAAGGGTTCTTCTCTCCTTCGGCATGGTACTAAAGTCTCTTGGAGGGATCTGTCCCTTCCCCTTTGTGAAGGTGGTCTCGCGATAAAGAACCTTACTGATTGGAACACAGCTCTCATTATTCTCCAACTTCTCAAGGTCATTTCCCCATCCTCCCCCTTATTATGGGCTTATTGGGTCAAATCTACAGTGATATCTAGGACTAATTTCTGGTATATCTCGAACCCCTTGGACTGTTCATGGATTTGGCGTAAGATCCTTAAACTTTGTTCCATAGCTCTCCCTTTCCTTACCTATAGAGTTGGGAATGGAAATATCTTCAGTCTCTGGTTTGACCCGTGGTTGAATGGGCAGCCCTTAAACCCCTCTCCATCCCTGCTCTCCAACTCCAGAATACCTGTCAATGCTCGAATTTCTGACATCATTTCTATGGGAGCTTGGGCTTTGCCTTCCAGTAACCATCATGATGTGCAACAATTCCGTACCTTGCTCTCATCTCTTCCTAATCCTTCTGATGCTGAGGACTTAATTCTTTGGGACAACCGGGCGGTGAAATATGTCAAAGCATCCACTATTTGGGAATCTATTCGCTTGCGTGCTCTGAAAGTCCCATGGGCTAATTTGCTATGGTTTCCCCTCCATATCCCCTCCATATCCCCCGATTCTCCTTTACCATGTGGCTTGCTCTTCGGCATAGATTACCTACAAATGATAGGTTCTCTGCTTACCATAGCTTCCGACCTAAGAATTGCCCTTTCTGTGAAAATCATGCTGAGACCTTCTATCATTTGTTCTTTGATTGTCCCTACTCTACTTCATTTCTCTCTTATGTTCTTACCTTTGGTGTCTGGGCTAATTCTCCAAGGAGCTGGGATAGTCTGGTGGATTATATCATTCATTTTAAAGGAAATACAATTCGATTTGATATCTTAAAGCTGGTCTTTTCCACCACAGTTTACAAACTTTGGGCAGCTAGGAACTCAATTGTTCATAAAAATGCAAAATTGCCTATGAATGTTTTGGTGAGGGAGATTATAAATATCACTAAGTCAAGGATATCTTCTTCTTCCAAATTTCTCAAGGCTGCGCAGAGTAGACCTGACCTTAGTATTTGGATGTGATGCATGCTATTGGTGCGATTCTCCTCCTTTGTTTGGGCTCTGGTCTGGTGGTAATAGGTCTGGTCTAGGCTTGGCTGGTAAGGCTCAGCAATGGTTTGTCTCATGGTTCAGATTTGGTCTTTCTGCATTCTAGGCCCGCTGGTAAAGCTGTTCGGCTACTGCAACTCCGGGGGGAGAGCTTCGGTTTCATGCTAGCCCATTTCTTGTTAAGAGTTGGTTGGGTGTTCGAAGTCTAATGGTTGCTGCTATAGGGTTTTGGAAAGTTCAGTTTAGGTCGGTTTGACCATTGCGGGGGCTGCAGTCTGGTGAGGTACAGTCTGGTGTCGGTCGGTTTAGTTTGTTCTGGTTAGTGTGCTCCGTTTCTTCCGGGCGTGGTGTAGCAACTTTGTGGCTGGGCAAGGTTGGCTAGGTGCATGGGTCATGCTTAGTTTCGGCAACCTTCTTTTGGCTTTATTTCTTGATCATTTGTTGTTGGTCTCAGTTGTATGGTTGTTTAGATTTTTTCCTGCTCATTTTATATGCTTTGTATCCGAATATGCTCCTTGCTCTATCTATTAGCTCGGTTGTTGTCTCTAGTAGGCCATTTAGGGGGCTGTCCCTAATGGTTCTTTTCTAGTGTTTCTGGGGTATGCCCCTGTGCGATTGTGATATCTCCTTTTCTTTTTTATAAACAAACAAACTTAGCGAAAAAAAAAGGATTGTAGATATCATGCTCTACTTGACTCTTCTAATGGATTGCTTGTTCCGCTACAGTTAAACTTGTTATTTACTATAACACTGTTGAAGGCTAACGATAATTTATTCTGCATTATTTTAGTCATAATATTTCTTACTGGGCTAGTTGCTCACCTTTTTGCTTTTATTGTTCTCTTCAGGAAATGAGAATATAGCCAGGACTAGTCGGGGAACGGAGTGATGGTCCGAGATCACTATTCTATGAAATATTGTGATAATAATTGTAATAAGGACTCCATTTGAGTTTGGATATTGTCTAGAAGACAATATTCGTGTAAAAATTCTCAGTTACGCTTTTTTCGTATTGTATAAAAGAATTTTGTATTTAAATTTTGTACCATGTATTTAGCGACTCAGAATGGGTGATGTATACCTATTTTGGGGGCGTCACAACTTATCTACAAAAAGCAAGCTAGGTGACTTTAATTCAATGACTATCTCAAATGGGAACCTCCCAAAGCATACATCGATCCTGATGGATGGAGGGTTCCTCAATTATCATACAGGAATTGGATAGCAGTGATAAGAATTAGTCTAGTTGAACGACTATAAACTAAGCGCTCGATGGGAGGCACCCTATCCAATCTTTCTCCCTCATTGTTTAATTCTTATTTACATTTCCAATTACTTCTTCTTCTATGTTTAATTCTTTACACTTTCCATATTTAGTAGATGTTTGATAGTTGTAAGTCTTAATAATAGTTTTATTATTTTTCTCTTCTCAGGTTCAATCCAATTGCTATAACACTACAAGGAAAAGCCTTATTTCTGACAGAATATTCTCTCGGAAATAAGCCTATTTCGTCGAATATAGGTTATTTCCAACGGAATATTCCATCACAAATTCGGTCGTATATATATGCGTCGAAGATACCATCCATCACAAATTTAGTCGTACCTACCTAATCTACGACGACCTATCTCCGATGAAATTTGGTAGAACATAAGCAATTTATGACTGAATAAATATGACGAAACCTTTTATCGAATATAATATACCTTTATTTCCGATGAAATATTCCCTCAGAAATAGCCTATTTCTGATTGAAAATTAAACTATACCCGTATTTATTAAAAATTGGCTGGTTATTAAATCCGACGAAAATTCCGTCGGAAATACCTTATTCCGTCGGAATTAAACTTTTTTTTAAAATGCAAATTTTAAAAGTGTAGTTTTTAGGTGTTAAAACCCATTTATGTACCTGTAACCTATCACAACCCAATACACAGTAATATAAACCTGTATCTAACATTCAAATATTCAACGTAGCGCTAAAAACGATAGCAACGCATCAAGCAAAACGTAATCTACTAACTGATTATCATCAACATTACTGAGCTAACAATTACAAATATAAGCAAATGTTCCATAAATGATAAATAATATAATTTACAATACTTATACAAATGCAATTAGACACTACAATATATACAAATGTTCTACAATAACATGAATACAAATGAACTTTAAACTAGTAAAAGTATCATCATCGGGCGGAGGTGAACGACACTACTCTTGTGTATGGAAATCAGTGTCGTCCGCATGTTCATCATCGCCAGTCTGCTAGCCATTGCCACCCTGTTGATAGAATCAAAAATAAAAATCATATTAGTCCGTATATATGTGAGAATTAACAAGGTAGCCTTAATTGAAAAAAATATAAACGATAAGAATACCTGAGTAGACGGGGCGGACGAAAAGCTTCCTCCAAGAGGGTAATCACCATCCAGAGTATCTCGTCGCTGAAAGTGTCGAACTGCTCCCGCGATAATCCCGTACTCTCTGCGGAGGCCCCTGCTATAATATCCTGAGCAATCTGGTAAAGACAAGAACTGGTAGGCAACTGCTGATGCCAAAAGACCGGATCGGTACGGAACCTATCCGACATGGCCCCTATCAGCTACTGGAAGATCTCGTCATCCAAGCTAGCGCCTGTATGAGATGGTTCGATATGTGCTCTCGGACGCTGGCGCTTGCTGGAGCCTATAAAAGGATACAAATTCGATTACTAATAATAATAAAATTTATTGTGATAAATTCGGATAATTTTGTGAAACATAAAAAATATTACCTCTAGGAAGTGTATATGCGGGTATTCTCAGCAGACCCAACACTCGATATCTGCCAGTACTGCTAGTAGGTGTGACACCCCCAAATCCGGGTACTCCACTCCCACAGGATTTGGTGCTCACTATCCAAAACTATTAAATTTAACTACCTATAATAAAGTATAAAGACATAATTTAAATAACTTAAACAATAATCTTTCCCATTAAAGGGTTACATCAACTTTAAACAATCCCATGTAATCTAACCTTAAACTATTACATAAGTCTGCAGAATACATCACAAAATAAATTAACTTTTATTATATAATTCATCCAGATAAATTCACATAGATCTTCAACACTTGGACATCTTGCCCTTTCCTTTGTTGGAAGATGGCACATCGATTTTCTCAACTTTAGCTGTAGTGTTTAAATGCAAGAGTGAGCAAACAATTGCTCACTGATATAAAGAATAATAATAATAACAACATGAGTTTGGAAAAAAATACTGAATAATGGTGAACTTGTTCTACGGATCAAAAATAGAAAACAAGATCGAGTTTAATATCTGAGGGTCTTAAGACCATGAACTATGTCCCCGGTAATTAGGTATTATTAACTCATCCTTAACAGTCATTTAGACTATACAGGCCCTTCTTTACGTACTTAGGAGGATCAACCCTTTGTACCATGTATTGTGCACAAACATCTAAACGTTACACATACATAATCCCCTATATTAGGGTTGTTCATCTTAGTTTGACTTTAGGATTTCCGCACTAAAGAAAGTTTAGCTCGGAAATAGCTTATCAGTGGTTCTAGAATTTTAGAACACTATTCAATTATAGATTAGACTGATCAATAAGGGTTTGCTTGCTTCTTGAAGGTTCTACACAATAATATAGAATTGAACAAGGTTATTTAAATGAAAGATTGAATAAAAACTATAGACATTTGAATAGACATGGTATATATGCAAAATACTACATCCAAAAGAGTTAGGAAAACCTCATTTGAAACAATGAATTAAAACAGTATATGCTTTGAATAACAATAACAAGAATTAGGAAAGTGAAACTTGCTTGATGTAACGAATTAGATTACAAGAGCTTGCATAATCATACACAAGATAGAATTAATAGGCTTGGTCAACTTTGATATAAGATTTGCATAATGATAATTTAGGACTAGAAAGCTTGCTTGACAATTACAAGATAACAGAATTATGAAACATTGCATTCATTACAAGAGAATGAAGTTAGGGAACTTACCTCGTGTGTAAGCTACACAAGTATAATAACGTTCACCAATTACCCTACACATACCATTGAAATTACAATACCAATTAGTTGTATTAACATTAGCTTTATAGGTTCAACCCACCATGTAAGCCATAACCTTTAACTTAATGTCTAATCATGTTGGTTAACCACCCTTACGAATCTGAAATCTCACTATCACCTAATTATAAGCTTTATTATTCACTTCTAACCCTTGTAAACATCAACTTTTATTCACTACTTAACTTGTTCAACTGATACTTTAAAATCTTCTCTTTTTGGTGACACCACACATAACCATCTGTTATTGTATCTTATATTATAATTCAACATCTTTATCATGCTTACTAAACTAGATTAGGTCTACATACTATGTTATGTAATTAACAAACACATACTGTCTCTGCTCAGGGCACGGTGCAGCTACACTGCCCCAAGCCTTGGCACCGACGCGGCTGCGCTGGTGCAAAATCTCAGAAGGCCATCCGGCGTAGCTGCACCATTCTGCCTTTGGTACCGGCACAGCTGCGCTAGTACACAGGCAGAAACTGCAGCAGCTTCTCCTGTTTTGCACCAACAATTCAATCTCCCAATTATCCAGTAACATGGACAAACCCAAAACCACATAACATTTACAATTAACCATTTCAACACCTAAAATATCATAACAACCAAAATTAGAGGATTAAAAACTGTGTTTCTACTAGTTTATCTATTTTCAATGCATTTAGCGAATTGATTCACCAAACCCTCATTTCTTAACCAAATTAAGCCATTCCAACTACGTTGTTTTCGTTTCTTGATGTACTATCATAACCTTCAACCAATTCACAGATTCTATCAAGTATTAGACATGAAATTTTGGACTTAAACAAGTCATTTTACATAAACATAACACTGTTATTTAATTTTCTTCCTACAACCCAATTTCATGTATTTGATTACCAACAATTGTGTATATATTGACAATAACAGATTATAAAATTATGCATACATGTTTGTACCGCAATCTAACGTGACTATCAATTCACAGAGAATAATCACTGAAAACCCAAAATATGGACATTAAGAGTAAAGTATACCTTTAATCCTTGATTGTATGTTAGGAAAAGATGGTGACAAGGTTTAGCAATCCTTCTCCTTCCTCTTGACAATCTCAGAGAATCCTCTCTGAAAACCACTTTGTTTTCTCTCATGCTCTGTGTTCTCTCTTAGCTTAGGATATAATACGCAAATGAATAAACTGATATAGGCATAATCCACGTACTCACGTACTTCAATTTTAAAACCCAAATAGGCCGCGTCTGTTCAAATAAGCCAAAGGCCACGAGGCCTTGTTTGGCTATACTTAATTTATTTTTCTAATTTATTTTAATAATATTTATATTATATGATTCCATGTGTCACAGTTCAATTTAGTTAATTTAAATAACGTACAATAATAATTATAATAATTATAATTTTCATTATAATTATACTTTATACTTAATAAATCATTACGTATCTAATTTAATTATTAATCGCTCTTAAAAGCCTATGCTTTCTAGCAAATGTCCCAAATGACGTCAAGGAAAGTATAAATCAGCTGCTGGGTATACCGATTGGAGTTCTTCCAATTAGATTTCTTGGAGTTCCCCTCATCTCTTCTAAACTTACACATTCCGACTGCCAGCCTCTGATTCACAGAATCACCGCGAGAGTCACTTCATGGACTTCCCGCTACCTCTCCTATGCCGGCAGAGTGCAGTTGATAAAATCAGTGCTATTTGCCATTCAATCGTACTGGGCAACCCACTTTATCTTGCCTAAATCGGTAATGCGTGCAATCCAATCTATAATGTGCAGATTCTTTTGGAAGGGCTCCTCTCTTCTAAGGTATGGTTCTAAAGTCGCTTGGAAGGATTTGTCTACCCCCTATGCGGAGGGAGGCCTGGCTATAAAAAATCTTGCCGATTGGAACTCAGCCCTCATTTTATCCCATTTGCTCAGAGTTATTTCCCCTTCCCCAACTTCCTTATGGGCAAAGTGGGTCAAAGCCTCAGTTCTTCCAAAGATTAATTTCTGGCATTGTTCTACTCCATCGGACTGCTTCTTGGATTTGGCGTAAGATTCTTAAACTGCGGCCTTTAGCTTTAAATTTTCTTATCTATAAAGTTGGGAATGACAATTCTTTTAGGTTCTGGCATGACCCATGGTTGAATGGCCAAGCATTAAGCCCTTCTCCGTATCTGCTTTCCAACTCACGAATCCCAGTAAACGCTCCTGTCTCTTTTGTCATTTCCTCGGGAGCCTGGGCATTACCGGCAAGCAACCATCATGAAGTGCAACAACTCCGAGGTCTTATTACTTCTCTTCCTGCGCCGACTGCTGCCGATGACAAGATCTTATAGGAATCTTGTGAGCTAAAATATGTCAAGGCCTCTCTCATTTGGGAATCTATTCGGACACGTGCTCCGCTAGTTCCATGGGCTGCTCTGCTATGGCATTCTCTTCACGTTCCAAGATTTTCCTTTACTCTCTGGCTTGTTCTTCGGCAAAAATTACCCACGAATGACAGATTTTCTAGCTATTCCAGCTTCCGCCAACTGACTTTCCCCCTCTGGGATTCCCATGTGGAAACATTCCCTCACTTGTTCTTCGAATGCCCCTATTCTTCCTATGTTCTCTCCTCTACTTTAGCAGTGGGTGCCTGGACTAATGCTCCTATGAATTGGGACAACCTTGTGGACTACATTATCCAATATCGAGGGAGCAAACTCAGGTCGGATATTCTAAAGCTGGTTCTCTCCACTACAGTATACAAAATCTGGTCAGTCAGGAACTCCATTGTCCATAACAAAACCAAGATGCCTATGGGGGTTTTCTCTAGGGAGATAACCAATGTCATTAAGGCTAGGTTATCTTCTTCCTCTGTTTTTTCTAAAAAAGTCCAAAATAAGCCCAACCTGTGGAGGTGGTTGTAGGGTTAGGTTCTTTTTCACGGGGTGTCGGCAGTTCCGCCGCTTCGGTGCTGCCGGGAGAGCAGGTGGCTGGGCCTGTCTCAGTAGCGAATGTTAGCTATTGCTTCGGCTGGGGTTCTTTGGACAAGATCAGAGTTGGCAGTGACTCTCCGGCACTCGCCCATGTTACTCAGCTTGGTCATTATAGGGGATGGCCTACGCGCCTCTGGCCACTGGTTCAATCTAAGCTTCGGGGTCTGCCTAAGCTTCGGGCAGGTCAGGTGTTAGGTAGTTCGGCCTCAGGGGTTAGCTTCGAGGTTGTGGGTTTCAGTTCTTCTGCAGGGTTCGGCTTGCTGGCTCTAGCAGCATCTTCAGCTCGTTGCTGTTTGCGATGGTAGTTCGGCTTCTCTGGCAGTTCGGTCTCTTTTGTAGTAGGGTTCGGCTCCAGGGTCAATGACGTGCTGGCTCGGTCTCTTGGCACGGTCACGTGGCCCGGCTAGGGGGGTTTGCTGGTTTCGGTTTTGGGGCTTGGGGACCCCTCAATGGCTTCGGGGGGGGGGGGGGGCTTTGTTTGATAGAGCGCTGGTTACTGTCTTCCGGTTTCGGGCTTCGGTGCTCCCTCTTCAGTACGGCAGTCCAGTCTTGAGAGGTTCGGGCTTCGGGGCTCACAGATTTGGAGCTGGGGGGGGGGGTGAGTGTTCATTGGTTTCGGGTTCATGGCGCTCGCAGTTCATTCAAGGGTTCAGCATTCTCATCTTCGGCTGCTTCGGGTGTCGGCTGGCGCTCAGTTCGGATTGGTTCGTTGTTGTTTTCAGTCCGGACTGGTTCGGATGCTGCCTCCTTCCGGATTGGTTAATGTTTCGACTTATGGGGTCAGTGAAGGGCTAGTTTATCTGGGCTGGTAGGTTAGGCTTATATGGTTCGGCCTCTCTGAACCGCAGCTCCTTCTAGGCTTCGGGATCTTCAGTTCAGCCTCTTAGGTGTTGACAGCTTCAGTCTGTTCGGCAGCTGCTTCAGTTCGGTTGATTCTGTTGTCTTCTGCAGTTCTGTCTGTAAATGGCAGTTTTACAGTTTCATTTCGTCACCAGATTGTTTCATTTGGATGCTTAGTTTCAGCTGATTGGTTGTTTAGGCTTCGGCTTGCTTCTTTTGCCTGCAGCTCTGTTTTGTAATGTTCCTTGTTGCTTTGGCTTGGTTGTTAGTCTTTAGTTGTCCATTTTGGGGGTTGTCCCATGTGGTTCACCTAAAACTTCTGGGGTATGCCCTTTGTGATTGTTTTATCTCTTTTTCTTCTCAATATACAAACAAATTAGCGAAAAAAAATATTTAATTATTAAACTGTACTAGAACATTATTTTATTTTATTTTATTATTTTCTTAAATATTAAATGATTCATTTAATTTAATTATTTCATTAGATTAAATCCTCAAATAATAAAATTTCCATTAATCGATTTAATTACTAAATTAGTGCACCACAATTTCATCAATTATTTATTTTTCTCAATAAATAAATTTATTAAAAATATTTATTTAATTCAATAAATATTTAAATTAATTAAAAAATTTCTCGATCGTTATAGTAGGGGGATCCTGAGACGCGACCCATAGTCTCAGCTCCTCATGTAATATCTGAGATTATTATGTAATTTACTAATTATCAATAAATGAATTTATGTGAAACTCTTGTGTGAATTTCTATTATTAGATGTATATGTGTTATACATACATTTTTAATTTTAAGTCATGTGATGAGGTATGTGTAAATGGTTGGTTTAGATGAATTTAACTATTTGAGTTAGTTATGTAATTAAATTGATTAATTGCGTGGGAGGGGATTAAAACATGAGATTGATTTCGGAGTGGAATTTAGAGACGTGGACTGTGTATTTGAATCAGGAACGTTGAAATTAGTCAAGATAGACTGTAACCACAAAATGTGTCGCGGTTGACTTTTTGGTCAAAGTCAACCGATTGACTTTTTCAGGTAAAAACTCAACCACAAATTTCGGAGGCTAATTTGACGAAACGGATAGTCCCATGACGTCCAGAATGTCGATTTAGTAGGAATTGATATTAGTATCAAAATGATTGGCTACGTAGGGCAAAATGGTCAAAATAATTTATTAAATGATTAAATTAATTATCTTAATATTTTATTAAGGGAGTGCATCAGCTGTGGGGCCCATGGGTCAACTAAATTAGGACAAGAGAGGGATTATTAGTATTATAAGGTAATGAGGGGGAAGGGAGTTACAAACCCTTTACAAATCCAAGACTCTTCCTTTTCTATAACCCACACCCCATACTAAATTGAATTTATACAGTATACTTAATACATATAACTTATATTGGAGATGGAAGGGCTGGAAAAATTGTAATAACCCAATATTTTCCATATAATTAAATAAGAAATTTTGCATATAAATTTTTTTATATAAAGGTGGGAATATGTGCAAAGTAATGCATATGTACCTATGTGATAAATAAAATTTATTTATTACATGAATAATTATAAATAATTTCTTTTTAAGAATTATTGATCATTATAGATTATGTTCTTATAATAAATTAATTTTGTAATAAAAATAGTTATTATTTATTTTCTGTGAATATATGATTATTAGGAATATATGGTAGAATATTGATTACTTGGTAATTAATTAATAATATGTGATTACTATTATTTGCAATATATCTAAAAATATAATAAAAATTATATGGATAATTAATGATTATGGAGATCCATAAATACATTATCCGATGATGATTGAAGTAATTAATTTTGGTGTTAATTAATCAAGGAAGTGAATAATTTATTTAATTGACATAAATAATAAGTTATTAATATAATAATATTAGATTAACGGTTATGTGCATGTGAGCAATATTACGACTATACTATATAGCATAGTGTGACTTTTATGTGACTATATATTAAGTTCTATGAAACTATATTGTATGAAGCAATGTGATTATGCAAATTAAAACTATATGGTATGAATACATCATTAAGGTGTATGTGACAAAATGTATGTGGGTATATATTAAAATAATATACCATGAACATATTGTAAGCGATTATTTTTAATAAAGTATACCGGTGTGATAAAAATTATACATGTACTATATGTATGTTACATTTCCATATTACATCTACTACTTTGAAATATTAAATATGTAAATCATATTGTGGCACTAAGTTATAATGTATGGTTGATATGTGTATACAATATAGCATAAAAATAAGAGTTGTGTATAAGTATATGGTCTAATGTTGCAAGAAGTGCTGAGTTAATTTGCTTGTCCCAAAACTTGTAACGCCCTAGAAAATCGAACATTTTGTAAATACTTTTAATAATGAATAAAATAATATTATTTATTATTATTCTGTGTTAGTAAGATGTTTGTCATTCTATAACCTAGAAAGGTCGGAAAATTGTAGTATTTTTAACTACGTGGGAGAATTAAAGTGTTTGGATTTCTAAAACGAAAATAAAAGTTTTTCGAGAAATTTTCTGAAAAACACTATTCATCAATTTCTGCTCGGAAATTATTTTTGAACTTCCAAGAAATACGTAACGTTACAATATCAAGGTGAGATGGATTATGTAATAATAATCTAAGTATGGAAAACGTAATATTTCGCATGCGGACTTAATTTGAGAACGTTAGGAATATTAAATGTTAAGAAGAAAGTGTAAGGATGGTATGATACGTATGTATTGTATAAGGTATTGAATACGAGGTATTGTACGAATATGTATAAATAATGAGATAACGTATATTACGAATTAATATACGAACTAGAATACGAGAATTATACATATAGTTTATGATATAAGGCTTTTTAGCCAAATTTTTTTTCCGCTAATTTGTTTGTATATTGAGAAGAAAAAGAGATAAAACAATCACAAAGGGCATACCCCATATGTTTTAGGTGAACCACATGGGACAACCCCCAAAATGGACAACTAAAGACTAACACCAAGCCAAAGCAACAAGGAACATTACAAAACAGAGCTGCATGCAAAAGAAGCAAGCCGAAGCCTAAACAACCAATCAGCTGAAACTAAGCATCCAAATGAAACAATCTGGTGACGGAATGAAACTGCAAAACTGCCAGTTGCAGATAAAACTGCAGAAGACAACAGAATCAACCGAACTGAAGCAGCTGCCGAACAGACTGAAGTTGTCAGCACCTAAGAGATGAACTGAAGATCCCGAAGCCTAGAAGGAGATGCGGGGCAGAGAGGTCGAACCATACAAGCCTAACCTACCAGCCCAGATCCCTCAGCTTCCCAAGGCTAAAACCAAGGAGCCGAAACCAAGCTACAAACTAGCCCTTCACTGACCCCATAAGTCGAAAACATTAACCAATCCGGAAGGAGGCAGCATCCGAAACCAGTCCGGACTGACAACAACCAATCCGAACTGAGCGCCAGCCGACACCCGAAGCAGCCGAAGATGAGAATGCTGAACCCTTGAATGAACTATGTGCGCCATGAAGCCGAAACCAATGAACACTCACCTCCCCAGCTCCAAATCCGTGAGCCCCGTAGCCCGAACCTCTCAAGACTGGACTGCCGTACCGAAGAGGGAGCACCGAAGCCCGAAACCGGAAGACAGCAACCAGTGCTCTAGCAATCGAAGCCCCCCCGAAGCCATTGAGGGGTCCCCAAGCCCCAAAAACAAAACCAGCGAACCCCCCTAGCCGGTCCACGTGACCGTGCCAAGAGACCGAGCCAGCCCGACATTGACCCTGGAGCCGAACCCTACTACTGAAGAGACCGAACTGCCAGAGAAGCAACGAGCTGAAGATGCTGCTAGAGCCAGCAAGCCGAACCCTGCAGAAGAACTGAAACCCATAACCTCGAAGCTAACCCTGAGGCCGAACTCCCTTACACCTGACCTGCCCAACCCTTAGGTAGACCTCGAAGCTTAGGCAGACCCCGAAGCTGAGATTGAACCAGTAGCCAGAGGCGCGTAAGGCCATCCCTATAATGACCAAGCTGAGTAACATGGGCGAGTGCCGGAGAGTCACTGCCAACTCTGATCTTGTCCAAAGAACCCCAGCCGAAGCAATAGCTAACATTCGCTACTGAGACGGGCCCAGCCACCTGCTCTCCCGGCTACACCGAAGCGGCGGATCTGCCGTCACCCCGTGAAAAAAGAACCCAGCCCTACAACCACCCCCAGAGGTAGGGCTTATTTTGGACTTTTTTAGAAAAAACAGAGGAAGAAGATAACCTAGCCTTAATGACATTGGTTATCTACCTAAAGAGAACCCCCATAGGCATCTTGGTTTTGTTATGGACAATGGAGTTCCTGACTGACCAGATTTTGTATACTTTAGTGGAAAGAACCAGCTTTAGAATATCCGACCTGAGTTTGCTCCCTCGATATTGGATAATGTAGTCCACAAGGTTGTCCCAATTCATAGGAGCATTAGTCCAGGCACCCACTGCTAAAGTAGAGGAGAGAACATAGGAAGAATAGGGGCATTCGAAGAACAAATGAGGGAATGTTTCCACATGGGAATCACAGAGGGGGAAAGACAGCTGGCGGAAGCTGGAATAGCTAGAAAATCTGTCATTCGTGGGTAATCTTTGCCGAAGAGCAAGCCAGAGAGTAAAGGAAAATCTTGGAACGTGAAGAGAATGCCATAGCAGAGCAGCCCATGGAACTAGCGGAGTACGTGGCCGAATAGATTCCCAAATGAGAGAGGCCTTGACATATTTCAGCTCACAAGATTCCCATAAGATCTTGTCATCGGCAGCAGTCGGCGCAGGAAGAGAAGTAATAAGGCCACGGAGTTGTTGCACTTCATGATGGTTGCTTGCCGGTAATGCCCAGGCTCCCGAGGAAATGACAAAAGAGACGGGAGCGTTTACTGGGATTCGTGAGTTGGAAAGCAGATATGGAGAAGGGCTTAATGCCTGGCCATTTAACCATGGGTCATGCCAGAATCTAAAAGAATTGCCATTCCCAACTTTATAGATAAGAAAATTTAAAGTTAAAGGCTGCAGTTTAAGAATCTTACGCCAAATCCAAGAGCAGTCCGATGGAGTAGAACAATGCCAGAAATTAATCTTTGGAAAAACTGATGCTTTGACCCACTTTGCCCATAAGGAAGTTGGGGAAGGGGAAATAACTCTGAGCAAATGGGATAAAATGAGGGCTGAGTTACAATCGGCATGATTTTTTATAGCCAGGCCTCCCTCCGCATAGGGGGTAGACAAATCCTTCCAAGCGACTTTAGAACCATACCTTAGAAGAGAGGAGCCCTTCCAAAGGAATCTGCACATTATAGATTGGATTGCACTCATTACCGATTTAGGCAAGATAAAGTGGGCTGCCCAGTAGGATTGAATGGCAAATAGCACTGATTTTATCAACTACACTCTGCCGGCATAGGAGAGGTAGCGGGAATTCCATGAAGTGACTCTCGCGACGATTCTGTGAATCAGAGGCTGGCAGTCGGAGTGTGTAAGTTTAGAGGAGATGAAGGGAACTCCAAGAAATCTAATTGGAAGAACTCCAATCGGTATACCCAGCAGCTGATTTATACTTTCCTTGACATCATTTGGGACATTTGCTAGAAAGCATAGGCTTTTAAGAGCGTTGGGGATTAATCCGGAGAACATTTAGAATGATTGGATGCTCGAGTGGATGATGGAAACAGATGACAAGTCTCCATGGCAGAACATTATAATATCATCCGCGAAACATAAATGAGTAATGTTGCATGGTTCTGTTTTCCAATGGAACTTGAAATTCGACAGGAGAGTTTCCTTATTCAGAATCATAGATAATACTTCCATGGCTAAAGCAAACAGGTAAGGGGACAGAGGATCTCCTTGACGAAGACCCCTTGCTCCCTCAAAGTAGCCGGCAAGGGAGCCATTGACTTTAACAGAATACATTGGCGTTGTGATGCACTCTCTAATCCAGTTTATAAAAATGGGTAGAATCTGAAGCAAACTCAGCAGGTCTAGAAGAAAACACCAGTCAACTGTGTCAAAAGCCTTCCTGATATCAATTTTTAGAGCACACCTTGTCGGACCAGATAGGCGATGATAGTTTCTGAACAGCTCCTGAGCAAGTAGAATATTATCGCTAATACTTCTACCCGAGAAAAAAGCTGACTGAGCATTGTCTATAATGGACGGGAGGACTAGTTTTATCCTATTGGCAAGAATCTTTGCTATACATTTGTAAATTGTGTTGCAACAAGAAATGGGTCTGAAGTCTGCCATATTGGAAGGGTTTTCTGTCTTCGAGATCAAAGCTATGACCGTAGCATTCACTCCCCTTGGGAGGAGACCGGTTCTGAAGAAAGAGTGGACAGCAGCAGTGAAGTCTCGACCGATTGTATCCCAGCAGTGAAGGAAGAAGTTAACATTGAAACCATCAGGCCCCGGGATCTTATTCTGTTTCATGGACTGAAGGACCGCCTTAATTTCAGAATCAAGGATTGGAGTGGTTAAAGCAGCTTCCTGGGATGGAGAGATCCTCTTAGAAATAAATTTTTTAAGATCATCACGCCCCGGATAGGATGAAGGGGATGATCCCAAAAGATCCTGGTAATATACCACCGCTACCTGTTGGATACCTTGTTGGTCCTCAATCAAGTCACCCGAGTTGTTGAAGATAGAAAGAATTTTGTTGTGGTTCCAGTTACTCTTAATGACAGTTGCAAAGAACTTAGTGTTTTTATCTCCCTGGGCTAGCCAAATTGCTCTAGATTTCTGGAGCATGAGGGATTCTTCAAGAGCCATTGCTTTCCATAAAGATTGGATAGCTGACGATTCTTGAGCTAATAAAAGAGGGTTCAAGGGATTAGCCTAGAGAGACATTTGGACGGAGTCCAGAAGACCTTTAGCCAATTAAGTGAGACTTGTAGGATTGTTAATAAATTGGTAGATTCCAATAAGAATTGAATGTGCAAGCCCAAGTAATTAGTAAGCTAAAGCCCATAGTAACTTAATGTAAGCCCAAAGGTTTAAGATAAGCTAAGTGGATTAAAGCCCAAATTATGATCCATTGGATAATTAGGATCCATGGTGCAACCCATGGATAGACTTGATGGGCAAGAACCTTATGTGGTGATCAATAAATTAATGTGGCTAACAAGTTTACTTAGAGCTTAAGATATGAATAGAAAGGAGGTTAGTAAGGAGGTGGGATGTGTTATTGACCCTAATGCCCTCACCTTGTCAAGCCTATAAATAGAGGAAGTTTGCTAGACATTTGTTCATTATTCAAAACACTAACAACTTCTAAATATAAAGTAACCTATTGGTTAGAGAGAATAAGCACTTTTAAGTCAAAAGCTTCCTTTGTTAGATTTTCCAAGAAGAAGAACTAGTTCATCAAAGGTAATGATCTTGTGTCCAATATTCTTCCATCTCTATCATTGTAGGATGATAAGAGAAGTGTAATGAAATAAACATGTATGTTAAGAACATATAAGAATTTATTAATGAATGGACTTAAGCCAAGGGAAAAATGTGACTTCTCTCTCTAGAAACCGTTCTCTGCCTTCTTTCTTCCTTCTGTATCTTGGCTTTCTTCTCTTCTTCGTTCCTGTGTCCGATTACTGGTATGGTGGATTTCTCCCACCTCTCGGGGGGAAACTCTTTGAGTAGCTCGTCTTGGGTGAGCTCATCTGATGTGGGGGGCTCTTTGCCCTGCGTGGACTCCTCGGCTGAGTCTGCTTCTTTGGCTGGGTCGGCTTTTAGGCCTATTCCCGAAGCTGCTGTTAGCCCTAATTCTTTAGTCGTTGAGCCGGTCATGGCTGAATCTGAAGCTAACCCCTGCTATGTTCCAGTTGAATCCGATGATTCAGATGCCAATAGTGACGTTGAAGCAAGACTAGGGCTTAAGCACGGGTCTGCTTTAAAGGAGATCTTTAGTGCGGCTCAGCATTTTTCGAGCAGTGGTCATGTAGAAGCTGCTGATGAGCGTAAGAAGAACAATACTTTGCTGGAGTTTATTCTCTCTAAGGGGTTCAATATCCAGGAGGTTTCCCAGTTTGCTAATAGAGGTCGGCATTCATGTCAGATGAACGAGCATGATATGTTTGTTTTAAATCCTATGAGAGAGGGCTGCTCTGGTTTGAAGCCAATGGGTTCTGGTATGGAAACTGGTCCTGATGTAGCCGGGTTAGAAGAAGGGGAGCTGCCTTGTTCGTCTAAGTCTGATGGTGCTGCAGCTGGGGTTAGGATTGGTTCGCCAGTGGGTTCGCCAGTGTCTTCTAAGTTGGTGGAGAACAATGAGGCAGTGGCTTTTGGGGCTGGCTTAGCTGGTCTTTCGGGTTCTCCTTGTGTCCTGAAGAAATCTTGGTGTTCCGTCGTGGCTCAGGACTCTCCTAAACCAGGTCTGGCTCTAGACTTTTTTCCTCCTTCTCCTCCTGCTAATGGTAATGGTGCTATTACCATTAAGCCTCCTCCTGAGGTACTTCTGCTAGGAAATAAGATGTGGAGCTCTTGCCTTGTTGGTAGTTTTATCCACTCGAGGCTTCCCTTCAAGCTTGTGGAAGAAATGGTTCATAAATTGTGGGATAAATTTGGTTTGCTTAAGGTGTTTCTCCAGGATAAGGGGCTGTTTATTTTCAAGTTCCCTTCTCATGTAGAACGGGACAATGTTCTTGCTTTGGGACCGTGGTATATATCTAACAAGCTTCTTTGTCTTAAACGTTGGAAGGAGGGAATGGATTTCCAGTCGGAAGCTTGTACTCAAGTCCCGGTTTGGGTCAAGTTTCATAATGTCCCTATGTCATACCTCTCGGCTCCTGGATTGAGCTATCTTGCTAGCGGTATTGGCAGGCCTCTGGCTGTGGATAAGTTAACTGAAAAACTTGAACCTATGAACTTTGCTAGGATGTGTGTTGATATCTCCTCATCTTCTAATTTTCCCCCGAGCCTGGATGTTGTTGTCCTAGACGAGGAATCCAGAGAGGAGAAAGTTGTGGTGGTTAAAGTTGAATATCAAAATAGGCCTCAATTATGCTCGCATTGTAAGTCTTTCGGGCATTCTTTAGTTCGATGTCCTAATGCAAACTATAAGTGGGTTCCCAAAGTCCCTTCCCTGCCTCCTGAGTTTGAGGCTTCTGGTTCTGTAGGTGTGCCCGTGGCTACCAATATTCATCCTGTGGGAAATTCTGATTGCTGGACTATAGTTACTAAAGGTCCCAAGCCGCTGGTTGGCCCATCTGTTCTTAAGGGTTCTCTGTTATCCTCATCTGGACCTTGTCCTAACCAATATAATCCTTTCTCTCAATTGGATGGAGGCTCCTGTGAGAGCTTTTCCGACACTGATAATACCCCTATCCCCAACCCGCTTGTGGATAAGTTGAAACAAATTGATGAGAAGGAGGTCAAGGATCTTAAGCACAAAGCCAGATTATCTAAGGATGTTAGTCAAGCTTCAAAGAAGAAGATCAAGGGAGGGGGGAGCAGGACTCCCTCAGCTTAATATTTATTTAGTTTTATGTTAAATTTTTGCTCTATGAATATTAGAGGTGTAAATATGTCTCCTAAGCAGGATAGTGTCCGGGCTATTATTAAGTCTCATAGTCTTTCTTTTGTTGGCCTGGTTGAAACCAGGGTCAAGTGTCATAAAGCCAATTCCATATCTAAAGCTATTTGTAGGAATTGGAAGTGGCATTTTAACTATGAGCACCATGTTAATGGTCGTATTTGGG
The DNA here is from genome assembly GCA_020205505.1 of Panax japonicus. Taxonomy (NCBI): domain Eukaryota; kingdom Viridiplantae; phylum Streptophyta; class Magnoliopsida; order Apiales; family Araliaceae; genus Panax; species Panax japonicus. The sequence goes on along the minus strand of CM035112.1, from coordinate 23,840,288 downwards.
TTGGTTGGGACCCTAGCCTTTGGAATGTAAATATTATTTCTAAGTCTTCTCAATTTATTCATTGTTATATTTCTTCTGTGAGTCTTCATTTCCATTCCTTTGTTACCATCATATATGGGCTCAATACCCCAGCTGAGCGTAAAGATTTGTGGAAAGATATAAAGGTGTTTGCTGCTTCTATTGATAAACCCTGGACTCTTTTGGGGGACTTCAATGTTGTTCAATCTCTTTCTGAAATTGAGGGAGGGGCTGGTTTGTGGGATTATGGGATGCAAGATTTCAAAGATTGGCTTACTGATCTGCATTTGGTTGATCTGAGGGCTGTGGGTCCTTCTCTCACATGGTGGGATTCTCATGTTCCGAATCCTACTTTCAAGAAACTTGATAGAGCTTTGGTCAATCATCTCTGGTTGGACTCTTATCCTAATGCTCTTGCCAAATTTACCCCCCGGGAGCTATCTGACCATTGTCCTGTTGTTATTAATTCTGGTTTGGTTATGCCTTACAGCCCTAAGCCTTTTCAATTCTTTAATTTTATGACTGGGCTGGATAACTTTCATGAAGTTGTGCAGTCAGCTTGGAGCACTCCGTGTTTTGGGGACCCCTTGCAGATTCTTGCGGGAAAGCTTAAAGTGGTTAAAAGGGCTTTGATTGATCTGAACAAGCTTAATGGGAACCTTGCTTCGAATGCTGAGCTTTTAAGGGCGAGTCTTCATGCTACTCAGATGGCCCTTGCTTCTAATCCTACTGACTCAACTCTCCTTGATCTTCAGACATCCCAAACTTCCTGCTTGTGGGCTGCTCTCATTTGTGAAGAGAAGCTGATAAAACAAAAATCTAGAATCCAATGGCTTAAGGAAGGGGATAAGAATACTGGTTACTTCCATAACCAAGTTAAGAATCGATGGAATCAGAATAAGATCTTGGCTATTGAGAACTCTGAAGGTGAATTGTGTTCTAGTCAGAAGGAAGTCCAAAGTATTGCTGTTGACTATTTCAAATCTCTTTTAGGAACTCAATCTCGGGTTGAGGGCCAATTTCTTGATTGGGAGGTTGATGAGCATAACTGTGTCTCCCCTACTCAAGCTCTGTTACTTGAAAGGGCTGTTTCAGATGCCGAAATTTTGAGCACTTTAAAGCACATGAAGCAGAATAAAAGCCCTGGTCCGGATGGGTTTAATGTGAATTTCTTCATCCACACCTGGGACATTGTTGGAAAGGTTTTTACCAATGCTGTTCAATCCTTCTTTCGGCAAGGCTGTTTGCTCCGTGGTACTAATTCTACTGCGATCGTTCTGGTGCCAAAAATCTCTAACCCCACTTCTATGAATGATTATAGGCCCATTTCCTGTTGCAATACTACCTATAAATGCATCTCCAAGATTATTGCTGTTCGTCTTAAATGTATCCTCCCGACTCTTATTTCTCCTAACCAATCGGCCTTTATTCCGGGAAGGAGAATTGGGGACAACATTCTTTTGGCCCAAGAGTTATTCAGGAACTACCACCGCCCTTCGGGTCCGGCCAGATGTGCGTTGAAAATTGACTTGAGGAAAGCTTTTGATTCTATTTCTTGGGACTTCTTATTAGCTGCCCTTAAGTACTTTAAGTTCCCTCCTAAATTTTTGTATTGGATTAAGGCATGTATTACTACGACAAGTTTTTCTGTGAAGGTTAATGGAGCTCTGTGTGGCTATTTCAAAGGGGCGAAAGGTCTAAGGCAAGGTGACCCGTTGTCTCCCTATCTTTTCGTTATTGTTATGGAGGTCCTTTCTACTATGCTCGCGAAGGATTCTAAGCTTCCTGCTTTTAAGCATCATTGGAAAACGAGTCAACTTTCTCTTACTCACCTTTGTTTTGCGGATGACCTTATCATTTTCTGCCATGGAGACCTTAATTCGGTAATGATTGTTAAGCAGTGTCTTGAGAAATTTGCCTCTTGTTCGGGTTTACACACTAATGCTTCGAAAAGTATGTGTTTCTTATCTCATGTTCCTCCTGAAACGGCTGATTCTATTATCCTTACTTTGGGTTTCCAGTTAGGGATCTTCCCTGCTAAGTTTCTGGGAGTTCCCTTGTTAACCTCCAAGTTAAGTCTCGCGGATTGTCAACCTCTACTTGATAAGGTTAAAGCCCGAATAAGCTCGTGGACTAACAGATTTCTGTCATATGCTGGTAGACTTCAACTGATTAAATCTGTTATTTATGGCATCCAAGCTTATTGGTCTTCTCATTTCATTCTCCCGGCTGCAGCCTTAAAAGATCTCCAATCTTCTATGTCCAGATTTTTATGGAAAGGTCCCTCTATGCAGAAGTTTGGGTCCAAGGTTGCCTGGAACAAGATTTCTCTGCCTGCTTCGGAAGGGGGCCTCGCTATTAGGAATCTTGAAGAGTGGAACAAAGCGTTGATCATGTTGCATCTCTGGAACGTCATTAATCCTTCTTCTATTTCTATTTGGGCCTCTTGGGTTCGTGTTGTTCATCTTAAGAACAACTTTTTCTGGACTTCTCCTATTCCTAATGATTGCTCCTGGATTTGGAGAAAAGTGCTTCAACTTAGGGGCCTAGCTCGCAGATTCATTTCCTTTAGCATTGGTAATGGGGCTAACACTAGTCTCTGGTTTGATCCGTGGCTGGGGGATCCTTTGGCCTCTTCTGTGCACTCCCCCTTAATTGTAAATTCGGGTCTTGGTCCTACTGCTTCTGTTAGTAGTATCATTGTTGATTCTGTTTGGGTTCTCCCTAATTCCAATTATTGCGAGGTTATGGAGTTCAGGTCCTCTTTTGATTGTTCTAGGAGTTGTAATTCGGCACGTCATGATGAGCTTATCTGGGATGGTATTGGTGCTAAGGACGTGAAAGCCTCTACTTTTTGGCGTTCCATTCGGCGAGTTGGGGCTACTGTTAGGTCGCAAAGTTTAGTATGGCATAAGCTTGTGCCTCCTCGTCATTCTTTCCTTCTTTGGCTTGCATTCCATAATGGGCTTCGAACTCGGGATAGGCTTCTCCTATTTGGGCTTACTGTTGATCCCTTTTGTGTTCTTTGTTCCAAAGATAGGGAAACATTTCAGCACTTATTTTTCCACTGTAGTTACTCCTTTCAGATTCTGGTAGCGGTCCTTAGGAGATGTGGTTGGAGAGGCTTGAGTCGTAGTTGGGCTTCTATAACCGATTTTATTTCTGACTGCTCTTGCCCCAAATTTCTTAATAGCCTTCTGCATTTTGGTTTTGCTGTTGTGGTCTATAGAATTTGGCAAGAACGGAATGCTAGAATATTTTCTCAAGTAGCAACCCCTGCTCGGATCATTATCCGAGATATTATTCACATTCTTAAGTGTGGTCTCCACACTAATACTCGGTTTCAAAAAATTAAAGCAAAGGTTTTATATCAACATCTGGCTCTGTAATTTTCTGAGCTGGATTCTCGATGTTTCTGGTGTGGTTCTGTTGTTTGGGCCTCGGGAGGCTGTGCATGGATTCTGGTCGCGGCTGTGTGGTGGGATGTGCTGCTGGCTTTGTTTTGGCTATGCTGGATTTCCCGGTTCCTGCTGGGTGGGTGCATTGGGGGATTTTGGGTTGGTGCTGTCTTCAGCTGCTTAGGGAAGATATGTTTGTTGTGCTTCAGCTGCTGGGTCTGCCTGCTTCAGCTGAGTCCATTTTGTGTAGGCATGGTTTGTTTGGTTATGCTGGTTTTATCTGTTTTATCTGATTTGCAGCTTTAGGCGGGTGCTAGTTGGTTGTTGTGTTGTGCCTGGTCTGCTTTCATTGTGCTGGGGCTGTTTTGGGTTTTGGTATGCTGTTCTCTTTGGTTTGCTGGGTTATGCCTACTGATGCTGGCTCATCCTCGTCTGGAGCAGTGGCAGTCATAGTTGTGCCTCTGCCATCAGTAGTGAGGCAGCTGCTACTGTGCGTCCCTTCTGCTGTTATGGATTTTGGTTCTGCTGTTGCAAGATGTCTGGTATTGTTGATGTTGCTGTCTGCTTGGTCTAGTGCTGCAGTTGGTCTGGCTTTTGCTGTGGTGGCTTTGTGCAACTGTTCTGCTGTGGGGGTCTGCTGGTGCTTCTCTTGTCTGTTGTGGGGGGCAAATGCTCTGTTGTAGGCATGGGGTCTACAGGTGGTATGCATGAAGGGGTCTGCTGGTGCATCTCTAGTCTGTTGCTACTGGGATCTAGACTGCCAAGTGTGGCTGCTGCACAGTATAATTTGGCCAGCTGCTGCTGTTTTGCTTAATATTCTATGTTGTCTGATCTGGGATGGTTGGCATGGGGTTCTGTAGTATGGCTTCTGCTGCTGCTAGGTTTTTGTCCATGTTATGAAGCTGTATTATTGTGGTTGGTCATTTCTGCCCAAGTGGGGCTTCTTTGATGATTCCGGATGACTGATTAGATTTTTTCTCTGGGTCTGTTATGGTCATCTTGTTAAGCAATTGTAGTTTGGTTGGTTTGTACTAACATTAATTGTTAGTGTTGTTAGGCTTCGGGCCTGCAGTCGTCTATAGTCAAGACATCATATGGCCTGTCGTATGATGTCTATGCTATACTCTGATTGGGGTTACCCATGTTTTTTGTAATTTCTTTTCTTTCAATACAGTTTAAATTTAGCAAAAAAAAAAAAAAAAAAAAAAAAGACTTAAGCCAAATAAGTTATGAATAAGCAACTTAAACCTAAATAAGTTATGAACTTATGATGAACTAGTAATATGTTTTGTCATATGAAGCTAGTATGTTGGATAAGATATGAGAGCATTGAGTAAAGGACTTAAATCAATAATAAGTCATAAGTAAATGAAATCATGAAAGTTATAAGTTGATAAGCCATGAACTTATGAAGAATAAGTTAAAACCTAATTTGAAAATAAGTTAATGTGATAAGTAGTTTGAAATGTTTATATGATGGTTAGAATCCATTTAGAATAATAATTAAATCGTTAGTAACAAAGCTATGCCGGAATTCACACATTTGGATGTTAAGCGTCGAATTCGTAAAATTCTCGGAATGGAAGTTGTATTTTGTGTTTGAACTCGGAAATGTTGGTTTTTGATGGAGTCAAGTCATATTTGGCATTATAGAGTTGTGGACTCAAAAATGATCGGATTCCGACTTAGAACGAAGAAACGAGCATTGAACGTTCACAAACGTTTATCGTTTTTGTTAAAAATGAACTAATAGGTGAATTTTGAGCGAACAAAGTCAAATAGATAAAGTTCTTACATGAACGAATAAGGTATGGAATTTGTGAACCGTAGGCTTTTGAACGAGTCAATTCGAACTTATAACAAAGAAGTTATGCATCCGGGAGTTTCGTAAAAATTTAAAGTCTGTCAAAATTTTATGGTGCACAGAGTTGGCGCTGCGGCGCCAACCCAAGGTATATTGGTGGTGCTACAGCGCCATATACAGTGTAAGAACATACTGCAGAGTCGCGCCACAGCGCGACTGAGAGAGTAAAGTGTGGTGCCACAGCGCCAAGGCCGGGCTCTGGCTACTGCTAACTCGCGCCCAAGCGCGCGATGAAGAACAATGACCGGCGCCGCATCGCCAGTCCTAGATTTTAGGCAGATAAGAAAGGTTACAAGTATAGAATGAAAGATAACTCATTAGTAATGAGCTAAGGTTTAAATATAACATTGTTAAATCATTGTTAGACACTTAATGTATGATGATTAAATGTTAATAATCAATTGAAGATGAACGTAATGAGAACGACGTAATGAAAAGCCGGAACCAATAATATCAAATCTAAGTTGTAATTAGATTGAGATGAAGGGTAAGATACATTAGGGACTGTGTATGTTTATTCATGACCTAATGTGTTATGTGATGTTATTAATTACTGTAGAGACTTAAAGATTTAAACCAAGAACGAGTTATTAACTGTAGCAGACGCCAAAGGAAAGTACTCTAACCCTTGTTCCTGTTCAATCCGGACAAGCTTTGAAATTCATGTATTCTTTCGCATGAAGTCTTGTGTGAGGAAGTCAAAGCCAAATCTTTCGGCTAGACTTATGTTATTATTCTATCAAGCATGTTTAATGTTTACCAAGTTATATTGGTGTGGTTTTCAATCGAAGACTGAGTATGCTAATTTTTTTTTCATTTAACGACAGACACATGAGGTTGCCACAACTTAAACGTATACATGTTTAATGAATGTAGTGTTGATCAACATAGAGTACTACAGGCTAATCACCTAGACGTGCTAGTAAGAAATGTCGGGCTTACGGACTTAGTGCCGGGATGTCCTTTTCAAAGAACTTATGTTATGCTCAAGGTCTTGGACCGGAATTGATGTTTTACTGAATATTGTTGTTGTAAAACGTTTTGAAGGAAAAGAAGTGCTATTTTGAATTACCGATAGTACTTCGTAACTATTGTCCAGTTATTGAAGATATATGATTCCTATGTTTCAAGCATGTTATTTATTTGAAATGTTGTACTTGCTGAGCTAGTCATGCTCACTCTTGCTTGAACCATATAAACACAACTAAGATCAAACGGACCGAAGGCTCCGGCAAGGATAAGGGCAAGGCGAAGACGAACCCGTAGAATACTTATGTAATAGTATAGGATGAGCGATTGTAATATATTTGATATTATGACAAGAACAAGTGAAAGGGTTATAAAGAACCTAGGGAATGTAACTATTATTATTATTTTTTTTCTTTTTTTTTTTTGCTAAATTTAGACTGAAATAAAAGAAAGAATAAGTACAAAGTACATGGGGCATTTCAATTGAATGTATGTATGAATGGTAGTACCATGTAGCACCATTTGTCGGGTTAGAAGAGAACCGGATTTGGGGGCGTCAAAAAACTATTGTCCCATTTGCTCATTTTCTCAGCTACGTGAATCACATAGAGGCTAAGGTCTATTTCCTTCTCTTTCCTTCCAAGCTTTCCAAGTGATGATTATGGGGGGAGTGGAAAATATGATTAATTTCAACAACCATTTACCAACTCTCTCTTAACCTACATGTAATCCTTTCATTCATGAGTTTAATTTGGTGTATATATGTATTGTCTGTGTTTTTATTTCTCTATAAATACCACCCATCTTCTCCAATTTCCATTGCTGAAACTTTCTAAGAGTAAGATTGAGAGCATAGAAGTATTCTAAGAAGTTGGAAGTTCATTTAATAGCAAGTTCATTACATATTACGGAGGTATAACCTCACTCCCTTGCTTTTCATTTTCATTCTCTGTTAAAATGAATTCTTGAGTTCTTGAATTTCAAATTATTAATTATGTGGAATTAGATGATAATTGAGGTTGGGTAATGTTTAATTAGTTGTTATATAATCATATAAGCATGTTGTAATTGATACATGACTGGTTAGACTTGAAATTGTGTATAATTTCTGTGTTTGGGCTAAAGTTCTGCCGAAGCAGACTCCTCCTGGCTCGAACCAGTCATGGCACAGTTGCGTCGTAATAACATTGAGGCGCAGCGTAGCTACGCTGGACGCTATTTCCAGTTTTTGCTTTCTGTTTGACAATCTGCTAAGTGTTAGTATATTATTATGACTTAAGATAGCGTACAAGCATGTGTAATAGGTATATATTAGTATATTAACCTAATGTGAGCATGTTTAGATTAGCATACATGATTAACGAAGGTGTAGAGTTTAAAATGGATTTAGGATTTTAGAAAGGAACTTGAGATGTATGTATGCTATGTTCATATACTGACATTGCAAGCATGTTGGTATGATTTAGAAAGGCACGAATAAACCTTTAACTTGTGTTATATGATTCATAGTTCCTTTCTCATGACCACTTTACTTAGAATTTGTATTAAAGAAGTTTTTTAACTTAGTATAGTAAGCTAACATGCATGACTACTACATGCTTTATATTCTGATCTTGCGAGCATGATAACATGACTTGACTACATATGATTAAGGCCTTAAAGTTGTCTTGTATGCGTTAAATTTACATTGTTCAAGTTAAAATAGTTTTAAAAGCAAACTTGAACATATTTTCAAAACATAGTTGCATCACATAAATATCTAGATTTTAAAGGGTTAAGATGTTATATTATGTCTATAATATCCCTATACATGATCCCTATGTATTGAACATATAGAAACTACTAGTGAAGTTACTAATGAAAATACGAACTTTGAATGAGAATGTTAACATACTACTTTGGAAGTTAGAATCTGACTTTTATGCGCATGTTTGATGGTAATTTTAATCTTGCTAAATGTATCATATATATATACCATACTTGTGTATCACAATTCAAGTAAAGCATAAATGAAGCATATTTGTAACCAAAGCGATGCTAATTTCACATATGTGTTACGAATACTCACAAGCATGCCTAATATGAGTTCTATGACTACCTAGTATGTTTAAAAGGCAAGCATGTTAGACTTTGTGGTTTCATAACCTTAACTTGTTGAAATGTTTAACTTAGAACCATGCTATGAAAAAAAAGGTACCTAGATTGACTTAAGGAGCATGAAAAAGACCTTTAACATGACAAAATATATTATGTATGAATGTTGTGCTCATGCCGAACAGAAACCATAAGACAACAGCTGAGTCTTGGCTTGGCCAGAGGATGGCGCAGCTGCGCCGGTCTTAGGCTTAGCCATGGTGCAGCTGCGCCAGTCTGGAATTTGAGATAGTGTAATCTAATTTTTGACAGTTAACTTGTATGATGTCTTTACTGCTAGAAATGGTTTAAAATCTACTGATGCATGTGTATATGTGAGGAATAAGTAACAAGATAGTGTTTTCTTTAGATAATGAAAGTTCATGGGTGAAAATACCTTAAACTTGAGCATTCTTAATTTGCTTATGAAATAACTAGATAATTGATTTCGTGATAAACATATAAGCTGATTTTGTACCATATGTGCATACTTGAATCATGTCGACCTTGATTAACGAATGTGTTAGCTAATGAACATCTTATGCTTATAATACGTTATAAATAGGATTCGAAAGTGTTGATTTAATTACGTGGATAAATTACGCTTAAGGCATGTATCTTCACTCTTTATATCTATTTATGCAATAAACCTGCGTAGGTAAGTTAATGAATTATATTTTGATTATATGAGTTTTTAAACTTTATTGTTATTAATCATAATATTCATGCAAGTTCTCGAACTTTATTCGTTCATTGTTTATCAGTACAGTATTACTATAAGATTCATATATATATATATTCTGTTCGTTAAATTCTAAGTATGGTTATACAAGTGTCCTCACTTGGATAATCATTGTACATGTTGATACATACTTGTTGATTTCCAGTATGTATACCTTAATTAAAAGTCGTCTAAGCTATTTGACTCGGCTAGACATAAATTTAAAATATCATTGAACATGATAAAACCCTAATGATATCCAACCAAATTGTTTTGGTTCGGATTCTCGACTAAGTATGAACATCCTGAATCTGGGAAACTTTTTTGCGCCCAAGGCGGTTATGATGAATGAGAATATCGTTTTGGTATGTAGTATTGATTAATACAGGGCATAACGGGCTGATCACCCCCCGTGCCTGTATGTTATGACGGTTTACAGATGAAGTTCTGTTAAACCTTTTCAAAAATTGAAAACAATGTTTATAGTCCGTCGATTGCTCTCTATTTATTGTCTGTACATAGTTTCAAAAATTTAAAAAAGAATTGTTACGTTGATCAGAATTTTTTCAGTTACTTCACAACTGTTGCTTCATTGTAGAAGTGTCACTTAAAGAAAACAATTAATCCTTTCAGCTAATGTTTATTGTTTGCTATTACTTGCTGGGCACTCAAATGCTCATTCTTACTTAATTTAAATATTTTCAGTTAAGTATGATCAACCAGAGGACTCTACCAGGAACAAAGGGAAAGGAAAGCTGTCAGAATAAGTTGTGTTATCTTATGTAATAGCTAGACTTAAATAAGATGATGATATTTATTATCTATCATGTAATGAAATGTTTTAAGGTAGCGTACCTGGGATTTAGACAACTCTGATATGTAAATTAAGTTTGATATTTTTGACAATATTATTATTATTTCACTCAAAGAAATGGTATTGTGAAACACTGAATTCGGGTTTCAAGTACCTGAATTTGGGGGTGTCACAAAAATCATTTGATAACATGTTTTATATATACTCCTAATCCAAGTCTCTTCTTCCTCTTTGTAAAAAAATCCTACCGTGGGTGAAGTTGAGAGTGAGAGAGGAAGGGGCTTGAAAGGGTGGCGAATTCTAGAGTTTTCAGAGACTAATCAAGCAAGGAGAATCATTAGAGGAGTTCGAGCAAGTAGAATTCATCAAAGAGGTAAACCATGAACTATCTTTTCCATGTTCTTTAGTAAAAATGAGAGAATATGCTTATGTGGCTTTTTGCAAACAATTTGTTTTGGACCCTGTGATGCCATGCTACTGTTAGTTGATGTTATGTGGATGTAAGAATGAAAGTTCTGGTTTAATCATGCCTTAATATCGTAGAGATTCAAGGAATTATGTCATGCATGCCAAATATTTGATAATATGACTCAATGATGCTAATTTGATCATATCATGAAAATTTAGTGAGTTCAATTGTTGTAACATGTGTATTTATATGAGTATATATGATCTGGATAGTAGGAACGAATTCCTTGCATGCTAGAATCAAAATCATTAATTTTGTCAAAGTTAGTTAAAACTTGAAATCTGTGACTTTTCAGGTTTTTCGGAGCCTTGGATTCATGGTTTTTGTGATCCAATTATGGTAGGTAATAATTTTGTAAAATAATATGTAGTATGATGTATAACCTGTCCAAATTTCATAAGAAACGGAGTTAAATTGAGCGAGATATGAAATTTAGTAGAAATTTGATGTCCCATTTTCTTGGAACTGTTTAGGATTAGTTTGTCTCAGGGGAATTTTCATCCACTTTTTGTACTTTAAAAATTCTAAAAAAATTTGGAGTGTTAATAATAGAAGATATGAAGGTCCTATAAAAATTTGAGAATTTTTGGCCATACGGTTTGAGAGTTATGGATTTTACGGCTAAGGACACTATTTGAAAAGATACCCGAATAACTCTCTGTGTATAAGTCCAAATATTACGAAATTTTTACAGAAAGTACATGTATATAACAGGAGCTAACCCCGAAAACTTCAGAATTTTTGGAACTAATCTCAATTTATTAAAAATCTGAGAATATTTGGAAATTATGGACTATTTAAAAATAGTAGATGGATTTTAAAAATTCTGAAAAAAAATATATGTTCAATGTGAGACTATATTCTGCAAAATCTCAGAAAAAAAATATTTTTGAGACTGATTTGGTATTTTTTATATAAATGATGTTATATGGATACATAAGTTTAATTAAATATGTGATGTCAAAAATATGGAAAATAAGATTTTCCGACTTGAGACCCATAAGCATGTTTTATTCAGATTTTTTATGGAGGTTTGGGTCGGGCCGGGTCGGGTCAGAAAAATGTCATAAAATTATTTTTTCCCATATTCTTTTATTGAAACACTTGGCCTATACGAAGCAACATGTTATGTAATTGAATTGTATTTGAATACGTGTGAGTTTAATCATCTTATTAAAATAAAAGAAAACCATTACACTTCAAAGTGGTGTTCGAGAACCTAATTACTTAACGTGACACATGTGAATAGGTTACGTGAAGGGCTAGTAGATAGCGGTAAATTGTAGAAGATGTATCAGGCAAGTTTCCTAACCCTAAGTTTCTATTGAGCAATTATTCAATCTTTACTCATTGTTGTTGTAGTGAGAGTAAGTATCGGACTTGTGCTATTTACTTTTCGTACAAGTTCCTTTGTCGTAAAGTTATATAACTGCAATTTCCTTGCAAGCGTTTTTGATGATTACTCCTTCAGTATTACAATTGTTATACTTTAAAGTTCTATTTCTTTAACGAACTGTTTCCAAGTATGCTTTCTGTCTTTTTGTTTCGGCTAGATATTATTGATGATAAATGATATAACTTTTGAACAATTCAAATCCTTCAAAGCTATTTAATGTTTACCAATCCAAATTGCTTTGGTGCGGTCTCACGTGAATACTAAGATGAACAACCCGAATAATCGGGCAAACAGATGTCGGGCATATAGTCCCATTTATGCTTATGCAGTTAAATTTCATACTTGTGCACAGTGTAGGGTACGATAGGCTGATCACCTGGAGTACTTGCAGAGACTGCTTATAATCTATTTGATTGTTAAACCATCTGATGGTTTTCAATGAAACAAAATAATGTTCAGGGTATCTAACACCCCTTAGTATGCTATTGAGAATTCTAAAACTCTTATCTTGATATTCCTATTTATCTCATGATAATTATTTCAACTGTTGAGAATTATTTATACAAATGCTTTTACTCCTGATGCATGTTTCCAAACTACTTTATATACTTACTTGGCAATTTGTGCTCATTCTTGCTTAAACCTTTCAGTTAAGGTTGAGAATGCTGAGAGCTCGGGCAAGGACAATGGGAAGTCTAAGATGAAATGATGAGAGTTATTTATGTAACAAGTTATATTTCCACGTATGATGTAATGTAGCGATAAATGCTAAGTTTAAGTTTCAGTTTTATTTAAGGTTGTAAAAACTTGGGATTTTATCTGAGTAGGTATGTAATAGTTATTATTATTATTTTCCTTGAGTTTATGGAGTTAAATGTTGATATGTTGTATCTTGAGCACCATATCATGTGTTTAATGTTACCCAGATTTGGGGGTTACATGGATTTGGGGGTGTCACAGGTTGGTATCAAAGCAATAGGTTATAAACCTTATGTGGGGAACCTTAGACTGTAACCTTAGGGAAGTTAGTGGAGAAAATAAAGACATGAATTCACGTAGAGTTCTAGGGGTTATGTCAAATCAATTTTTCTAAAAACAAAAACATCTATTTTAAACTACTAATCAAGTTATTTTGTCTTGTTTGAAGGATGTCAGGAGAAGAGGAGGTTAGAGATATCCACGTTGTGAGTGAGCAGTTGGTGACAACTATACCTTAGCCTATAGCTGAGGCATCAGCTGACTCAGACCCAGAGGAGTATCTTGAAGAGGAAGAGGAGCCCGAGGAGGAGTCCGAAGAAGCACCTGAGGATACTTTGTTGGATGAGTTGATGGATAGGATTACAGAGTTGGAAGACAGAGTCCATAAGTTGGAGGAGCTGTATAAGGGGGAGCAGCAGGCTGCAACATTGCTTGAGGCATTAGTGAATCACCTGGTAATTAGGAACGGGGATCTGGATGACAAGTTGCGGGCATCAGACCAGAAGGCGGATAGGCTAGAGGATGAAAAAGAAGCTATTAGGACCCATTTGTGATATACCATTAATGGGTTAGAGTAGAGTATACAGAGTCTCCAAACTGACAAGCAGATTATTACTACATTCTTGAGAGATGAGAGGAGAGGCCGTGCTCGGGCCGAGAAGCTAACATGCGAGTTAGAAGGTGAAGTGAGAGATAATAAGGTTAGGATGGACATGATGAAGTAGGCATTTAAGTCAGCACATGGGAGGTTCCAGCATAGGGTGTTTCACTTTCCACGTGAGTAGTACCGGTCTAGACATACCATAAGCCTTGGGCTGGTGCTGGAGATGGCGGATGAAGAACATGAAGATGCAATTAGGCGAGGTCTTTAGGGTATTCGTGATGAACTTTTACTATTAGCGTTTAGAACACTTAGTTATGAAATAAAACTTGGTTTCGGTTTTTACCAAGTACTTTGGTTTAAGTGATGTAAATGGCTTAATACCATAAGATGATGAGATACTTTATTTTTATGTTTTGTAATTAAATATGCTTTTATTTAAATATGTGATGTGATGATTAAGTTTTATATGAATTATAAATGCTGTAGAAAAAGTTATAAGATGATAACATTATGTTTATTTAAATAGAAAGATGGCTAGAGGAAGACGTTGTCAAACACCAGAGGTGTCAGACGTTAGTGCTGGGGATCCACCGAACCCCATGCAACAATTCGTAGACATGTTAGGGGGGCACTTCAGAATCGAACCCCAAATACCAATAACTCTCCGGCGGCCCAAGTGGCACACTTTAAGGAGTTCAAGAGCGCGGAACCCCCTAAGTTCAAAGGAACCACCGAACCCATCGAAGCCCAAACATGGATCAAAGAAATGGAAAAGGCGTTCGCTATCGCTTGAGTTGGAGATGAGTAGAAGACAATCTTCGTCACATATATGCTGAAAGGCGAAGCCAATTTCTGGTGGGAGGCAAACCAGACCAGGGATGGAGAAGGTGTGATACTGTGGGAGGGGTTTAAGAAGATTTTCTTCGAAAACTACTTTCCTGTGAGTATGCAGAGTCGCATGGAGATGCAATTCCTAGAGCTAAAGTAAGACGACGTGACAGTACCTCAGTACGCCGCAAAGTTCAATAAACTGGCGAGGTTCGTGCCTCATCAGGTCGACACTAAGGAGAGGAAAACGAGGAGGTCTGAGCAGGGCCTCAAATCATGGTTATACAGTAGACTTTCGGTGTTGCAAATGAACAACTTCGTGACTCTCCTGGAGAAAGCTATAATCGCTGAGGGTGGAAGCGAAGCCTTGATGAAATTTAACAAGGAGAAAAAGAAGAAGAATGAAGGAGGGAATCATGGGGATGGTAGCAACGGCAGTGGTGCAAATAAAAGGAAGTGGAACAACAATAACAACAATTTTAATTCGGTAAACCCTGGGGGCAAACCAGGGGAAGCAAAGAATAGGACTGAGACATGCAAGGAGTGTGGGAGGAATCACTCGGGTGCATATCTAAAAGGGAAGAATGTCTGTTTTAATTGCGGGCAAGCGGGGCACATTTCTCCCAATTTCTCTGCGCCAAAGAGAAATGGACGTTTCAACTGTGGAGCACTAGATTATCAGGCAATAAATTACCTAAAGAAGAACTCAACAGAAGGGAATGGAGGAAGGGGATCAAGTGGTGGAAATCTCACAATTTTGGGACCACCAACTTAGAACCGACCAACAACCATGACAGTTCAGGATGCGGTCGCATCCAAGGACGTGGTTTCAGGTATCATTCTGATCAATGATATATCTACTTATGTATTATTTGATTCGATGCTACTTGTTCCTTTGTATCACATGAATTCTCCCAACGATTAAACTTACCCTAGGAAGAATTAGAATATCCTATGAACATAGAAGTTGCTAATAAGGAAGTCATTCCCGTTAGCCATATTTATAGGAATTGTGTTGTAGATATCAGGGGGTATATGTTACCTGTGGATTTAATTCCGATTCCATTAGGAGAATTTGATGTAATTCTAGGAATGGATTGGTTATTTAACCATGGAACGATGATAGATTGCCAGAAGAAGTGTATAAACCTTAAGACTCTAAATCAATCTAAGGTAGTGTTCTATAGTAGTAAGTCGCCGAGACACTCAAGCTGTCTGACGATGATGCAAACAAGGAAGTTGCTTAGAAAGGGATGTATATGTTATTTGGCCCATATCATCGATACGCAGAAGGTAGGGATGGGGATGGGACAGATACCTGTAGTGAACGAATTTCTAGATGTATTTTCGGAGGAATTGCCAGGTATTCCACCGGATTAGGCGGTCAAATTTGTTATAGATTTAGTACTGGGAACGACCCCGATTTCGAAAGCCCCATACAGAATGGCACCAGCGGAGATGAAGGAGCTGATGGTACAGTTGCAGGAATTATTGGATAGGAAGTATATTCAACCGAGTGTGTCTCCCTGGGGAGCACCAGTTTTATTTATGAAAAAGAAGGATGGGTCGATGAGACTTTGCATAAACTATCGGGAGCTGAACAAGGTGACGATCAAGGACAAGTACCCGTTACCTAGGATAGATGATTTGTTCGACAAGTTGAGAGGAGAGAAATATTTTTCCAAGATCGACTTGAGGACGGGATATCACTAGTTGAAGGTGAGGAAGGAAGATATGCCTAAGACAGCATTCAGGACTCGTTACAGACACTATGAGTTCCTGGTGATGTCATTTGGGTTAATGAATGCGCCGGTAGCATTTATGGACATGATGAACCGGGTGTTCAAGCAATACTTAGATAAATTCGTAGTTGTGTTTACAGATGATATCCTAATCTATTCCAAGACTCAGGAAGATCAAGCTGAACATTTAAGAATGGTATTGGAGGCGTTGAGAAAGAATAAGTTATATGCAAAATTTTTGAAGTGCGAGTTCTGGTTGGACAAAGTTCAATTTCTAGGGCACGTGATCGACAAGAACGGAATCTCCGTGGATCTAGCAAAGGTAGAAGTGGTGCAGAATTGGGAACAACCGAAGACACCGACTGAAGTAAGAAGTTTCTTAGGATTGGCAGGCTATTACAGATGGTTTATCCAAGATTTTTCGAAAATAGCAGGAACTTTGACGAATTTAATAAAGAAGTCGATAAAATTTGTCTGGACGGAGAAGTGTGAAGAAAGTTTCAAGGAACTCAAGAAAAGACTGAGTGAAGCACCGATGTTGTCTTTACCTGATGACATAGGTGATTTCATGATTTTCATTGATGCGTCACACAAAGGACTTGGCTGTGTTATTATGCAATATGGTAAAGTTATTGCGTACGCATCGCGTCAGTTGAAGGATTATGAAAAGGGATACCCTACCCATGACCTGGAATTGGCAATGGTGGTATTTGCCCTAAAGATTTGGAGGCACTATTTATATAGTGTAAGATGTGAAATATACTCTGACCATAAAAGTCTGAAGTATATCTTCACGTAGAAGGAGTTGAATATGAGACAAAGAAGATGGTTGGAACTTATAAAGGATTACGATTGCGACATTTTATATCATCCGGGGAAAGCTAATGTGTTAGCAGATGCGCTAAGCAGAAAGAGCAGTGGTAAGTTGGCAATGCTAACGACTCAAGAGGAGTTAGTTAAGGAGATGGCTAGATTAGAATTCGAGATGAAGAGCCCGAGGGAGTCAAATGAGAAGTTGTTCGCAATGGGGAGGTTCATTCGACTCTGTTGGACAGAATCAAGGAAGCACAAAGCAGCAATGAAGAAGGTGAGAAGGTGAGGAAAAGAATTTTCGAAGGGGAATAGCTTAAATTCAGCGTGGGTGGTGATGGACTATTAAGATTTGAGAAGAGAATTTGGGTGCCAGTGGTATATGAAATAAAAGAAGAAATCTTGCAGGAAGCTCATAGTTCAAGCTACTCAATCCACCCAGGAAGCACAAAGATGTACCAGGATCTTTGTCAACATTATTGGCGGCCTAATATGAAGAGAGAAGTCGCATAGTGCGTAAGTAGATGTTTAACATGCTAGAGAGTTAAGGCAGAACATCAGAAACTGAGCGAGTTACTTCAACCCTTAGAAATTCTGGAATGGAAGTGGGAGCATATCACGATGGACTTCATGGTGGGACTTCCAACTACACTAGAAGGGTTATGATGCAGTATAGGTGATCGTTGATCGATTGGCCAAGTCAGTGTATTTTTTGCCAATCAAGATCAGATATAACTTAGATCAGCTGGCAAAGCTTTACATTAAAGATCATTTCCAGGCATGGTGTGCCGGTATCAATTGTGTCAGATCGCGATCCGCGATTCACAACAAATTTTTGGAAAAGCTTTCAAGAATGCATGGGAACGCAACTGAGGTTGAGCACTGCGTATTATCCTTAAACAGATGGGCAGAGCGAGATAACTATTCAAACGTTGGAAGACATGCTGAGAGCATGTGTTATGGACTTCAAAGGAAGCTGGGATGACCACCTACCATTGGTGGAATTTTTATAAAACAATAGTTATCACGCGAGCATCAGTATGCCACCTTATAAAGCTTTATATGGAAGGAAATGCAGAATGCCATTATGCTGGGATGATGTAATATCCTAGATTTTTCCATGTAATTAAACAATTTCAATAAACAAACTTATGTGAAATTCTTATGTAACAATTATTTTTAGATGAATTATTTATTTTTATTATATGTTATGTGATAAGATGCATATTAATAGTTGTTACAGTTAGGCTAATTATTTAAATTGGTTAAGGATGGAATTAATTCTAATTAATTTCGTGGGATGACTTACAAATATGAGTTTGAGTTTGGAGCGGAATTTAGAGATGCGGTCTGCGTATTTGACTCCGAAACGTCGAAATTAGGCTGGATAGACTGTAACCACGAAAATGAGACATGTCTCATAATATTTTTAAATGTGTCACGAAAATGAGACATGTCTCATAATATTTTTATATATCCACCATTCTCTTTTACAATGCTCTTATTTATAGATATATGGACTTGAAAGTTTCATGACGTAAAATATCACATGCAGTCAAATCTCTTCTCTTGGAACTTTATTAGATATAATATTATCTTAAATTTAGCCTCAAACACACTTTGGAGCGACAAATTGTCAACTACGAATTTTGAAGTTGAGTTTGACGAAACGGAGAGTTCCATGACGTCCGGGACGTCGACTTTAGTAGGAATCGATATAAGTATCGACACGTTTTACTACGAAGGGCAAAATGGTCAAAATGGTTATTTAATTGATTAAATGGATAAATTTATATTTTAATAAATAGACCAGCAGCTGGGGGGGAGGGGGAGTCTTGTGTCACACATATTGGGACAAGGAGGAAAAGAATACGATTATATCAACATAGCAATGATAGGAGTTAGTTTATTTCTCAAACCAAACAACTTTTCATTTTCTGTAACTCCCATTTGGTTGGTTTAATTATCAAGTGATCATGGGTTATGGCAAAGGTCTCTCAACTGATAATTTCAGATTACCCGTTACAACAAGCATCTATGCTATCATCATATACATATATACACTCTTCACTTCTATATTCTTCATTTTACTAAAATTCCTCCAAGAGAGTAAACTTGGAGAGAAATTGGGAGTGTTAGATAGTGTTAGAAGAATTCTGGAGATTGGGAGAGCCTAACAAGCAAGGTATGAGTCTCAATCAGAGTTAAAACAAGGAAGAATTCGCATCCAAGGTAAGCCATGAAACCAACTTTTATGTTCTTGAAGAAAAATAGTGAAAAATGCATGAATTACCATGGTAAATTAGTTGTTTTAATTTTGTGATACTATGTTGGTATTGATTCTGCTATGTGGCTGTTAAGGAAGGAAAACTCGGGTTCAAACATGTTACACAATCGTATAGAATCATGAAATTCATGTATGCATGTTAACTATTTAATAAAATGCCTCTAACATGCTAATTTGATCAAAACATGAAAAGTTAGAGAAATGAATTGTTGTAACATGTATATATATGTTATTAGAAGTGGTCTGGATAATAGGAATCAAACCCATGCATGCTAGAATCAAAATCATGATTTTCTCAAAAGTTGGGTTAAACTAGTTTGCATGTTTTTTCAAGATTTTTGGTCACTCGAAATCATGTCTTAGATAATCCATTTGTTGCATGTAATAATTTTTTAAAATAGTATGTAGCATGAGGTATAACATGTCCAAATTTCATTCGGATCGAAGCTATATTGAGTGAGATATGAAAATCGTAAGGTCGCGAAATAAACATGTTAGAAACCGAAAAAAATTGTGAACTGCTGACCCTAAGGACAAATTTGGGGCTAGCTACAGTTTCTAGAAAATTTTGGGCTTTTGGGTTATTATAGTACACTGAATAATCTTTCCATAGACTCCAGAACGGACTAATTCCGACTTCAGAGCAAGGAGTTATGACTTTTCAAAGTAGTTGCATCAAATCTGTCCAACAAATTCGGAGCAGTACCCTTGCACAGATTTTCTGGAATTTTGTGCTTGGAATTTGAGGATGGTCCATGAACGAAAGTTGTAGCCGCAGTAGTTAGCTTCGCGTGGGCGTAAAAATCGCTCAAAAATGTTTTAAAACGAATTAGTTATGACTGTTTTAGTGAGATATGGTAAAGCTGAGAAAAAAAATAAAAAAATAAAAACTGTTATGTTGGGCATTTTTAAGTTCTGTTTTGGGCTACCTATGATGTCTAAAATGGGTGGCATATATTTTCTAAATATATTCTCTTATGATGTTTATAGCATATCCAATAGGAGACCCTTATACTTCAAACTAGATTGTGTATGAATGGTGATTAACGAGACTCATGTGATTAGGTTATGTGAAGGTGTAGCAGGCTTATCAGGCAAGTTTCCTAACCCTAATTTCTTTTGGGTATTTATTAAATCCTTACTAATATTATCGCAGTAAGGGTTAGTATTGGACTGGTGTTAGTTATTTATTCGTGCAAGTTTTTTCGTTGAAAAGTCATACAAACTTCAATTATTTTGCAAGCTTTTCAATGGTTATTCAGTTATTATTCTAACGGCTATGCTTTTAAGTTTCATGCCATCATAGAACTGTTTCTATATATGTTCCTATAGTCCGACCGCGGTTGGGAAACCCCACATTATAAAAAAAATGATTTAAAACACATCTTTCGAAGCTATTGAATGTTTACCAATCCAAGTTGCCTTGGTGAGGTCTCGCATGATTACTAAGATGAACAACCCAAATGAACGGGAAAAACAGATGTCGGGCAAATAGTCCCATTTATGCTTATGGATTTTAAACTTAATACATGTGCACAATGTAGGGTACAACGGGCTGATCACCTGGCGTACTTGCAGAGACCGTTTACAGTCTATTTGATTGTTAAACCGTATGATGGTTTTTGATGAAAGAAAATATGTTCAGGGTATTTTACACCCCTTAGTATGATATTGAAAATTCTTAAATTCTTATTCTTGATGTTCTTCTTTAACACTTGATAATCTTTCAACTGTTGAGATCTAGTAATTCAAATGCCTTTATCCTGATGTATATTCCCCATTTATTCCGTATACTTGCTGGGCAATTTGTGCTCATTCTTGCTTAAACCTTTCAGTTAAGGATGAGAAGGCTGAGGGTTCGGGCAAGGACAAGGGAAAGTCCAAGATGAAGTAATGCTAATGGTTATGTAATAAAATAATTATTTCCGCATATGTGTATTGTAGCGATAAACGCTAAGACTAGGTTCCAGTATGTTTTAAGGTTGTAAAGACTTGTGATTTTATTTTGAATAATTATGTAAGAGTTAATATTATTATTCCTTATTGTTAAGGTTTACTTAGTTAGATGATGGTGTATGTTGTATCGTGAGCACCAAGTTCTGTAATCGATGATTACACGGATTTGGGGGCGTCACGGATGAAGTAGGAGAATGTCAATTGCTAGGGCAAGAATTGGTGCAACAAACTGCGGATGTGATCAAAATGATATGAGCAAGATTAGTGATGGCTCAGGATCAACAAAAGAAATATGATGATCAACATCGGAAACAACGAGACTTCGATGTCGGCACTTATATGTTCCTAAAGGTTTCACCTTAGAAAAGGAAAATGAGGTGTGAGAAGAAGGGAAAACTTAGTCCCAGATTCATAGGACCCTTTGAAGTATTAAAGTGAGTCGGTGAGGTAGCTTATGAAATAGCTTTACCTTCGGAGTTAGAGCATATACACAATGTGTTCCATATATCGGTTTTACGACCCTATAAGCAAAACTACAAGCTTGTCATAGAGTATGAACCCATCCAGTTTGAAAAGGACTTAACCTATGAAGATGTTCCTGTTCAGATAATTGATAGAAAAAAATAAGTGTTATGAAATAAGATAATACCTTCTGTTAAGGTAGTATGGAGGAACCACAACGCCGAGGAGGCTACATGGGAACTCGAGGAGAAAATGATGAAAAATTATCCTAGTCTTTTTGTTTAACTTGTAATGATTCCGGGGACAGAATCCTTATAAGGGAGGGTGAATGTAATATCCGAGATTATTATGTAATTTACTAATTATCAATAAATGAATTTATGTGAAACTCTTGTGTGAATTTCTATTATTAGATGTATATGTGTTTACATACATGTTTAATTTTAAGTTATATGATGAGGTATGTGTAAATGGCTGGTTTAGATGAATTTAACTATTTGAGTTAGTTATGTAATTAAATTGATTAATTGCGTGGGAGGGGATTAAAACATGAGATTGATTTTGGAGCGGAATTTAGAGACGTGGACTGTGTATTTGAGTCTGGAACATTGAAATTAGTTAAGATAGATTGTAACCACAAAATATGTCGCAGTTGACTTTTTGGTCAAAGTCAATAGGTTGAATTTTTTGGGTAAAAAGTCAACCACAAATTTCGGAGTCTAATTTGACGAAATGGATAGTCCCATGACATCCGAAACATCGATTTAGTAGGAATCGATATATCGAAACGTTTGGCTACGGAGGGAAAAATGGTTAAAATAGTTTATTAAATGATTAAATTGATTATATTAATATTTTATTAAGGGAGTGCAGCAGCTGTGGGGACCACTGGTGAACCAAATTGGGACAAGAGAGGGAGTATTAGTATTATAAGGTAATGAGGGGGAAGGGAGTTACAAACCCTTTACAAATCCAAGACTCTTCCTTTTCTATAACTCCCACCTTATACTAAATTGAATTTATACAATATACTTAATACATATAACTTACATTGGAGATGTAAGGGCTTGGAAAATCATTTAATAACATGTTTTATATATACTCCCAATCCAAGTCTCTTCTTCCTCTTTATAAAAAAGTCCTACCGTGAGTGAAGTTGAGAGTGAGAGAGGTAGGGGCTTGAGAGGGTGGAGAATTCTGGAGTTTTCAGAGACTAATCAAGCAAGGAGAATCATTGGAGGAGTTCGAGCAAGTAGAATTCATTAAAGAGGTAAGCCATGAACTCTCTTTTCCATGTTCTTTAGTAAAAATGAGAGAATATGCTTATGTGACTTTTTGCAAACAATTTGTTTTGGACCTTGTGATGCCATGATACTATTAGTTGATGTTATGTGGATGTAAGAACTAAAGTTCTGGTTTAATCATGCCTCAATATCGTAGAAATTCAAGGAATTATGTCATGCATGCCAAATATTTGATAATATGACTCAATGAAGCTAATTTGATCATATCATAGAAATTTAGTGAGTTCAATTGTTGTAACATGTGTATTTATATGAGTATATATGATCTGGACAGTAGGAACTAATTCCTTGCATGCTAGAATCGAAATCATGAATTTTGTCAAAGTTGGTTAAAACTTGAAATCTGTGACGTTTTGGCTTTTTCGGAGCTTTGGATTCATGGTTTCTGTGATCCGATTATGGTAGGAAATAATTTTGTAAAATACTATGTAGTATTATGTAACCTGTCCAAATTTCATAAGAAACGGACTTAAATTGAGCGAGATATGAAATTTGGTAGAAATTTGATGTTCCGTTTTCTTAGAACTGTTTTGGATCAGTTTGTCTCGGGGGCATTTTCGTCCACTTTTTTACTTTAAAAATTCTGAAAAAAATTGGAGTGTTAATATAAGAAGATATGAAGGTCCTATAAAAATTTGAGAATATTTGGCCATACGGTTTGAGAGTTATGGATTTTACGGCTAAGGACACTATTTGAAAAGATTCTCGGATAACTCTCTGTGTATAAGTCCAAATATTACGAAATTTTTACTGAAAGTACATGTATATAACAGGAGCTAACCCTGAAAACTTCAGAATTTTTGGAGCTAATCTCGATTTATTAAAAATCTGAGAATATTTGGATATTATGGACTATTTAAAAATAGTAGATGGATTTCAAAAATTCCGGGAAAAATATATGTTCAATGTGGGACTATATTCTGCAAAATCCCAGAAAAAAATAAATATTTGTGAGATAGATTTGGTATTTTTTATATAAATGATGTTATATGGATAAATAAGTTTAATTAAATATGTGATGTCAAATATATGGAAAATAAGATTTTTCGACTTGAGACCCTTAAGCATGTTTTATGCAGATTTTTATGGAGGTTTGGGTCAGGCCGGGTCGGGTCAGAAAAATGTCATAAAATTATTTTTTCCCATATTCTTTTATTGAAACACTTGGCCTATACAAAGCAACATGTTATGTAATTGAATTGTATTTGAATACGTGCGAGTTCAATCATCTTATTAAAATAAAAGAAAACCATTACACTTCAAAGTGGTGTTCGAGAACCTAATTGCTTAACGTGACATATGTGAATAGGTTACGTGAAGGGCTAGTAGATAGCGGTAAATTATAGAAGATGTATCAGGCAAGTTTCCTAACCCTAAGTTTCTATTGAGCAATTATTCAATCTTTACTCATTGTTGTTGTAGTGAGAGTAAGTATCAGACTTGTGCTATTTACTTTTCGTACAAGTTCCTTTGTCTTAAAGTTATATAACTGCAATTTCTTTGAAACGTTATTGATGATTACTCCGTTAGTATTACAATTGTTATACTTTAAAGTTCTATTTCTTTAACGAACTATTTCCAAGTATGCTTTTTGGCTTTTTGTTTCGGCTATATATTATTGATGATAAATGATATAACCTTTGAACAATTCAAATCCTTTGAAGCTATTTAATGTTTACTAATCTAAATTGCTTTGGTGCGGTCTCGCATGAATACTAAGATGAACAACCTGAATAATCGAGCAAACAGATGTCGGACATATAGTCCCATTTATTCTTATGCAGTTAAATTTTATACTTGTGCACAATGTAGGGTACGATAGGCTGATCACCTGGAGTACTTGCAGAGACGGTTTACAATCTATTTGATTGTTAAATCGTTTGATGGTTTTGAAGAAACAAAACTATGTTCAGGGTTTCTAACACCCCTTAGTATGCTATTGAGAATTCTAAAACTCTTATCTTGATATTCCTGTTTATCTCCTGATAATTATTTCAACTGTTGAGAAATATCCATACAAATGCTTTTACTCCCGATACAGGTTTCTAAACTACTTTATATACTTATTGGGAAATTTGTGCTCATTTTTGCTTAAACCTTTCAGTTAAGGTTGAGAACATTGAGAGCTCGGGCAAGGATAATGGGAAGTCTAAGATGAAATGATGAGAGTTATTTATGTAACAAGTTATATTTCTGCATATGATGTAATGTAGCGATAAACACTAAATTTAGATTTCAGTTTATTTAAGGTTGTAAAGACTTGGAATTTTATTTGAGTAGGTATGTAATAGTTATTATTATTATTTTCTGGTGTTTATGGAGTTAAATGTTGATGTATATTGTATCGTGAGAACCATATCTTGTGTTTGATGTTACAATTATTATCACACTATTTTATAGAATAGTGAGGACTACTATAGCCACTATCTCGGACCATCACTTTAATCCCCGACTAGTCCCGGCTATGTTCTCGTTTCCTGAAGAGAACAATGAAAGTAAAGGGTGAGCTCAACTAGCCCAGTAAAGATTATTATGACTAAGATAATGCAGAATAAATTATCGTTAGCCTTTAACAGTGTAAAACTGATAGAATACAATAGATAACAATTTTAACTGCAACGGAACAAGCAATCCTTTAGAAGAGTCAAGTAGAGCATGATATCTACTATTTTTTATGATTTAAAAGTTCATCATTAATATTTTATTGTTGTAACACAGCTCAATAAATAATTCACATCATCAAATTATCCATGCACTATGGGCCAATGATATTCGTTAGTATCACATTCACGAATTATCCATGCACTACGGGCCAAGGATATTCATTATTATCATCAATGGTCATGATCTTGCCAACTATCCATTTATGCACTACGGGCCAATGAGGACTTTTACCACAATATAAACATAAGGATGATGACAATAATATAAGAATTCAATTAAGTGAAAGCAAGAATAAATTTGAAAAATTTATAATTTAATTTATCCAGAGTTCAAGAATGTCCAAATTGTGAACATGATAATTGCTTTGTGGAGTAAAATTCAAGAATAATATTGTATCAAAAATAATTTGGACAGAAAAGAAATTAATTTTTGTCATGAATAGTACCCCAGGTGAATAGTACCTGAGTGAATAGTATCTCGTACATAGTACTTTGGGAATAGTATCCCGTGAATAGTACCCCAACATGAAAAGATTAAAAATTAACAAGAATGTTCAGAATAATATTTTCGTGAAAAGATACTAGATGAAGCATAAATTTCAAGAATATCTATTAATTTCAAGGAGTATAGCTTATCAATATAAGTGTAGAATTAGGAATATGAAATGAAATAATATTACTTACATACTACAGAGTATGGAAGAAAATATTATTTCTTATGAATACTGAATAAAATAATATCCCTTACCTTAAAAAGTAGAGTACTTCTGAATGGTATAGCGGGGATATTCTTGAAGAAAAATTATACTATTTTCTATACTCAAAGCTTCCTTAAACTCAAAAGAAATACGCTCAATATTATAGAAGAAGAATTCTCTGATTTTGGTGTGATTTTCATTTCTAAATTAAGCATCCTATTTATAGGAGAATGACATGATACTATTTAAGAAAAAAAATCACGGACTGCACAGTAGGAAAAAAATATCACGGGCGAACGTTCACGGGAATTCGAAAGAAAATTTTTGATTTTACTATGTTGCACTATGCAGCACTATGCAGTACTTATGCAATACTATGCAATACTAAGCAATACAATAATATATATATATATATATATATATATATATATATATATATATATATATATATATATATATATATATATAAGTAATAAAATAAAATTGAGATAACTTTCAACCGATAATTTTAAAAATTGTGTAAGTGGGGGTCCATATAATAAGCCAAATTTACAAAAAAATACTTAATAAAAATCCCTTCTGTTTATCTCCATTCACTTGGCTTCACAAAATACATTTTTAATAACATTTATTCATCATTAATATTATAGTCACTTTAGCATGTGTTCTTGAATTTTGTGTTTGAATAGAATCTTGATGAATGTTAGGATAGAGATATACCTAGCATCACATGTAACCGGGTAGAGAACTTGAATTTAAACCTTATTTGATTTTAATTCACATAGAGATATAGTGAATTAGTTGTTTAGGGTGTTTGGCTTAATTCTATCTAATTTGTGGATTTAAGTTAATATGG
The DNA here is from genome assembly GCA_020205505.1 of Panax japonicus. NCBI lineage: Eukaryota > Viridiplantae > Streptophyta > Magnoliopsida > Apiales > Araliaceae > Panax > Panax japonicus. Next base: position 23,813,318 of record CM035112.1, on the reverse strand, counting down.
TATTAGTGCATTGAGAGATGGCTAATTCTACATAAGTGTTCTTGATTAATAAACTGAGATAGAGAGTTAAACTGGAATAAGGTGTGATAATTAGAGTGAGACTTAAAGTGAAGTTGTAAGCCTAATTCTCCAATATTTGTTTGAAATTATGATTTTTAAATTGTGTTGATTGATTAGTATTTTTAGTTATTAGTTTTTCTTATTTTATAATCAGTATTTTGGTTAGTTTAATAAAATTTGGATTAATAAAAAGTTGGTAATTGTTAGGATTAATTTCATACTAATCTCTGTGGGAATGATACTTTTACTAATCATTATATTACTTGTTGACTACGTGCACTTGCGTGTGAGCGTAATTAGATTTCGACCAACATATACACTGTTACTTTAATTTTCTTCTTACAACCCAATTTTCATGAATTTGATCACTAAAAATTGTTTGTAGATGACAACTAACAGATTCTACAAGATTATACATATATATAATCAATATCTTAAACAACAATTCAACAAAAATCCCAATTACAGAGAGTAATATTACAAAACCAAAACTTAGAAATTATGAGTAAATTATACCTTAATCCTTGATTACTGGAAATAAGAATGATATAGAATTGCTTGTTTTTCCTTTGTTCTCCAACTCCTTTCCACTCTCTCAATTCCTTCCTCTGATTCTCTCTCAATTTCTTTGTGTTTTCCTTCCTCTCTAAACTCTCTGTATTTCTTAGTATTAGGAAAAATACGCATAGGATTAAACTGTTATAGCCTTTCCCACGTACATCTGTTAAAAAAACCAATAGGCTATATCAGTTAAATTATGCCAAAGACCACAAGGCCATGTTTGGCTACACACAACACTCCCCCTTTTAATTTATTTTTATATTTCGTATCATATAGTTTCCTTGTCACACTTTTATTTAATTAATTTTAATAACTTACAATTACAATTATAATTTCCATTATAATTATATTTATGCTTAACAAATTATTACATATTTAATTTAATTATTAAATTAAACTAGAACATCATTTTATTTAATTTAATTATTTCCTTAAATATTAAACAATTCATTTAATTTAATTATTTCATTAAATTAAATCTTCAAATAATAAAATTACCATTCATTACTTTAGTTAACATACACACATAACTAAATTATTATACCACAATTTTATTAATTATTTATTTATCTCAATAAATAAATAAATTAAAATATTTATTTAATTCAATAAATATTTAAAATTAATTACAAAATTCTTGTTCGTTACATCCTTCCCTCCTTAAAAGAATTCTGTCCCCAGAATCATGACTCAATAAATTCATTCGTTACATTCTTTCCTCCTTAACAGGATTCCGTCACCAGAATCGCTATACAAGATTAAGCAAATAACTGAGGATAATTTTCATCACAACATCTTCAAGTTCCCACGTAGCTTATTTAGTATTGTGGTTTCTCCAGATTACCTTATCAGAAGGTATCACTTTATTCCTTAGTACTTGCTCTTTCCTATCAATAATCTGAACATGGACTTCTTTATATGACAAGTCATTTTCAAACTATAATGGTTCATATTTTATAACATGTTTATAATCAGACTTATATGGCCTTAATACCAAAACATGGAAAATATTATGAATATGTTCTAATTCCAGAGGTAGAGTTACCTCATACGCACTTCACCAACTCGTCACAGCACTTCCTATAAACCTAGGGTTTAGTTTTCCCTTTTTACCAAACCGAATTTTCCTTTTCTAGGGAGACACTTTTAAGAAAACAAAACTACTGACATCAAATTCCCGATTTTGTCGGTGTTGATCAACATATTTCTTCTTCCTATCCTGTACAACTATCAATCTTGCCCAGATCACCTTGATGATCTCGACAGTTTGGTTTACCAATTCTGGACCTAGCAACTGACATTCTCTAACTTCGTCCCAGCATAACGGAGTTCTGCATTTCCTGTTGTACAACACTTCACAAGGCGGCATGCCAATAACGCGTGATAACTGTTATTATAGGCGAACTCAACTAATGGTAGATGGTAATCCCAACTCCCTTAAAAATCCATAATACATGCTCTGAACATATCCTCTAGTGTCTGGATGGTCCTCTCACTTTGTCCGTCGGTTTGAGGATGATATGCTGTGCTCATTCTCAACTGCGTCCCCAAGCATTCCCGTAATCGTTTCTAGAAATTTAATGTGAAACGTGGATCTCTATCTGATACAATTGACACCGGGACTCCGTGTCTTGATACAATTTCTTTCACGTACAGTTTTGCCAACCGATCTAGGTTAAATCTAATCTTGATTAGTAAAAAGTATGCCGACTTCGTCAATTAATCGACAATCACCCAGATTGCATCGTAACCTTGCCGAGTCGTTGGAAGACCTACCAAAAAAATCCATTTTGATATGCTCCCATTTCCATTCTGGTATCTCTAACGGTTGCATTAATTTGCTTGGCCTTTGATGTTCAGCTTTAACTTTCTGACACGTTAAGCATTTCGTTACACATTCAGCAACATCCTTTTTAATATTCGACCACCAAAAATGATGTTTGAGATCCTGGTACATTTTCGTACTTCCAGGATGAATCGAATATATCTTGAGTTACGAGCCTCGCTTAAAATTTCTTCTTTAATTTTTGATATTGGCGGAACCCAAATTCTCCATTTGAATCTAAGTAACCCTTCTAAATCAATTTTAAATTTGTCTTCCTCACCTTTAGAAACTTTTCGTCTTATGTTTTCACAGTTTTCATCCTGAAATTGTGCATTCTTCACCTTATCCACCAAAATTGAACTACTCCCTATCAAGAATAATTTTTTATCTGATTCTGTCGAATATTTACTTTTCAGCTCCATCTTTGCCATTTCTGATACTAACTTCTCCTGAGCAGTCAACATCATTAATTTCTCCCGTCCCTTTCTACTTAAGGCATCAGCAATAATATTTGCCTTTCCAAGATGATAGAGAATCTCGCAATCATAGTCTTTAATCAACTCCAGCCATCTCCTTTGTCGTATATTCAAATCTTTCTGTGTAAAGATATACTTTAGACTTTTATTGTAAGACCCCGAATTTTATGAAATGAAAGTATTCAATTTTCTTATAATTATTATTTTATTTTGTAAATTGTTAAATTGATAAAAGGTTAAAGTTAAGGGTGATATGTGAATTTTTTTGCAAAGTAAGCAAGTTATAAAATATTCGTTTGGTCGGGGGATATTCTTTTTGTCGGAAATATCCGTATGACGGCACTATCATTGGTGGACCCCACAACGGAAGTATTGTTATAGTTAGAAAACGACAGAATTATCTTTTTATAAAAATAACGGTGAAAGTGTTACCTGTTAAAACTATTGAACTACCCGGTAGTAAAAGTACAGTAATACGCGTGGTTGTATAGTAGCACACGGTATTGATTATTGATGCTTACATGAGAAGTCACTCAGTTATACTCAATTATTACTACAATAATTGCTGCATCATATCTCTCATATTATTGATTCAATTATTGTCACAGTATCGTCTGTATAATATGTTATATTATTAAATTAATAATTAAGACGACAAAGTTATTCATATTATTATTTACAATATTGACAATGTCTAGAAGTTCTGTCAAAGAGAGGTTTGGTCACCTAATTGCGCGCCAATAAGGAGAAATCCTTATTGGAAAGCCCCCTCTTTCCTGGGAACGACCTGGTTGTCAAATATTGTGAATTTTAATATTAATGATGAATAAGTTCGTGTTGATTAAAGATGAAATTGATTTTTCATTGTGTTGGGATTATTAGTGTTGGTGGAAATTGACATCTATTCTGATAATAATTGATGTTCGAAGGTTATATTGACCAATCGGGTAATTAATCGGATATATGAGCAATTAATTGCTATTAATTCACATGCTTATAACTATGTGTTCACATGTGTGTACTATTGATTCACATGATTTACTATTAGGGGAGTTGGTGCAAGATTGATAATACTTGCATGACTAAGTTAAAAATGGAGGTATAGTTAAAGGTACTATACTATAATTCGTTTTTTTCACATGATTATACTATTGAGTCACATGATTATACTATTGATTCACATAATTTACTATTAGGGGAGGTGGTGAAAGTTTGATAATACTTGCAGGACTAAATTAAAAAGGAAGAAAAAGAGGAAGGTATTATACTGTAATATTTCGAGCCCCAAAATATGCAATTATTGAAAATATATTTTCTATAAATAGAAGCTCATTCTTCTTTCATTTCTCACCAATTCACTAAGTCTCACAAGAGCAATTATTATAGAGAGAAATTATAGAGGGAAAGAAGAAGAGAAGTCTGCTACCTCACTATTCCAGTATTCAGTCTTCTTTTGAGGTAAGGGGTATTATTTCTTTTGTATTCATGAAGAGAGCTTCTGTTATTCCATTCTTTATTATTATGTTGGAATAACCTGTCTATGCGAAGTACCACATACATGGTGAAAATTTTCTGTTATTCCATTCTTTATTATTCTGTTGGAATATACTGTCTATGCGGATTACGAATGACCTGGTTCTATTCTTTATTATTCTGTTGGAATATTCTGTCTGTGCGTATTACGCATGACCTGGTTCCATTATTTATTATTCTATTGGAATAACCTGTCTGTGCGGTCTATCGCATGCCTGGTGAATTCTTCTGTTATTCCATTCTTTATTATTCTGTTGGAATAACCTGTCTACGCGGACTACTGCATGCATGGTGAATTCTTCTATTATTCCATTCTTTATTATTCTGTTGGAATAACCTGTCTATGTGAATTACCGCATGCATGGTGAATGATCCTTCGTATTCATTCTTCATTAAATTGTGGAAATGATCTGTCTACGTGGATTACCGCATGGCGGTTGAAAATCCATTTGTAGTTTCATATATTCTATTATACTCGTATGAGGTATCATTTCTTTTGTACTAGTCATGGAATATCATTTTCTTTGGTATTGTTCTTTTACGAGTTACTATTCATGGGTTACTATTCACCCAGTTACTATTCACTCTAGTATTATTCACTCGGGTATTCGGGGCACTTTTTGTGCTGGAGTACTATTCATGAGTTACTATTCACCCGATTATTATTCACTCTAGTATCATTCACTCGGGTATTCGGGACACTTTTCGTGTCGGGGTACTATTTATAGGGTACTTTTCCCGAAGTACTATTCACGGGGTACTATTCACCCAAAAAATATATTTCTTTTCTGTCCAAATTATTTTGGTACATGAATATTATTCTTGAATTTTACGCTACAAAGCAATATCATGTTGACAATTTGGACGTTATTAATTTCTGGATAAATTAAATTATAAATCTTTAAAATTTATCCTTGAACTTGTTTTATTGAATTATTATGTCATTGTCATCATCCTCATGCTTATATTGTGATTAAAGTCATCTTTGACTTACGTGCATAGATGGACTTGGTATGATTATGACCAGGGATTATTCGGTATAATCATGACCGTAATGTGACGAATGATGTGGTAAAAGTCCTCATTGGCCTGTAGTTCATTGATGGACAGTTGTTGGTATGATTATGACCAGAGATTATTCGGTATAATCATGATCATTGATGATTACATGAATATCCTTGGCCGTGGTGCAGGGATGATTCAATTTTATGTATTAAGCTGAGTCTCAGCGATAAAATTGTTGAAAAACTTTTTAAATTATACAAGATAGTAGATTTTATACTCTACTTGACTCTTCTAATGGATTGCTTATTCCGCTGCAGTTGTTAATCTAAAACTTGTTGTCTATTATATTCTATCAGTTGTTATACTGTTGAAAGCTAAGGATAATTTATTCTGCATTATCTTAGTCATAATATTTCTTACTGGGCTAGTTGAGCTCACCCTTTTGCTTTCATTGTTCTCTTCAGGAAATGAGAAGGTAGCCGGGACTAGTCGGGGAATGAAGTGATGGTCCGAGATGGTGTCATAGTAGTCTTCACTATTCTATAAAATAGTGTGATAATAAATGTAATGAGGACTCCATTGAGTGTAGATGTTGTCTAGAAGGAAATATTCTTGTTTAAACTCTCAGTTATGTTTTGTCGTATTTTACACGACAATTGTATAAAAGAAGTTTGTAGTTGTATTATGTACCATGTATTTGGTGACTCAAGATGGGTGATGTATACCTGTTTTGGGGGCGTCACATTTATGGTCTGTATATATCTCACACTTTTCTCCATAAAGATAATGTCTCCAAATTTTCAGGGCAAACACCACCGCAACAAACTCTATGTTATGAGTCAGATATCTTTTATCATAATCCTTTAATTGACGTGATGCATACGCAATAACTCTATTGTTTTGCATAAGCACACAGAGAGGCCTTTATGCGATGCGTCACTATACACCACAAAATTCCCTGTATCATCAGGAAATGATAACACAGGTGCTGAACTCAATATTTTCTTTAATTCTTGAAAACTCTTCTCACACTTCTCCGTCCAAACAAACTTAACTTCTTTCCTAGTTAAATTCGTCAACGGAGTTGCGATCTTGGAAAAGTCTTGAATAAAATGCCTATAGTAAACTGCCAATCCCAAGAAACTTCTTACTTCTAACGGTGTCTTCGGCTGATCCCAGTTTATTACAGCTTCAACTTTCGATGGATCTACCGAGATTCTGTCCTTGTCAATAATGTGGCCAAGAAACTGCACACGTTCTAACCAAAACTCACATATCAAGAATTTAACGTACAACTTCTCTCTCCTCAATGTTTCCATCGTCACCCTTAAGTTTTCAACATGTTCCTCTTTGGTCTTAGAATACACCAATATATCATCAATAAACACCACTATAAATTTTTCTAAGAATGGTTTAAACACCCTGTTCATCAAATCCATGAACGCTGCAGGTGAATTGGTTAAGCCAAATGACATAACCAAAAAGTCATAATGACCATACCGAGTTCTGAATGACATTTTCGGTACATCCTCCTTTCTTACTTTAACTGATGATACCCACTTCTTAAGTCTATCTTTGAGAAATATCTCGCTCCCTTCAGTTGATCGAACAAGTCATCAATTCTCGGTAATGGATACTTATTTTTAATCTTGACCTTATTCAATTCTCGGTAATCAATGCAGAGACGCATTGATCCATCTTTCTTCTTAACAAACAACACCGGCGCACCCCATGACGATACACTCGGCTGGATATACTTCTTGTCTACTAATTCTTGCAACTGTACCATCAACTTTTTCATCTCTACTGGGGCCATTCTATATGGGGCTTTAGATATCAGGGTCGTTCCTGGTGCTAAATCAATCACGAACTTAACCTCTCTATCCGGCGGTAGTCCAGGCAAATCGTCTGGAAATACGTCTGCAAAATCTCTAATAACCGGTATCTCTTCTAACTTCACACTCTTTTTTTGTGTATCGACTATGTAGGCCAAGTATCCTACACATCCTTGTCTCAGTAACTTCTTGGCTTGCATTACTGTCAGACAACTTGCTTGTCGAGGCGACTTGCTGCAATAAAACACCACCTTTGATGGAGTCATAAGGTTAACACATTTCTTTTGGCAATCAATTATTACCCTGTAATTGAATAACCAATCCATTCCCAGTATAACATCAAACTCCCCTAGTTTAATTGGTATCAAATCTACCATCATCTCGTGACTCTATAATTCTTGTATATAAATCTAACATGAATCACTTACCTATTCGCAATCTCTATGCTTAAAGGGAAATCTAATTCTTCCTGAGGCAAATCTACCATGTGATCCTTCGACCCGCAGGTGAAACATGCTCCCTTCTTTGGACTAAAACAGTTTGGTGTAATGTGACCCTCCTGGCCATAATTAAAATACACTCGTTTTCCTTTCAAACACGCACCAGTGTGGTTCTTCCCGCAAGTAGCACAAGCTTCAAACTTCTTCTTTTGCTGACTTCCTTGTTGTCCTCCCATATTCAAATTCTCACTCCACTTCCTCTTCTGGTTGTTATCTCCACTATTGCTTCCACTAGCCTTGTTTTCATTTCATTCTTCCTCTTCTTTTGTTCTTGATTATATTTGGTTAAGGCATCACTTCCACCTTTCACGATAATTGCCTTTTCCAATACCACCACAAACGTGTTTAACTAGAACATTGAAACCTTGCTATACAGCCACTTCAACCCTTGTTCGAACCTTCTCTCCTTACGCTCATCGGTATTAACTTGATAAATAGCAAACCTTGCCATCTCATTAAACATCGCAGCATACTCTGGCACAGACATGGTTCCTTGCTTTAGCTCCAAAAATTAAACTTCTAACTGGTTCTAAGAACTCGCTGGAAAGTACATCTCGAAAAACATCTCTTTAAACCTATCCCATGCTATTATTCCTTGTCCCCTATGAACCTTATTCGTCTGCACCACAGCACTTGGCGCAGCGGTAAGCTTCGACCTGGGGTGAACCGTAAACCCGGGCATCCTGGGATCGATTCCCGCCTGCAACAAGTGTGAGGGCCAATTAAAAACTGGTCCGTGTGGCCACGGATCGCACATTTCTGGGGGAGCCATGTCTTAGGCCGAGCCTGTGTGCAAAGCCTGGTCCGGGGTGGGGAGACTTAGTCCGACTGCGGTTGGGAAACTCCACATTAACAAAAAAAAAGTATAGCACATATAAGACAACTTTTAAAAACTCTTATCATAAGTAACTAAGTCATGATAACGTCTTCTCAAGTTCAAAACCTATCTCATGTAGTATTTATGCACCTTAGTTCTATTATATCAAGTTTCTCTTGAAAACTTTTCTAACACAAGGTCTAATAAGTTTTATCATGAACAAGACACTATAAACACCATATCATGCTCATTTATATTTGAACTCAATCATGTATATAAACCACTAAGTTCAGAACTTATAGAACATAAGTCCACAAGGTTTGTTTTTTTTTTCAAAATCTGTAAGTTTGTTTTCAAAACAAATACCAAGTCATGCCAATGCTTTCTATTATGAGAAAGGAAATTTTATATGTCATGTATTATATCATGCATTTTCATGTTACATCACTTAGAATAACATATTCCATCATCGGGAGCATTATACTTGCGTATGTGCTCGATCGACGCCCTCCGATTGCCTTTGAATAAATAATAGTCACAAAGATGACTATTTTGACCTTCCTAAAGACCTCCAATTAAAAAACTTAAAGAACAAAAGTTGTAGGTCTATTCGTCCTCGTTCCGGATTATCTTGAATCACCTCAAATCGAAGTTCGTATGAAAATGTTATGAACGTTTTACAAAAATAGGTCAAAGTAGTCACAGTCAGCACACATGGGGTACGGCCGCGCCCCTTTTCCTCACCATGCCAGCGTGCCCGCGCAATAACCCTAGCCCCAGCTATGCGCCCGTGCATGGCTTCGCACAGAACACAGTTTTTGACATAACTTTCTCATTTTAAGTCTAAATTAGTTGGTTTTCGATTCGTTGAACTCGTAGCTACTCATCTACAGAGTAATTATAACACTTCAAACATATTAACAAATCATTATAAGGGTTCTCATTTAGTGTTCATGCTATATTTTTATGTTTTAAACACATTTAGCGAATTTATTCACTACGAATTCGTTTCTCAACCAAATTGGTCCGTTTAACTTTCGTTCTTTTCGTTTTTCAACGTACTAACATCTTTTTATTAAATTACAGATTATAATACATATTGAACATGAAATTTTGTACTTTCTTAAGCCATTTTTTATACATAACCACTGTTATTTCAATTCTTCCTACAATCCCAATTTCACGTGTTTGATACTCAAATAACACTCATATATGATGATTAACAGATTATAAACCCTATATACAAGTATTTGTATCAATCCAACATAATTATCAATAGAAATTCCAAAAATAAAGTTAAAATTAGGGTTATACCTTATTCCTTTGATTGTTTCCTAGCAAGAGATGATGTCAAGGCTTAGAAATTCCTCTCCTACCTCTAGACAATCTCAGAGAATTCTCTCTTTCAATGTGTTTTTCTCTTGCTTTCTCCAATACTCTGTTTTAGTTAGCCTTAGGAAAATAAGACGTGTAAAAATATAAACTGATATGGCTTTCACCCTTATTCTTCCGTTAGCAAAACAATACGCCAGTTACAATAAGCCAAAGGCCACAAGGCCTTGTTTGGCTACACCCAATTATCCCCCACTAGTTTATTTTAATAATATTATATTATATAGTTTTTATTTGTTACACCTGTAACCAATTTTCATAACTTACAATAATAATTAAAATAATTGTAATTTTTATTATAATTATTCTGATGATTAATAAATAATCATATATCTAATTTAATTAATAAATTAGACTTAAACATCGCTTTATTTAATTTACTTATTTTCTTTAATATTAAACAACTCATTTAATTTAATTAATTCATTAAATTAAATCTTCAAAGAATAAAATTTACCTTTGCTTAACTTAATTATCATACACACGTAACTAAATTATTATACCATAATTTAATAAATTATTTATTTTTCTCAATAAATAAATTATTTAAAATATTTATTCAAGTCAATAAATATTTAAGATTAATTACAAAATTCATTTTATTTCTTCAATAGTTAACTCAACTATTAAACCTCACTTTCCCAATATATGAATATATATTTCTCTTCACACCAGATCACATATTTCAAAATATATAACACACACACACACATATATATATATATATATATATATATATATATATATACTCAAAATCAAAATATCTCATAATAAGAATTTTAATTATTAAATTCCTATTTTAATAACTTATAAAAATTCGGGTTGTCACATCATTCCCTCCTTATAAGGATTTCGTCCTCGGAATCATCGACACCCTACCTTACTAAGGTTTTCACAAAATCTCTTTCACAATTATCGTTGAATAACTTCAACACGTTAACTTAGCAAAAAGTTTTACATATATATATACTTCATTCATTTCTCCAACAACTTTTAGGTTTTATTACATAACCTTCAATTAAACATAGTCATATATCAAATATTATATATTCTTTAACCCATTCATTTCCTTTTCTAAGGATTGTTATCATAAACACTCGGGATATTACATTCACCCTTTCTTCTAAGAATTTCGTCCTCAAAATTTTATTTATTAATCTTTATTCATTCAATCTATCAAAATAAATTTTTGCGTTAATACTTTATTCATTCATTGGGTTCTACAATCAAATTATTTCTTTAAGGATCTCTCTAAGATCATCATATTCCTCACCTCTTCCTCTTATAAGAGTTTCACATTTCTCTTCTTTCTGGAGTTTCAATTCTTTCTTGAAATTATTATGTTTTGCTTAATTTTCTCATCCTTTCCACTTTCACCTTTTAGAATAATAAGAATCTTCCACAATTGCTCAATAATTGGGAAGTGATATGAATAACAAGAATTTAAAAGATTCCAAATCATGCCGAGGGTCATAAGACCTTGAACTACGTCCACAATTATAAGTACTCTTTCAACTTAAACCTAAACAGTCATTAGACTATAGGGACTCCCGTATTTAGGATGTTAAGCCCTTTGTACAATGTATTGTGCACTTTGTCCATGGTTATAATTTCTCTTTCAACTTAAACCTTAACAATCATTAAACTATAGGGACTCCCGTACTTAGGGTGATCAGCCCTTCGTACCATGTATTGTGCATAAACATCTAAACGCTTCTGCGTAATCCCCTATAAAAGGGTTGTTCATCTCAGCTTTTCAACATCTGAATCTGAACCAAAATAATTTGGTTTGGCATAACTTCTCAAGAAACACTTGAATTTTATGATCATCTTTCAATATTCGTCTAGCTGAATCAAATAGCATAGACTTCTACAACAATTCGGACATCAATCGAAATATACATATACATATATATATATATATATATATATATATATATATATATATATATATATATATATATATATATATATATATATATATTCTCATATCTTAAAGAAATCTCAAAAATCCTTTTATGGCATCATGATTATGACGTTGTCATACTACCTCTCACCATAGTGGGCTGACGATCATATGATCACATCCAACACCAGGTTCCATTGCATTGATGACTCCATCGTTTATCATATCACCCAATACATATAATTAAAATATATTTTGAAAATTAAAATTTTTTTTTGTTATCTAGCCAAAACAAACATCATAAATATGCGAATAATAACACTATTTTTAAAATTCTTTGGTTCACTAGTGTGATCCAACATTTTTCAAAAAAATTAAAAGTACAACCATCGGCACGAAGTCAATAAATTTTGAAAATCTAGCAAAGCTAGAAGATTTGGAATATATAATTTTCTCCATTAATTTCAATCTTTTCTTCGTTACTTCATTACTTAACCATTCTATCAATCTTCAACTTCATATATGCTCTCAATACTATAACCGTTTTCTACCCAATATAGTTCATCAAACTTACCGCACATTGGAAGTTCAGGAACTTGCACAATAATATGAGTTTAAGAACTTATCCTAGTCAGACCATAATCGTCCATTCGCTGAGGGGTTCAAAACATACCATATTATTATGAGTCACGAACTTACCATATGCATTATTTTTAAGAATTGCACCTAATCCTAATAATATCCGACTAATCTTAATAGTTTCTAACTATCAAATATACACATGAGAAAAAAATCACCTTTTCACCACATATACATTGATAGCGCGACACCAACATTCCAATGATTATCAATGTGATAAACTGAGTACAAACATAAAACCCTTGCCCATACAAAGGTTTATAAAACTCAGCCATCACATGAGTCCTCAATTGAAATTCCACCTAACTCTATCTTACTTATAACCTGTTCTTTGCTCGATACGAATTCCTCGTATCACATTATCTATAATTCCTTGTGAGTTTATCTCGTACTATATCATAGTACATTAACTTCATAGCATCAAGCTATAATTATTCAAACATTATAGACCATCTTTCTTTTATAACTTAAACTGATCACATCGTGATCTTATTCTATAATTTTTTTTTTTGCTAAGTTTGTTTGTATATAAAAAAAAGATACTACAATCGCAAAGGGGCATACCCCAGAGGTTTTGGTAAGATTATCATGGAACAGGACCCATGAGGAAAGCCTAAAGACTAGACTAGAACAACAAAGAACAATCCCTCCCTTTTCTGCGAAAGGGGGTTCAGCATGTGACTTCTCTCTCTAGAACCGTTCTCTGCCTTCTTTCTTCCTTTTGTATCTCGGCTTTCTTCTCTTCTTCGTTCCTGAGTCTGATTACTGGTTATGGTGGATTTCTCCCACCTCTCGGGGGGAAACTCCTTGAGTAGCTCTTCTTGGGTGAGCTCATCTGATGTGGGGGGCTCTTTGCCCAGCGCGGATTCCTCGGCTGAGTCTGCTTCTTTGGCTGGGTCGGCTTTTAGGCCTATTCCCGAGGCAGATGTTAACCCTATTTCTTTAGTGGTTGAGCCGGTCATGGCTGAATCTGAAGCTAACCCCTGCTATGTTCCAGTTGAATCTGATGATTCAGATGCCAATAGTGACTTTGAAGCAAGACTAGGGCTTAACCACGGCTCTGCTATGAAGGAGATCTTTAGTGCTGCTCAGCATTTTTCGAGCAGAGGTCATGTAGAAGCTGCTGATGAGCGTAAGAAGAACAATACTCTGCTGGAGTTTATTCTCTCTAAGGGGTTCAATATCCAGGAGGTTTCCCAGTTTGCTAATAGAGGTCGGCATTCCTGTCAGATGAATGAGCATGATATGTTTGTTTTAAATCCTATGAGAGAGGGCTGCTCTGGTTTGAAGCCAATGGGCTCTGGTATGGAAGTTGGTCTGATCAAATCTGATGTGGCCGGGTTAGAAGAAGGGGAGCTGCCTTGCTCGTCTAAGTCTGATGGTGCTGCAGCTGGGGGTGGGATTGGTTCGCCTTTGTCTTCTAAGATGGTGGAGAACTTTGAAGCAGTGGCTTTTGGGGCTGGCTTAGCTGGTCTTTCGGGTTCTCCTAGTGTCCCGAAGAAATCTTGGTGTTCCGTCGTAGCTCAGGATCCTCCAAAACCAGGTCTGGCTCTAGACTTTTTTCCTCCTTCTCCTCCTGCTAATGGAAACGGTGCTATTACTATTAAGCCTCCTCCCGAGGTCCTTCTGCTAGGAAATAAGATTTGGAGCTCTTGCCTCGTTGGTAGTTTTATCCACTCGAGGCTTCCCTTCAAGCTTGTGGAAGAAATGGTTCATAAATTGTGGGATAAATTTGGTTTGCTAAAGGTGTTTCTCCAGGATAAGGGGCTGTTTATTTTCAAGTTCCCTTCTCATGTAGAACGGGACAATGTTCTTGCTTTGGGACCGTGGTATATATCTAACAAGCTTCTTTGTCTTAAACGTTGGAAGGAGGGAATGGATTTCCAGTCCGAAGCTTGTACTCAAGTCCCGGTTTGGGTCAAGTTTCATAATGTCCCTATGTCATATCTCTCGGCTCCTGGATTGAGCTATCTTGCTAGCGGTATTGGCAGGCCTCTGGCTGTGGATAAGTTAACTGAAAAACTAGAACCTATGAACTTTGCTAGGATGTGTGTTGATATCTCCTCATCCTCTAATTTTCCCCCGAGCCTGGATGTTGTTGTTCTAGACGAGGAATCCAAAGAGGAGAAAGTTGTGGTGGTTAAAGTTGAATATCAAAATAGGCCTCAATTATGCTCGCACTGTAAGACTTTCGGGCATTCTTTGGTTCGATGTCCTAATGCAAACTATAAGTGGGTTCCAAAAGTCCCTTCCCTGCCTCCTGAGTTTGAGGCTTCTGGTTCTGTAGGTGAGCTCGTGGCTACCAATATTCCTCCTGTGGGAAATTCTGATTGCTGGACTATAGTTACTAAAGGTCCCAAGCCGCTGGTTGGCCCATCTGCTCTTAAGGGTTCTCTGTTATCCTCATCTGGACCTTGTCCTAATCAATATAATCCTTTCTCTCAATTGGATGGAGGCTCCTGTGAGAGCTTTTCCGACACTGATAATACTTTTCTCCCCAACCCGCTTGTGGATAAGCTGAAACAAATTGATGAGAAGGAGGTCAAGGATCTTAAGCAAAAAGCCAGATTATCTAAGGATGTTAGTCAAGCTTCAAAGAAGAAGATCAAGGGAGGGGGGAGCAGGTCATCCCCAGCTTAATATATCTTTAGTTTTATGTTAAATTTTTGCTCTATGAATATTAGAGGTGTAAATATGTCTCCTAAGCAGGATAGTGTCCGGGCTATTATTAAGTCTCATAGTCTCTCTTTTGTTGGCCTGGTTGAAACCAGGGTCAAATGTCATAAAGCTGATTCCATATCTAAAGCTATTTGCAGGAATTGGAAGTGGCATTTTAACTATGAGCACCATGTTAATGGTCGTATTTGGGTTGGTTGGGATCCTAGCCTTTGGAATGTAAATATTATTTCTAAGTCTTCTCAATTTATTCATTGTTATATTTCTTCAGTGAGTCTTCACTTCCATTCCTTTGTTACCATTATCTATGGGCTCAATACCCCAGCTGAGCGTAAAGATCTGTGGAAAGATATTAAGGCGTTTGCTGCTTCTATTGATAAACCCTGGACTCTTTTGGGGGACTTCAATGTTGTTCAATCTCTTTCTGAAATTGAGGGAGGGGCTGGTTTGTGGGATTATGGGATGCAAGATTTCAAAGATTGGCTTACTGATCTGCATTTGGTTGATCTGAGGGCTGTGGGTCCTTCTCTCACATGGTGGGATTCTCATGTTCCGAATCCTACTTTCAAGAAACTTGATAGAGCTTTGGTCAATAATCTTTGGTTGGACTCTTATCCTAATGCTCTTGCCAATTTTACTCCCCGGGAGCTATCTGACCATTGTCCTGTTGTTATTAATTCTGGTTTGGTTATGCCGTACAGCCCTAAGCCTTTTCAATTCTTTAATTTTATGACTGGGCTGGATAATTTTCATGAAGTTGTGCAGATGGCTTGGAGCACTCCGTGTTTTGGGGACCCCTTGCAGATTCTTGCTGGAAAGCTTAAAGTGGTTAAAAGGGCATTGATTGATCTGAATAAGCTTAATGGGAACCTTGCTTCGAATGCTGAGCTTTTAAGGGCGAGTCTTCACTCTACTCAGCTTGCCCTTGCTTCTAATCCTACTGATTCAGCTCTCCTTGATCTTCAGAAGTCCCAAACTTCTTGCTTGTGGGATGCTCTCATTTGTGAAGAGAAGCTGATAAAACAAAAATCTAGAATCCAATGGCTTAAGGAAGGGGATAAGAATACTGGTTATTTCCATAACCAAGTTAAGAATCGATGCAATCAGAATAAAATCTTGGCTATTGAGAACTCTGAAGGTGAATTGTGTTTTAGTCAGAAGGATGTCCAAAGTATTGCTGTTGACTACTTCAAATCTCTTTTAGGAACTCAATCTCGGGTTGAGGGCCAATTTCTTGATTGGGAGTTTGATGAGCATAACTGTGTCTCTCCTACACAAGCTTTGTTACTTGAAAGGGCTGTTTCTGATGACGAGATTTTGAGCACTTTAAAGCACATGAAGCAGAATAAAAGCCCTGGTCCGGATGGGTTTAATGTGAATTTCTTTATCCAAACCTGGGACATTGTTGGAAAGGTTTTTACCAATGCTGTTCAATCCTTCTTTCGGCAAGGCTGTTTGCTTCGGGGTACTAATTCTACTGCGATCGTTCTGGTGCCAAAAATCTCTAACCCCACTTCTATGAATGATTATAGGCCCATTTCTTGCTGCAATACTACCTATAAATGCATCTCCAAGATTATCGCTGTTCGTCTTAAATGTATCCTCCCGACTCTTATTTCTCCTAACCAATCGGCCTTTATTCCGGGAAGGAGAATTGGGGACAACATTCTTTTGGCCCAAGAATTATTCAGGAACTACCACCGTCCTTCGGGTCCGGCCAGATGTGCGTTGAAAATTGACTTAAGGAAAGCTTTTGATTCTATTTCTTGGGACTTCTTATTAGCTGCCCTTAAGTACTTTAAGTTCCCTCCTAAATTTGTGTATTGGATTAAGGCTTGTATTACTTCGACAAGTTTTTCTGTGAAGGTTAATGGAGCTCTGTGTGGCTATTTCAAAGGGGCGAAAGGTCTAAGGCAAGGTGACCCGTTGTCTCCCTATCTTTTCGTTATTGTTATGGAGGTCCTCTCTTCTATGCTCGCGAAGGATTCTAAGCTTCCTGCTTTTAAGCATCATTGGAAAACGAGTCAACTTTCTCTTACTCACCTTTGTTTTGCGGATGACCTTATCATTTTCTGCCGTGGAGACCTTAATTCGGTAATGATTGTTAAGCAGTGTCTTGAGAAATTTGCCTCTTGTTCGGGTTTACACACTAATGCTTCGAAAAGTATGTGTTTCTTATCTCATGTCCCTCCTGAAACGGCTGATTCTATTATCCTTACTTTGGGTTTCCAGTTAGGGATCTTCCCTGCAAAGTTCCTGGGAGTTCCCTTGCTAACCTCCAAGTTAAGTCTCGCGGATTGTCAACCTCTCCTTGATAAGGTTAAAGCCCGAATAAGCTCGTGGACTAACAGATTTCTGTCATATGCTGGTAGACTTCAACTGATTAAATCTGTTATTTATGGCATCCAAGCTTATTGGTCTTCTCATTTCATTCTCCCGGCTGCAGCCTTAAAAGATCTCCAATCTTCTATGTCTAGATTTTTATGGAAAGGTCCTTCTATGCAGAAATTTGGTTCCAAGGTTGCCTGGAACAAGATTTCTCTGCCTGCTTCGGAAGGGGGCCTCGCTATTAGGAACCTTGAAGAGTGGAATAAAGCTTTGATCATGTTGCATCTCTGGAACGTCATAAATCCTTCCTCTATTTCTATTTGGGCCTCTTGGGTTCGTGTAGTTCATCTTAAGAACAACTTTTTCTGGACTACCCCTATTCCAAATGATTGCTCCTGGATTTGGAGAAAAGTGCTTCAGCTTAGGGGCCTAGCTCGCAGATTCATTTCCTTTAGCATTGGTAATGGGGCTAACACTAGTCTCTGGTTTGATCCGTGGCTGGGGGATCCTTTGGCCTCCTCTGTGCACTCCCCCTTAATTGTAAATTCGGGTCTTGGTCCTACTGCTTCTGTTAGTAGTATCATTATTGATTCTGATTGGGTTCTCCCTAATTCCAATTATTGCGAGGTTATGGAGTTCAGGGCCTCATTTGATTGTTCTAGGAGTTGTAATTCGGCCCGTCATGATGAGCTTCTCTGGGATGGTATTGGTGCTAAGGACGTGAAAGCCTCTACTTTTTGGCGATCCATTCGGCGAGTTGGGGCTACTGTTAGGTGGCAAAGTTTAGTGTGGCATAAGATTGTGCCTCCTCGTCACTCTTTCCTTCTTTGGCTTGCATTCCATAATGGGCTTCGAACTCGGGATAGGCTTATCTTGTTTGGGCTTACAGTTGATCCCTTTTGTGTTCTTTGTTCCAAAGATAGGGAAACATTTCAGCACTTATTTTTCCACTGTAGTTACTCCTTTCAGATTCTGGTAGCGGTCCTTAGGAGATGTGGTTGGAGAGGCTTGAGTCGTAGTTGGGCTTCTATAACCGATTTTATTTCTGACTGCTCCTGCCCCAAATTACTTAATAGCCTTCTGCATTTTGGTTTTGCTGTTGTGGTCTATAGAATTTGGCAAGAACGGAATGCTAGAATATTTTCTCAAGTAGCAACCCTTGCTCGGATCATTATCCGAGATATTATTCACATTCTTAAGTGTGGTCTCCACACTAATGCTCGGTTTCAAAAGATTAAAGCAAAGGTATTATATCAACATCTGGCTCTGTAATTTTCTGAGCTGGTTCTGATGTGGTTCTGCTGTTTGGGCCTCGGGAGGCTGCTCATGGTTTGGATGTCCTGTTTTGGGTCTGTTTCTGCTGTGGCTGGGTCAGGATTCTGGTCGTGGCTGGTTCTTTGTGATTGCAATGCTGGGTCTTGGGGCAGTCGGCAGCAATGGTGGGTTGGTGCTGTCTTCAGCTGCTCGGGGAAGCTATGTTGTTGTGCTTCAGCTGCTGGGTCTGCCTGCTTCAGCTGAGTCCTTTTTGCGCTGGCATGGATTGGTTGTTACTGCTGGTTTTAACTGATTTACAGCATTAGGTGGGTGCTAGTTTTGGACTGGTCTGCTTTCATTCTTCTGATGCTGGCTCAACATCGACTTGAGCAATTGCAGTCATAGTTGTGCTGGACTGATCCTTGTGCCTCTGCTGGTTCGTCAGTAGCCTATGGGGTCAGTAGCTGCTTGAGCAATTGCTGGGGCTGATTTGGGTTTTTGTATTGCTGTTCTCTTTGGTTTGCTGGGTTATTTGTCTTCTGAGGCTGGCTCAACATCGTCTTGAGCAGTTGTAGTTATAGTTGTGCTGGACTGAACCTTCTGAGTTGTTGTGCCTCTGCTGGTTCGTCAGTAGCCTATGGGGTCAGTAGCTGCTTGGTACTGTGATTCCCTACTGCTGTTATGGGTTTGAAAAGCTACAGTTTTTGGGACTGTTATGTTCTCGCTGCTGCTCAAGCTGTCTTCCTGCTGTTCTTTGACTGGCTTTGATGTCTCTCGTCAGCTTTTGGGTTTCATTCTGATGCCATATGCTGTGTTGCTGATTTTTGTTTGAGCAGATTTTGGTTCTGCTGTTGCAAACTGTCTGCTTTGGACTAGTGCTGCAGTGGGCTGGTTTTTGGTCTGGTTTAGATTACAGATGGTCTGCTGGTCTTCCTGCGTGAGCAGTTTTTCTTTCAGCGTGTGGTTTCAGCTGGATGCTCTTTTTGCTGTTGTGGCTTTGCTGCTAGTGTGGTCTTGTGCAGCGATTCTGATGTGGGCTTGTACTTATTCTGCTGGTTTTGTAGTTGCATTGTTCCTTATTATTTCTTTGTTCTAGTAACTAGCTTGAGTTTACCTTTGCCATCATAGGGCCTGTCCTATGATGGCTATGGTATACCGTCTGGGGCTTTATCCCATGAACTCTGTTCTTATTCTTTCTTTTATTTCAGTCTAAATTTAGCAAAAAAAAAAAAAAAAAAAAAAAAAGAAAAAAAAAAAAAAAAAAAAAAGAAAAAAAGAACAATCCTTTATCCAACATATTAGAAAGCAAAAATATAAAAGTCCAACCATACAAAGAGCCAAGCCAGCAAACAAAGCCAACAACAGTCAGGATAAGGCCGCTCAGCTGCAACAACCCGAGACTCTCTCAAAACAACCCTATAGGCAGCACCCTTTTCAGGCGTTGCTGTCCTCACCAGCCCCAAAATCTGCTATAACCATGTGTGATAGATGGAAGAGGTATGGACGGCCTTGTGGAACTTCAAGGAGGAAGAAAGACGGGCCCTGATCACAGCAATAATATCACGAGCTAACACCAAGGGGGGCAGCTTTAAGTTATGATGAACCGTAGAATTCCTGTTAGCCCAGATTTTGTAAACAGTAGTAGCAAAGGATAGCTTTAAAATATCAGTCAGCATAGAGTCCCCTTTGAAATTCAAGATGTATTCCACCAAATTGTCCCAAGCCAGAGGAAACCCTATCCAATTCCCAACGGAAAAAACCGAAGAGAGGACAGAAGTGGAGAAGGGACAAGCAAAGAAGAGATGGGGGAAAGACTCAACCGAAAGCTCACATAAGGGACAAATCAGAGGGAGGAAGCCAGGGTAGGCCGAGAATAAGTCATTGGTTGGGAGTCTTTTGTGAAGGGCCAGCCATAAGGTGAAGGAGAATCGGGGGACATGCAAGGGATGCCATAACAGATTTGCCCAAGGGACAAGAGGAGCTCTGGAACGGATGGAATCCCAAATGGATGAGGCCTTCAAGGACGTAATAGTTTTGTTATCCCAGAGGATAAGGTCAGCCCCATCAGTTGGAAGAGGGATGTCAGAGAAAAGATTACGGAAGGTTTGGACCTCATGATGATTGCTGGTGGGGAGGGACCAGGAGCCCATATCAATGATGCTAGAAACACGGGCCGAAATAGGGATCCTACAGTTAGATAAGAGAGCCTCAGAGGGGTTAATCGGTTGGCCTAGGAGCCAAGGATCATGCCAAAGACTGAAGGTGGTGCCATTGCCTACCTTGTAGGTAAGGAATTGGCGGGCGATAGGCCTAAGGTTGAGAATTTTTCGCCAAATCCAAGAGCAATCTGAGGGAATTGTAATATGCCAGAAATTTCTAAGCCTCAGGACAGTCTTTTGAACCCATCTAGCCCAAGAGGAGGAGGGGGATGGGGCGATGACTTTAAGCAGGTGGAGGAGAATGAGAGCCACGTTCCATTCGGTAAGGTTCTTTAGGCCAAGACCGCCTTCTGAGAGGGGCAGAGATAAGTTTTTCCAAGAAACTCTGGCTCCATGAGATTGGAGGGAAGTCCCCTTCCAAAGGAATCGACAAAGGATTGACTGAATAGATCGAAGAACCGACTTGGGGAGAATGAAATGGGCAGCCCAGTAAGATTGAATGGCAAAAAGAACAGATTTAATTAGTTGGAGCCTTCCCGAGTAAGAGAGAGGACGGGCAGTCCATGAGGAAACTCTGGCCGTGATCCTATGGATTAAGGGCATGCAGTCCGAATGAGAGAGCTTAGAAGAAATAAGTGGGACCCCAAGAAATTTGATTGGCAGGGTGCCAAGGGGAAAACCAAGCAAGGAGCAGATGTTGTCCTTCACCTCATCATTAACAGCATTGGACAGAAAACAGTGACTTTTCAGAGCATTCGGGATTAGGCCGGAGAACATGGAGAAGGATTGGATACAAGAGTGAATGATAGACACTGAGTGCAAGTCACCATGGGAGAAAACCAAGAGGTCATCAGCGAAACAGAGGTGGTTTATATTGCAAGGCTCAGATCTCCAGTGGAATTTGAAGTTAGGCAATAGAGTTTCCTTATTCAGAATCATAGAGAAGGCTTCCATGGCTAGGACGAACAGGTAGGGAGAAAGAGGATCCCCTTGTCTCAGCCCCCTGGCACTTTTGAAGTAACCTGACAGCGCACCATTTACTTTGATGGAGAACATTGGCATGGTGACGCAAGAGTGGACCCAACCGATAAATATAGGAGGAAATTTGAGGAGACGCAACAGATCAAAGAGGAACCCCCAATTAAGAGTGTCAAAGGCTTTCCGAATATCAATCTTAAGGGCACATCGGGGAGGCCCGGAGGGCCTATGGTAATTACGGAGAAGCTCTTGGGCAAGCAAAATGTTGTCACTAATACTTCTACCTGAGATGAAGGCCGATTGGCCATGGTCAATGATAGAGGGAAGAATCCTTTTGAGCCTATTAGCAAGAATCTTAGAGATGCACTTGTAGACCGTGTTGCAGCAGGAAATGGGTCTGAAGTCTGACATTTGAGAGGGATTATCTGATTTGGGGATGAGAGTAATAGCCGTGGAGTTGATCCCACAGGGGAGCTGGCCAGAATTGAAAAAATGGTGAACCGCCGAGGTGAAATCCGGACCAATAGTATCCCAGCAATGGAGGAAGAAGTTGACGTTAAAGCCATCATCTCCCTTAAAATTCTTTTCTTAACTCGTGATCGTTTTGTTTTACAATCCTCTTTCTTTCCTTTTTCATCATTTACAATTTCGTTTATGCTTTTAATCTTCCAGACTTTGTCTATTCATCATTATTCTTTATCTTGACTATTGGAGTTAGGCAACTCCCATATCTTATCTTTATATCACTTCAAGATTCTTCTTTGAATTTTCTTATTTATATAACAATTCTTCCTTTAAGAATTTCTAACTTCATTTACCTTGCTCAACATTTCATTTAAGTTCCACATTTTCATCATATGTATCCATTTCTATACTTGGTACACATCGAGTCTCTAATAGTTTTAATATGGTACACTGAGTGGTTTCTCACAAACAACCAAAAAACTAGGTTCCGAGTTGCTAGTTCGTATATACCTCCACTCTATGAAGGAGTTGTTTAGCACAGATACCATACATCAACTATTAAAGAGTACAATTGCACCATACTTAAATATAACTTTTTGATTCTTAACTTCTTTATCATCTTCTCCTTTATTCTCTAAGGTTATAGCCTAGGGTACTCTTACCTAAGGTTTATAACCTACAGCTTTGGTACCAACTGTAACGACCCCAAAATTCATACAATTTAATTCTCGACTTCGGTCGTTAATACATTCAACCTCTAATTTTACATCATTAAACGATAATACAACCATTGAAATTTGTAGAATAATTAAATTTTTCTATTACAAACTATCCTCGTTTCCAAAGCCTGAAACCTTTACATCTAAATTTCTCAGAATCATTTTAATACTATAATAGTTTACATTGCAAAACGATATTACAATTCAACATTAATACATTATTCAAAACATTAAACATGGTTCAAATAATAATAACACAACCAAAGTGTATAAATCTTCAAGTATCACATCTGATTCATGTCTTTCAAGTAACACATAACTTTACCTTGAATCTTGAACCTGCAAAAGTGGTTATTTGCAAGGTTGAGCTCGACAGCCCAGCAAAATCTAACAGTTTTTATGCATCACATAACACATAATAATATGCTCAACATATAACATACATGCTACAATTCATATAACAAGTATAAAGAGTGAGTCCTTACTCAGCATGCTATAATCAATCAACATAGTCATAAATTGACTTTAACATTTAATACTTTCAACATATATATATAACACATCATGCTCTTTGCAATAAAGATTTAAAACAGTCAATCATCAAGTTCACATATCAAATAAGAACTGAAAGACTTGTCTGATTCGTAGTTTATGAACTACGACTTAACAACTTAACTCTTATCTGCACTTTGTGTATTCCTACACAGTTATATAATCATGGATTCACATCCATTAGTCATATATTTCATACATTCTTAATATAGTAGTAACATTACATTGTTTCCTAACTAGGTTTGTAAAACCTTCATTTCACTTTCTCATCATACTCTTAGAATAGCTAGGCATGTATAAGTATACATTAACCATCTGTACTTGACATCAAATAGGTTGTGATCTATTTTCAAGTTCACATTCAAATTACTTAGCTCCATAAAGATTTATTTCAATCATTAAGGCTTAACAACTTTCTTTAACAAGATTTGATGTTATAAGCTTTTAAACCATATATTTGTACTAATAAGCCTTAATAGCATGCTCACAAGTATCTATCTCATTTACATGGACATAGCATAGTTCATATGTAAACCCCCAAATTCAAGTACTTGAAACCTGAACTCAGGTGCTTCACGATACCATTTCTATGAGCGGAATAATACTAATAATAATAACAATAATATAAATATCAAACTTAATTTACATATATCAGAGTCTAATCCCAAGTACGCAACCTTTACTATAATTCTTTACATGATAGATAATACATAACATTGTCTTAACACAGTCTAACTATTACAGAAGATACCATTAAACATCTTCTGTTTGCTTTCCTTTTCACTTGTTCTTGTCTGAACCTTCAGGTTGCTCACGCTTAGCTGAAAATATTTAAATTTTAAGCAATAATGAGCATTTGGGTGCCCAACAAGTAATAACAATTATAAATATAATTAACTGAAAGGATTAAATATTTTCTTTGTACATCACTTCTACAACAAATCAATAGTTGTGAAGTAAACTGAACCGATAATAATAACATAACAATTCTATACCAAAATTTTTTAAACTACGTATTGATTATAAATGTGGTTTAGTTGACATACTATGAACATTGTTTTCAATTTTCGAATAGGTTTAGCAGAACTTCATCCGCAAATCGTCATAACTTATGGGTGCGTGGGTGATCATCCCAATGTGCCCTGTATTGATCAATACTACATACAAGAACGATATTATCGTTCACTCTGTCCGCCTTGGGCGCATAAAAGTTTTTTCTTGTTCGGGATGTTCATACTTAGTCGAGAATCTGAACCAAAACAATTTGATTGGATACAAAAAGGTTTTATCATATTCAACGATATTTCTAAATCTGTGTCTAGCTGATCAAATAGGTTAGACGACTCTTCATTTTTGTATACGTATGGGGGATCAATAAGTATATATATATATATATATATATATGTGTGTGTGTGTGTGTGTGTGTGTGTGTGTGTGTGTGTGTGTGTGTGTGTGTGTGTGTGTGTGTGTGTGTGTGTATATATATCAACATGTGATTAAATACAATGATTATCCAAGTGGGGACACTTGTATAACCATATTTAGAAATTAACGAACATCATAAATATCTGAACTATAATATAATAACATGTTGATAAATAATGATCGAATATAATATATATAACAATAGGGTTAATAATCTGGTACAATATATAATAATATAATTCTGAAACTTTCTTACTCATGTCCATTGCATAAAGAAAATGCAAAGGTATGATACTTGTTTGGTCTGTTGCTTACAATACACAACTTAGTTTTATCTTTTATATAAAGACCTATCATTAATAAGATCATTCGTTCGATTAGAATAACATACTATAACGCATAGCACTACTTATTGCAGTCAACACATAACCTAAACACCTTGTCACACACATTTAACAGTCATTGAATCACAAACAAACATTAATACATTCAAATTATCTAAGTTCAGATTAATTTCTGAAACATGTCGGTGGACCGACAGCTTTATAGGGTAATTATCGAGTCTAAGACTCTAACCTGAAGTTCCATATCTGTAAGTATCAGTCATATTATTTTTAAATGACTTATAATAATTTTTAAACATTTATTATAATTTATCATAAATTTTCAAATACCGGAATCATTATTAAATGATTTAAACATTAAATAATTCTATTATCATTAACATTTAATTAAAATTAAACTATTAATGAAACCATTTCCAAAACATTAAAGTTATTCATAATAATTCAAAATATTTTTAAAACCCTTAAATGATTTTTAAAAAATTTAAAATTATTTTTAAATAATTACCATTAATATTAAAATATTAATGTATTATTTATCAAAATATTAAAAGTCATTAATTATAATTTAAAAATATTTTTAACTTATTCATATCCTTTTTAAATGATTTTTAAATTAATAAAACCATATTTAAAACTATTTATTTAATATAATTATTAAATAAATTTAATATCATTAACATTAAATTAATATCATTAATATAAAATTATTAATGAAATTATCCTTTAAATATTAAAAGTAACTTAAAATATCTCTAAAAACTTTATTTTCATTTAAAATGATTTTTATAATATTAAAATCATTTTTAAACTAATTTATTCAATATAATTATTAAATAAATCTAATACCATTAATATTAAATAATTAATATTTTTCATGACAAAATATTAAAAGTTATATTTTATAACTTAAAATATTTTTAAAATCTTTAAATCATTTTTATATAATTTTTAAATTATTAATTATATTTTTCATAATTTATTTAATACATTTATTAAATAACTTAAATATCATTAATATTAATTAATTAATGAAATTCATCAAAAATATTAAAAGTCATTAAAAATAACTTAAAATATTTTCTTATATCATAATATAATTTTAAATGATTTTTCAAGTATTAAATTATTTTTAAATAATTTATTTAATATTATAATTAAATAAATTAAATACCTTTAATATTCTAAAAATATTAAATATTTATAAAATATATTCAAAATAATTAAAAACTAATTTTTGGACTTTAAAATAATTTTTAATAATTTATTTTTTATTTTTAATAATTTAAAACTATTTTTTTCTAATTATTTAATAAAAATAATAATTTTATAAAGAAACTGTCGCTAAAGATTGCCTATAGCTACAGAACCGTCGCTATAGGTGTTCTTCATGTTCTTGAGCATTCATAAGGTAGTTTCGACTTTCCTTCTTTGACCAAGTGAAAATCAGTGTGTATTTGATTTCTGGGAATGATAATGGTTAGGTGTTGTAGTACTAATGTAATACTACAAGATCCAACAACAAACATGGTCATAACATGCATCAAATGAAAGATCTAAACCAATGAAAACACTCTCAGAGCTGTTCTTCATTTCTGGGTTTGCCCAGAAATGAAGAACAGTTCGACTGCTTATATTTGGGTTTCCACATCTTGAAATCCTCTAGATGTTTTTGTGATCTAAGGATTCCAGGTTGTAGCCCACATGTAGCACTACAGATCTATCACATAACATCATCACAACAACAACCGAATAACAAGATCTTGCCCGGTCAACCATTGTCAGAAATCATGTTCTTGATTTTCTGGAAATTCCAGAAAACCAAATTCGTGATCATCTGAGCTAGTTTGACCAACCATAATGTTCAATCTATTGATGATTTCAGGGATCTAAAAGTCTTAATCAGTAGTTCATCTACCATTCTACCACATTGTTACAACAACAGAATCAAAACAACAAAAACAAGGAAGATATATACGCACGAATTTGTTGTCAGAGCGTTCTGGGCAGTTTCTGGGCTACCCATATTTCACTTGGTCATGGCCAGTCAACGAGGTTTGATCACAATTACCTGGCAATTTGTTCATGCTATGACCTTTATTCAAGTTCCAGATCCAAGTTCTCATAGCATACTACAAGTATTCACCTTCAATACACAAAAACCAAACACAGACAGAGAACTACAAGGCCTGATATTTGGTTGTCAGAACACAAAACAAAATTTTCCAGATTTTATAAAATGCTAGATCTAAGCCTGTAGATGTTATGGATCTAACATCTTGCAACCCAGGTCATCTATATACACTACAATCAACATGTTTAACACACAAAATCTAACATCTAACAGCATATCAAAGGTCATATTTCTAGGTTAGGGTTTATACCTTTTATGATCAAATTATGGTTCCAGGCTTCTTTTTTTTTTTTTTTTTGCTAAATAGTGAGTATTAAATAAATAAAAGAAAAAGGAAACACATCTAGGGGCATACCCCGCGAAAGAGCTAAAACAGCTACATCAGAGACAAGCCAATGATGCACTTGCTATAACCAAAAGCTATAACTGCCAACATCTAAGGTTTGGATATTTTAGCGTATAAGAACTAAAATCTTTAATTGAATACAATTTGCATTTAACAATCCTAACACAGTCTTGAACAAGAGCAGTAGCAATACTAGGGGGTTCACCATGGGCTCACCTATTGCGTTCATTCCATACTTTATAAATAATAGTAGCCAAGCAAAGCTTTATAATCCGAGATGACATGTGGTCCATTGGAGAATGTTGAATGTGGTGAATAAGCGGGTCCCAGTCAAAAGGCACACCAAACCAGCCATGAATAGCAAGCACTGATCCAAGCAGCTGCCGAGAGAAGGCACAGGCAAAGAAAAGGTGAGAGAATGATTCGGGGGCATGAGAACATAGACAGCAGGAGTCCAGCGGCCATGTCACCAGCCTCTTATGAAGCGCCAGCCAGAAGAAGAAAGAAAAGCGGGGGACCTGAAGGTTGTGCCAAATAAGTTTGAACCAAGGGACAGTGGTACCCTCACAGCGAATAGATGTCCATATATGAGAAGCTTTGACCGAAGAGACGCCTGCCCAGCACACCTGATCCGGACCGAGAGAAGGCAACGGTAGGTGATGTAATTTCTCCTTCATCTGCATAAGGCTATGGTAATTTGATCTAGGAGGCTGCCATGAGCAGTGCATGATGATGTCGCTGACTTTGGCGGTAAAAGACAAACCAGAATTTGAGACAATAGGGTCTGTGCGGTGGCAAGCCATTGGGCGATTGGTTAGCCAAGGATCTTGCCATAAGCTGATGTTCTGGCCGTTTCCTACTTTATATGTAACAAAATTTATGGCTAAGCTCCTAAGGTTCAGAACTTTGCGCCAAATCCAGGAAGCATTAGATGGAATAGGAGTAGTCCAAAAGTTGTGCTTCAAGAGAAGAGTTTTGTTAACCCATTGAGCCCAGAAAGAGGAACTTTTGAAACTGATAATCTGCCAAAGGTGTAGCATAATCTGTGCTTTGTTCCATTCAACGACTTTTTTAATACCTAATCCACCTTCTGATGTGGGCAAGGTGACACGGGCCCAAGAAACTTTTGCACCATATTTATCAAGAGAGGAGCCCTTCCAAAGAAATCTAGAAAGAAGCTGTTCAATTTGCTTGATTACCGATTTGGGAAGAACAAAATAAGCAGACCAATAAGATTGAATAGCAAATAGAATGGATTTAATGAGTTGCAGCCTTACCCGCATAAGAGAGGAAATGGTTAGCCCATGACTGAATTCGCATAATGATCTTTTGAATTAGGGGAAAGCATTCCGCTGAGGATAGCTTTGAAGTAATGAGGGGAACTCCTAAGAATTTGACAGGCAAAGAGCCCAGGCCTATATTGAGGGATGAAAGAATGTTAGCAGCCAGATTAGGAGAGACGTTTGCAAGGAAGCACTGACTTTTGCTGTGATTTATAGCTAGGCCAGAGAAGCTGGTAAAGGAGTCAAGGCTATGCTTTAGGAGGTTGACCGAATGCATGTCACCGTGACAAAAGAGAAGGAGGTCATCCGCAAAGCAAAGGTTTGTGATTTTACATGCTTTGTTCTCCAATGGAATGAAAAGTTTGGAGAGGAAGAAGCTTTATCAAGAAGAAGAGCTAGGACTTCCATGACTAAAACAAACAAGTATGGAGAAAGAGGGTCGCCTTGGCGAATACCTTGTTTACCTTGGAAATAGCCACATAGCTGACCATTAACTTTAACTGAGAACATTGCCGTAGATATGCAACTTCTGATCCATTGAATGAAAGTAGTAGGATAGCCAAAAAGAGTCAGAGCATCAAATAGGAATTCCCATCGAACAGAGTCGAAGGCTTTCTTCAAATCGATTTTAACCGCACATCTAGAGGGACCAGAAGGTCTGTGATAGTTTCGTAAGAGCTCTTGGGCCAAAAGAATATTGTCACCAATTTTACGTCCTGAGATAAAGGCAGCTTGAGAATTGGAGATGGGGTCAGGAAGAGTGGCTTTAAGTCTAGCTGCTAATATTTTGGATATGCATTTATAGATAGAGTTGCAGCAGGATATTGGCCGGAAGTCAGCCATAGAGGAGGGGTTTGGGACTTTAGGAATAAGAGCGACAGCAGTGGCATTGGATTCTTTAAGCATATGACCATAGATGAAGAATGGTTCCAGGCTTCTGATTTGATATAGATGTTAGTGGGGCTTTGTTTTGTGACTGATAAACTTATAATTTTCGTGGGTTTTAGTGAGAGAGAATTGGTTTAGTGTTTGGTCACAAAAGAGGCTTAAATGAATTTTTTTTTTTCTCTCTCTCTCCATGATCTTATAAATGACTTGTGTGCAATGTATATGTGTAAAAACCCAAAACCCTAATAAGACTCGTATGTATAAAATCTCGTTATATAAATAAAATTTCTCCATTCTGAATGTGTTATGCGTTAATATATACTTTGTTTAACAAATTTGACCAAATAAATTTTTGTCCAAAAAACGTCGTGCTTGACACCTCGTGCTTAATTTTTTTTCCGTAATCAGACTTTTCAGTTAATTTGTTTTGGCAAGTTGCTTTGTCGTGCTTACACAGACAAAACGCTTTGTCGTGCTTGTTAGGATTAATGAGAAATTTAGGTTAACAACCCTAGATTAACAAACCCTAACCCTAATTAGTAAACCTAACCCTAATTAGCTTATGTTAACACCTAATCATGGTTAGTAAACTTTAATTAGGTACTAATAAACATCATTTAACATTCCTAATCATTAAAAACAAAACCTTAATCAAGATTAGTGAAGATTTGGACAAAACTAAGCTACTAAACAAACCTAACTAGCTTACAAGTAGGTTAAGAGTCCCCCAACCAAGTTCCAAGGCTTCACATGAGCTGATAACAAACCCTAAGCAACACAAGTAACTTTGCATCAGATATTTGTAGAGGCAAGTTGCTCAAAAATGACCAAAAATCCAAGTTGAAGAATTCTATAAACAGGAACCTTAGGGCTAAGCAAACTCACGAAATTTCTAAGCCTAAATACACTTATAAACTTACCAAATCAAGCCTTAGTGTTAGCAGCAACAACATCAGAAGCTATAATCGAAAATCATTCAAGAAAAGGTACAAACCCTAGTTCATAATTAGCTCTTTGATCCTATGTTAGTTTTGTTGTTTAGATGTATAGAATTATGTATTAGTATGTTAGAAAATAAGTTAGATTGGTAGAACACGTTTTCATAACATCTAGATGCCTTAATTAAGTGTTTTAAGAAATCTGGAAATTTTGAAAACTAAGTCTGACAGCCGAATGTCAGGGCCTATAGATTCATATGTGTTTATGTTTTGGTCTGTTAATTGTTTGGCAATTGTAGCCTGTTAGTAGGTCTTTAATCTGGAAAAGAAAACAGGTTCATTTGAACAATATATTTCAAGTTATAAGAAGTCAAAGTGGGTTGACCATTCACGGATTGCAGTTTTCTGGGTTACCCAGAAAACTCAAGAACAGTCGAACCGGCTACTTTGACCAATCTTTTTAATCGCTTTCTATTTGTTGTTTTTGTAATGTTTTGTTATAGATCAATACTCTATTATATGAACTACATATCTATGATCTCAAACTGCTAAAACAACTAATAAGATTACTTGAATTAATGGTCAAAAGTCATTGACCAAGCTTGACCAAGTTTTCAGGGTTGCCCAGAAAACTAAAGAACACGAAGAATAGTGTTTGGCTGTACTTTGACCAACATAATTAGAGGCCTTAGAAATTAGCTTTGTTCCAGTCAATGTTATATATATGTACCCTGACATATATACCACATGTTACAACAAACACCACACACATCTAATACACAGAATCAATTATATTCAAGCCACAAAATCGTTGACCGGCCATGACTACTGTTCTGAGTAACCCAGAAACTCAAGAACAACTGTGACAGTAACTTTGAGCCTCTATAACTTATTGTTATATGTAGGTTAAAGCCTAAATTTTGATTCATGTTGTACTACTGTATGAGTACGACAACATCAACTCTTGAACAAACCAAGAATCATTAACAGTAGCATTTTATCTAGTGGTCAAAATGGTCACTCGACCATTACCAAACTGTTGCCCAGAAACTCAAGAACACCTACAGCGACACTTTCTGTCACTGAAGGGCTTTAGCGACAGACAGAAATTGATTTTTCTAAAAATAAATTATAAAAATTAGAAATAATTAATAAATAAATATAAAAATAGTTTTAAAAATTATATTAAATAAATATAATTAAATTCTGATATTTTTACATAAATTCAATAATTATTTTATTTTATTTAGATATTATTTGTAGATACTCGAAATTTTCTACACTCATATTACTAACATTGTAGGAGGGTAGATTCGTCTTTTGGAGATAACCTTGAAAGACAGATTACATCTATTCCGGATACTATCGGAAGTTTAGTTTCAACCCGAAACACAAACAGGGAACATCATCTCAAACCCGGAACACACACCTGAGAATGTCATTTCCAATCTCGAAGATAACCCCGAGATATGCAGATCAAAAGACCGGCAACAACATCGGAGATGACAGTTCTATCTCGACGATAACACCGCGACGCTCAGTTCTAGTCCCAGAGACAACACTGGGAGTAACAACCCCATCCTTCGTGATAGCCCCAAGAGATGCCATTGCAATTCCGGCGATAACCCCGGAAATGCTTGTTTCAAACATATGCAATCAGCTTCAACCTCAGACATCCTGTCGAGGCACACACACCTCAGACCCGGAGTTGACAACGGGCAGACAGGAACATCCACAGATGACAGTGATACATACAAACAAGCAGCAGTCCAGTCTCAGATGTAACCTCGAGCAACGTCTGCTTTCCGCTTAAACCGGCGATAACCCCGGTGAGGAGTCACAACGTCATCTTACCATATCAACAAGATGATATCACGGAATACCAACAAGTATTCCAATCTCAGATGTAACCTTGAGCAACATCTACTTTCCGCTTAAACCGATGATAACCCCGGTGAGGAGTCGAACGTCATCTTGTTCTTTCAACACCTGCGCGTCGTCTAAACACTTCATACATACATACATCCAACAATGTCCCACAAGAGCCGAGGATTGACAATCCCGAGTGACTATTACGCGTGACAGTACGTTGGATAGAATTTGAAGCTTGAAGACCATGCGCATAGACCCCTCTTCCTGACTTCGTACAATCTCTAATCCATGTCATTGCGTAACTCTCGATACAAGCAGTCCGAAGAAGGTCAGATATACCTCGTTCGGATGCTCGGATTGAAGTTTTGCAAGTTCGAGCGGACATTATAGTGCATGAGTGCATGTATTACGAGATAACGGGACCCGCGAGCCTCGGATGCACCACGACCAGCCGCAGGTACAACTGCGGCTACCGCAGGTGTACCTGCGGCCATCCGTCTATATATACAAGCTTTTGGGTCAGCCATTTGAGGAGAGAAGAGAGAGGGAAAAAGGCGAGGAAGCCCTGTCCATTTTACTCTGCATACACATCTTTTGAGTGTTTCCTCACTTCTAAACACTAGTTAGCTCACATATAGCTATCTTTTATCCGGCGGGAGCTGAGTGTTTATCCATTTTATGTCATAGAATTCTACTTTGGCAGCCCACTGTAAGCCTTCTTATATTCTATAAAGCCTTCTTCTCATATTAGCACACACTGTTGTACACATTGAGAGTCGTGTGAGTGTGTTTGCCCGGACTTCGGTCCTGTGATTTTCATTTCTATCTGTATATATATACTTATATCTATCTAATAAAATACAAATGATTTTGAATTTTCCGCTCACTCAATAAATCATCTGGGCCGTCCAAAGTTTGAGATAAATCCCACCGTTCATACATCTATCTAATAAAATACATCTATCTATCTAATAATCTAATAATAATTTAATAAAATACAAATGACTTTAAATTTCCCGCTCACTCAATAAATTATTTTGGTCGTTCAAAGTTTGAGATAACTCATATTATCCATACAGTGTCGGAGGCACGGGACCCAGCTAGTATGTATATATTTCATATATGGACTAACATTATCGAGTTATGTCTCGATTGAGCCTAGACTTCGGTCTGGAGCGTTTAATTGCTTATATATATATATATATATATATATATATATATATATATATATATATATATATATATATATATATATATATATATATATATATATATATATATATTTCCATTCCTGTCTGGCCTGGAGTTTACTTCGTGGCCTTTTACATTTCGTCCTGCCTAGAGTTTACTTCGTGATGGTTGATCATGTCCATATATATATATATATATAACTGCTTACTGCTTTCCATACAAATTGCAGTATCATGTGAGCCTAAGAATCATGTGATCACATGTTCAGTTTACTGAATCTAGATTCGGTTCCCATGATGGACATTTTTCAACTATAAGCAGCATGTACATTATTTTACAGTGTCTGAATTTTCTTGGATGGCTGTCATGCCTATGAGGAGTTTGGCACTGCTGTATATTATTTTCTCGAGAATGCTTCACATCTCGAAAATAAAAGCAAATAGGCCGAACATTTAATAATAAAATAGAAGTATGAAAAGGTCTCAATTCCTATTGACCACAGGGTTTGAAAAAACCTCTTTTACAAAACGTCATTGCTACATCTTGGTTAAAACTGAATTTTTCTATAAAATTCAAACCTTGTGTATATAGGTGCGAACGAGGCTTAGCACTACTTTCAAATAATTGCACATTGATCCACACACACACACACACACACACACATTCATATAACAATTTCTTTGAAAAGTGGCAGTCACCGTGGTAACACGGATGTCGGGGGATGCCTAACACCTTCCCTCCGCATAATCTATCCCCCAGACCCAAAATGAATCTCGGTTTCACAGACCCTTCTAGCAGTGTTAAAACACTGGGTCAATGTGCAAAACTTTTCGGTTGCGTTGGTGCAACCAGTTAAATACACCAACTGGTGACACTTAAAGTCAAATCGTCGACATTATACATGTCGGACCTTTGTCACTTATTTTTTCAAACAAATCTCACATTAACATGAGAACACCAAAGAACAAGTAACGAAAAGGGACACTCAAAAATCCCGACGTCGACAAGTGGCGACTTTGTTGGGGAATCCAGTAAGAGGGCTTAAGCCGCCATTACAAGCTTTTCAAAATTGTTATATGCTTGTGTGTGAATGTTGCATTTAGATTTCTGATGAATGTGTATGAATGCATCTTAATTACTGCACTGCTAAATATCTATCTGTGATATTAGTACTTCGCACATGTCATCATTTTGCATAAACGGTGAGACACGTTGTATGTGAATGTATGTTGTGTGGTCCCTCCACCAGGAGGCTATCTTGTCGGTGTTTGATTACTGGACTTGAGGGAAGAATGATTCCCCGGGGCTCAGGAAAGGCACCACTCAGATTCACTCCAGTTGAACGACCGGATTAACTTCCTGTCAAGTAGATTGCGATGATCTGGGAACCTTCATGACAAAAAGTCGCGAGAGTAACCCAAAGATAGGTCAGCCTCTGATAAGCCAAACGCGGAGGGAAGTCTCTTCATACTTTCCATTTTCAATTACTTGTAAAAGCATTTACTTGTAATTCTATTCCATATTCATTCATATGTAATGGAAAATATAAAGAATATCTGTGCATGCATGACATGTTATCAATTAACAACCAGTTTTGCAGGACAAAATTCCTAAACGGACATGTTATGATAACATTTATATTACCCTAAGACTAAACTACATAAGTCTTTTTTGTAGGGAAGCAATTGGGCATGTTACCTGTTCAAAGTCCAAAAAGGCCACAAGCCTACAACCAATCATGTCTTCTTCTGATCAGTCTAATGTTGTTTCCCGAGAAGAATTTGACGGATTGAGTAAACAAATCACAGACTTGGCTGTCCTACTAAAAGAATTACACCAGTTTACTCAGGGTACAAAGATACCTACACATATAGAATCCTCTACACAAGGAGGAGTTGAAGGTCTGGAAAAAATAGTTCTAGAACATCAGTTGGATACAACCAACAAAGACCCTGAAAACACCCATCTCATAGGAGATCCAGACACCGGTGATATCAGAAAGATGATCCTCCAAATGGAGGAAACTATCCGCGTTCGCAAAGGGATTGGAACACATGGCAGTGTTTCATATACAGAACTTTGCATATTTCCTGGTGTTCAATATCCAGAGAAATTCAAGACCCTTGATTTTGAGAAATATGACGAATTAAGGGATCCTTATACACATTTAAAGGTATTCATAGGAGAACTTAGGTCTTACGCAGAAAATGAAAAGCTCCGAATGCAACTGTTTCAAAAAAGTCTGACTGGAGAAGCCCGTTCATGGTATACCAGATTAGACAACTTTAAGATCCATAGCTGGAAAGAGCTGGCTCACACCTTCCTTACTCAATACAGTTTTCAATCTCAGATGGCTCCTGACCGGTACCAAATTACCAAGGTCAAGAAACAGTTTAATGAGTCATTTAGAGAGTATGCTCAAAGGTGGAGGCGCCTTGCTGCTCAAGTTATTCCTTCCATGACAGAATCAGAAATGGTCATAACTTTTATAGATGTACAGGAAGCTCCTTTCTATGAAAGAGTTTAGCTGGTATTGGCAAACCATTTTTTGAAATGGTCAAACACGGCGAGATGGCTGAGATGGGATTGAAGTCCTGGTAAAATTCAAGACCTAGTCGCTCTTAAAGCTGTTGCTGAGCACATCCAATCCAGATCTTATGGAAACAACCCCCGGAGGGTCCATAAAAAGAAAGAGGAGGATGTTTCCTTGATACTATAAGGACAAAAATGCAATCCAAGCATGCCTATGTAGAGGAGAAATTACTCACCTTTTCCAGCACAATCTTTAAACCCTCCATTGCCTAAAAGTGGAGAAGTAAAGCGACCTTGAACGTTAGGAGACTCGCTCGAGAATATTCTTGCTCTTCTGACTGCTTAGAAGAAAATTACACATCTTCTTCCACCAGCCAACCCTAATGGGAGGTTTTAATGCTACTCGAAAGTGTGCTTATCATGCCGGGCCACCTGGACATGATACTCAAGATTGTTGGGCCTTGAAACATAAGATTCAAGATCTAATAGACAACGGTGAGATCGTGGTCACTAAACCAGATCAACCTCATGTGCAAGATAACCCTCTTCCTCAACACAAAGAAGAAGAGGTCAATATGATCAGTTGGATCACTGTACAAGGTTCCAATTCTAACGGCGAATCATCCCAACCCATCAAAGACGGTGTTGACAAAATGGGATTATGCAAAGTTCCAATTTACCATGGAACGAAAGATGAAAGCTCTTTCCAAACAAATTGAGAAATTGGCAGAACTAGTGACCAACCAGCATCAAGTCACACGCCAATTAATCAGGCAGGAGCATGCCTATCTTCTTCCTTTTGTTATGAATGCCTCCTCACCACCTTCAGAAAGTGAAGCTATGGAGGATAAGATTGTGAAGCAAGCAACTGCTAAAGCCCGTCGGGATTTTGCCAATCAGAGGGAATTCACCTATTTGGGCCAATCTACGGAGATACTACAGATGTTGATCAATGAAGGAAGACTAACATTCCTTCTCCCTCCCATCAATCCCCACTCAGGGAGGTTCAATCCTGATGAAATGTGTCAATATCATTCACATTCTCGAGGTCACAACACAGAAGAATGTTGGGCACTCCGCCATCTTATTGATAGCGGGGTCCTACAAATAGTAGATGATTACACTGTACAACTCAAGGGTGGGAATGCATGTCCTACCAAATGGAAGAGATCAGTAGCAGTTATATCCGAAGTGGATGATGAGACTGTCAAAGTATTTCTCATACAACCAATTCAACTTAAAGGAGTTGACAATCCTTTGAAAGTGGCCTCACCAGAGCCAATTTCTTTATCTTGCAGACCACAATATCCTATTGTCAGCTTACATAAAGTTTCATGGAATTATGGAGAAGCTGAAGGATCCACGTCTCATACTACTGCTAAAGTGTCAAAGGAGAATCCATTGTACCTTCCTCAATGGGTTGTCAAACCTACTTGCGAAGCAAAGGGGAAATTTCCCGTGGAGAAGATTGAAAAATTCCTCTGCACTATGGGCCACACTAGATTTCAATACTGGACTTGGTTTTCTCTTCCGAGGATCATCGAAAGATCTTGCTGAAGGTTTTAGAAGAAGCTTATTTGCCAAAATCAGTGGATGTGGAAAAATTTCAACATTTGGTTGATTACATTTTTAACAACAATGTTATATCCTTCACTGATGACGACATACCTCCCGAAGGGACCGGTCATTGCAAGCCTTTGCATATTGCAATTTTGTCTTCTAGGTACATGCTAGCAGAAGTATTGATAGATGGAGGCTTATATCTAAATATCTGTCCTTATGCCACCTTGGTAAAGATGAATATCAATCTCAAGTGGATCCAAAGCAGCCATACGGTCATTAGAGCTTTTGATGGATCTCGGCAAAATTCCATTGGAAAGATTGAATGGCCAATTGAGATTGGTCCTAATACATTCAATGTATCCTTTTACGTCCTCAAGATCGACTCAGGATACAACCTGCTATTGGGGAGACCATGGATACAGATGGCTGGAGTTGTTCCCTCCACCTTACATCAACAACTCAAATATATTATCAACAACAGTCTAGTCACTGTCAACGCTGAGCCGGATTGTCCTGAACAAGGAACTCTACCAATCATCAGCTTCAATTCAGAAGTTGAACCGGCCAGTTTCCATACTTTGGAAGTGAGTAACACGCAATACCATTCTATTAGAGAGCAACTTCCCGTACCCAAGATTTCCGCCGAGGTTATGTCGGCCACTCAAGAAATGATGTCATTGGGTCATCAACCTGGACAAGGGCTTGGTAAAGATAAGCAGGGTATTAAGCACCCTATTCAAATGTCCAGTCAAATTGGAACAACCGAACTAGGCTATTCTGCCAGTTCCAGTCACAGGAATCCTTATAAGCACAAGTTGGTTCCTCAAGCTTCTGCTGCACGACGATTTTCTATACCTTTACCTCATTAGTTAATGCAATCTCCAGTAAAGGTTCCAACACATGTTGTAGTTATGCTGTTTCCAAAACCAGCGCCAATCAAATCAAAAGAGGTGCTGATTCTTGATCCCGAAGTGGAAGAAAAGGAACGAAAACGTAAACATGACATTGCCTTGATGATGGCAGGCCTACGCGTCATTGTTCATGATGAACATACAAACAGATACACCCCAGACGATGATTGCCCAGATGTCATGGTTATCATTCGGGAAAAGAAGGATAATGACAATCCTTCCATCACTGCAGTCCATCAGGACTTTGCCCTCGACAATTGGAGCAGCACTCCATGCATTGGTCGATGAGGGTAAAATGGGCAGAAAAATCCCTCTGCCCTGTAGATAACTTTAATTACTTGCTTTCCTTTACAGCACTAGCAGTTCTTTTATCAAGTACATGCTAACACTTTTGTATGATTGAACAGTTGCATATTTTTTTTATTTTTTTTATTTTTGCTAAGTTTGTTTGTATATAGAAAGAAGCAGAGATTAAACAATAGCAAAGGGGCATACCCCAGACACTATAGGATGAACCTCATGGGACAACCCCCAAAAAGGAACACTAAGGACCAACCAATCGGAATTACAAATTAAAAAACTAATACGTGGATACGGCGAGTAGCATCTGCCCCACCTCAGCTCGCCAACCTGCTCCAAAGATCAGCTGAACTATTATCCCACCCAAGTGCCGAAGAGCAGCACCTCAGTTGCATATATTAAGTGAAAGAATCTTTTATTTCAGGACTCTGAATTTAGATGTGCCTGTCCTTGCTGATGACATGCCTTCTCTCCACAAGGGCTGCAACTTTGATGCAAAGTTGGACTCAGACTTGATGGACATCCAAGAGGACATTGAGACTGTAACACCCCAGTCCCACATCGAAAGATAGGAGAAAAATTTGTGTGCATATAAGGAATTAAGTAACTACCAATAGTACCTTCAAGTCATGACCTTTTGGGAGCCTGTGGTGGGCTAGATAACCCAAGAAGATACTATTGGGCCAGTGGTTTGAGGCCTTATTTGGATGGATTTGATTCGATTCGGACTTGGGATTTGACCCAAGATTTGTTCCGAACTCGGGATTTGACCCGGGTTATTTCATATGGTATCAGAGCCGACTCTCGAAAGCTCGGGTCGGGTTATCCGATCGGGTTGCCGGAGGTGGGGACACGAAGGCTGGTGGTATTATCCCACAATGGAGAGATGAAGGTCCGGAGGTGGGGACACGAAGCCAGCCGGTATTATCCCACAATGGCTAGAGAGTGGGCCGTGTGTGTGATCGGATTCTGACGTGTGTGTGATCGGATTCTGACGGGGACGTCAGAAATTTAAGTGGGGGAGTTTGTAACACCCCAGTCCCACATCGAAAGATAGGGAGAAAAATTTGTCTGCATATAAGGAATTAAGTAACTACCAATAGTACCTTCAAGTCATGACCTTTTGGGAGCCTGTGGTGGGCTAAGATGACCCAAGAAGATACTATTGGGCTAGTAGTTTGATGCCTTATTGTGATGGATTTGATTCAATTCGGACTTGGGATTTGACCCAAGATTTGTTCCAGACTCGGGATTTGACCTGGGTTGTTTCATATGGTATCAGAGCCGACTCTCAAAAGCTCGGGTCGGGTCATCCGATCGGGTTGCCGGAGGTGGGGACACGAAGGCTGGTGGTATTATCCCACAATGGAGAGATGAAGGTCCGGAGGTGGGGACACGAAGCCAGCCGGTATTATCCCACAATGGCTAGAGAGGCAAAGATCTTTGGGCCTGTGTGTGTGATCGGTTCTGACGGGGACGTCAGAAATTTAAGTGGGGGAGTTTGTAACACCCCAGTCCCACATCGAAAGATAGGAGAAAAATTTGTGTGCATATAAGGAATTAAGTAACTACCAATAGTACCTTCAAGTCATGACCTTTTGGGAGCCTGTAGGTGGGCTAGATAACCCAAGAAGATACTATTGGGCCAGTGGTTTGAGGCCTTATTTGGATGGATTTGATTCGATTCGGACTTTGGATTTGACCCAAGATTTGTTCCGAACTCGGGATTTGACCCGGGTTATTTCATATGGTATCAGAGCCGACTCTCGAAAGCTCGGGTCGGGTTATCCGATCGGGTTGCCGGAGGTGGGGACACGAAGGCTGGTGGTATTATCCCACAATGGAGAGATGAAGGTCCGGAGGTGGGGACACGAAGCCAGCCGGTATTATCCCACAATGGCTAGAGAGTTGGCCGTGTGTGTGATCGGATTCTGACGTGTGTGTGATCGGATTCTGACGGGGACGTCAGAAATTTAAGTGGGGGAGTTTGTAACACCCCAGTCCCACATCGAAAGATAGGGAGAAAAATTTGTCTGCATATAAGGAATTAAGTAACTACCAATAGTACCTTCAAGTCATGACCTTTTGGGAGCCTGTGGTGGGCTAAGATGACCCAAGAAGATACTATTGGGCTAGTAGTTTGATGCCTTATTGTGATGGATTTGATTCGATTCGGACTTGGGATTTGACCCAAGATTTGTTCCAGACTCGGGATTTGACCCGGGTTGTTTCAGAGACACCTCAGGAGATTAAGGAATGGGTCGCAGACAAACCCAAACCCAATCTTGATCAAACCACTCCTTTCAATCTCGGAACCTTAGACAACCCTAAGTTAATCTAGATTGGTTCAGACCTTACCACAAATCAATGGAATGACATGGTTGCACTATTAACCCATTTCTAGGATGTGTTTGCATGGTCTCTTGAAGACATGGTGGGTTTGTCCACTGACATTGTTCTTCATTGCCTTCCCATCAAAGAAGAATTCAATCCAGTTAGGCAAAAGCTCAGGCGAATTAAACCTGAATGGAGTTTAAAAGTCAAAGAGGAAATTGTGAAATAATTTCAAGCTGGCATCATCATGGTGTCTACATATCTGGAGTGGATATCCAACATTGTTCCCGTGCCTAAACCAGGGGGAAAGGTGCGAGTTTGCGTGGATTATCGGGATTTGAAAAAAGCTTGCCTTAAAATAGCTTTTCCCTGCCCTTTATCCACATTCTTATTGACAATACTGCTCAATACGGCATGTACTCCTTTGCTGATTGCTTTGCGGGGTACCATCAAATTATGGTCACTGAGGAAGATTGTGAGAAAACTGCTTTCATCACGCCTTGGGGAAACTTTTGCTACAGACGGTTGTCATTCGGCCTCATCAACGCTAGGGCAACCTATCAGAGAGCTATGATGGCTCTTTTCCACGACTTAATTCACAAAGAGTTAGAGATCTACGTGGATGACATCATCGTCAAATCCCGGAAGGAGGAGGACCACTTAGACCATCTCACAAAACTTTTCAACAAGTTGAGTAAGTACAACTTGAAGTTGAATCCTGCCAACTGCGCATTTGGTGTTAAGTCAGACAAGTTGCTAGGTTTCCTAGTCAGCCACAAAGGGATTGAATTGGATCCTACCAAAGTCCAGGCCATCAAGGAAATGCCCATTCCTCAGACAGAGAAGGAAATACAGGGGATTTTTGGGAAGAATTAATTTCATTAGCAGATTCATTTTTCAACTCACAGCAACTTGTGAGCCTATCTTCAAGCTGTTAAGGAAGAACTCCTCCATGAAATTGAACGATGAGTGTCAAAAAGCCTTCCTTACCATTAAAGAGCAACTGATTAACGCTCATGTTTTGGTATATCCTAGGGATGATGTTCCCCTGTTCATGTACCTGTCCATAAATGATAATAGCATGGGTTGTATGCTGAGACAAAAAGACAATAAAGGCCAAGAACGAGCTATCTATTACCTCAGCAAAAGATTCAGCATCAGCGAACACAAGTACACTCTGATTGAGAAGACTTGTTGTGCTTTAGCATGGGCTTCCATGAGGTTACAGCATTACCTCCATGGTCACACAATCCATCTCATATCCCGAATGGATCCTCTCAAATAAATGTTTAGTAAGCCCATACTGAATTGTCGACTGTCTAGATGGCAGTTGATCCTACAGCAATTTTACATCGTCTATGTGATTCAAAAGTCTGTCAAAGGTCAAGGAATTGCGGATCAACTGGTCGCCGCACCTGCAGGGGATTACAAACCCTTAGAAACATACTTTCCCGATAAAGGGGTAATGACAATTCAGCTACAACATCAGTATGATACATGCCGTTCGTGGAGAATGTATTTTGATGGAGCTATTAACATAGAAGGCTCTGGAGCAGTTTTAATATCCGGTACGGGGGAGCAGTATCCCGTCACCTTCAAATTACAGTTTGTCAGCACCAACAACACAACTGAGTATGAAGGCTGTATCACGGGGCTAAAACTTGCCCGTTCAATGGTCATCGATTCATATTCACCATGATCGACTACTTCACCAAATGGGTAGAAACAACATCCTTCCCCAAGGTTACTAAAGAAGTTATCATTGCTTTCATCAGAAACAATGTCATCTGTCAATATGGACAACCAGAGGTCATTGTGTCAGACAATGCTAAGAACCTCAACAACAGAAAGATGGAGGAGTTATGCAGAAAATTCCACATTAAACATCTCAACTCCGTCATCTACAGTCCAAAGATGAATGGTGCTGTAGAAGCGGCTAATAAAAACATCAAAAAGATCATGCAGAAAATGTCCGCCAATCATAAAGGATGGCCTGACCTCTTGCCTCTGACTTTATTAGCCTACAGAACTTCCATGCGAACTTCCACTGGGGCAACCCCCTACTCATTAGTCTATGGGATGGAAACAGTGCTCCCCATAGAAGTGGAAATGGAATCCCTCAGAGTATTGATGGATGTTCAGTTAGATGAAGACCAGTGGGTACAAGTCAGGTATCACCAATTGTCTCAAATAGACGAAAGGCGAACCGCGGCTATCTTCCATGGTCAATTATATCAGCAAAGGATTGCACGATCCTACAACAAAAAAGTCCGACTATGGAAATTCAAACAATATGACTTGGTTTTGAAGAAGATCGTTGACAACCAAGATCAATCTAAGGAAAAAATCGCTCCTAACTGGGAAGGCCTGTTTGTTGTTAAGGAAGTATTGACAGGAGGTGCTCTCAGATTACAGGAAATGGATGGCAATGAATTTCCACAACTTATCAACTCAGACACCGTGAAATGGTACTATGTCTGAAGTTACCATCAAACAAACATTCTGGTTTTGATCACCAAATCACCAGTCATTCTGGTTTTGAACCCTTTCTTTTGAATACTCTTCTACCCCTCAGGGAAATATACACTTCAAGCCAGCAGCCTGGTTTTACCTTAATTCAAACCTTTCACAACCTCGGTTATCTTGAAGACGGGATTTAACCTTTCATAATTTCAGGTTATCCTGAAGACGGGATTGAACCTTTCACACCTGCAGTTTATCCTGAAGACGGGATTAAACTTTTCTACGCCTGCAGTTTATCCTGAAGATAGGATTAAACTTTTCTACGCCTGCAGTTTGTCCTGAGGACGGGATCAAACTTTTTACACACTTGAAGTTTGTCCCCATTATGGGATCAAATTTTCCTCTACCCGCAGTAAGCGCTTCTCTTCGCCTTCAATTCGTCCTAAGGGGCGAACTACGTCGAACTGATCTCCCTGATACCCGGGGGTACGTAGGCAACCATATTCTCTATGGCCCGGTCACAATAAAGAAAAACAACAAAAACATTTCTACCCTTTCTCTACAAAACAACAAAAATACTTCTATACCCACCCGCCTTCCGCATTCAGCGTTGAACCTCCTACACTAGGAT
Organism: Panax japonicus; assembly: GCA_020205505.1. NCBI lineage: Eukaryota > Viridiplantae > Streptophyta > Magnoliopsida > Apiales > Araliaceae > Panax > Panax japonicus. The sequence continues at coordinate 23,768,483 of CM035112.1, read as the reverse complement.
TGAACTACACAGACTTAATCTCCTTTTCAATAGGAGTACGTAAGCAGCCATTCTTGGTGCAGTCTAACCCCTACCAGAATAACATACTTGTTACACGGTACTGGGATCAATCTTCAATTCGCCCCATTTCATCGGTTTCAGATCAAAGGAATGGAATTACCCAACCTCTTCTCACAAATAGAAGATTCAGTGACCATCTAAGCTACGATCATGCCTCAAAGAGCAATACCAACCCATAAGAGATGGAATTAACTAGGCTTATCACAAATAGAAGTACTGGTGACCATCTGTGGTGCGATCAATCTCAGAAAGGAAGAAACCATCCTCCTCTCCACTTTTTCATACAGATACTAGTCCCAAGACACCAAAGATAGTAGGGATTTACTAGAAATCAATTTTCCATTCTAAGAGATCTTGTGACGTCTCAATGTCCATCTATCAAGGATAAGTTCAGAATGCATCAAGATCACAAGGCCCTGGAGAAACAGGAAAACATCAAACAAGTATCAAGGCATAACTAAAAGGGAAGTGAATCAAAATATATTTCCCTGCCATATATAATACTGTTTATATATACATCTGTGCTGTACATGACAAAATGGCTAAGCTAGTCTGTGCAGGAAAATACAAAGGTATCTACAAATCTGTGTGTATGCGAACTATCAGATCTAACATAGCATCCCTCTCTAAAGACGAAGGAAGCACTGCAAGCTCCTGCCCAAGGGTATCTACACGAGATAGCAGATCAGAGGCTAACTGCCTGGTGGCATAATGCTCATCAATGTAAGCACTCATGTCGGCAAGACTGACAGTCATCTGGGCTCACTGAAGTGCTGTCTGCAAAGGCCACATCCCTAGCACATAAGGCGGCATCCCGCTCCACTATCAATACATCCCTGGCTGATCTAGCCTCATCCCTCTCTAATAGAGCGATATCTCTCTCATCAAGAGATGTCAACATCGCGGTCCTAGCCTGATCTCTATCATAGGTCATCAAATGTAAGCTCTGCTCCAAATGTTGTGCCGAATACTGAGTAACATTGGCACTCGGGGTGGGAGAATCCATCATAAATGCTGGCAACCCAGCAGTCAAATCATCGATGGGAATAACAGCCTCCTCTATAGGCTCCTCATCGTCAGAATCAATCCCCTGCACTGTGGATACTGCTGCAGCCGATGCAGTCTCTATCTCCATCCATGCGAAATACTCTGCAGAACAACCTGGATGTCTGACAGAAAACTCAGCCAGCTCTCGCTGATCCCAATAGGCATACAACCTGGATTTGTCCTCCGCTGATAAACGTTGTGACGTGAAGCGCTGACTCACTGCCCCATCATACGGATGCAAATCCTAGAACTGGTCAAACTGACACATCACGGCCAATGGGTGGTAAGTAATCATGCCCCTCAATCCAGCCAGAGGGAGATAATCCATGCCCGGAGCTTGAGTAATGAAGTTGTAGGGTGAACTAAGCCCTGAACATGACAATATGGAAAACGGATCCCTAATCCCTGCCATAAAAGCTGACCACGATGCAGCATCTGTGCACTCTGCAGGCTGAAAGGAGTATGACATGGCTATCTCTTGGGTGAAACAAATCCCATGCCGTCTAAATGTGGCAATCGGTCTCAAGTGTGACATAAACCACAGATACAACATGACCAAACTACCTGTGAACACTCCTGCCGGATGAGTGCAGCAATATGTAGCTGACCTTAGAGTCTCTGTAATGATCATCGGTACAATGGTATGACCCTCCCTGAGAGCTCTCACTTACATAATGACACTGATATCCAGCTTATCCATGTACCGTGGCATGAAGACGTATGATAATACGCATAGAAGCAGTACATCTACTCTGGTTGAACGCCAATGATCCTCCGGTGTGGTGAAATCCCCGGAATGCCATACACAGCTATCCTCAGAGCCAAACCTGTCAAAGAGGAAACGCTGGGATATCACGTGGCCGGATGTAATCTCGTCCTGGACCACTCTACGTCTCAATCCGGTGAGGGTCATGAACTGTCTGCTCATGTCTCCAATAGTCATATGCACGCAAGGTCTGTCCAGCGGCAGCATCGTCAACTGTACATACTCCTCCAAAGTAGGAGTCAACTCCTGGGTCCCAAATTGGAAAACTTGCCTCTCCGATACCCAGTGCTCTAGCATGCCCTCTACAAATCCTATGGTAACCTGAAACATCAACATGGTCATAGTATACTACAGGAAATCATCAACGATCACCATGTCTGATGGTGATATACTATCATACCATGAGCGCATACCAGCTACCACCACAAATGGTGGGGTATGATCAATACGGCTAACTGTCGAAGAAGACATCTGTACGGGCCGTGTCATAAGACCATCCAGGGGTCAATGGTGAATATCTCTGGACATATATATGCATAACATAATAACATGCATGATACAATAGATTATATGATATAGGGAATGGAAAACTGTACATACATTCCTAAGTATATCATCATCTAATACATCTATGTACAGCTAAAATACAGGGAAATGGGGCGAAGCTACCCCACATACAACAGAGGCCTATCAAAAGAGATAGCGAGAAATACATCAGAAAAAGTCAAGAGTGTTGATGTCTACATCATCGATCTTGTCCACCTGATGTAACTCCTCCTGAGTCACTGAATCTCTATCTACAGGGATGTCAAGCACTCAAAATTTTCTGCGCTCCTATTACTAACATTGCAGGAGGGTAGATTTGTCTTTTGGAGATAACCCAGGAATACAGCTTACATCCATTCTGGATACTACTAGAAGTTCAGATCCATTTCAGATACTACCGGAAGTTCAGTTCCAACGCAGAACACAAACCGGGAACATCATCTCAAACCCGAAACACACACTGGGAATGTCATTTCCAATCTCGGAGATAACCCCGAGATATGCAGATCAAAAGACCGACAACAACACCGGAGAGGACAGTTCTGTCTCGACGATAACACTACGACGCGCAGTTCTAGTCCCAGAGACAACATTGGGAGTAGCAACCCCATCCTTGGTGATAGCCCCAAGAGATGCCATTGCAGTTTCGGCGATAACCCCAAAAAAGCTTGTTTCAAACATATGCAATCAGCTTCAACCTCAGACATCCTGTCGAGGCACACATACCTCAGACCCGGAGTTCACAACGGGCAGACAGGAACATCTACATATGACAGTGATACATACAAACAAGCAGCAGTCCAATCTCAGATGTAACCCTGAGCAACGTCTGCTATTCGCTTAAACCGGCGATAACCCCGGTGAGGAGTCACAACGTCATCTTACCATCTCAACAAGATGATATCACGACATACCAATAAGTAGTCTAATCTCAGCTGTAACCTGAGCAACGTCTACTTTCTACTTAAACCGGCGATAACCCCGGTGAGGAGTCAAACGTCATCTTGTTCTTTCAATACCTGCGCATCGTCTCAACACTTCATACATACATACATCCAACAATGTCCCACAAGAGCCAAGGATTGACAATCTCGAGTGACAATTACGAGTGATAGTACTTTGGATAGAATTTGAAGCTTGAAGACCATGGGCATAGACCCCTCTTCCTGACTTCGTACAATCTCTAATCCATGTCATTGCGTAACTCTCGACACAAGCGGTCCGAAGAAGGTCAGATATACCTCATTCGGATGCTCGGATTGAAGTTCTGCCAGTTCGAGTGGACATTATAGTGAATGAGTGCACGTATTACTAGATAACGGGACCCGCGAGGCTCGGATGCACCACAACTAGCCGCAAGTACAACTGCGGCTACTGCAGGTGTACCTGCGGCCATCCGTCTATATATACAAGCTTTGGGGTCAGCCATTTGAGGAGAGAGAGAGAGAGAGAGGGAAAAAGGCGAGGAAGCCCTGTCCATTTTTTTTTTTTCCGCTAAATTTGTTTGTTTATAAAGAAAAGGAGATATCACAATCGCACAGGGGCATACCCCAGAAAAACTAGAATAGTACCAATAGGGACAGCCCCCTCAATGGCCTACAAGAAAACAACCGCTCTAGTAGGGAAACAAAGCATCTATATAAAAATAACTAACAACTAGACAACCACACAACCGAGGACAGCAACGAAAGCTAAATGGAACTGCCACCATATGCAGGGAACCGGACTGTATGACCCAGCACCATATACCTCGCCAAACTTACTCAACCAAAAAGGTGCTTCACCACGCCCAGAAGGAATCAGATCTTACTTAATAAAGGATCTCCCACCAGAGTTGACAACTTTACCAACCGGCCTATAGCATGCCTCACATCCATAGAAGCCCTGTCCATTTTACTCTGCATACACATCTTTTGAGTGTTTCCTCACTTCTAAACACTAGTTAGCTCACATATAGCTATCTTTTATCCGGCGGGAGCTGAGTGTTTATCCATTTAAAGTCATAGAATTCTACTTTGGCAGCCCACTGTAAGCCTTCTTATATTCTATAAAGCCTTCTTCTCATATTAGCACACACTGTTGTACACATTGAGAGTCGTGTGAGTGTGTTTGCCCGGACTTCGGTCCGTGATTTTCATTTCTGTCTGTATATATATACTTATATATGTATATATTTCATATATGGACTAACATTATCGAGTTATGCCTCGATTGAGCCTAGACTTCGGTCTGGAAACGACTAAAAGTACAACTGCACCAACCACAACACTTGGCGCAGCGGTAAGCTTCGACCTGGGGTGAGCCGTAGACCTGGACATCCTGGGATCGAGTCCCGCTTGCCTCAAGTATGAGAATTCTTTAATTCGAGTGGCCACGGTACCCCTGGCGCAAGTCGGGTAGCAAACCGCTCTGGTACTGAGCTAGGGGAATTAGTCGGCCTGCGGGTCGGAAACCCACGGATAACCAAAAAAAAAAGTATAACTGCACCATGCACAGAGGGGCAAGAAGGAATTCAGTCAAGGCTTCTTAAAACATCTCTGGGTGTTTGAGATACTTTTAATGATTTGCAGCGCCGTGTAGTTAGATATCCGGTAGAGGAGAAGAAAATGGCTTATCTCATCGATCGATCTGTGGTTTGTCACATGATTCATGATTCCTTTGATGATATCAATGAATTCTAGAGTGTAGCATAGGTGGTTGAATGCTTTATATTAGTATAATAAAGAAGCATTCAAAGTTTGTATTGTAATCAGTACTTTGTAAGATAGTAGTATGTTTAATTATGAAGTTATTGTGTTAGACCGTTGTGATATATAAAATAAACAATATGTTGTGTTATTCAAATTCTTATGTGAATTTTGGTTATTGTTTTATATAGAATCATGCCACCAACCAGAAGAACCCAAAGAGAAATGAATAATGATGACAACTCTACCCAACAGTTAGTAGACCTTATGCTAGGAGTTGTAAATAGACCTGTGAACCAAAACACATCTTTCGAAGATTTTAAATTAGTTGGACCACCTGAATTCAAAGGTACATCAGAACCTGTAGTGGCACAAATTTGGATTTCTGAAATAGAGAAATTCTTCCTTGTAACCAATGTTAATAATAACCAAAAGACAACTTTTCCAACCTTTTTCTTAAAGGTGAGGCTAATTATTGGTGGGAATCAACCAAAGGTCGGGTAGAAACTGAAATTACTCCTTGGGATAGATTCAAAGAGTTGTTCTTTGAAAAATATGTTTCCCAATCATTGAAAGATCGCATGGAAATAAAATTTTTGGACTTAAAACAAGGAGATCTTACTGTAACCCAGTATACAGCTAAGTTTAATGAACTGTCCAGGTTTACTCCTCATCAAGTAACCACTGAACTTAGAAAGACTCGTAGGTTTTAGGAGGGTTTAAAACCTCAGATTCGAAGTAGGTTATCAGTACTTCAAATAAAGACTTTCTCTGAAATACTGGAGAAAGCTACTATAGCCGAAAGTGAGAATGAAAGTCTTGCTAAATTTCACCAGGACAACAAAAGTCAGAATGAAAAAGGGAAACCTAGGACAAAACCCAGTGGGTTTAATAACAAACGAAAATGGGATAATACTTTTTCTAACTACCTGGGGAAAAAGATAGGAAATACTAATAATAATTTTAGTAATAATATCAAACCTTGTCCTACTTGTGGTAAGAAACATAAAGAAGAATGCATTTGTAACAAATGTTGTAATTGTGGACAATCGAGACATTTTTCTCCACAGTGTCCTCTTCCAAATAAAAATAAATGTTTTAATTGTGGTTCATTGGACCATTTTTCAACGAGTTTTCCTAAACCCAAAAACCAAGGAGGAAAGGGGAATAGAGTACCAGAGAATAATCAGTCAATAGTAGCTGCAGTTGGGGTTCAGAATTAACCTACCGCGAGAACATTTAATATGTCGGTGAGGGATGCTGTTGCTTCACAGGACGTAGTGACAGGTATCATCCCTATCAACACTTTAAATGCATGTGTGTTATTCGATTCTGGTGCTACATGTTCTTTTGTGTCTAAATTTTTTTCTACAAATTTGAATATACCTTGTGAAAATTTAGACAAACCATTTTGTGTAGAAATTGTTAATAATGAAAGAATTCCGGTTAAAACCATACACAAGAATTGTAGTGTGGTAATAAAAGGACATAACTTTGCAGTAGATCTAATACCATTCCAGTTGGGAGAATTTGATGTAATTTTACGAATGGATTGGTTAGTTAACCATAACGCGATGATTGATTGTCATCAAAAGCATATAAACTTTTTGACTGCTTCGAAGTCAAAGGTAGTGTTCAACGGTAGTTGTTCACCTAAGCAATCTCGATGTTTGACTATAGTTCAGGCAGAAAGATTACTTAAAAAGGGTTGTTTAAGATATTTGGCCTATATAGTTGATACTCGATAGGAAGGAGTAAAACTAGATTCCAGATGACTTACCAGGTTTGCCTGGAGATAGGGAAATTGAGTTCTTCATTGATCTTACATCGGGAACAACACCAGTTTCTAAGGCACCGTACAGAATGACACCTATAGAACTGAAAGAGTTACTTATACAATTACAGGAACTCTTAGATAAAAAGTACATACAACCTAGTGTTTCACCTTGGGGAGCACCAGTAATGTTTGTAAAGAAGAATGATGGAACTATAAGGCTGTGTATATATTATAGAGAGCTAAATAAGTTAACTATTAAGAATAAATATCCTTTACCAAGGATTGATGATTTGTTTGACCAATTAAAGGGGGCCAAACATTTTTCAGAAATTAACCTTAGAATAGGTTATCATCAATTAAAGGTAAGAAAGGAGGATGTGCTGAAAACAACATTTAGGACACGCTATGGACATTATGAGTTTCTTGTAATGTCTTTTGGATTGAAAAATGCACCGACAACATTTATGGATTTAATGAATTGAGAGTCGTTTAGGAGATATTACAAAAGGAACAACTTTATGCAAAGTTTTCCAAGTGTGAATTCTGGTTGAAGAGAGTTAAATTTTTAGGTCATGTAATTGACAAGAATGGAATATCTGTAGATCTAGCTAAAATCGAAACAGTTGTGAATTGGGAACAACCAACAACTCCAGCAGAAGTACGAAGTTTTCTCGATTTAGCGGGTTATTACCGACGGTTTATAAAATATTTTTCAAAAATAGCAACCCCATTAACCAATTTAACTCGAAAGATGGTGAAATACGCCTGGAAAGATAAATGTGAGGAAAGCTTCCAAGAGTTGAAGAAGCGACTGAGCATGGCTCTAGTGTTATCCTTACCAGATGATACAGGAGGCCTTGTAGTATATAGTGACGCATCACACAAAGGTTTAGGGTGTGTGTTAATTCAACATGGGAAAGTGATAGCTTATGCATCACGACAACTCAAAGATTATGAGAAGAGGTATCCTACTCATGATTTAGAGTTAGCCGCGGTAGTTTTTGCTCTAAAAATTTGGAGACATTACTTATACGGGGAGAAGTGTGAGATATATACAGATCATAAAAGTCTGAAATATATTTTTACATAAAAGAAATTAAATTTAAGACAAAGATGATGGTTAGAACTGATGAAGGATTTTGACTGTGAAATCGTATATCATCCTGGTAAAGCCAATGTCGCAGCTGATGCGTTAAGTAGAAAGAATCAGGAAAAATTGAATATATTAACCACCAATGATAGGTTAATAAAAGACTTTAAAATTTTAGAAATTGAGGTGGAATGTCCAACTACCTCTACCCAAACATTATATATTTTTGAAGGAGTTTCATCTCTGCTTAACAAAGTAAAAGAGATACAGGAAAAGGATGAAGTGCGTCAGAAATACAAGTCTAATATAACTCATGACAAGTATAACAAGTTCAGAATAGATAAGGATGGGATAATAAGGTATGAAAATAGAATCTGGTTTCAGTTAAACCAAGCTTTAAAAGATGAAATTTTGAATGAAGCTCATAATTCTAAATTTGCTATACATCCTGGCAGTACTAAAATGTACAAGGATTTAAGTCGACACTTTTGGTGGTCAAATATGAAAAGAGAAATAGCTGAATGGGTAAGTAAATGTCTCACGTGTCAAAGGGTTAAGGCTGAACATCAAAAGCTGAGTGCTTTACTTCAACCCTTACCAATTCCTGAGTGGAAGTGGGAACATGTAACTATGGATTTTGTTGTTGGTCTTCCAGCTACACAAAAGGGCCATAATACCATTTGGGTAATAGTGGACCGTTTAACTAAATCAGCTCACTTTTTACCTATTAAAATTACTCATAACTTGGATCACCTTGCCAAACTGTACATTAATGAAATTATTTATAGGCATGGAGTACCTGTTTCAATAGTATCAGATCGAGATCCACGTTTTAACTCTAATTTTTGGAAAAGCCTTCAAAAACACTTAGGAACATAATTAAGATTAAGTACAACTTATTATCCTCAGACTGATGGACAGAGTGGGAGAACCATACAAACATTAGATGATATGTTACTTCAAAGGAAGTTGGGAAGATCAGTTACCCTTAGTTGAATTTTTTTTTTTTTTTTTTTTTTGCTAATTTTAGACTGAAATAAATAAATGGAGGGTTACAAAACTCATGGGAGAGACCCAATCAGAATATAGCCAAAACATCATAGGACAGCCCCTATGATGAAAGGACTATAAAGGATTACAGGCAGACGCCCAAAACATAAAACAAATCACCCAAAGAAAAAATACAGTACACCCTATCAGAATACGGACCGAGCCTAGGCCAGGAACAAAGGTGCCCGATGCCAGAGCACAATCAGTCGAAAACCTAAACCTCGAAGCCAAAGCGGTGTCCGAAGCCAAAGCCATAATTGCCGAAGCCATCCCTGCCGCAACCATCTCGAATCCGAAGCCTTCCTTCCAGAAAACCATCCCAACTGGCCGAAGCCGAAACTGAAGCCTTCCTATCAGAAGACCTAAACCTCGAAACCTAAACGGTGCCCGAAGCCAAAGCCATAATTGCCGAAGCCATCCCTGCCGTAACCATCTCGAATCCGAAGCCTTCCTTCCAGAAAACCATCCCAACTGGCCGAAGCCGAAACTGAAGCCTTCCTATCAGAAGACCATCCCAACTGGCCGAAGCCGTAGCCAAAACTATACATTCTGATCCCCTTGCTGCCGAAGCTACACGTTTGTGCCCCTCCTAAAGGTTGCATGCAAAGGCCAATAACAGCCTAGCAACCTAAAATTCCTAACAGCAACACAGACCCATACAACAGGGATGTCAGACATCTCAACCCTGATCAGCAAACAAGACCATCCTCGTCCTCATTATGCACATCAGCAACCAATTGCAGCCCTTCAGCTCAGCGACAGAGGCAAACCTGAAATAGACAGCCCTTAGTTGAATTTGCCTATAACAATAGTTATCATGCTAGCCATAGGTATGCCACCCTATGAAGCCTTATATGGAAGGAAGTGTAGAACACCTTTATGTTAGGATGAAGTCGGGGAAAGACAAATGCTAGGACCTGAAATAATTCAACAAACTACTGAAACCATCAGAATTATTCGTCAACGATTACAAGTATCTCAAGATCGACAAAGAAAATACGCCGATCCACATCGTCAACAACGAAACTTTAACATAGGAAATTACGTATTTTTAGAAGTATCTCCTTGGAAGGGCAAGAAAGGAAAACTAAGTCCTAGATTCATTGGACCTTTTGAAATTTTGAGGAGGGTGGGTGAAGTTGATTATGAAATAGCACTACCTCCTGGATTGAATCATATCCATAATGTGTTTCATGTGTCCGTATTACGATCATATAAACCTGATTATAAACACGTTATACAATATGAGCCAATCCAAATAGAAAAAGATCTTTCTTATGTAGAAGAACCTGTGCAGATCGTCGACCGTAAATAGCAAGTTCTGAGAAATAAAGTGATAGCATCGGTTAAAGTGATCTAGAGAAATCAGAACGTTGAAGAAGCTACATAGGAGCTTGAAGATAAAATGCGCGAGAATTATCCTCAATTATTTACTTGACATGTACTATAATTTCGAGGATGAAATTCTTATTAGTGGGGGTGAATGTAAAAACCCAAAACCCTAATAAGACTCGTATGTATAAAATCCCGTTATATAAATAAAATTTCTTCGTTCTGAATGTGTTATGTGTTAATATATACTTTGTTTAACAAATTTGACCAAATAATTTTTTGTCTGAAAAACGTCGTGTTTGACACCTCGTGCTTAATTTTTTTTTTCCTGTAATCGTACTTTTCAGTAAATTTATTTTGGCAAGTTGCTTTATCGTGCTTACACAGACAAAACACTTTGTCGTGCTTGTTAGGATTAGTGAGAAATTTAGGGTAACAACCCTAGATTAACAAACCCTAACCCTAATTAGCTAAACTAAACCTAATTAGCTTATGTTAACACCTAATCATGGTTAGTAAACTTCAATTAGGTACTAATAAACATCATTTAACACTCCTAATCATTAAAAACAAAACCTTAATCAAGATTAGTAAAGATTTGGACAAAACTAAGCTACTAAACAAACCTAACTAGCTTATAAGTAGGTTAAGAGTCCCCCAACCAAGTTCCAAGGCTTCACATGAGCTGATAACAAACCCTAAGCCGCACAAGTAACTTTGCATCAAATATTTGTAGAGGCAAGTTGCTTAAAAATAACCAAAAAAGCCAAGTTGAAGAATTCTATAAATAGGAACCTTAGGCCTAAGCAAACTCACAAAGTTTCTAAGCCTAGAGACACTTATAAACTTACCAAATCAAGCCTGAGTGTTAGCAGCAACAACATCAGAAGCTATAATCAAAAATCATTCAAAAAAGGTACAAACCCTAGTTCATAATTAGCTCTTTGATCCTATGCTAGTTTTGTTGTTTAGATGTTTAGAATTATGTATTAGTATGTTAGAAAGTAAGTTAGATTGGTAGACCACATTTTCATAACATCTAGATGCCTTAATTAAGTGTTTTAAGAAATCTGGAAATTCTGAAAACTAAGTCTGACAGCCAAATGTCAGGGCCTATAGATTTATATGTGTTTATGTTTTGGTCTGTTAATTGTTTGGTAATTTTAGCCTGTTAGTAGGTCTTTAATCTGGAAAAGAAAACATGTTCATTTGAACCATAGATTTCAAGTTATAAGAAGTTAAAGTGGGTTTACCGTTCACGGATTGCAGTTTTCTAGGTTAACTAGAAAACTCAAAAACAGTCGAACCGACTACTTTGACCAACCTTTTTAATCGCTTTCTGTTTGTTGTTTTTATAATGTTTTGTTATAGATCAATACCCTGTTATATGAGCTATATATCTATGATCTCAAACTGCTAAAACAACTAATAGGATTACCGGAATTAATGGTCAAAAGTCGTTGACCAAGCTTGACCAAGTTTTCTGGGTTGCCCAGAAAACTGAAGAACACGAAGAACAGTGTTTGGCTGTACTTTGACCAACATAATTAGAGGACTTAGAAATTAGCTTTGTTCCAGTTAATTTTATATATATGTACCCTGACATATATACTACATGTTACAACAAATACCACACACATCTAATACACAGAATCAAAGATATTCAAGCCACAAAATCGTTGACCGGCCATGACTACTGTTTTGAGTTACCCAGAAACTCAAGAATAGCTCTGATAGTGACTTTGAGCCTCTATAACTTCTTGTTATATGTAGGTTAAAGCCTAAATTTTGTTTCATGTTGTACAACTGTATGAGTACTACAACATCAACTCTTGAACAAACCAAGAATCATTATCAGTAGCATTTTATCTAGTGGTCAAACTGGTCACTCGACCATGACCAAACTGTTGCCCAGAAACTCAAGAACACCTACAACGACTCTTTCTGTCACTGAAGGGCTTTAGCGACTGACAGAAATTGATTTTTCTAAAAATAAATTATAAAAATTAGAAATAATAAATAAATAAATATAAAAATAGTTTTAAAAATTATATTAAATAAATATAATTAAATTCTGATATTTTTACATAAATTCAATAATTATTTTATTTTATTTAGATATTATTAATAATCAACTTATTAATAAAGAAGTTAGAATAATTATTTATAAATATTAAATAATTATGGGAAATATTAAATTTGATATAAAATTATAATAAATGAATATAAATTATTTAAAAATAATAAACAATGCCTTTGTAAGATTTCAAGTAAATATTAATTACTTAAAAATAGAAGTAAATGATTTAAAAATCATTTAAAGGATAAATAAATGTTTTAAATATATTTTAAATTATTATAATGTATATATAAATTATCTAAAATTATAATAAATTTTATAAATAAAATTTAGTCCATTTATCAACTTATTTAATATTAGATAAAGATATTAAACACCGAAACCCTATTGAATCTAACCCGATATTATGTAAATGTTATATTTATGTATTACTATCAATACTAACGTGTTAGATTTATATATATGAATATCATAGGTATTTATTGAATAGCATAACATGACTGATCTACACTCAGGCAAGTTTCCTATACTCAAGTTATTACTTTTACAAGGTTTTCTTAAACCTTAAACTACTTATGCAAATTCTTGAACCTATTTACTCGTTGAACATGATTTTTATCTTGATATGCTGTTGATATAATATACTAAACCACAATTGAATTACCTTTTTTATTGTAAGGTTATTGCTATAGCTTCAGCATAACTAAGAAATGAATTGCTTATTCATGTTATTTGTTAAGTTTAAATTGTTGTGTCAAACTAAATTGATTTGTAAGACATCCTAATCTGAAGTTGGGCATCCCGTATGGGATCTTCGGTCGATAATATATTGATACTAAGTTGGGTGCATTTGAGCACTAGTAGGATGAGATGCATACTCCTAGGATGTTGAATAGGCTGATCCCCTATCTCATATCTGAATAAAAATTTCTAAGTCTGTGTGACTGACAAAAATATAAATCCATAGAGAAATGGTGACAACTATCAGTCAAAATTGGAATTGTTCTTCTTCTTCAAATCATATATTGTTATAATTACAAAACTTGCTGAGCATGTCATAGCTCACCCTTCCAAATTATTCCCTTTGTAGTTTTAGATGGTAACCCTGGAACATCTGGAGTAGATAAAGGGAAGCGTCCCTACATAGATTATATTATATTCTTATCTATTTGAGTACCTTGTAATAAGAAACTCGTTATGAGAATCATGGAATCGAATCTTAATATTATATATATATATATATATATATATATAACATCTTTCATTTTCGCAACCGTTTTTTCTTACATATATAGATGTAAAATTAAAATTCTTCGAATCTAGTTGAGATCCTTGGGAACTATTTATCTGAATGAGGGTATTAATAACATGGATTGTTCATGATGTTATTGATACTCTGGATTTCGGATAGATAGTTACTATCAATATGATACTATAAATTCGCTTGGCATAAACTATACATCTGGGTGAGGGTATTGGTAATATGGACTGTTCATGTTATTATTGATAATCTGAATTTCGGATAAATAGACTCTAGTCATAAATACAGTTCATATATCCAAGTGAGGGTATCCAAACACAGTAATAGTTCTCTTGAGAATTGACATCTATTATGGGATACTTTGAATTTTGGATCTATGGGAATTATATCTGATAGTCCCTCTAATTAATGTAATCTTGTAATCAGATACCATGGGTGTATAGATTTAAATGCATTATATATCGATTGATAGTAAGCACCATATCGGATACCGTGGGAGTATAGATATGGGGGCGTTACAATATGGCTGACAATAATAGCTGATATGTTGATATTTTAGTCACATGGGGTGGTTAGATTAGGTTACCAACTCAAGATATAGCAAGATACACAAGTAAGCTTTAATAATGCAATAAGGACATTTTTGTCATTTGACTAACCAATTTAATGGCAATATAGTAACTTGACAAACCATTAGGGTTTGACCCTTAGGGTTTAACCCTAAGGTTTAGCACAAAATTATATGATTTCCAACTGTTTTTTGCCCCTCCGTTACCCTATCTATCACAAATGTTTCTATGTGGTCAGTTGATCCTCTAAGTCCTGGCGATGATCCAATTGTCTTGAAGTCTTTGATGTTCGCTGATTTATTATCTGGTTGATTTTCCGCAGCTGGTATTCTATTCTGCATAGCTTGAGCAACCATAATCAAAAAATTCTGTATTGGATCTGGTTATCCTTCAGCTTTGTGGACAAGTTCTTTTGCCCTTTGGTTTCGTTTTCGACTTGGTGGTATTATCATAAATTATTTTTACATTCTAAGACTTATCATATATGTTTAAGATATAACGCAGAAATTTTCTACACAAATAATCATGTACTCAAAATATTAGATTTTGAAAACTTTGGTTTACTGAACTACCAGTGTTCAGATAAATAATTACTATCTTTATACCCACTTATTTCATTAATCCGACATAGATTCATATTCGTAGCACTTGACATATCATAGCACATACTGCTTAAAACATCCGCTATCCCTTTGTGACTCAAAAGTCCAGAATTGTTGCCACGATTGTACAAAAGTTGAGAATATTACCTTATATAGACATACTTATCATTTACACAACATAGAACACACATATTTCAGTAATACTAATACTACTTATTTCCTACACTTCACTAAGGATCAATTGCTTAGTATTCTATATATTCCCATTATCCTCAATAATCCGTTTACACATAACTATACTAGTCCTCCTTGTAGCCATTTGGTACTCGCTTGATTATTGAGTTTCTAGAGGTTAAGGGTTCAAGGGCTGGTGAGGAGACGGAGTAGTAATTCAAGAATGATATGAGGTATTCTAAAATACTTCCCCTTTTTCTTACCACACATTATGAGTTTAAGAACTCACCACAAACATATGAGTTTAAGAACTCGAGCTTAACCATATATTCTTTAACCACACTCTACCTATCAGTTATATTATCGTTTCTGGGTCCAGTACTACACTTTCCAAAATAACCACCTTATTGAGGTAGCTTTCAATGTGAGCCTCTATTTCAGCTATTGGCTTTGATATTGGCTCAGTTATGGATATCGGCTCCTTCTTTACGATCTGAGGGTATCCTAATCCTTTCTATCTAACATCTATACACATAATTTATCTATATTAGCAAATAGTATATACACAAAACAAATAATAGTTTTATATAAGTTATCTTTTATTTTATTTTACGATGAATTTATTCAATTCATCTCTTTTTAAACTCTATATGAGTTATTTATATTTTTAACGTTTACCTTTGTCCCAAGGTTATAGCCTAAGGTCTTACCCACCTAAGGTTTTTAACCCTAAAGCTTTGATACCATGATGTAAAGCCCCCAAATTCAGGTACTTGAAACCCGAACTCGGTGCTTCACGATACCATTTCTATGAGTGAAATAATACTAATAATAATAGCAATAATATAAATATCAAACATAATTTACATATATCAGAGTCTAATCTCAAGTACGCAAGCTTTACTATAATTCTTTACATGATAAATAATATATAACATTGTCTTAACACAGTCTAACTATTACAAAAGATACCATTAAACACGTTCTGTTTGCTTTCCTTCTCACTTGTTCTTGTCTGAACCTTCAGGTTGTTCACGCTTAGCTGAAAACATTTAAATTTAAAGTAAGAATGAGCATTTGGGTGCTCAGCAAGTAATAACAATTATAAATATAATTAGCTGAAAGAATTAAATATTTTCTTTGTACATCACTTCTACAACAAATCAATAGTTATGAAGTAAACTGAACCGATAATAATAACATAATAATTCTATATCAAATTTTTTAATACTACATATTGACTATAAATGGGTTTTAGTTGACATACTATGAACATTGTTTTCAATTTTTGAATAGGTTTAGCAGAACTTCATCCGTAAACCGTCATAACTTACGGGCGCGAGGGTGATCATCCCAATGTGCCCTGTATTGATCAATATTACATACAAGAACGATATTATCGTTCACTCTGTCTGCCTTGGGCGCATAAAAGTTTTTCCTTGTTCGGGATGTTCATACTTAGTCAGGAATCCGAACCAAAATAATTTGATTGGATACAAAAAGATTTTATCAAATTCAACGATATTTCTAAATCTGTGTCTAGCTGATCAAATAGCTTAGACGACTCTTCATTTTTGTATACGTATGGGGGATCAAATATATATATATATATCAACATGTGATTAAATACAATGATTATTCAAGTACTGACACTTGTATAACCATATTTAAAAATTAACGAACAGAATAAATATCTGAATTATAATATAATAACATGTTGATAAATAATGATTGAATATAATATATATAACAATAGGGTTAATAATCTAGTACAATAATAATATAATTCTGAAACTTTCTTACTCATGTCCGTTGCATAAAGAAAATGCAAAGGTAGGATACTTGCCTGGTCTACTGTTTACAATACGCAACTTAGTTTTATCTTTTATATCAAGGCCTATCATTAATAAGATCATTCGTTCGATTAGAATAACATACTATAATGCATAGCACTGCTTATTGCAGTCAGCACATAACCTAATCATCTTGTCACACACATTCAATAGTCATTGAATCACATACAAACATTAATACATTCAAATTATCGAAGTCCAGATCAATTTCTGAAAACATGTCGGTGTACAGACGATTTTATCGGGTAATTATCGAGTCTAAGACTCTAACCCGAAGTTCAATATCTGTAAGTATCAGTCATATTATTTTTAAATTACTTATAATGATTTTTAAACATTTATTATAATTTATCATGAATTTTCAAACACCGGAATCATTATTAAATGATTTAAATATTAAATAATTCTATTATCATTAACATTTAATTAAAATCAAACTATTAATGAAACCATTGCCAAAATATTAAAGTTATTTATAATAACTCAAAATATTTTTATAGTACTAATATTACCCCTAAATGATTTTTAAAATATTTAAAATTATTTTTAAATAATTAGCATTAATATTAAAATATTAATGTATTATTTATCGAAATATTAAAAGTCATTAATTATAACTTAAAAATATTTTTAACTTATTCATATCCTTTTAAAATAATTTTTAAATTAATAAAACCATCTTTAAAACTATTTATTTAACATAATTATTAAATAAATTTAATATCATTAATATTAAATTATTAATGAAATTATCCTTTAAATATTAAAAGTTATATTTTATAACTTAAAATATCTTTAAACATTTTATTTTCATTTAAAATGATTTTTATAATTTTAAAATCATTTTTAAACTAATTTATTCAATATAATTATTAAATAAATCTAATATCATTAATATTTTTCATGAGAAATTATTAAAAGTTATATTTTATAACTTAAAATATTTTTAAAATCTTTAAATCACTTTTATATGATTTTTAAATCATTAATTCTATTTTTCATAATTTATCTAATACATTTATTAAATAACTTAAATATCATTAATATTAATTAATTAATGAAATTCATCACAAAATATTAAAAGTCATTAAAAATAACTTAAAATATTTTCTTGTATCATAATATAATTTTAAATGATTTTTCAAGCATTAAAATCATTTTTAAATAATTTATTTAATATTATAATTAAATAAATTAAATGCCTTTAATATTCTAAAAATATTAAATATTTATGAAATATATTCAAAATAATTAAAAACTAATTTTTGGACTTTAAAATAATTTTTAATAATTTATTTTATATTTTTAATAATTTAAAATTATTTTTTTCTAATTATTTAATAAAAATAAAATTTTTATAAAGAAACTGTCGCTAAAGACTGCCTATAGCGACAGAAACGTCGCTATAGGTGTTCTTCATGTTCTTGAGCATTCATAAGGCAGTTTCGACTTTCCTTTCTTTGACCAAGTGTAAATCAGTATGTATTGTGTTTTTGGGAATGATAATGGTTGGGTGTTGTAGTACTAATGTAATACTACAAGATCCAACAACAAACATAGTCATAACATGCATCAAATGAAAGATCTAAACCAATGAAAACATTGTCAGAGTTGTTCTTCATTTCTAGGTTTGCCCAGAAATGAAGAACAGTTCGACTGCTCATATTTGGGCTTCCACAACTTCAAATCCTCTAGATGTTTTTAAAATCTAAGGATTCCAGGTTGTAGCCCACATGTAGCACTACAGATCTATCACATAACATCATCACAACAACAACCGAATAGCAAATGGGTTCGGTACCTACAAAATTCTTAGGGGTTCCCTTACTCACAAGAAAATTATCCCATGCAGATTGTGTTCCCCTTATCCTACGAATCACAAACAAGGCCTCCTCTTGGACTTCAAAAGTCTTAGCATACTTTGGAAGATTGCAGTTGATTAAGTCAACCCTTTTCTCCTTTCAAGTGTTTTGGAGTACCAACTTTATGCTTCCAAAGACAGTCCTTAGAGACATTCAATCCATTCTAAGTCGATTCCTATGGAAAGGGCCCACACTGCACAAATTTGGAGCCAAGGTGGCTTGGGCATCTATCACGTTACCCACTCAAGAAGGGGGATTAGGATTAAAGAGCATCCTCGACTGGAATAAAGCCTTGGTAATGATGCATCTTATCCACCTCCTAAATCACAAATCTACTTCTCTTTGGGCTAACTGGGTCAAAGCAACCTTGTTAAAGAACAAGTGCATATGGCAAGTTTATAAAAGCCCTGACTGTTCATGGATTTGGAAACAAATCCTCAAGCTTCGCCCCTTGCCCTTCAACATCTGAAATATACTCTAGGGGATGGCCACCTTACTAACTTATGGTACGACTCCTGGGTAAATGGGACTGCTCTGAATCCTTCTCGGTCCCTTTTTTCTAATTCTGGTATTCCCTTAACTGCCATGGTTAGTAATATCATTTCGGGTGAGAACTGGGATCTTCCTACTAGCAATCACCATGAGGTTATCATCTTCCGGCAACAAGTTACCCCCATCCCCTTTCATATGAATAGGATGGATATGATCCAGTGGGACTCATGTGATATCCATTCGGTAAAGGCAAAACAGATTTGGCAATCATTTCGTTCACGGTCTCCTACTGTTCCTTGGTGGTCTATCCCTTGGAATAAGCTTCATGTGCCGCGCTACTCCTTTATTCTGTGGCTTGGTCTTTTAAGGAAGCTTACTACAAATGATCGAACAAGGCACTACTCAGGTCAGGTTTGGCTTTGCCCACTCTGCAACCTTCAATTAGAAACCTTTTCCCACTTGTTTTTTGAATGTGAGTACTCCTCTACGATCCTTAAAAGTGCAGTTGAATTAGGAAATTGGGTCACTATCCCCTTATCCTGGGATGCCCTGATTGCTTTCCTCACATCTTACCAAGGCTCTAAACTCTCCAAAAACATCCTCAGTCTGA
Organism: Panax japonicus; assembly: GCA_020205505.1. Lineage (NCBI taxonomy): Eukaryota > Viridiplantae > Streptophyta > Magnoliopsida > Apiales > Araliaceae > Panax > Panax japonicus. The sequence goes on along the minus strand of CM035112.1, from coordinate 23,748,625 downwards.
CTATTGCAACTTGTTTTTACAAAGTTTGGGAGGCCCGGAATACCAAGCTCTACACAGGTTCCATTCCACCTTCATGGACATTAGCAAAGGATGTTATCCAGCTCATCAAGGCTAGGCTCTCAACATGTAAATCTTTCCTAAAGGCCACAAATTGTAATCATTTCTGTAATTGGTTAATAGTTTAAATTGTTATGTTAGGCCCTCTTCCATGTATCGTATCATCATCTATGATATTTAGATGATGTTACTATATTCTGGGGTATGCCCCTTAGCCATTGTCCTCTTTGGTTCTTTTTTTATATACAACAAACTTAGCAAAAAAAAGATCTTGCCCGGTTAACCATTGTCAGAAATCATGTACTTAATTTTTTGGAAATTCCAGAAAACCAAATTCGTGATCATCTGAGCTAGTTTGACCAACCACAGTGTTCAATCTATTGATGATTTCAGGGATCTAAAAGTCTTAATCAGTAGTTCATCTACCATTTTACCACATTGTTACAACAACATAATCAAAACAACAAAAACAAGCAAGATCTATACGCACGAACATGTTGTCAAAGCGTTCTGGGCTGTTTTTGGGCTGCCCAGATTTCGCTTGGTCATGGCCAGTCAACGAGGTTTGACCACGATTATCTAGCAATTTTTTTTTTTGCTAAATTTAGACTGAAATAAAAGGAAGAATAAGAACAAAGTACATGGGTCAAAACCCCAAACAGTATACTATATCCATCATAGGACATGCCCTATGATGGCTGCAGTAAACCAAATTAGATACTAGCAAACAAGGATTAACCAGGAACAAAGCAACAACAATAAACAAGCGACAAAAAGCTTGAGAGCAATTACAAGTTTTATGCTATGACCTTGATTCAAGTTCCAAATCCAAGTTCTCATAGCATACTATAAGTATTCACCTTCAAAACACAAAAACCAAACACAGACAGAGATCTACAAGGCCTGACATTTGGTTGTCAGAACACAAAACAAAATTTTCCAGATTTTATAAAATGCTAGATCTGAGCCTATAGATGTTATCGATCTAACATCTAGCAACCCAGATCATCTATATACACTACGATCAACATGTTTAACACACAAAATCTAACATCTAACAACATATCAAAGGTCAGATTTCTAGGTTAGGGTTTATACCTTCTATGATCAAATTCTGATTCCAGACTTCTGATTTGATATAGATGTTAGTGGGGCTTTATTTTGTGACTGATAAACTTATAATTTTCATGGGTTTTAGTGAGAGAGAGGATTGGTTGAGTGTTTGGTCACAAAAGAGGCTTAAATCAATTTTTTTCCTCTCTCTCTCTATGATCTTATAAATGACTTGTGTGCAATGTATATGGCTGAAAATAATAGCTGATATGTTGATATTTTAGTCACATGGGGTGGTTAGATTAGGTTACCAACTTAAGATATAGCAAGATACACAAGTAAGCTTTAATAATGCAATAAGGTCATTTTTGTTATTTGACTAACCAATTTAATGGTAATCTTATAACTTGGCAAACCCTTAAGGTTTGACCCTAAGGGTTTAACCCTAAGGTTTAGCACAAAATTGTAGGATTTTCAACTAGGTTTTAAAATAAAAATTTTAGTTTCTAAATTATAATTTAGAGTTTAAAATAATAAAATTAGTTTCTAAATAAAAATTAGGGTTTTCCATAATTAGATTAGGTTTCTAATTACATTATACAGGAACATTAGGGTTTAAAATTAGTAATTAGTGTTACCCAATCAATTAGGGTTACTAATTACTTATTTCCCTGCTCTGTCATGGCAGTTTAGTGCGGTGTTTGAGCTGTTCTTCTGCATGCACCCTTTATGGGTTGGTTTTGCTTGGTTTAATTTTAATTAATTTTCCTTCAGGTTTGGTATGATGCATTTTGTATTGACTGTTTCAAGCCAGTTCTTTTTTTTTTTTTTGCTAATTTTTGTTTGTATAAAAGGAACCCAAGAAAATGACAAGGGGAAAACCCCAACATATAGCAACGTCATCTATGGACATGCCCAAAGATGAGGAAACTATACAAGGAAGATTAAACAAACGCAAAGGGGCATACCCCAGAAAAGATAGATCCTCATGGGACAACCCCAAGCAAGAACAACTAAAGACCTACGACCAAACTAATTGGAAGAACAAAAATTTAAAGTAAAACGAGAGCTGCCCCTACTAGCACTCAACCCTCATTTGAATACCAGCCCTCACAAACCAGCACCTCACAAACCAACACACACCTCCCAAGCACCTGCTGTCCACCTCGGCCAAGCGCCTGCTTCCCACTTAAAGCCAAACCAAACCAAAACTGCTTGCCCTCCTTTTCACATGGTCCAGCTCACCCACAAGACCAGCTCGCCTTCCTCACCAGATCAAATTTGTTGCACCTCGCCAAACAGTAGCACATCCACCAGCCCTCGCAAAGCAAAGACCAACAGCTCGCCAACCCAGACCAAATCATCTCTAGGAGACCGGAGCAGGTTTACCCACCAGAAATAGCCATCTCACTAGTTTGTAATTAACCAATTACAAAAATATTGACTGTTTGTAGCTTTGCTAAAGGCTTTACATGTCGATAATCGAGACTTAATAATATTAATAACATCCTTCGCAAGGCAAACCATAGGAGGAATAGAGTCATGGTGAAGCTTTTTATTTCTAGCCTCCCATATTTTGTAGAAGCAAACAGCCACAGTTAGGCTAAGAATATTTTTTGAGATCTTGGATCCATTAAAAGTTGCTTGAAAGCTCATAATAGCCTCCCAAGAGTTTGGGAAAGAAGGCCAATTCCCAAGGTTAGCAGCCGTAAGGATAACATATTTTGAGAAAGCACATTCAAAGAAAAGATGTTCAAAAGTTTCTGGACAAAGGTTGCACAGAGGGCAATTCCAAGTTAGCCCCGAAAATTTCGAAGTCCGGTTATTTGTGGGGAGCCTCTTCAGAATGCCAAGCCATAAGATGAAAGAGAATCTGGGGACGTGACATTTGTTCCACACTAATGAGTACCAAGGAATAGGGGGTTGTCTTAACCGAATGGACTCCCAAATTTGATTAACTTTTATATTTTTCGAGTCCCAAGCATCCCAAAGGATCCTATCTCGTAGTTGTGTGGGTGGGGGAAGCCTTTCAAGATCTCTACGCAACATGATGATGTCATGATGGTTGCCCGTAGGAAGAAACCAGGTGGAACCTCTAATGAAATTACAGACCTTAGCAGATATATGGCTTCCAGAATTGGAAATAAGATAGCTTGAAGGGTTGATGGCAGTGTCATAGAGCCAAGGGTCGAACCACATGCTTGTGTCCAGGCCATTTCCAACTTGATAATGAAGGTGCTGTAATGCTAGAGGCCGAAGCTTAAGAACTTGCTTCCATATCCAAGAGCAAGCTGAAGTGAGTTTTATCTGCCAGAAAGATTTATTTTTGAGAATTGTGGCTTTGATCCAATTGACCCAAAGAGAATTTGATTGAGGTTGGATTATGCCAATAAGGAGCTGCAGGATAAGAGCTTTGTTCCAGTCATATAAGCTTTTAATGCCTAGACCACCTTCAGCTAGGGGAAGTGTTATATTGTCCCAAGCAACTTTAGCACCATATTTCCCAAGATTGGTCCCATTCCATAGAAACCGAGATAAAATGGATTGAATTTCTTTGAGAACCATTTTAGGAAGAAGGAAATGTGAGCTCCAAAAAACTTGAATGGAAAAAAGAGTAGTTCGAATCAGTTGGAGCCTTCCCGAATAGGAGAGTACTTTGGAAGTCCAAGATGTTACACGGTTAGTTATTCTATGAATGAGAGGAATACAATCAGCCTTCGTGAGCTTTTTTGACAAGAGGGGGACTCCTAGAAATTTTGAGGGAAGGGTTCCCATCGGAAAGCCAAGCAGAGAGGAGATTTCCGTAAGGGCTGAAGTATCAGAATTAGAGAGAAAGAAATGGCTTTTGTGTGCGTTTGGAATAAGTCCCGAGTACAATGAGAAAGATAGAATGCATGAATTAATGATGGATACTGAAGGCAGGGATGAATGACAGAAAATCAGGATGTCATCCGCAAAGAAGAGGAGAGTAAGATTGCAATCTTTGGCTTTCCAATGATGGTTGAACTCGGACACAGAAGTAGCCTTATTCAATTTGAGGGAGAGCATTTCCATGACTAAAACAAAAAGGAAAGGAGAGAGAGGGTCTCCCTGTCTGAGACCCCTGGAGCTTCCAAAGAACCCTGCAAGAGAGCCATTAACTTTTACTGAGAACATGGCACTAGAAATACATGCTTTGATCCAGCCTACAAAGGAAGGAGGAAATTTGAAGGCTTGAAGTGTATCCAGGAGGAAATCCCATCGAACCGTGTCAAAAACTTTAGTGAGGTCAATTTTTAAAGCACAACGAGAAGGACCATTCGATCTAAGATAGCCTGAGAACATTTCTTGAGCAATAAGGATGTTGTCGCTAATGCGTCGCCCTTTAACAAAAGCAGATTGAGCTTTGTCCACAAGAGAGGGGAGAGCTTCTTTTAACCGATTTGCTAAAATTTTTGCAATACATTTGTAAATTGTATTGCAACATGAGATGGGTCGAAAATCTGACATGGAAGTAGGATTGGAGCATTTAGGAATGAGAGCAAGAACAGTCGAATTGAAACCTCTCGACAGCCTACTGACTTCAAAGAAGTAGTGGACAGCTTTAAGGAAGTCCAAACCCACAATATTCCAACAACTAACGAAGAAATTGACATTAAACCCGTCAGGCCCAGGACTTTTGTTACGTTTCATGGATTTGAGAACCTCAAGGATTTCAGTATCCGAGATAGGGCATCCCAATTTAGTGGCTATGGAACTACTGATCTGTTTAGATGGAAGGATATCATAATTCCCGAAACCAGGATAGGACTCCTCCACAGAGTTGAAAAGATGATCAAAATATCCAACTGCAACCTCTTCAATGTTTTTTTGGCCTTGCACTAAGGAACCAGCCGAGTTTAATATGGATAGGATTTTGTTGGAGTTCCACCGGTTTTTCATTAAGTTCGCAAAATAGCTGGAATTATGGTCGCCCAAAGCCAACCAATTGGTGCGAGATTTCTGTTGAAGAAACATTTCCTCTCTTTCTAATGCAGTCCACAGAAGGTGCTGGCCCGATTTTTCTCGCTCCAGCAGGACAGGATCTAAGGGATTAGCATAGAGCAGTGTTTGAACAACGTGCAGCTCCTCTTTAGCCGAGCTCACAAGCGTCACAACATTCCCAGAGGTAGTATTGAGGGACACCAAAGCCTGTCTAGTAAGTTTGAGTTTCTCAGAGAAAACATGGAAGGGATTCCCAGAAATGGAAGAAGACCAGGCATTTCCCACCACCTCATTGAAACCTTCAAGAAGGAGCATGTGATTGAAGAATTGAAACTGGCGCTTATATTGAGGGAGCCTGATCCCAGTTCGGAGCAGAAGAAGAGAATGGTCAGATAATCCGCGAGGGGCATAGGTGACCAGAGACATGCTAAAATTAGAGAACCAGTCAGAGTTACCCATGGCACGATCCAGTTTCTTGTGTACCGGCCGGGCCAACTGCATGTTAGACCAAGTAAACAGGGCACCAACTCCTCTAATGTCATCAATACCAACCGAAGTGGCACAAGATCTAAATTCTTCCATCCCAATATCCCAAGAAGCATTTTCAATGTTGGTTTCAGCGAGGTCCTTTGTAACATTGAAATCACCCAGCAAGCACCAACTAATAGAGGGGGAGAATGAGAGTAAATCATGCCATAAGTCCCTTCTTTCCATGTAAGAATTCAGCCCATAAACAAAAGAAATCAGAAAATTAATGCTAAACAAGTCCACCGATTGAACTTTGCAATGAATCACTTGCGAGGAAACAGAAATAACATCCAAATTCCAAACACTTGGATTCCATCCAACCCAAATTCTGCCATTGATATGAGAATCATAATTAAAAGCCCATTTCCAAGTCTTGCAAATGTTGCTTGAAATTTTTGAAGCCTTTTTTTGTTTGACCCTGGTTTCAAGAAGACCCAAAAGGGTAATTTTATTATCAGCAACTAGCTGTTTGACAAAAGCCTGCTTAGGCAATTTATTGAGACCTCTTATATTATAGGAAGCTAACATAAATAACTATGTAGAGGACGAACCAGCTCTGCCTTTCCCTTTCCGCTTCTTAGCAGCTTGAGGATTTTCGATATTATAATTCTGCTTATTCTTTAGATCTTTGCCTTCCTTTTCATCAATCAGTTTTAGCTTAGAGACTAGAGGGTTTGGGACACCGGGAGAGTCAAAATCTGAGAAATCCTGATGATCATCCTCAACAATAGGGGCAAAGGAATTGGAAATGTTCAAGGCAGGGCTGGAGCCAGAGAGACCATTTCCAGTTTTGGCACCGCGAGAGACATTCACCCAATCATTATTGGAAGGAGCCGGAACCTGTGGCTCAGACGAGGAAGCAATGGGTGCAGTTTTCATAAGAGTGGGAGCAATGGGTGCAGTTTTCAAGCCAGTTCTTTGGTTGTTTATTGTTGTTGTTTGTCTCTTATTGAATCCTAGTCTGCTAGTGACTAGCTTAGGTTTACTACTGCCATCATAGGGCATGTCCTATGATGGTTATGGTATACTGCTTGGGGTTTGACCCCCGTACTTTGTACTTTTTCTTTCTTTTATTTCAGTCTAAATTTAGCAAAAAAAAGGGTTACTAATTACTTAAAATAAAAATTAGGCTTAAATATTTACTAATTATAATTAAGCTTGCTAAATATTGCCTCCTTTTTACTTCTAATAAAAGGACTCCAACTCATGCAAGCATACATGGGTCAACAAGTAATACAGAGTAAGTAGAGTATCGATCCACGGACAAAGATTTCTAAATTAAACTATTATGCATCAACTAAATCACTATTTTTATATGCTTTAACGAACGCTTATGATTGTGAATTACTCTAAACTCAAATAATAACTAAAAGAAGAATAGTAATGTAATAAATCAAATCTAGAAATAATGGGATCCTAACTTCCTTTAATAGTTTATCTAATTACCACCATCATGCAAGACTATTCACGTATCACAGAAAATTAGCCAAGAGCACGAATATAGACATAACCATTTTTCAATGTATTATGACCTACTTACATAACATCCACTTACAATAGACATCATGTAATCATTAATAAAACCAACCTCGCTATATTTCTATGTGATATTGCAGCCATATTGAATTTAAGCACAAGCCCTTATATAACTCATACGGCGAAATAGTATATGTCTATCTGGTTCACGAAATATAAGGCTAAGCAAATCAGCCCCATATACTCATGCTATCATGATTACAACCATACTCGAATGTTATTTTTCAACTCCATACAAGCACATAAAATAAATGGTGATCAAGCATTCATGCAATCAAATCAACCATAATAGAAATTCCGGATGATACACTAACAATCTAGCAATCAAGCAATCAAATAGACTACATATTAAAATCCGTTAGAATCTTATAATGGAGTTTAGTTCATAACTGAACCAAAAGCCATTATGGGATCAAAGCAATACATTGGAAATAAATAAAAGCAATTAAGAGAGAAGACATAATCGATCAAACCCAATTGCTGATTATATTCCAAGCATTCTATTCAAATCCTCAATAATCTCCAGCAACATAAAAGTAATTCCCAGACAATGATTGAATCCCAAAGAAGAAGTAAATATTAAGTCTATGCTTGGCTTCACGATGGAATTCGCTCAAGGCGTAAACCCTAGTTCTATATTCTAAAAAATGATGCATCTGGTACCAACCAGAATAGTTTTAACCAACTCAAACTCTTCAATTTTAAAAATTAAAATAAAGTCAGCAGCTTCAGTCAACGACGCGCGCGACCGCTTGAGATTCCTTTGTAAATACGACATGGGCGCACGTATGCAAGATAAGTTCTGTCCAGGTGATGGCGCGGGCGCGCGTCTTTTAGCTTGTGTAGCCGCGCGGCTCCTAAAATCTGCAGTCTTGAGTCTGCTGCTGCTACTTCCTTGCCATGCTACCCTTGTTCATTTTACATGCCACTTTTGCTCTTTTGTCCACTTCTGCTTAGTTCCTTTTCTCCACTTGACCCTCGTGTCATACCTCCATTAGCTTCATTGCCACCAACCAACGCTGAGCTATGCCATTGCCTGCACTTTCACACCAAAGGAGTTCTCAGTACGTGCAATGCAAAATATCATGAAATGTAACTAAAACATACTAAAATGTACTTGAGATGGGCATAGTTCTCGTGAATTGATATCCAATAAGTACGTATAAAACCCACTTATCAAATACCCCCAAACTTGAACTGTTGTTTGCCCTCAAGCAATGCATACTACATAAACACTGAAAATGCAAATACATGTTATGTAACTATATCATGATGCAAACGATTCTCACATTCTTCCAGCTATAACAGAATTTCAGTCCAACATGCCTCAGTGAATTATCCGGATTCAAGAATGAAACTTCAAACTAAGCCATAGACATAATATGTAATACCCGAAAATGGAATATACTTTGGGTATTACATTGCTTAATCCAGGTACGGATTTCGTACTTTTCAGCGAGACTCATTTATTTTTAATTCGTTCGTTTCGTTATTCGTTTCGAAATTTAGTATTGTCTCTCATAATTATTCCTTGTCAATTTATTGTGATAAATTTATTTTGGCGTTGTATTAGAACTCACATTGTACTCTTTAGACTAATGTGTCATGTCTAAATTTTATTTTTATATTTATGGTGATGTACATGTTAGTATATTTTAGAGACTTGTGTTGACGATTCGTTCGATTTAACATGTACATGTTAGAACCCCTTTTTGTTGATATTATGTCGCATGTGTTGTGACATGGTATCCTTGTTAGAATACCGTAGGGTATACCTGAGCTATAACCACCTGTGGGGGTACCACAGGCATGTCCTCTTGGCACCGAGGCATGACACCTTCCGTGGCGGTGTGATCAGTCCACGGCGTCTCCGTTTTGTGCTCCGGTGGGAGTTGGTCATTTGGTGTTTTGTTGTTGGAGGCGTATGGGTCGACCCTAGTTTCTGTTCTGTTCTGTTCTGCGGATTGGTGATGTTTGTGCCAAACACACCTTCCGATTTTGCACGCATCTGGATTGCGCAGTCCGATGTGTGATTGCCTGTGTGGCATTATTTGACTTGCCTGTGTGGCAAGATATATTACTATTTATTTTGAGCTCGGTATGAAATAACACCCAGCCATTTGATTCAGCCTACCATTTTATTGTGTTAGCTTTATTCGTTTCGTTTCAGTTCGTTTTGTTCAATTCATTTAATTGAGTTAGTTATTTCGGTTTATTTCTTTTATTCTATATCCGTACTGGGCATTTGGCTCATGCTGTGTTTTTCTTCCGGCAGGTAATCAGGGGGATCAAGGGCAAGTGTGATGAGAGCTCCATTCATTCCAATGATTTAGAAATATTCTGTTTAGACTTGATATGTCATTTATCTAGAATTGTAATAAATAATTTAGATTGTAGTTTGAGCCAGTGTGGCATTTATTATGGTTTGTCTTATGATATTGAATTATTATGAGATTACTCTTTTGTGGTTTAGAGCCTTGTGATCTTCTTAGTTCTGTTGTGTTTTGGGTAACCTCTCTTTCTATTTTGGAAAGGGGGTGTTACAGAGTTGGTATCAAAGCCAGGTTCTTTCTTGTAGAAAACCTATTTAGGTTTGACCTGTGAGTTATGGGTAGACTTCTGGGTTAGATTTTTGTTCTGTTTGATTCTCTGTTCAGCTATTATATCAGCCATATTCGAATTTGTCTCTAATCTGCTTTGTTTATATTCGTGATCTCTTTCTTAGATGGCTCGAAGATCAGCTAGAGTTGCTGGGAGGCGAGGTAACAACAGGGGAAGAGGTGAAGGTCGGTCCAATGATCAACCTAATGATCAAATTAATGCTCAGTTGGCTACCTTGGTGAATCAGGCTGTGAATCAGGCGTTACCTCAGTTAGTGGCACAGGTTGTACATGCAATGCAGCAGCCGCCACCAGAAATTCCTGACCAGGGGCACTCGGGAAATAATGGTCCACAAACAAACGAAGAGGAGGGAAATGTGGATGGCCTTGATCAGCAGGTGGTTCCAATGTATGTGTGGTTGGAGAGGTTTCAGAAGCAGAAACCACAGTCATTTAGTTCAGCTCCAACTCCAATTGATGCAGAGAATTGGATTACTCACCTAGAGAAAATATTTGATGTGTTGGGGTGCTCGGATAATCAGAGAGTATTACTTGCTGCCTACAAGCTGGAAGGGGATGCACAAAGGTGGTGGAAAGCACTGAAGACAACCAAGGGTGATGGGTACGTGGAGACACTTCATTGGGCAGAGTTTTGTGAGGTCTTTTATCAGCAGTACTTTCCAACTGCTGATAAAGAGGCCTATGCCAGAGAGTATCTGTCTATTCGACAGAAAGATGACGAGTCCATCACAGATTTCATGACCAGGTTCACCAGGTTGGCAGGTTTTGCGGGGACGTCTGCAGGGACTGCAGCAGAACAGGCGGAAAAGTTCAAGTGGCGGATTCATTATAGGTATCGCCAACATCTTATTAACACCAAGTTTGCGGATGTATCGGCGGTGGCTAATGCGGCCAAGAACATTGAGATGGAGCGGCAGGACTTTCGGACTTCCAAACCGGAGGGGAGTCGAAAGAGGGACAGAGATGACCAGCAGGGTCAAGCTTCAGTTCAGCATGGGAGAAGTCAGGGTGGTCAGTTAAACAGGAACCGTAGTGGCCAGCAGGGGCAGTGGCGTGGCCATAATCAGAACAGGGGTTATCAGCAGATGCCTCAACAAGGGCAAAATCGTCAACTTCAGCTACCTTGGTATGGACAGAATCGTCAGCAGGGGCATAATCGTCCGCAGGGGCAAAATCAGGGTCGTTATCCGGAACCAGCTGGTGGGGGTAACCCGAATCTTATTCCGATAGCTCCTTGTGCTATTTGTGGGGCTATTCATCCGGGGAGGCAGTGTCACAGACTCACCGGTGCATGCTTCTTGTGTGGACAGATGGGTCACATTGCTAGGGATTGTACCGGTCCACGCAGAAATGGTGGAGGTGGTAATAATGGTGGCAATGGAGGTCAGCGTCAGGGTGGCCGAGTGTTTGCTTTGACGTATAACCAGGCGGCGGGCGCACCAGGTACTGTTTCTGGTACTCTTTTAGTTGGCAATCGCGAGGCTTCTATTTTATTTGATACGGGTTCTACTCATTCTGTTGTTGCTCAGTCTTTTGTTCGGCACCTGGGTGTGCCATCTCAGTCTTTAGATTCTGTTATGTCTATTGCTACCCCGATGGGGACTTCTGTTGTTATTTCTGATTTGTATCGAGGGTGTTCGATTAGATTTGGGGATAAGATCCGTAGCGTAAATCTTCTTCCGATGTGTATGCACGATTTGATGTCATTCTTGGGATGGAATGGTTGGATAAACACCATGCCACTATCGATTGTCAGGCGAAGAAGGTTATATTCGGAGATGTGAAATCTCCAGAATTCGTGTTTCAGGGTTCTCAGCTGAGTAGGGTGTTGAAGTTGGTTTCGGCTTTGAAGGCTGGAAAGTTGGTAGCAAAGGGTTGTGAGGGGTATTTAGCATTTGTGAAGGATACCTCTAAGGGTGAGTCTCGTATTGAGGATGTTTCTATTGTTCGTGACTTTCCCGATGTGTTTCCTGAGGAGTTGTCAGGGTTGCCACCGCAGCGAGAAGTGGAGTTTGCTATTGAGCTTGTTCCTGGTGCGGAGCCTATCTCTAAGGCGCCGTATCGGATGGCACCGTTGGAGTTGCAAGAGTTAAAGGAACAGTTGCAGGAACTGTTGGATCGTGGTGTGATTCGACCGAGTGTTTCGCCGTGGGGTGCGCCGGTCCTATTTGTGAAGAAGAAGGATGGGTCTATGAGGTTATGCATAGACTACAGGGAGTTGAACAAGATTACCATCAGGAATCGGTATCCATTGCCGAGGATTGATGACTTGTTTGACCAACTTCAGGGGGCGAAGTATTTTTCGAAGATAGACTTGAGGTCGGGATATCATCAGTTGAGGGTGAGGGATGAGGATATCTCTAAGACGGCTTTTCGTACTCGGTATGGGCATTACGAGTTTCTGGTGATGCCATTCGGTGTGACTAACGCTCCGGCGGTGTTTATGGATTTAATGAATCGGGTGTTCAGGGAGTACCTGGACCAATTTGTCATTGTCTTTATTGATGACATTTTGGTTTACTCTAAGTCTAAGGAAGAGCATGAGGAGCATCTTCGCACAGTGTTAGGAATTTTGCAGAAAGAGAAGTTGTATGCTAAATTCTCTAAATGCGAGTTTTGGTTGGAACAGGTTGCATTTTTGGGCCACGTTGTTTCTGCTGAAGGCATTAAGGTGGATCCTGTGAAGGTTGAGGCTATCACTAAATGGCCGAGACCTACTACAGTGACAGAGATTAGAAGTTTCTTGGGTTTGGCAGGGTATTATAGGAGGTTTGTGGAAGGGTTTTCCTTGATTGCCTTACCATTGACTCAGTTGATGAGAAAGGGCGTGAAGTTTATGTGGAATGAGGAGCGCGAGAAAAGTTTTGAGGAGTTGAAGAAACGGCTTGTGACAGCTCCTATACTTGCATTGCCGTCGGGGACAGGAGGTTACCAGATTTATAGTGATGCTTCTAAGAAGGGCTTGGGGTGTGTTTTGATGCAACACGGTAAGGTGCTCGCTTATGCTTCTAGGCAGCTTAAACCTTATGAGGTGAACTACCCCACACATGATTTGGAGTTGGCAGCGGTGATCTTTGCCTTAAAGATTTGGAGGCATTATTTGTATGGAGAGACTTGTGATATCTTCACCGATCACAAAAGTCTTAAATACATTTTCACTCAGAAGGAGCTCAATATGAGGCAGAGGCGTTGGTTGGAACTTCTAAAGGATTATGATGCGAGGATTCAGTACCACCCGGGGAAGGCAAATGTGGTTGCAGATGCTCTTAGCCGAAAGAGTTCAGGGAGTGTAGCTGCCCTTATTACACAACCTCAGCTTATTTCGGATATGGAGCGGATCGAGTTGGAGTTGTATGTACGAGGTTCAGATGGGCATTTGGCGGGTATGAGAGTGGAGCCCTCTTTTATCTCGCGGGTCAAAGAAGCTCAAAAGGAAGATGGGGAGTTGTGGAGTATGACGCAGAATTTAGAGGAGGGCAAGCAGTCCGAGTTTCGTATTGATGACCATGGTGTGATTTGGTTGGGTGAGCGGTTGTGTGTACCGTCAGATCCAATCATTCGAGAGGCTGTGCTGGCTGAGGCTCATAGTTCGCCATTTTCAATTCATCCAGGTTCTACGAAGATGTATAGAGATTTGAAGAAGAATTTTTGGTGGAATGGGATGAAACGAGACGTGGCTGAGTATGTTGGGAAGTGCCTCACTTGTCAGCAAGTGAAGATAGAACATCAACGAGCTAGTGGCTTGTTGCAACAGTTAGACATTCCAGTGTGGAAGTGGGAGGATATCACTATGGATTTTGTGACTGGTTTGCCGAAAACTTTCAAGAAAAATGATGCCATTTGGGTAGTGGTGGATCGGTTGACTAAATCGGCACACTTTTTGGCTATCCATGAGGGTTACTCGGTGGATAGGTTAGCACATATCTTTCAGCAGGAGATTGTTAGACTTCATGGTACTCCGGTGTCTATTGTTTCAGATCGGGACCCACGATTCACTTCACGGTTCTGGAAAGGGTTTCAACGAGCTTGGGGTACTCGGCTCAACTTCAGTACTTCTTTTCATCCGCAAACTGATGGTCAATCCGAGCGGACTATTCAGACATTGGAGGACATGTTGAGGTCTTGTGCACTTGAGTGGTCGGGTAATTGGGATGATTACTTGAGCCTAGTTGAGTTTGCCTATAACAATAGCTGGCATGCAAGTATTGGAATGGCTCCTTTTGAGGCACTATATGGTAGGAAATGTCGGGCACCAACTTGTTGGGATGAGGTTGGCGAAAGGGCCATAGAAGGGCCTGAGTTAGTCCAAATCACTACGGAGAAGGTAGCGGTGGCTACGGAGAAATTGAAGTCAGCTCGATCACGGCAGAAGAGTTATGCTGATAAGCATAGGAGGACTTTAGAGTTTGAACCTGGTGAGCATGTATTTCTAAAAGTTTCTCCTTGGAAAGGTATTCGGCGATTTGGGTTGAAAGGGAAGCTTAGTCCGCGTTACATTGACCCATTTGAGATTCTGGAAAGGGTTGGTGAGGTTGCGTATCGGTTAGCCTTGCCTCCACAGCTAGCTCATGTGCACAATGTGTTCCATGTGTCGGTGTTAAGGAGTTATCATTATCACCCGTTGCATGTGGTGTAATATTCGTTCGATAAGATTCGGGAGGATCTTACTTGTGAGGAGCAAGCTGAGGCAATTTTGGATCGTCAAGAAAGGATTATGAGGAGGAAGACTATTCCGTTTGTTAAGGTTCTGTGGAGGAACCATTCGGAGCGAGAAGCCACTTGGGAGATGGAGGAGTCTATTCGAGCGGAGTATCCGCATCTCTTTGAAAATTAGGTACGTTCCATTCTTTTAATTCCGGGGACGGAATTCTTTTAAGGGGTAGGTGATGTAATACCCGAAAATGGAATATACTTTGGGTATTACATTGCTTAATCCAGGTACGGATTTCGTACTTTTCAGCGAGACTCATTTATTTTTAATTCGTTCGTTTCGTTATTCGTTTCGAAATTTAGTATTGTCTCTCATAATTATTCCTTGTCAATTTATTGTGATAAATTTATTTTGGCGTTGTATTAGAACTCACATTGTACTCTTTAGACTAATGTGTCATGTCTAAATTTTATTTTTATATTTATGGTGATGTACATGTTAGTATATTTTAGAGACTTGTGTTGACGATTCGTTCGATTTAACATGTACATGTTAGAACCCCTTTTTGTTGATATTATGTCGCATGTGTTGTGACATGGTATCCTTGTTAGAATACCGTAGGGTATACCTGAGCTATAACCACCTGTGGGGGTACCACAGGCATGTCCTCTTGGCACCGAGGCATGACACCTTCCGTGGCGGTGTGATCAGTCCACGGCGTCTCCGTTTTGTGCTCCGGTGGGAGTTGGTCATTTGGTGTTTTGTTGTTGGAGGCGTATGGGTCGACCCTAGTTTCTGTTCTGTTCTGTTCTGCGGATTGGTGATGTTTGTGCCAAACACACCTTCCGATTTTGCACGCATCTGGATTGCGCAGTCCGATGTGTGATTGCCTGTGTGGCATTATTTGACTTGCCTGTGTGGCAAGATATATTACTATTTATTTTGAGCTCGGTATGAAATAACACCCAGCCATTTGATTCAGCCTACCATTTTATTGTGTTAGCTTTATTCGTTTCGTTTCAGTTCGTTTTGTTCAATTCATTTAATTGAGTTAGTTATTTCGGTTTATTTCTTTTATTCTATATCCGTACTGGGCATTTGGCTCATGCTGTGTTTTTCTTCCGGCAGGTAATCAGGGGGATCAAGGGCAAGTGTGATGAGAGCTCCATTCATTCCAATGATTTAGAAATATTCTGTTTAGACTTGATATGTCATTTATCTAGAATTGTAATAAATAATTTAGATTGTAGTTTGAGCCAGTGTGGCATTTATTATGATTTGTCTTATGATATTGAATTATTATGAGATTACTCTTTTGTGGTTTAGAGCCTTGTGATCTTCTTAGTTCTGTTGTGTTTTGGGTAACCTCTCTTTCTATTTTGGAAAGGGGGTGTTACATAATATCATACACTCAAATAATCCATCCATGCTATAAAAATGCTAAAGCAAGAATATACGTGTTAAACTGCTCAACATAGAAAATTACAGTCTAAATCAAGATGTATACTTATGCAACAAAGACTGTTCCAACATATCAAAACAAACTAAGGTTCAACAATGAGCTTAACTGCTTTATTTCTACTCACGAGGGCGATTTTCGCTCTTTCCCGCGGTGTTTATTGCTATATTTTTTTTCCTTTTTTTCCACATGACTATGCAATGCCTCATTCTATTAGGCTAACAATGCTACCCCTTAGCGAGCTTTCAACCAATGACTCCCAGACCATAAATGACCTTAGGGCGCTAGGTGTTAAGACACCCCTACGGACGTACTTACTCAAGTAACAAGGGCCTCGAAATAAGACTAGCCATGTTATTGCTTATATATATATATATAGGGAGTCCTTCCATAGCAACCGGTTGCTATGAGTACTGTGCAATACCCTCTTTTTGGACCGTTGATAAATTGAATAGATGGCTTCGATTAACTTTTCTATTTGATAAGTCGGCACAGGTTGTTGTGCCTAATTATCTACCTCTACCGGCTTCTATTTTAATAAGTAAGGCCCACGTAAAATTAACTTGTCAGTATAGTTATAAAAAATGAATATTTATTATTAAAATAATTCGGCCGGAACAGCTTGTACCGGCTTACACATATTTTTATAAGTTTTTTTTATTTCTCCATTATATGTCATGACTCAGCACATTAGAATGGAATAAAAAAATAAAATAAATTCCGATCGGAAGAGCTTGTACCGGCTTACACATATTTTTTTAAGTTTTTTTTATTTCTCAATTATATGTCATGACTCAGTACATTAAAATGGAATAAAAAAAATAAAATAAATTCCGACCGGAAGAGCTTGTACCGGCTTACACATATTTTTTTTAATAAATTTCGGCCGGTACAGGCTGATACGGCCAGCATTAAAATAATAAAAAAAATTATGGCCGGTACAGGCTGGAATTAAAATAATATTAAAATGCCGACTGGTACAGGCTGATACGGCTTGCAATAAAAAATTGAAAAAAATAGGCGGCCGGTACAGCTTGTCACGGCTGACAATAAAAAATTGAAAAAAAATAATTTTATTCAAACAATTCGCTGCTAAACAGATTCGAACTCGCAACCTCAAACTCCATACACTCGTCATATGACCACCCGAGCACCACGGGCCTAGCTGTTAATTTAAACCAAGGAATAATTTTTTATTGTCAGCCGGTACAGCTTGTCACGGCTGACAATAAAAAATTGAAAAAAATAATTTTATTCAAGCAATTCGCTGCTAAACAGATTCGAACTCACAACCTCAAACTTCATACACTCGTCATATGACCACCCGAGCACCACGGGCCTAGCTGTTAATTTCAACCAAGGATATATCTTTATATTAAAACTTCACCATCCCCCAAAATCTATATTCTTGCATTATTATTATATTACGATTTATTATTATTAACAAGTCTATATAATACATATGGGGGTTTTCTATTTAGAAATAAGTCAATATCTATATTTATTATTATCCCCTTTAATATTTTTTCTTATATAAAATATAAATAATGATCATTATAAATCTTGCATTATTAGTATTAATAATTTTATTATTAAGCAATGATTATTAGTAATGATTTTATATATTAAGCAATGATTTTATTATTAATAAAACTAGTTCAATTAGTCTAATAAGTAATTATGATAATTTTTCAAGTCATTTCAGGAAATTAATTTACTTATTGAATTTATAAAAGTAGTGAAGTATTATTATAATAATAATAATGTGATTATCAATATTAGAAGTACATATTATACCAATACTAGTACTGCATAACATTAAGAGGAATAGTACAAATTACATGTTCATTTTCATAAAATAAAAAAAACATAGAATGATTAATACAACCGACGCCTATTTTTTTGGCTCAGGAATCCCTAGCACTCGATAGTGATTTCGCTTATCGTGGTCGGTTTCAAAGCCACAAATTGCACATTTTCGATGAGTCTTAGAAGGAATGATTTTCTCGAGTGCATACTGGTCAACCAACTCTTTTCATCGTGCATTCAGTTTAAGAACAGTTTTGTAACCTCGGACTGAGCAAGCCGCTTTGCTCGCTAACTCCTGGTAATCACCCATCAAATGATTATAGCGCATTGCTTGATTTTGTTCGAAGTCAGCAGATGTGGAGTTAAAGAGTAAGTTTTCACCATTGCTTTTGTTCGCGTCTCTTGTCCACCGATGAAGGATCATGTCGGTCGGTATTTGTGAAATACTCTTTGCTATGAAATATCTCAAGATGTGCCTGCATAATTCACCAGAGTGAGAAAACATTTGGCAGATACATGTTACCGATCCCAGTTGTCGATTGTTGACAACTTCTTTATATCTTCCACCACTATCAGTTGCATCTGCATTATACACTGCATAAACCTTAGTATCAGTGACACACAACTCACTAAGTTTATGAACATTGTATTTCATGGAATCGACGAATTGACGTTGGAAACGTCTAAACATCTCTTTTGTGTACACTTGTGCAGCATAAACTTCTAAAGATGAACCGAGTACCATAATCCTTTTACGATGTTTTGTTATGTAGTCGGCCTTCCTCTCCCTGGTAAACTGTCTTTCTACAGCCTTTTGACTCTGTAGTATAAAACATAGCATACCAGTTGATGCATTAACATACTCATCAAAAAAGGCATTCATGCTCTCGCTTCTTCCAGTGGTAGTCATTCCCGCTGCAAAATATCTCTTTGTATATGCTGGAATCCATTTCTGTCGTACATCATACAAACTTCCAAGCCATTCATTAGTATACAATTCATAAGAACTTATCAGAATATGCCAACGCTCTTCAAATTCTTCGATGGACAATGAGTTATACACACAGTTGTTAAAATCATTTTTGAACGATGGGTGCTAAGAATAAACATGATGCAATTTTTCAGGAAATTTATTGCTAATATGCCAAGAACACAATAAATGATAACTAGTTGGAAGTACCGTAGCAATAGCATTACTCATGGCTCTATCTTGATCAGTGATGATGGTTGTAGGTGCCTTGTAGTCCATGGCTTCAAGCCATGTCTGTAATACCCAAACGAAAGTATCCTCTGTCTCGTCTCGTAACAGTGCAAATCCAAACAATATAGACTGATAATGGTGGTTGACCCCGGCTAATGGAACAAACGGCATGCCATACTTATTTGTCCGGTATGTACTATCAAATGTCACAACGTCTCCGAACCGTTGATACATAAACCTTGATCGGGCGTCAACCCACAAAATACAAGCTATGCGGTTGTTTTCACCGGGTTTCACTCGGAAAAAAAATTTACTGGCACTTCCGGATGCAAGTTTGTTCAAATGATTGACAGCAGCTTGTGCATCATTTTCATCTGCAGAATCACACCTTAAATCTCGCACCACATTCTCAACATTAGCAGTAGAGAAAGGAACATTTTGCAACCCACCTCCCATTGTGCTCAAAACATTCATCATCTTACTAGGACCAATACCGGACTTATTTAAAGTGTCAATTAAATTTCTTGCAACAGGAGTAATATTTATGTGAGTCTTGATCAAATCTACTTTGGTGGGGGTCACTAAGTGATGATTGTGCTCTAATTCAACAGTAGATATACGCCAATTGTCTTCTTTCTTATTGTGGACAACATATATTCTAGCTTTGCACATTGTTCGGCCTATATAGTCTCTCTGTCTAGTTATTTTATTACTATTATCTTCATCATCAGGTAAACTCTTGCCAATAATTGGTGTACCGGCTTTCTTACGTATACTGCCTAGATCTGATATCATTCGTATTATCATGTTTATGACTAGTTGCAATTCTAATCTCAAATCCATTTTTGCGAGCATATGATCTATAAAAATATTCAACCTCTTCCAACGTACAAAATAATTGACCAACGTACGGAACAATATCAGATTTATTACTTTCAACTTCACTAACAAATTCAGATGTATTATATGACATTTTGAAAAACTTACTTGTGAATAATAGTGATGAATTTTGCTCGATCATAACTTCAACTTGATTTTCTGAAGTGAAAGTGGGCAACCAGATGAAACAAATTATGAGTAGAGGAGAAAAGAAAAAATAATATCAGAGAACAAATTCTATGGAAGGATAAGAAGATGGGTGCTCAGAATAAGCATTAGAAAATAGCAGCTTCCTAGACAATATTTAAAGGTAAAAAGACAAGCCGGTACAGCTTGTCGTGGTTAATGCTCAAGAAGTCAAACTAATGTACTTTTCCCATATAATCAATGTCAGTTTTTTCTATTCCCATAGTGTTGTATTATTATGTTTGACTACTTATTCACCAGACAGTGTTTATATCTGTAATAATAATAATAATAATAATAATAATAATAATAATAATAATAATAATAATAAAATAATTAAAAGTACATAAGCTGCTAGAATATGGAACGGCTTTATACTCAATTCGTAATAATAATAGAATAATAATAATAATCGAATAAGTATAATAAAATATTGAGAAATTTAATTTGGGGGGAGATGGAATGGTTTAAGATATATACAAATCCAAGGTCTGATATGACAGCTAGGCCCGTGGTGCTCGGGTGGTCATATGACGAATGTTTGGAGCTTGAGGTCGCGGGTTCAAGTCTAGCTAGCAGCGAAAATATATATTTATTCCCAGCCTCTATCGGCCGAACGGTTTTTATTAATAATATATATTTTTTATTTTTCCAGCCGTTATAGCCTCTACCGGCCGAAACAATTTATTAATAATATATATTCCCAGCCGGTTAAGCCTGTACCGGCCGAAACTACTTAATACATATTCCCAGATTTTTTTGTCCAGTTTTTCTGCAACATCACCTCGGGAAAGAACAATTTATTAATAATATATATTCCCAGCCGAAACAATTTATTACTAATACATATTCCCAGATGTTTTTGACCACTTTTTCTGCAACATCACCTCGGGAAAGAACACCTGCAAGCTCGGTAAACTAAAAAGCTAATTAAACAACAGTATCAGTGTTTGAATTTGGTCCTAAATGTATTTCATGTACTGGCTTGCATGAGCTTATTTAACCATCTATAGTGATCTATTGAGAACACACGTTGTTCAACTTAAAAGTTCAGTATATAACTAGATAAAATTACAGTAACAGAGAGTGGGGAGAGGGAGTATTTCGAAAGAGAGGAGCAAAAAACTTCAACAAGTAAGTTTTTATTTATTGTTATTTGTTTAGTTTTTAATAGTTTCGGTTGTTGTTATTATTTTCGTATAATAGTAAAAGGATATTATTACCTCAATCAAGCCATTTTTTTTATCACTGCATGTTATTACCGAGTTTTTTTTATTCCAGCTGTCAGCCGGGACAGGTTGTACCGGCCGGGTCTTGCTAAGCCGGTTTAAGCTGTACCGGCCGGAAAAAAAAACAAAACTTTTGCAGCATAGCATGCATTGATAAGTATTTATTTTGTTATTATTTTTCATTTATTGTTTTTATTTTATTCCAGTGTACTCAATTGGTCACTTATTGTTTTAATTTATTTTTCTTCTTATTGTTTTTGTTTTTAATAGTTTCTGTTTTTACTAGTTTTTAATGCATGTTAATATTATTACATTATATACATGCATGTTATTATTACATTCATGTTGTTCAGTTTTTAATGCATGTTAGTGTGTATTGTTATTACTGTCATTTTGCAGCATGTTACTTTCAACTTCATTTTGTCATGCATCTTAATACTAATATGGAATTGATGTATTTTTTAGGTAAAAGATGGATAGTTGGGAATATGGGCCAATTGATCCAAGTGTTCTGCATGATCAACAAGATCATGTATCAGATGACATATATCATGGGAGAGATAGGTGAAAACTAAGCTCCAGTCAATATACTGATCAGAAATATAATCAGTGGACTTCGACAAAAGAACAAAAAATCCTCTTAGATAAATGTGGATTTGGAGTATTTAGTTATCAAGGTGTTGTACACCAAACTGATCTTGGTCTGATATCTGCCTTAGTCGAGAGATGGCGCCCGGAGACCAATACTTTTCATTTAAACTGTGGAGAAATAACAATCACGTTAGAGGATGTTCACTTTATTTTTGGGTTACCGGTGGTGGGAAAGCCCTTAACGGGTCCCCTTGCTGTCACCAATTTGAATTATTTTAGGGATTGTTTTGGATATAAATTAGCTGGTGAATATTTTAATTCAAAAAAACGCAGTGCAATTTCATTAGTGTGGTTGCACGAACATTTTAATAAATGTCCCGAGAATGAAAGTAAAGATGTTGTAGGGCGACACACAAAGGCATACATGTTGTGGTTGTGTGGGGCAATATTATTCCCTAATAGGAATAGAAATAGTGTGCACCCACGATATATGTCTTTTATTGCCAACGCTGAAGATTGTGTAACTTACTCTTGGGGCGCGTCAATGTTAGCATATTTGTATAGATTTGTATATACTGCTACTAGGAAAGGAGTTAAATACATTAATGGTTGTGTTACATTGTTACAAATTTGGGCTTATGAGCGTGTAAGTATTGGAAAGCCAAACCCTTGGCCACAATCATCCTTATGGTTACCTAGGGCTTTAGCATGGTCCTATTTTGGAGCCCACAGTTACCCTGGTAGACGTGAGAATCCCCATCACCATTTGTCATTTTACCGAGGGGAGTTAGATATTAAGTCTATGTGGGATGTGGTTTGGCGGCCTTACATAATGTGGGATGATGATATCAGTGGATTTAATTTTGAAGGCAGGTTGTTGGGATCTGGTGGGGTTCCCTTGATCCACTTTGATATTGTGGAATTTCAGATGCCGGATCGTGTGATGAGACAGTTCGGGTTTATGCAAGGCATACCATCAACGGCCAAAAACCACGGTGACCTTAGGAAGGAGAAAAAGTTTAAATTTATTGATGTCGAGGATTGCATGGCCTTGAGAGGGGAATATATTTCGATGTGGGAGACATACATGGATCATCTCGAAGGACAACAAACTGAAATTTTTGATTATGTCCCAATAGATGATTACATGGTCTGGTATAGGAAAATTACACGTTGGAAATCCACCGACCTCGACAGGCAAGCGACCACGACAGTTGTTATGAGCCTCGGGCCATTTACAACCAACAACACCTTATTCAAATGGTATAAAATTATATTTTTCTTTAATAAATCATGTATTGGAGTAAATACCTCATATTACATTTATTCATATTTATTGTTAATAATATTTGTTTGTGTTTATCTTACATGACAGGTTGAGAGTGCAAAGTCGTTACTTGATAAATTTTCAGTACTTACTCAGCTGCCTCCCGAGTTGGTTCTGCAAAAAAATAATTGGGATTTAGAATACGCCCTATACGACTTCGAAGCAAGAGGTAAACAAATAACTCGACAGGGGGGTCCCACAAATTTTGGACCACAGTCCCAATACACACAACTCAATGAAGGGCTTGGAAAACAAACTGATTATGTTGTACAAGAGAGCTACATACCCACCCCACAAGTAATCGAGGAGAGCTCCATTCCCACCACTTATGTAAGACCCCAATTTTTATAAATAAAGATGAATTTTCATAATTATTATTTTTGAATATTATGGAATAAATTTGATAAAATATATAGTTGTGGGTAATATTTATAAATTTTGCAAAGTACGCAAGTTGTTATAAAATATTCGTTTGGTCGGGGAATATTCTTTTTGTCGGGGAATATTCGTACGACGGCACAATCATTGGTGGACCCCACAACGGAAGTATTGTTGTAGTTAGAAAACGACAAAATTATCTTTCTATAAAGTAACGGCGGAGGTGTTACCGTTAAAACTGTTGAACTACTCGGTAGTAAAAGTACAGTAATACGCGTTGTTGCATAGTAGCACACGGTATTGATTATTGATGCTTACGTGAGAAGTCACTCAGCTATACTCAATTATTGCTACAGTAATTGTTGCATCATATCTCTTATATTATTGATTCAATTATTATCACAGTATCATCTGTATAATATGTTATATTATCTAAACAATAATTGAGACGACAAGTTATAAATGATTAATAATTGTTGAAAGATTAAATATGTGTTGAAAAATAAAATAAAATGATTTCTGGTAATTTTTATTCAATCCTTGATGTATATAAAGAGTCTATTATTAGACGTTTGTGGTAAGTTTAATTATTTATGGGGGGCCATATGTCATCATCTAAGAGTCTCTTTCATAAATAGTAATTACTTTGGTAAATAGTAATTACCTTCGTAAATAGTAATTACCTTCGTAAATAGTAATTACTTTCGTAAATAGTAATTATCTTCGTAAATAGTAATTACCTTCGTCAATAGTAATTACCTTCGTAAATAGTAAATACTTTCGTAAATAGTAATAAATCTTCTATAAATAGAGGCCTAGGGCTTCATTATTTTTCACGAATTCGTTCAAGCTATAGAGAGAGAAAGTATAGAGAGAGTAATAGAGAAAGAAGAAGAGTATTCGGTTACTACACTACTGCAGTATTCAATCTCCTAATACGGTAAGGGGTGTTATTCTTTCTTCTTGAAGAGAACTTATGTTGTTCCATTCTTTGTTATTCTGTTGGAATAACCTGTAAAAGTGGCATACCCTATACATGACCTGTATACGCGGTGTACCCTATACTTGGTGAAATCCTTATGTTATTCCATTTCCTATTATTCTGTCGGAATAACCTGTATACGCGGTTTACCCTATACTTGGTGACATTCTTCTATTATTCTGTTGGAATATCCTGTCTGTGTGTTTTACACCGGACCTGGTTCCGTCTTTATTATTCTGTTGGAATATCCTGTCTGTGTGTTTTACACCGGACCTGGTTCCGTCTTTATTATTCTGTTGGAACATCCTGTCTGTGTGTTTTACGCCGGACCTGGTTCCATTCTTTATTATTCTGTTGGAATATCCTGTCTGTGCGTTTTACGCCGGACCTGGTTCCATTATTTATTATTCTGTTGGAACATCCTGTCGGTGTGAGTTTCACCTGACCTGGTTCCGTTATTATTATTCTGCTGGAATAACCTGTCTGTGCGGTCTATCGCATGCGTGGTGATTTCTTTTGTTATTTCATTCTTTATTATACTCAGTTGGTTAAAACTTTAACTTCTATACTCCATGAAATTAGTAGAATATCCTTGATATTTGCGCTTCATCCAGTATCCTTTCATAAAAATATTCTTCTGATCATTCTTGAATTTTACGCCACAAAACAGTATCGTGTTGACAATTTGGACGTTAATAATTTCTGGATAAAATAATTCTTGAACTTGTTTTATTGAATGATTATATCATTGTCATCATCCTCATGTTTATATTTTGTTGAAAGTCATCTGTGGCCTGTAGTGCATAGATGGACTTGGTATGATTATGACCAGGGATTATTCGGTGTAATCATGACCGTAATATTACAAGTGATGTAAAAATTAAAAATCCTCATTGGCCCGTAGTGCATTGATGGACAGTTGTTGGCATGATCATGACCACTAATGAATACACAAATATTCTTGGCCGTAGTGCATGAATAATTGTGGTCGTGATACTAAAGAATATCCTTGGCCGTAGTGCGGGGGTGATTCGATGATGTGGAATATTTATTAAGCTGAGTCTCAGCCATAACGATGACCTTTTAAATCATAAAAGATAGTAGTTTTTATTTTCTACTTGACTCTTTTAATGGATTGCTGGTTCCGCTGCAGTTAAACTTGATATTTATTATATTTTATCAGTTTAACACTGTTGAAGGCTAATGATAATTTATTCTGCATTATCTTAGTCATAATATTTCTTACTGGGCTAGTTGAGCTCACCCTTTCTTTCACTGTTCTCTTCAGGAAATGAGAATATAGCTGGGACGAGTCGGGGAACGGAGTGATGAACCAGAGAATAGTATTAGTAGTCCTCACTATTCTGTTAAATAGTGTGACAATAATTGTGTTGAGGACTCCTTTTGAGTTTGTATGATCTCTAGTGGATAATTATTGTATTCAAACTCACAGTTGTATTTTGTCGTATTATACACGACAGTGGTTTAGTAAGTTGTATTTGAATTCTGTACCATGTATCTGACGACTCAAGATGGGTGATGTATACCTAATTTTGGGGGCGTCACAGTTGGTATCAGAGCTTAGGGATATGATCCCTGGCTAAGATGTGAGAATAGTACTAGGAGGGGAGAGACGGGAAATTCATTCGCTAGTATGACCTACCTAAGTTTATGTGCTATTTTATTGGTCGGTCAGAATATAGGGATAATATGTTACATGTCAATTAACCTTTTGTTTTGTGGCAGTATCTGAAAATGACATCTGAGAATGTTGAGAATGACAATGGAGCACAGGCGATCGTTGATTCACCACATATCAATAATCAGGATAATGTGCATCAGGAAGGCGAAAATCCTCATGCAAACAACAACACTGACCAAATGACGAATGATCAAATGTTCAGAGGTTTTATGCAATTCATGCAGCAGCAGGCGAGAGCAACTCCTGTCCAAAACGTAGATGGAAACACGGGAAACTCTCGGGCGGTCACCGCTAAACAGTTCAAAGAGCTGGGACCACCGGAGTTTAAGGGAGAGCCAAAACCACTTATGGCGGAAACATGGATAAAGCAGATGACCAAGATATTTGATGTCTTGGGATGCTCTGAGGAGCAAAAGGTTCCCTTTGCCGCCTTTATGTTGCGCGGAGAGGCAGATTATTGGTGGGAATCGGTAAAACGTACTCAACCTGCTGTACTGAAGATATCTTGGGAGAAGTTCCAGGAGCTGTTCAATGACAAATACTTTCCCGAAAGTATTCGCCACATGAAGGAGGTGGAGTTTATTAAGTTGGAACAAAATAATATGACCGTGTCGCAATACGAGGCAAAATTTGCAGAATTATCACGGTTTGCGTCCCACTTGGTGGATAATGAAGAGAGAATGGCGCGAATGTTTTTAAGAGGTTTGAAGCCGGAGATACGTCAACATCTTATTTCTCATAAACTGTGTTTGTATTCAGATGTTGTAAATAGGGCTCAGTTAGTGGAGCGCGATAACGAGTCAACTCAACTAAAAGAGAGCAGCCGGCAAAATTATAATACCAGCGAGAGTGGTCATCGAAGCGGTGACAACAAGCGTGGAGGGAATCAACAAGCCAGAAATGGTAACCACTTCGGTGGTAATCAGGGCCAAAACAATAAGAATGGACATTTCAAGAAGAGGAGATTCAACAATGATGGAAAGACGTCAGCACCAGCACCCGTTGTTAAGGAAGGAGAAAGACCACCTATCATATGCTTCAAATGCGGAGGGGAGGGACACATCAGTCCAAATTGCGCGATGCCGTCCAAAGCATGTTATAATTGTGGAAGAGAAGGTCACTTAGCCCGATTTTGTCGTTTAGCAAAGACAAATTCAGCTAGGATGGAGGCACCAAAGGCCGTCCCAGAAAGGTCAAAGCCGGTAGTGCAAGGGAGAGCGTTTGTTGTGACCTCCCAAAAAGCAAGGAACCCGAATGAGGTCATCACGGATAAGCTTATCATAAACTCTAACGAAGTCTATACTTTATTTGATACCGGTTCTACCCATTCTTTTATTTCTCCTACTTGCGCTCATCGATTAAATTTGACTCCGGAGAAATTAGACTTTGACTTATCTGTGGAAACTCCGTTGGGAGAAACCTTCATTACATCCACTGTTTATAAGTCTTGTTTGGTTCAAATCGGTACCCTCACATTACCTGTAGATCTTATTTCATTGAAAATACTTGCATTTGACGTGATTCTAGGGATTGATTGGTTAACTACTCATCATGCAAAAATTGATTGTTTCCATAAGGTTGTTAGCTTTCATATTCCTAATCAACCTATTATGCGAATTCAAGCGATCAAACCATTAAAATCAATCACGGTCATCTCAAGCCATAAAGCTATTCGTTTATTGAAAAACGGATGTCAAGCTTTCTTAGCTCATGTCACAGATTTAAACAAAAATACGTCAGTTTTGAACGATATTTCTATTGTTAATGAATTTCCTGACGTATTCCCCGAAGAACTTCATGGCCTACCCCCAGAGCGTGAGATTGAATTTTGTATCGACCTTGAACCCGGTACAAAACCCATTTCTAAAGCCCCATATCGAATGGCTCCTATTGAACTTCAGGAGTTAAAAACCCAACTGCAGGAATTGTTAGACATTGGCTTTATTCGTCCTAGTACTTCTCCTTGGGGTGCTCCTGTTCTATTCGTGAAGAAGAAAGATGGGAGTATGCGACTTTGTATTGATTATCGGGAGTTAAATCACGTCACCATCAAAAATAGGTATCCATTGCCACGTATTGATGACTTGTTTGACCAGTTGCAAGGAGCCAAATTCTTTTCAAAGATCGATCTTCGTTCCGGGTATCACCAATTGAAGATTAGAACCGATGACATTCCAAAGACGGCTTTCAGAACTCGGTACGGGCATTATGAATTCCTAGTCATGTCCTTTGGATTGACTAATGCTCATGCTGCCTTCATGGATATGATGAACCGAGTATTCAAGGAATATTTGGATCACTTTGTGGCCGTCTTTATTGATGACATCCTTATTTATTCCAAAAGCCGTGAAGATCATGAGCAACACTTGAGGCTGACACTCCAAAAGCTTCGTGAATATAAGCTTTATGCCAAGTTGAAGAAATGCGAGTTCTGGCTTGAGGAAGTAGCATTCCTTGGGCACGTGGTATCAAGTCATGGAATATCTGTTGACCCAGCAAAGATTGAAGCTATTCAAAGCTGGGAGCAACCTAAATCAGTGACCGAAGTACGTAGCTTTCTCGGTTTAGCTGGTTATTATCGGAGATTCGTGGAAGGATTTTCTCGAATCGCTACTCCATTGACTCAGCTGACTCGGAAAGATACAAAGTTCGATTGGAACGAAGAATGTGAGAAGAGTTTTCAAGAACTCAAGAGGAGACTCATTTCAGCACCTGTTCTAACAATACCATCTGGCTCGGAGGGATTTGTCATCTACAGTGATGCTTCGGGCAAAGGGCTGGGATGCGTTCTCATGCAACATGGAAAAGTCATAGCCTATGCCTCGCGACAACTCAAAGAATATGAGAAGAATTATCCTACTCATGATCTAGAGTTAGCAGCTGTTGTTTTTGCACTTAAAATTTGGAGGCATTACTTGTATGGGGAGAAAGTGGAGATCTTTACGGATCATAAAAGCCTCAAATATTTCTTCACTCAAAAGGAACTCAACATGCGACAACGACGTTGGCTTGAACTGTTGAAAGATTATGATCATACCATCCAATACCATCCTGGAAAAGCAAACGTGGTAGCTGACGCATTGAGTAGAAGATCACATGCAAGTACGAGTGCGATATTGTCAACGCAAGGGCCCATTTTGTGTGACTTGCAAAGGATGGAGATAGAGTTAAAGACTCCAGGGACGCATGTGACGATGGCGAATATACGAGTAGAACCAACTTTAATCGATAAAGTTAAAGCCGCTCAAGCTACAGACCTGGAGCTGATGCGTATGAGGAAGAAAGTGCAAGAGGGTGCTATGCCGGAAGCAAGAATCGATGAAGAAGGAATACTTCGAGTCAACTCCAGACTTTGTGTTCCTAACGACCCTGATTTAAAGTATAAAATCATGATGGAGGCGCACAATACACCGTTTGCAATTCATCCTGGGAGTACCAAAATGTATCATGATATTCGTCATACATTTTGGTGGAGCAATATGAAGAGAGAGATAGCGTTGTTTATCTCAAGGTGTCTAACTTGTCAACGAGTTAAAGCGGAGCATCAAGTACCAAAAGGTCCATTTCAACCACTTGAAATTCCAGAATGGAAGTGGGAGCACATTACCATGGATTTCGTTACCGGTCTTCCTAAGGTTTCTCAAGGCATAGATGTGATTTGGGTCATTGTTGATAGATTGACCAAGTCTGCTCATTTCTTACCGATACGAGAAACTTATACACTTGAACGTCTTGCTCGTATGTACATAAACGAGATTGTAAGACTGCATGGTATGCCGGTGTCCATAGTTTCTGATCGAGACCCAAGATTTACTTCACGATTTTGGGTTAGTTTGCAAAAAGCTATGGGCACAGACTTACGATTTAGCTCGGCATATCATCCTCAGACGGACGGACAGTCGGAGAGAACTATTCAAATTCTTGAAGATCTATTAAGACTCTGTGTCCTTGATTTCAAGGGAAGTTGGGACAAGTTCTTACCATTGGTGGAGTTTTCCTACAACAACAGTTATCAAGCAAGTATTGGCATGGCTCCATTCGAAGCGTTGTATGTAAAGAAAGTGTCGTTCTCCAGTACGCTGGGATGAGGTGGGTGAAGCAACGTTGTTGGGACCGGAGTTGGTACGTATGACTACGGAAAAGATTCAAACGATCCGACAACGTATAAAAACCTCACAAAGTCGACAAAAGAGTTATGTTGATCTTCATCGAAAGGACGTGGAATTCAATATAGGAGATCATGTGTTGTTACGTGTTACTCCATGGAAAGGAGTTACAAGATTTGGAAAGAGAGGAAAACTCAATCCTCGATTTATCGGTCCATTTTTAATCCTCGATCGAATAGGAACGGTGGCCTATATATAGACTCGCTTTACCGCCAAGTATGTCTCGTGTTCATAACATTTTTCACATATCCATGTTACGAAAATATGTGAAAGACCCGAACCACATTATTGAGTTAGAACCGGACGAAATAGCGGAAGATTTGACGTATGAAGAGATTCATGTTCAAATCTTGGATAAGAAGGAACATATTCTACGCTCCAAGGTTATACCTCAAGTCAAAGTTTTGTGAAGAAACCATGATATTGAGGAAATGACTTGGGAGTTAGAATCTGAAATGAAATCAAGGTATCCTTACCTCTTTGACATACCAGGTACGTACCCTAATTTCGAGGGCGAAATTTCATAAGAAGGGGAGGTTGTAAGACCCCAGTTTTTATAAATAAAGATGAATTTTCATAATTATTATTTTTGAATATTATGGAATAAATTTGATAAAATATATAGTTGTGGGTAATATTTATAAATTTTGCAAAGTACGCAAGTTGTTATAAAATATTCGTTTGGTCGGGGAATATTCTTTTTGTCGGGGAATATTCTTACGACGGCACAATCATTGGTGGACCCCACAACGGAAGTATTGTTGTAGTTAGAAAACGACAAAATTATCTTTCTATAAAGTAACGGCAGAGGTGTTACCGTTAAAACTGTTGAACTACTCGGTAGTAAAAGTACAGTAATACGCGTTGTTGCATAGTAGCACACGGTATTGATTATTGATGCTTACGTGAGAAGTCACTCAGCTATACTCAATTATTGCTACAGTAATTGCTGCATCATATCTCTTATATTATTGATTCAATTATTGTCACAGTATCATCTGTATAATATGTTATATTATCTAAACAATAATTGAGACGACAAGTTATAAATGATTAATAATTGTTGAAAGATTAAATATGTGTTGAAAAATAAAATAAAATGATTTCTGGTAATTTTTATTCAATCCTTGATGTATATAAAGAGTCTATTATTAGACGTTTGTGGTAAGTTTAATTATTTATGGGGGGCCATATGTCATCATCTAAGAGTCTCTTTCATAAATAGTAATTACCTTCGTAAATAGTAATTACTCTCGTAAATAGTAATTACCTTCGTAAATAGTAATTACTTTCGTAAATAGTAATTATCTTCGTAAATAGTAATTACCTTCGTCAATAGTAATTACCTTCGTAAATAGTAAATACTTTCGTAAATAGTAATAAATCTTCTATAAATAGAGGCCTAGGGCTTCATTATTTTTCACGAATTCGTTCAAGCTATAGAGAGAGAAAGTATAGAGAGAGTAATAGAGAAAGAAGAAGAGTATTCGGTTACTACACTACTGCAGTATTCAATCTCCTAATACGGTAAGGGGTGTTATTCTTTCTTCTTGAAGAGAACTTAGTTGTTCCATTCTTTGTTATTCTGTTGGAATAACCTGTAAAAGTGGCATACCCTATACATGACCTGTATACGCGGTGTACCCTATACTTGGTGAAATCCTTATGTTATTCCATTTCCTATTATTCTGTCGGAATAACCTGTATACGCGGTTTACCCTATACTTGGTGACATTCTTCTATTATTCTGTTGGAATATCCTGTCTGTGTGTTTTACACCGGACCTGGTTCCGTCTTTATTATTCTGTTGGAATATCCTGTCTGTGTGTTTTACACCAGACCTGGTTCCGTCTTTATTATTCTGTTGGAACATCCTGTCTGTGTGTTTTACGTCGGACCTGGTTCCATTCTTTATTATTCTGTTGGAATATCCTGTCTGTGCGTTTTACGCCGGACCTGGTTCCGTTATTTATTATTCTGTTGGAACATCCTGTCGGTGTGAGTTTCACCTGACCTGGTTCCGTTATTATTATTCTGCTGGAATAACCTGTCTGTGCGGTCTATCGCATGCATGGTGATTTCTTTTGTTATTTCATTCTTTATTATACTCAGTTGGTTAAAACTTTAACTTCTATACTCCATGAAATTAGTAGAATATCCTTGATATTTGCGCTTCATCCAGTATCCTTTCATAAAAATATTCTTCTGATCATTCTTGAATTTTACACCACAAAACAGTATCGTGTTGACAATTTGGACGTTAATAATTTCTGGATAAAATAATTCTTGAACTTGTTTTATTGAATGATTATATCATTGTCATCATCCTCATGTTTATATTTTGTTGAAAGTCATCTGTGGCCTGTAGTGCATAGATGGACTTGGTATGATTATGACCAGGGATTATTCGGTGTAATCATGACCGTAATATTACAAGTGATGTAAAAATTAAAAATCCTCATTGGCCCGTAGTGCATTGATGGACAGTTGTTGGCATGATCATGACCACTAATGAATACACAAATATTCTTGGCCGTAGTGCATGAATAATTGTGGTCGTGATACTAAAGAATATCCTTGGCCGTAGTGCGGGGGTGATTCGATGATGTGGAATATTTATTAAGCTGAGTCTCAGCCATAACGATGATGAAAAACCTTTTAAATCATAAAAGATAGTAGTTTTTATTTTCTACTTGACTCTTTTAATGGATTGCTGGTTCCGCTGCAGTTAAACTTGATATTTATTATATTTTATCAGTTTAACACTGTTGAAGGCTAATGATAATTTATTCTGCATTATCTTAGTCATAATATTTCTTACTGGGCTAGTTGAGCTCACCCTTTCTTTCACTGTTCTCTTCAGGAAATGAGAATATAGCTGGGACGAGTCGGGGAACGGAGTGATGAACCAGAGAATAGTATTAGTAGTCCTCACTATTCTGTTAAATAGTGTGACAATAATTGTGTTGAGGACTCCTTTTGAGTTTGTATGATCTCTAGTGGATAATTATTGTATTCAAACTTACAGTTGTATTTTGTCGTATTATACACGACAGTGGTTTAGTAAGTTGTATTTGAATTCTGTACCATGTATCTGACGACTCAAGATGGGTGATGTCTACCTAATTTTGGGGGCGTCACAACTCAAGCCTACGAGGAGTGTTACATTCCAACCTTCCAAACCTATGAGGAGTGTTACATTCCAACCAACTCTCATTTGCGAGACTTTCTGACGCCAAGGGATCTAGTTCACAAAAGGTATATATAGTTATGTTAATAGTGATGGTTTTAATTATTATTGCTATATAATAATAATGTACATTTGGGTCTCAATCAGGTACAAGATGCGGGAGACCACATCTCTTATGGACCAAAAGGGTCCTTATCCAAAAGATTTAAAGATTGGAAGGAGACATTTGTAAATAAACATATGTTTGGAAACGTGGTGGCACCAGAAGGGGATTTATATCCTTTATCACATCCGCGCCTAGTTATATGAATTAGAACACAATGTAGTGCAATCCTTAGGGCCTGGGAGTTGGATATTCGAGCATGTCATCGACGCTTAATGTTGTTGCTACGAGACAGAGAGGAATACTACAGGTCGCGGGGAATACAAAGGTGGTCCCAATTTGGTTTCATGAATTCATTCTTCATGCATCTTGGGCACAGCTATGTGCCCTGCACTAACGTGAATACTACGTGGAGTTTTTGTGATCCGTATGTTAACCAAGATGTTGGTCCACCTTTACACGAATGCAAATACATATTCATGCCGGTGTGTAGTACCAATCAACGCCATTTTGTCTTGTTCCTATTCGCAGTTGAAGATTGGATGGTTACCATAATTGACCCGCACTACAATGACACTAAGTATATTAAGTTACATGAAATGTACTCAGAATTCGTTAAAGTTGCGGTATGTTTAGTTTTAAAATATTTTAATTTTATAATGTCCTTTAATATTAAAAAAATTATTAACCAACTACTTTGTACATGCAGGTACATTTGATACCATTTTGTTTGCGAAATGGTAATCCGATGCGTGAGTGGCCCAGCGGTAATCCTACTGTGCAGACCTTAAAGATTCGACCGAAACAACACAACAACTCAGACTGTGGCATTTTTGTATGCAAGTATGTTGACTGTTTCGTTAGGGCCAATGGTAATATTTCTGAAGAGAAGTGGTCCTTGGAAGATGTCACAGTCTTTCGTTACCGCGTCGTATGGGAGCTCTACAAGAAATCCGCAAGATTACTTCAGGCCTCTGAGATATAGAACTTATCCAACGTTATCTAATGTACATATTAATTAATAAGAATGTCTATTTGGTTGAACTTTATGGGATTTTCAAATTCATAACTTAGTAATATGAATATTATTAAATCACATAAAACCACTTCATATTATTAATACGAAAAAAATTTATCTATTTTTGTTGAACTGTTTGGATATTTTTATTCGGACTAATATTAATAATCACATTATTTATATTAATATTAAAAATCATTATTAATATTATTTTTAATAATAGTAATACATGAATATAATAATAATAGTAATACATGAATATAAAATCATTATTTATATTTTATTAAAGAATGGTATTTTTTAGTATATTAATAATCCTTTTATTGATATTATTACAAAAATAAGAAAAAACATTAAAGGGGATAATAATAAATATAGATATTAACTTATTTCTAAATAGAAAACCCCCATATGTATTATATAGACTTGTTAATAATAATAAATCGTAATATAATAATAATGCAAGAATATAGATTTTGGGGGATGGTGAAGTTTTAATATAAAGATATATCCTTAGTTGAAATTAACAGCTAGGCCCGTGGTGCTCGAGTGGTCATATGACGAGTGTATGGAGTTTGAGGTTGTGAGTTCGAATCTGTTTAGCATCGAATTGCTTGAATAAAATTATTTTTTTCAATTTTTTATTGTCAGCCGTGACAAGCTGTACCGGCTGACAATAAAAAATTATTCCTTGGTTGAAATTAACAGCTAGGCCCGTGGTGCTCGGGTGGTCATATGACGAGTGTATGGAGTTTGATGTTGCGAGTTCGAATCTGTTTAGGAGCGAATTGTTTGAATAAAATTATTTTTTTCAATTTTTTATTGTCAGCCGTGACAAGCTGTACCGCCCGCCTATTTTTTTCAATTTTTTATTACAAACCGTATCAGCTTGTACCGGTCGGCATTTTAATATTATTTTAATGCCAGCCGTATCAGCCTGAACCGGCCGTAATTTTTTTTATTATTTTAATACTGGCCGTATCAGCCTGTACCGGCTGGAATTTATTAAAAAAAATATGTGTAAGCCGGTACAAGCTCTTCCGGCCGGAATTTATTTTATTTTTTTATTCCATTTTAATGTGCTGAGTCATGACATATAATAGAGAAAAAAAAAACTTAAAAAAAATATGTGTAAGCCGGTACAAGCTCTTCCGGCCGGAATTTATTTTATTTTTTTATTCCATTCTAATGTGCTGAGTCATGACATATAATGGAGAAATAAAAAAAACTTAAAAAAAATGTGTAAGCCGGTACAAGCTCTTCCGGCCAGATTATTTTAATAATAAATATTCATTTTTTATAACTATACTGACAAGTTAATTTTACGTGGGCCTTACTTATTAAAATAGAAGCCGGTAGAGGTAGATAATTAGGCACAACAACCTGTGCCGGCTTATCAAATAGAAAAGTTAATCGCAGCCATCTATTCAATTTATCAACGGTCCAAAAAGAGGGTGTTGCACAGTACTCATAGCAACCGGTTGCTATGGAAGGACTCCCATATATATATATATATATATATATAT
The DNA here is from genome assembly GCA_020205505.1 of Panax japonicus. Classification (NCBI taxonomy): domain Eukaryota; kingdom Viridiplantae; phylum Streptophyta; class Magnoliopsida; order Apiales; family Araliaceae; genus Panax; species Panax japonicus. Next base: position 23,712,470 of record CM035112.1, on the reverse strand, counting down.
ATATATATATATATATATATAGCATACCCATGTTTTCCCAAAGTTTGATTATAAATGTTTTATACAGTGTAAATCCATTTTCCACATAATTCTCTTTTTAAAACCACATTTTCTATTAAGCAATTTAACACATAATTCTTATGCCTCCAAGCAATTGTGAACACGACAATGCAAACCGAAAGCATCTAAACGACATCATGGATCATATCATGTAAAAAATTATAGCTAAGCTTAAAATATCCTCGTCGGGTGGTGAATCGGTGGTGGATATGGCACGGTAGTCCCGAACTGTGTCCACTAAAGCATTGTCCCTTGCTGTGCAAACGCTTTCGCCAACGACCGCGTCAAACCCGTAGCAAACATTGCAAAGTTATCGTACATCGCAGCGACCTTTTTTTTCGCTAAGTTTGTTTGTATATTGAAAAGAAAAAGAGATAAAACAATCGCAAAGGGCATACCCCAGAAGTTTTAGGTTGAACCACATGGGACAACCCCCAAATGGACAACTAAAGACTAACAACCAAGCTAATATCAACAAGGAACTTTACAAAGCAGGACTAATCATAACTACTAGCATAAAAGAAGCAAGCCGAAAGCCTATACAACCAATCAGCTGAAACTAAGCATCCAAATGAACAAACTGGTGTCAAAATGAAGCTGCAAATCTGCAATTAGCAAGACGGAACTGCAGAAGACAACAGAATCAACCGAACTGAAGCAGCAGCCTAACTCCCAAACTAAAGCTGTCAGCACATAAGAAGCTGAACTGAAGATCCTAAAGCCTAGAATGAGCTGCGAGTGCAATGAGGCCGAACCATATAAGCCTGACATACCAGACCAGAATCCCCCAGCTTCCCAAGACTGAACCAAGAAGCCAAACCCAAAAGCTACAAAACTAGCCCTTCAATAACCAAATAAGTTGAACCATGAACCAATCCGGACTGAGGCAGAAGCCGAACCAAACCGGACTGAAACAACAGCTGATCCAACCCGACAAACCATCTGAACTGAAGCAGCAGCCGAACACCCATTTTAGCCGAACATTGTTGCACTGAAGCAGCCGAAGCTTTGAATGCTGAAGCCTAGAATGAACTGCGAGCGCCATGAAGAAACCATAAAAGCTGAGCCTACAAGACCAGAATCCCCCATCTTTCAAACTTTGAGGAATTTGGAAGGGGATGAAAAACCTTGATATGATGATCGTTATAATCTCCCTAGTTAAACTCCCAAAGGCATCTTGACCCTTGTATGAACAATGGAGTTCCTAGCTGCCCAAGACTCGTACACTCGCCAAACCAGCTCCAACTCCGAGTGCCCCGAGGCCCGAAACCACTCAAGATTGGACTACCAAACTGATGAGGGTGCACCAAAGCCCGAAGCCGGAAGACAGCAACCCGCTCTCTATCAAGAGCCCCCCCCAGAAGCCAAAGAGGGAGCACCAAAGCCCCAGAACCGAAACCAGCGAACCCCCCTAGCTGAGCCATGAAACCGTGCCAAGAGGCCGAACCAGCCCTTCATTGTCCCTAGAGCCGAACCCAGCTGCTGATGAGACCGAACTGCCAGAGAAGCTGAACCCCTATAATGACCCCGAAGCTTAGGCAGACCCCGGAGCTTAAGATTGAACCAGCCGAAGCAATAGATAACATTCGCTACTGAAGCGAGCCCAGCAACCTGCTCACCCGGCAGTACAGAAGCAGCGGATCAGCACACACCCCATGAGCCGAACCCAACACTACAACCACCCCCAGAGGTTGGGCCTATTTTGGACTCTCTTAGAGAAAACAGAGGAACAAGATAACCTAGCCTTAATGACATTGATTATCTCCCTAGAGAGAACCCCCATAAGCATCTTGATTTTGTTATTGACAATGGAATTTCTGACTGCCCAGATTTTGTACACTGTGGTGGAGAGAACCAACTTTAGAATATCCGACCTTCGGAGCTGTCGATCTCCAGTGGCAGCAGTTGCTTGAGCCGATGTTCCCGCTTCAGCTTCATATGTGGGCTGTGATGGAGGAACTGAGAATGTGGGTTGAATGATAAAGCATTTTCCTCTCGGGTGTGGTATACCTCCCGCCCAATCCTCGAATTTGGCAATAGTCGAATGAGTGATATCTTGGCTAGGGTTTTGCAGTTGTTCATTACCCCACTGGACTCCTTGCCCCATGCTAGCTACAACAAATGCATGTGGAATACTTCCAGTAGTGCTCCTCCACACATAACGTAACATATTTTGATTAATGAGGTGGCCCACATCAATGTACTTGCCTGTGACTATGCCCCACATAATGATTGCCCTCTCAGTTGTGATTTCATGCTAATGAGTTGACGGAACAAGCTTTGCACATATAAACAGATTCCACGCTTTAGCATACCGATTCAAAGCTGAGGCCGAAAAAATTCTAGACTGATTCATTCCAGCCTTACAGGTCCACTTCGTTCCTGGAACGCACAATTCAGTAATGATAATTTCCAGATCAGTTTCAAAATATGCACACCTTGGACCCAATTATCATACCCAGTCGGTGGTATGTCGAGTATCCTGAAAACTGCTCTGATTGCGGGAGGTCGAAAATCCACTTGAACTCCTCGAACCATGGATAACCCACTCATGGTGTCTTTTGCATTCACATAGAATTCTCGAACAATACCCATCGGGGCAGCCATGGGAGTTGCAGTCAGTCCAAACCATCCCCTTTCTCGAATCATATCCCACAGTTGACCATCCTGTTTCTCAGGCTTGAACCCCCGTTCCTTCACAAATGTCTTGGCCACGATTCTATAATACTCTATTTGTGGGTCTAGACTGAGAAATTTTGTATGATCCACAACATCCTCCCCTTGACTGCTAGAGGAAGATGATGACGACGAAGTGACAGAACGTGCTCTCTTAGGGCCCATTGGAAATTGATAGAGAAAACAAGGATTACTTGCCTTGCAATGAATAATGAGTGCTAGCCGATGATTGAGTTCCCCCAAACTGAATTTTGCACAACCCAATCTGAATCCCTAGCTTTATAATGCTGATATGGATCATGGGTATAATCGTGGGTGTGAGCACTAAAGCGATAATCACGTACTGGAGAGGAGAGTTATGTCTTAGTTTCTAACTGATTCGAGATGAAGAGACGTGTGTATTGAGGAGAGCAAGAGAATACGCCTTCTGTTATTTCAATTGATAGAACAAATGAGCCACATCACGTTTTAAAAACAAATTTTTTTTTCAAGTTCCGATTACAAGCGCGGCTTCGCGCATTTTCAAGGTATATGTGGCCTGGGCGCGCGAGTGACCTTTTCTGTTCAGACTTCTTTGTAGCGCGGGTGCGCAATTTCTTAAGCATGTCCAGGCGCGGCCGCGCGAGTCTGATTCCTGCACTGTTAATTTTCATTCTCAATACTGTAAGACTGTGACGCCCCCAAAATAGGTATACATCACCCATTCTGAGTCGCCAAATACATGGTATAGAAATCAAATACAACTTAATTATACAACAGTCGTGTAAAATATGACAAAACAAAATCTAAGAGTTTTAATACGAACATTGTCTTCTAGACAATATCCACACTCAAATTCAATCATATTACATTTATTATCACACTATTTCATAGAATAGTGAGGACTACTAATGCTTTCATCTGGACCGTCACTCCTTTCCTCGACTAGTCCCTGCTACATTCTCATTTCCTGAAGAGAACAATGAAAGTAAAAGGGTGAGCTCAACTAGCCCAGTAAGAAATATTATGACTAAGATAATGCAGAATAAATTATCGTTAGCCTTCAACAGTGTTAAACTGATACAATATAACAAACATCAAGTTTAACTGCAGTGGAACAAGAAATCCATTAGAAGAGTCAAGTAGAGAATAAAATCTACTATCTTCTGTGATTTAAAAAGTTTGTCATCAATTTATCGCTAAGACTCATCTTAATAAATAATCCACATCATCAAATCATCCCTGCACTACAGGCCAAAGATATTCTTTAGTATCACGACCACGAGTTATTCATGCACTACAGGCCAAAGATAATCGTGTTTTCATTAACGGTCCTGATCATGCCATAAAACAATTCATCTTTGTACCCTTGGTCGAAGAGAATCCATAGCCATAATCATACCAAAAACTGTCCGTCAATGCACTACAGGCCAATGAAGACTTTTTTATATCATTTGTAATATAACGGTCATGATTATACCGAATAATCCCTGGTCATAATCATACCAAGTCCATCTATGCATTACAAGCCACAGATGACTTTCAACATAATATAAACATGAGGATGATGACAATGACTTAATACTTCAATAAAACAAGTTCAAGAATTAATTTATCCAGGAACCAATAACGTCCAAATTATCAACAGGATACTTCTTTGTAGAGTAAAATTCAAAAATGCTCAGAAGAATATTTTCATGAAAAGATACTGGATGAAGCGTAAAGATCAAGGATATTCCACTAATTTCATGGAGTATAGAAGCTAAAACTTTAACCAACTGAGTATAATAGAATATATGAACTGCAAATGGATTTTCGCCTGCCATGCGGTAATCCACGTATACAGATCATTTCCACAATTTAATAAGGAATGAATACAAAAGATCATTCACCATGCATGTGGTAATCCACACAGACATGTTATTCCAATAGAATAATAAATAATAGAACCAGGGCAGGCGTAATACGCTCCGACAGGATATTCCAACAGAATAATAAAGAATGGAATAACAACAGAAATCACCATGCATGCGATAAATCGCACCGACAGGTTATTCTCAACAAAATAATAAATAATGGAACCAGGTCATGCGTAACGCACAGACAGGATACTCCGACAGAATAATAAAGAATGGAACCAGGTTATGCGTAAATGTACAGACAGGATATTCCGACATAATAATAAAGAACGAAATAATAGAAGAATTTCACCATGTATGCGGTACTTCGTATAAACAAGTTATTCCAACATAATAATAAATAATGGAATAACAGAAGAACTTCACCATGTATGCGATACTTTGCGTAAACAGGTTATTCCAACATAATAATAAAGAATGGAATAACAGAAGAATTTCACCATGTATGCGGTACTTCGCATAATCAGGTTATTCCAACATAATAATAAAGAATGGAATAACAGAAGAATTTTACCATGTATGCGGTACTTCGCATAAACAGGTTATTCCAACATAATAATAAAGAATGGAATGATAGAAGAATTTCACCAAGTATAGGGTAGTCCGTGTATACATGTTATTCCAACAGAATAATAAAGAATGGAATAATAGAAGTTCTCTTCATGAATACGAAAGAAATAATACCCCTTACCTTTGAAAGAAGAGTATTCCGACTTGTAGGGCGATGATATACTCGAAGAAAACTTGCACTACGCTCAAAGCTTTCTTAAACTCTAAAGAAATACGCTCGAGATTATAGAAGAAGAACTCTCTCTATAGTTTCTCTCTCTAGAGTTTCAGTGAATTCGTAAGAAATAATGAAGGAATGAGCTTCATTTATAGAAGAATGGACTGAATAGTAATCAATTCATGAACGGTCAAGATTGATTTACTTTTAATCGGACGGTCCATATTGATTTAATAAAATATTCTAATAAAACAAAATATTTTAAATAAAATATAATATATTTTATTTATAATCTAATAAAACGAATAACTTTATAAAAGTATTCTGTTTTATATAAAAAGATTTTACTATGCAAAACACTATGCAGGCACTATGCAACACTATGCATAATAAAATATAATATATTCTATTTATAATCTAATAAAATAAATAACTTTATAAAAGTATTCTGTTTTACATAAAAAGATTTTAGTATGAAAAACACTATACAAGCACTATGCAACACTATGCATAATAAAATATAATATATTCTATTTATAATCTAATAAAACAAATAACTTTATAAAAGTATTCTGTTTTATATAAATTTACTATGCAAAATACTATGCATAATAGAATATAATATATTCTATTTATATTCTAATAAAACAAATAACTTTATAAAAGTATTCTGTTTTATATAAAAAGCTTTTCTGTTTTATTACATTAATAATACTAATAAAACAAAACTCATCATCATTATTATAATTCACACTATTAATCGACCAGGTTGTTCCCAGGAAATAGGGGGCTTTCCAATAAGGATTTCTCCCTATTGGCGCGCAATTAGGTGACCAAACCTCTCCTTGATAGAACTTCTAGACATCGTTAATATTGCAAATAATAATATTAATAACTTTGATATCTCAATTATTGATTTAATAATATATAAAATATCGACAATAATTGAATCAAATAACGTGAGATAATATGCAACAATTACTATAGCAATAATTGAACAAAACTGAGTGACTTCTCATGTAAGTATCAATAATCAATACCGTGTGTATACAACCACGCGTATTACTGTACTTTTAACATCGGGTGTTTCAATAGTTAACGGTAAAACTTCCGCAGTTATTTTCATAAAATATTATTGTCGTTTTCTCAATCCGATAATAATTCCGTTGTGGGTCCACCAATGATTGCGCCATTGTACGAATATTCCCTGATAAAATGAATATTCCCCGACCAATCGAATATAATACGACAACTTGTGTACTTTGCAAAATTTAAAAATATTACCCACAACTATAACATTATATCAAATTCATTCCATAATATTAAAAAAATATTTCGAGAAAATTAAATCTTTATTCGTAAAATTTGGGGTTTTACAAAGACAGAACTGCATTCACTCCAAGATACCTACATAGACATCAATAAACACTGTCAAGGCATAAATTACTGAGTAGGCATGAGTGTCTAACTTAATACCATAATTTCGATGCTATGCATAGACACAATCATATGACATTCAGCTACTACTATCTTTATACAAAGCTAGCAAACTATCACAATAAAAAAATGAAGATGATCTAACAAAAACAACCTAAACTGAATAAAAGTAATGCTTCAATCGATGCCCATTCACTTTAAAAGGCTAATCCAGGAATTTATCGAACACTTCTATCGCACCATGTGGGAAGACTGTCTTTACGGTAAATGGCCCTGACCATCTTGATTTTAGCTTCCCGGGAAAAAGTTTAAGTCTGGAGTTGAAAAGCAAAACTCTTTGTCCCGAACCGAATGTTCTCTCCATGATCTTGCGATCATGCCATTTCTTCACCTTTTCTTTGTATAGCTTTGAATTCTCATACGCCTGTAGTCTGAATTCATCCAACTCATTGTGTTGGAGTAGGCTTTTCTCCCCTACAGCTTTCAAATCAAAATTGAGCTTTCGAATCGCCCAATATGCCTTATGCTCTAGCTCCATCTGAAGGTAACATGCTTTGTCGTAGACTAGCTGGAAAGGTGACATACCCAATGGAGTTTTGTATGCAGTCATGTATGCCCATACATCATCATCCAACTTTAACGACCAATCCTTCCTCATGGGGATCACAACTTTTTCAAGGATTCTTTTAACTTCTCGATTTGACACTTCAGCTTGGCCATTTGTTTGTGGGTGATAAGCTGTAGCAATACGATGGTTCACCCCATACTTAGCCAACAAAGTTATAAATTGCTTGTTGCAGAAATGACTGCCTTCATCACTAATGATGGCCCTATGAGTCCCAAACCTCGTGAAGATACTCTTCTGCAAAATCATGAGGACTACTTTAACATCATTTGTTGGAAGAGCTGCCGCTTCTACCAACTTCGACATATAATCCACTGCGAGCAAGATGTAGAGATTTTCGCAAGAAGAAACAAAAGGGCCCATGAAATCAATCCCCCACATATCAAAAATTTCTACTTCGAGGATCGTATTCAATGGCATTTCATTTCTTTTCGAGATGTTCCCAACTCTCTGACATCTATCACACCTCTGGATGAAACTGTACGCATCCTTGAAATTTTTTGGCCAGTAAAATCCTGCTTGTAGCACTCTAGCCGCTGTTCGCTCTCCACCATAATGACCCCCATACACAGAAGCGTGACAATCCTGCAAAATCCCCTCGGTCTCGCTATATGGGATACACCTTCTTATCATTTGATCAGCACACTATTTAAACAAATACGACTCATCCCATATAAACCATTTGACATCATGCAGAAATTTTTTCTTTTGATGACCCACCAAGTCAAAAGGTATCATCTTACTCACCAAATAGTTCGTGTAGTCTACAAACCATGACATTTCCCCTTTCACCACAAACAACAGCTCATTTGAAAAGGATTCATTGATTATAACTTTGTTGTCTACCTCCCTTTCTGGATTCTCTAGTCGAGATAAGTGGTCTGTCACTTGGTTTTTGGTGCCCTTTTTGTCCTTGACTTCCAAATCAAATTCCTACAGTAATAAAATCCATCTGATCAACCGAGGTTTGACATCCTTCTTTGCCACTAAATGTTGAATTGCCGCATGATCTGTGTACACTATCACCTTTGTACCAATCAGATATGTTCGAAATTTATCAAAGGCATACACCACTGCCAATAACTCTTTCTCTGTGGTGGTGTAGTTCAACTGTGCATCTGTAAGGGTTTTGCTGGCATAATAGATCACATGAAATATCTTTTCTTTTCTATGCCCCAAAACAGCCCTTACAGCATAATCACTGGCATCACACATCAGCTCAAATGGCAAATCCCAATCTGGTGCAGTAATAACTGATGTCGAAGTTAATTTCCCTTTCAAGTGCTCAAATGCCGACACGCAAGCCTCATCAAATTTAAACTGTGCATCCTTCTCCGATAAACTGCATAATGGTTTAGTTATCTTGGAGAAGTCCTTGATGAATCTGCGGTAGAAACCTACATGTCCAAGAAAACTACGAACAACTTTTACTGAAGTAGGTGGTGGCAAGTTCTTAATAGTTTCTAGCCTAGCCCTATCCACCTCGAGTCCCTTCTTCGAAACTTTGTGTCCCAGTATGATTCCTTCTTCTACCATGAAATGGCACTTTTCCCAATTCAGTACTAAATTCGTCTCAACACACCTCTTCAAAACCATCACTAAATTCTCAAGGCACAAATCAAAAGAGTCCCCGAAGACTGAAAAATCATCCATAAATACCTCCACATTCTGTTCCACCATATCCAAAAAATAGCCATCATGCATCTCTGAAAGGTGGCTGGAGCATTGCACAACCCGAAAGACATCCTTCTGAAAGCAAAAGTGCCATATGGACATGTGAATGTTGTCTTTTCCTGGTCTTCTAGAGCTATCACAATTTATTGTAGCCCGAATATCCGTCCACAAGGCAATAATACTCATGACCTGCTAGTCTGTCCAACATCTGATCGATAAACGGTAGTGGAAAATGATCTTTCCTCGTAGCTTTGTTCAGCCTGCGGTAGTCCATGCAGATTCTCCACCCCGTCAATGTTCGTGTTGGAATCAACTCATTATTTCATTTATAACCACAGTCATACCACCCTTCTTCGGTACACATTGCACTTGGCTCATCCATGAACTGTCTGAAATTGGATATATTATACCTGCATCCAACCATTTCAAAATTTCTTTCTTGACCACTTCTTTCATTATTGGATTAAGTCTTCTTTGTTGCTCTACCGACGGCTTACTACCATCTTCCAACAGGATCTTATGCATGCAAAAAGAAGGGCTGATCCCTTTTATGTCTGCTATAGTCCACCCGATTGCCGATTTGATCTCTCTAAGAACTCATAGCAGTTTTTCTTCCTGAAAAGATGTTAGTGCAGAAGAAATAATAACAGGTAGCTTTGAATTTTTATTTAAAAATGCGTACCTCAAATGATCCGGAAGTGGTTTTAATTCAAGTTATGGATGTGTCTCAAGAGATGGGTTCAATTTTACCGTCGTCTCTCCATCTTTCTTCAATGGCTCCACCGGTGTTTTGAATTTTCTGAATTGTGGAGTAGTATCCAGATAATTCACAAGTTCTTCAAATTCCTCGTCCTCCAATTCTGAATTTTCAGCAATGACACTTCTCAACAGTTCATACTCCACTAAACTCTATACTTCGTCTATTAGAACCTGACCCACCAAATCAACCTGGTAGCATTCTTCTTCATCTGTCAAAAACTTCATCGCCTTGAATACGTTAAAGGTAACCTCTTGATCATGAACACGCATAGTGAGTTCCCCTTTTTGCACGTCTATCAATGTCCTTCCTGTGGTTAAGAATTATCTCCCCAGTGTGATTGCTATACTTCCAAAATGATGAAGTCAACTGGAAAGATGAATTTATCCACTTTCACCAATACATCTTTAAAAATTCCCCGTGGATACGTGATGGATCTGTTAGCTAGCTGCAAAGAAATATTTGTTAGCCTTGGAGCCGGCAATCCCAACTAATTGAATGCTGACAAGGGCATCAAATTTATGCTTGCCCCAAGATCACATAGACACTTATTGAAGCTCATCCTTCCGATCGTACATGGAATTGTGAAACTGTCGGATCTTTCAGCTTTGGAGATAGTTTGCGCTGAAGCACTGCACTGCATTCCTCTATCAAGGCCACTGTCTCAAACTCTTCTAATCTCCTCTTCCTTGACAATATACCCTTCATGAACTTTGCATAACTTGGCATCTGTTCCAATGCCTCAGCGAAAGGTATGTTAATCTGCAGCTTCTTAAAAACCTCCAAGAACTTGCTAAAGTGTTATCTTCCCTCTGCTTGTTCATTCTCTGTGGATACGGAACCGAAGGGTGAACTAGTGGTGCTGTACTCACGGGCTTATCAACTGAACCTGATTTATTATCCTCTTCCTGCTGTACCTCAGAGCCTTCATTGTTTTCTTTTTGCTCAGCCAACTTCTCTACATCGCGCAGCCGCGCGTCATCCCCTTATAAACCATGCGTGGTCGCGCCTGGTGAATTTCATGCACACTGCTTCCCAGACCTGAGTATTATAGCCTGACACTATTCCTGCCCTTCTCTTCTTGGATTTTCCTCCGTAGTACTTGGCAATGAACCTTGGGGCCTGTTGTTAAGCATACTCGCCATTTGCCCCATTTGAGTTTTTAGATTTTTAATAGCCACTGCTTGGCTTTTGATCATTACCTCTGTATTCGTCATGTACTTCATCATCATCTCCTCCATTTCTGATTTCTTTTCTTACTGTGGTGCAGCTGGAGTGTGATGTTGTTGTTGAGAAAATCTCGGCGGAAAAAGTGGTCTTGTGGTAAACTGTTGTTGCGCTGGCTGTGACTGAAATTGGTGATTCGACTGAAACTAATTTTGCTGGTTTCCTTGATTATTTGACCAACTGAAGTTTGGATGGTTGCGGTTGTTGGAGTTGTATGTGTTCTAAAATTGGCCTTGGTCCTTCTTATAATTATTCACACACTGTACTGACTCCGAGATGATAGCACATTGATCCATTGAGTGTCACCCTGCATAAATCTCATGTATGAAGGCAACTGTCTTCACCTTACTCTCTGTCAATGAATCTATTTTCCTCGCCATAGCTACCATCTGTGCTGACAACTGAGTAATAGCATCCACTTCCAATCCATTGTAAAATTTGTTGATCACCATCCAATCTGGCATACCATGGTGTGGACACTTCCTTAACATCTCTTTATATCCCTCCCAGGCTTCATATAAGGATTCACCCTATTGTTGCTCAAATTGGGGGATTGTTGGCCTCATCTTCGCGGTCTTAGCCATTGGGAAAAACTTGGCTAAAAACTTATGTGCTAGGTTCTCCCATGTAGTAATTGATCATATAGGCAAAGAATGAAGCCAACTTCTCGCTTTATCCCTCAATGAGAACAGAAATAGCCTAAGTCTGATAGCATCCTTCGTCACCCCGTTGTATCTGAAAGTATCACATATCTCAATAAAGCTCAATAGGTGCTCGTTAGGATCATCCGTAGCAGCACCCCCAAACTGTACCGAATTCTGCACCATCTGAATAGTGCCCGGTTTTATCTCAACGGTATTAGCTGCTATCGCTGGTCTGATTATGCTAGGCTTAAGTCCATTAATGTTCGGCATGGAATAGTCCCTTAAAGCTCTATACTCCTCTCTTTGTCCCTCGGCTTCCATATTAGATGTAATACCCTCTAACTCTGCTTGTAAATTTCTGCGCACTCTCACCTTCCAACCTCTCCTGTTAATATTATCCTGTGCTGGTATCAATTCTGAGTTGGACGATCGTGTGTGCATAAAAATTATACAAGTACCTGAAACAAAAACAAAAACAAAGATAGAAATGAGATAAGATTAGATTTGTTTAAGTCATACAATATAGCTTAAAACTGATGATAATAATAAAAATTTAAATGCCTTTCCCCGGCAATGGCGCCAAAAACTTGTTGCCTCCTTTTTACTTCTAATAAAAGGACTCTAACTCATGCAAGCATACATGGGTCAACAAGTAATACAGAGTAAGTAGGGTATCGATCCACGGAGAAAGATTTCTTAATTAAACTATTATGCATAAACTAAATCACTATTTTTATATGCTTAAACGAACGCTTATGATTGTGAATTACTCTAAACTCAAATAATAACTAAAAGAAGAATAGTAATGTAATAAATCAAATCTGGAAATAATGGGATCCTAACTTCCTTTAATAGTTCATCTAATTACCAACATTATGCAAGACTATTCACGTATCACAGAAAATTAGCCAAGAGCACGAATGTTGACATAACCATTTTTCAATGTATTATGACCTACTTACATAACATCCACATACAATAGACATCATGTAATCATCAATAAAACCAACCTCACTATATTTCTATGTGATATTGCAGCCATGTTGAATTTAAGCACAAGCCCTTATATAACTCATAAGGCGAAACAATATATGTCTATCTGGTTCACGAAATATAAGGCTAAGCAAATCAGCCCCATGTACGTATGCTATCATGATTACAACCATACTCGCATGTTATTTTTCTGAAAGTAGTATGCACACAAGCCAATCATGTTTGATGATAAAACATATACTTTGTAACAATCATATTCATTTATTAATAAAAATTATTAATTTATTAAAGGCTTTTAATTATCTACATGATGCTTTTTTATAATATGTGATAAACCCATAGTTTTAAGCAATGCTTTTAGAATAATGACGATGATATATATATATATATAGGAAATTATGTTTCTCTCTCTAGTTCGGTTTCTCTGCCTTCTCTCTAATTTCAAATTTCCCCCGCCCCTAGGTCTCACCTAACTTGTCCGACCTCCACCAACCTTTCCCGGCTTATCTTCCCCCCTCTCTCCGTACATCGATCATCCACCCATCTTCTGTCCCTTCCTTTCCCTTTTGTCCACTATTTTTTTTTTTTTGCTAAATTTGTTTGTATATTAAAAGCAAAAACTTTGGATATTACAATAAAGATCAGAGCATAGTCCACTTCTTCCGAGGGGACTAAAACACCTAGAAAGCCTAGGAAACAATTTACCTAACCTGATATCATATATTTCCTCACAACCCGAGGTTAGGCAAAAGAAACTACTAAGATTATTGAGAAACCACTAAATAGACACTAACTAAAAGATAATGACATATTTAGCTATAACAAGAAGGACTAGAGTGCTACAATGGACAGCCCACAAGAGGCTACATAATCTATCCAAGCATCAGCCCTCATAAACTCTGTGGGACCCGCATAAGCAGTAAGCAGTAGGCAGTAAGCATCAGCCCTCATAAGCAGTAAGTCACCTTGCCCACGTGGGCCCCACCTGCAGAAACACCAACCAGAAAAAGCCGGAGAACTCCATCCCAACCCAGCAGCAAAGAATCAGGAAATCAAAGAGAACACAACCAAACCAAGCAAATAAATTTAGCATTTACAACTAAGCTAAGATTGGAAGTAAACAAGGAACCATCCTTCGGTACCAGCAGCCCAAAGATGTTCCCACTGAGAAATTCAGATCTAAACATTTAAGAGATATGAGTGAAATGCAAACATTCAAATCAGAAAACAACCGGATAACCCAAAGTCCGACCTCAAAACCATCCAATCTGAAAGGGTGAAATATTCAATAAATTAAACTAAACAGATTGGAAACCCCATAAACACCAAATCAGTCCAACAGGTAGTAGAGCAACAAGCTTCAAGCAACTGATATGGTCAAAAGACGAGAAAGCGCCGCACCACCAAAGGCGCCAACCACCTCCAACCTCTGCGAAACACCAGATGGCTCCCAACTCCAACCAGATCAGATCCGAACGCTCCAAGGGAGAGAGAAGGGGTGGGCCGCAAGAAGGAGGGGATATGAGTGCAGAGGAAGAGTGGTCAGAAGAATGGTGGAGGATCAAGCGGACCCAACATCCAAAACCACCCCAACAAACCAACAAGATCCGAAAGCCTTTTAATCCCAAGTCACCCCACTACAGATCAAAACTCCTTTAACCAAACCTCATTTCCCCCTACTAGTCTGAACAGATAAGCCCCCACGATCACATGCCCCGGACTTTGCAAATGGACCGGTAGAAAGATTTTCGGGAAGGTTCAATTTGGTTGCCGGAAGAACAAATCGAACCAAGAAGTAAGGGGAGAAGGAAGAAGGAGAGATGGTGGGCCGAAGAGGAGGAGAAGGGAGGGAGACGGGTGGGCCGGATGGAAGAGGGGCGGGAGAAGGAGGCAGGTGAAGGAGGAGGGGGGAAAACTAGAGAGAAGGGGGAGCACCTCTCTCTAGCTTCCTACTTGGAACCCTCAATCTTTTGTCCACTATTTTGGTCCTTCCTCTGGATCTCTTGTCCCTTGACCACTTCTTCTTCCCTTACTCTTCTGTGTTCTCTTTCTGCTATGGTTAGCCACAACCACCTCTCTGCCGGGAACTCAGAGAGTAGTCCATCCAAAGATCTATTTGCCGAGTTTGGAGTCTCCCTTCCGAACTCTTCTGTACCCCTACCTCCTCATCTTGGTGTCGAGTATATGGGGGAGTCGGATCCCATTATGGGTGTTATGGGAACCAATATTAGCTCTGACGACTCTGCTACAATGAGATGAATCTTGCTCTGGATATCGATCTTGCTTTGGGGGGACAATGCCAAAGAAATTTTCTCGGCTGCTCATCATTTCTCTCATAAAGACAGGGAAGAAGCCTTGTTCGAAAGAAAGAAAAACATGCACTTGATGTCCTTTCTATCAGCCCATGGGATCACTACCAATGATGTTCAACATTTCTTGTTGGAAGGAAAGAGGGTTAACTTTTCAAATGCAGACATAATTTCTATGGCTAGTCTACACCAGATATCCCCTTGGGTTACTCTGATATTGGTGCCCTTCGTCATGTAATATGTGTTGGAGAAGATTCTAAGCCGGGAGGAACAACCCCTAAGGTTCCTCCAGCGACTGAGGTGAGTTTAGGCTCTAAACCGGCGAATCCGGTTCGGACTCCCACCAACTCATGTCTTGTCAAACCTGGACTGTTAGAGTCAGCTTTTTCAAAAGGTCACACCTCCTCCTTCGTAGAAGGGGAAATTCCAGCTGCTAGCCAGAAAGAAGCCACTAAAACGTGGTATGATGTTGTAGGCAAATCCAATGTCAGAACTTCTAGGCTCCTATCGTACCACCCTCCTACTTCTGGCGAAGGGGTCCTGTTAGTCATACCTCCAGACGATATGTTACTTAGAGGAAATCAAAGATGGGCTTCCAGCATTGTGGGATACTTCCTTCATTCCTCCCTTCCCTTTAAAGTTGTTGAGCCTATTGCTAGAAGACTTTGGGATCATCTTGGGCTTACTGATGTATTCCTTCATAACAAAGGATACTTCCTTTTCAAATTTGCATCTACTTCGGAATGTGACAATGTGCTAGCGTCTGGTCCTTGGCACTTCACCTCTAAAATCATGGTCCTTCAAAAATGGAAAGAAGGAATAGAGTTCTCTAAAACGGAATGCAGCTCCTTTCCAATTTGGGTCAAACTCCACAATATCCCTCTCTCCTATTGGTCGGATGAAGGAATTAGCTATATTGCTAGTGCCATTGGGAAACCTCTGTTCACGGATGATATGACCACTAAGAACGATTTCCTGAATTTTGCTAGAGTTTGCATTGAAGTCAAAGCTTCTTCCACATTTCCTCCTTCTATTCGGGTAGCCACTAAACAAGAGGATGCTTCTGAGTATTCCTTTACTTCGGTTGAAGTGGAATATCAAAGTAAACCACCCAACTGCCCCAAATGCCTTGTGTTTGGGCATTCTCCCCTCAAATGTCCTAAAGCAAACTTCCAGTGGATTCCTAAAGGGCTTGGAAATGTCACAGATGGTAAGGTGCAAACTAATGTTGGTGGACAGGTAATGAAGGCAGATAGGCAAGATATGGTTGGAACCAGTTCCAAGGTCGTGACTAAGACTGGGAATGAATGGTTAACAGTGGGAAGGGGAGCTAAATCTAGCTCTATTACTCCAATTCGCTGCAATGAATTGATTGTCTCCAACACGTTTGCCCCTATGGTTATTTATGACCAGACCACTTGCCCAGATGCAGACTCTCCTGTTGCAATGAATACTTTTCTTGTGAACAAGATTAAGGCGATAGACGAAAAAGAAGGAAAAGATCTCAAAAATAAACAAATCTCAGGTATGGAAAATCCAAAGGCTGCCAAGAAGAGAAAAGGCAAGGGAAAAAATGGCAACACCCCCCCTCCATTAGTTTAATTATGTTAGCTTCCTATAATATTAGAGGGTTAAATAAAAAGCCTAAACAGGCTTATGTTAAGCAAATCATCGCAGACTATAATATTTCAATTATGGGTTTACTTGAGACTAGAGTTAAATCTACTAAAGCTCTTAGAATTTCCAGGAATTTGTGTAGGAACTAGGAATGGGCTTTTAATTATGACTTCCATAATAATGGTAGAATTTGGGTAGGATGGAATCCTCTCCTTTGGAAATTAGATATCATTTTTGTTTCCTCTCAAATTATGCACTGTAAAGTTCAGTCGCTAGATGTTAACAGTAATTGTTTCATGGTTTCTTTTGTGTATGGGCTCAATACATACATCGAAAGAAGGACTCTCTGGAATGAAATGGTTTCTCTGTCCACAAATGATTGTTGGTATTTATTGGGGGACTTCAATGTTATAAAGGACCTGAAGGAAACTAACCAACCAAATGCTAATTGGGATGTTGGTAAAGAAGAGTTCAAAGACTGCATCACGGATATTGGGGTGGATGACATTCGAGCAACTGGGCCAATCTTTACTTCGTGGAACAACCAACCTTTGTAACCAGTCCAAAAAAAACTGGACCGAGCCATGGGAAACTCAGAATGGTTCTCTAAGTTTGACCTTTCTCTGGTATCTTTTGCGCACCGTGGGCTCTCGGTCCATTCCTTAGTTTTACTAAACACTGGGACTACGTTTACTAAACCCCGGAGACAGTTTCAATATTTCAACCACATGTCTCTCCTTGTTGGGTTTCATGAAGCTGTCAGGTTGGCTTGGGATACCCTCATTGTTGGGAACCCTTTCTATGTTTTCTCTGAGAAACTGAAATGCACCAAGAAAGCCTTATTCTCCCTCAACAGTTCTTGTGGGTAATCTGACCACACTTGTCAAGGCAGCAAGGGAAGAGCTCCACTCGGTCCAGAACCTCCTTCATGTCTATCCCTATGACTTGGACTTTTTGGCAAAGGAAGAGAGCTGCTTGAAACAACTTTGGCAAGCTATGGATAGGGAAGAAGTCTTAATGCAACAAAAATCCAGAGTTACATGGATGGCCTTAGGTGACCGCAACTCAAGCTACTTCTCAAATATGATGAAGCAACGGTGGAACTCTAACAAAATCCTCTCGATCCTTAATAATGAGGGTCTTATGGTCCATGACAAGGAACAAATTGAGGCAGTTGCTGTGGAGTATTTCTCTAGCCTTTTTTCTGATTCGGGCCCTCCCTATGATGGTTTTTCAGACCTAGGCATCTCCCCAACTAAATTGATAGACCCATCTCAAGCTTCGATCCTTAGTGCTCCTATTTCTGATTCTGAGATATTCAAGGTTCTAAACTCCATGAACCGTAATAGGAGCCCAGGTCCAGACGGTTTCAATGTGAACTTCTTTATCAACTGCTGGTCCATTGTGGGGGAAACCTTTACTAAAGTTGTCCAGTACTTTTTCTCCTCTAGCCTGGCTAACCAAAGGAATTAACTCCACTGCGTTGGCCTTGATTCCCAAATGTCCAAATCCAACTGCCATGGTTGATTTCCGTCCTATCTCTTGATGTAATACTATTTATAAATGTATAGCAAAAATCCTTTCTAATAGGCTAAAAGTGGTTTTGCCCAAGATCATTGATCAAGCACAATCGGCTTTTGTACAAGGTCGAAGTATAAGTGATAACATTCTCTTGGCTCAAGATCTCTTCAAAGGTTACAACAGGAACTCTGGCCCATCTCGATGTGCCCTCAAGATTGACCTAAGGAAAGCCTTTGACACGGTGAGATGGGAGTTCCTTCTTGATGTTCTTAAGGCTTTTCATTTTCCCTCAATCTTCATTGGATGGATCAGGGCATGTATATCTTCTGCCATGTTCTCTATCAAGTTGGATGGAACCCTCGCAGGATTCTTTGGCAGTACCCGTGGGCTTCGTCAAGGAGATCCCCTATCCCCCTTCCTTTTTGTTCTTGTGATGGAAATGCTTTCTCTAAAGCTCAAAAAAGAGACTTCCACTGATGGGTTTGAATATCATTAGAAAGCAAAAGGATGTCAGCTTACTCATCTACTGTTTGCGGATGATATCCTTATTTTCTGCCATGCGAGTTTACCTTCGGTTAATATTATTAATTCTTGCATCCAATCCTTCTCTCTCTACTCTGGACTGATCCCGAATTCTCATAAAAGTCAGTGCTATCTCTCAAATACGGACCCCTCAACCAAAGATAGCATCCTATCATTAATGGGATTTCAGTTAGGGTCTCTACCTTCCAAATTCCTCGGTGTTCCACTGCTATCTCGAAAGCTCTCTCATGCCGACTGTGCTCCTCTTATTCAAAGGACAACCTCCCGTATTTCTTCCTGGACTTCCAAAGTCCTTGCCTACTCCGGTCGCCTTCAGTTGATTAAATCTGTTTTTTGTTCCTTCCAAACCTACTGGTGCAAGCATTTCATGCTACCTAAAGCTGTACTTCGGGAGATTAACTCCCTCCTTGGCAGGTTTTTGTGGAAGGGACCGAATCTTAGTAAGTTTGGGGCTAAAGTGGCTTGGTCGAAAATCACTTTTCCAAGGAATGAAGGGGGTTTAGGCATAAAGAATATCCTTGATTGGAACATTTCTTTACAGTTGCAGCATTTCTTCCAAATCATCAACCATGATACTAAGTCTCTCTGGGCAAAATGGGTACAAACCACTCTCCTAAAAAAAGAGTCTATATAGCAGGTCACGGCAGGGAATCGCTCATGGACATGGAAAAAAAATCCTAAAGCTTCGCTCCTGTGCTTTACAACACCTTAAATACATTATTGGCGCAGCGGTAAGCTTCGACCTGGGGTGAGCCGTAGACCCGGACATCCTGGGATCGAGTCCCGCCTGCCTCAAGTGTGAGAATTCTTTAATTCGAGTGGCCACGGACGGCCAGCGCAAGCTGGTGCGCAAGCCAAAACGGTTGAGTCCGGCCTGGGGGGATTAGTCCGACCGCGGTTGGGAAACCCCACATTATCAAAAAAAAAAAAAGAAATCAGACTTCTCTTTGGTATGATCCTTGGTTGAACGGTGCCCCAATCAACCCCTCTACCTCATTATTATCCAACTCTAGTATTCCTTCTTTTGCAAAGGTGAGCCACATTATCCAGGACCTCTCATGGAATCTCCCAAATAGCAATCACCATGATGTGATCATGTTTAGGCAACAAATTCTACAAGCTTCCATCACTCCAAGACAGAATGACATAATATTGTGGGATGATAAAGCCATTCATTGAGTAACGGCTAATCAGATATGGGATTCCATTCGGGCTAGAACCCAATCGACATCATGGAGCTCAATCCTTTGGCACAACCTCCATGTGCCAAGATACTCGTTTATGTTGTGGCTTGGACTGCTGAGGAAAATTTCTACTAATGATCGAACCAAGCACTACACAGGAAGGACTTGGATTTGTCTCCTATGCAACCAACACATAGAAACCTTTGAGCACATGTTCTTTGAATGTTCCTATTCTTCGATTATCCTTCAAAGTGCTCTTGATTTGGGAAATTGGACTTCTATCCCACTCACTTGGGACGCTCTCATTAGCTACCTCACCAATTACCAAGGCTCTAATTTGTTAAAGAACATTTTGAACCTCACAGTTGCCACTTGTTTCTACAAAGTTTGGGAAGCTAGAAATACAAAGATGCATAAGGGTAATATCATTCCTCCTAGGTCCCTTGCAAAGGACACCATCAATCTTATCAAGTCCCGGATTTCTACTAGCAAAGCCTTCCTCAAAGCCACAAATTGTAACCACCTTTGTAATTGGTTGATAACTCACTAGGATGGTTGGGTTTTCTCCCTTGTATCCATATTAACAGGAGGCTTCGGGAGAGCTTAAGGATTCGGGCGAGTATGGTGTAAGTTTTGGGCTTCGGGAAAGAGACTATGAGGTATGCTCGGGC
This sequence comes from Panax japonicus, assembly GCA_020205505.1. Taxonomy (NCBI): domain Eukaryota; kingdom Viridiplantae; phylum Streptophyta; class Magnoliopsida; order Apiales; family Araliaceae; genus Panax; species Panax japonicus. The sequence continues at coordinate 23,691,907 of CM035112.1, read as the reverse complement.
GAGCATGAGGCTTCGGGCAAACATGGTGCAAGTTTTGGGCTTCGGCCAAGCGACTATGAGGTACGCTCGGGCGAGCATGAGGCTTCGGGCAAGCATGGTGCAAGTTTTGGGCTGCGACCGAGCATGGTTTCGGGCAAGATGGTGGTTGTGTCCAAGTTATGGTATGCATGTGCATGTGCATGGTATGAGTGTGTGAACAAAGGTGAGAGGCTATATCTGTACTTTCATCAAGGCTCCATTTTGTAATCATTTCTGTATTGGGTTGTTAGTTCAACTTGTTATGTTGGGTTCTCTTCCTTGTATCGTATCATCATCTACACATCTTAGATGATGCTACTATATTCTGGGGTATGCCCCTTAGCCATTGTTTTTGGTCCTATATATACAAACAAATTTAGCAAAAAAAATAATGATGATGATCATTCTAATGAGATCTAAATTCTTAGAAAGCTTAAAACTAAAATAGTTCCCAATCGTTGGATTACTAAATTGGGGATTAGTGAATCCGAATAGATTGGTACATACTTTGCTTGCTCATTGGATGAGAATGATTGATCCCATGATCATTTGTGTGGAGACACTAAAGCAAGTATGTAGATACTTATTAGAGAATAAGTTCACTGAACGTGGCTCTCTAAGGAATACCTAATGGAGTTTTACTTGCATGTCAATAGGAATTCTTGTAGTGATAGTAGTACAAGTGATCGTTGGACTTGAGATCATCATAGTATCTTGTGTATGATGAGTTATACTTTGACTTATTCCATAAGACCCTTAGGGTATATCAAAGGGTATGCTTGGGTATAATAAGTTGTACATGGAGATAATATATGCTCAAAAAAGAATCTACCGCTTCTAGTAAAAGAAGAGAAATGTCCTATGTGATTCGATAAATGACAACCCAGTAGTCCTTGGCCAAGGCAGAATGAAATTAGAAATGAGTTTATAATTTGTATTATTTGGAGTTGTGCATTTAAGAGTCGAAATACATATAATTAAATAAAATAAGATTTGATAGTAATTTCATGTCTTATATTTAATTGGGACATTGTATGGTGGAAGGATTGAATTATACGGTAGCTATTTACTCAAAGGTTCTTTTATGATTAATGTTAAAATCTATATTATCTGAAAAGTCGTTAATCACTAGGGAGGCTTATCCCTATTGTAGAATAAATATTATTTATTTAAATAGATTAATAGTTTAATATATTTATTTAAATAAGATTAGAATTATTCTAATTGATTTATTCACAACCGGTTTAATATGGAGAACCTAAAGGGTCACGCCATAAAAGGAAGAATAATTATTTAAGAAGTTAATGGCATAATCATAATAATATGTTAAGTATATTTAATTTAATCTATGGTAATAGAATAAATTAAATAGCTTAATATTTATTATTTAATATTTTGGAAATATTAAATATAAATTAATAAGAGAAGTCTTCCTCTGGAAGGGAACCTCCCTTGCAAGGCATAACATCTCACTCCCTACTGAGGAAGGGGTTCTGGGCATTAAAAGTCTCCTGGATTGGAATAAAGCCCTTCTTCTTCTACATCTAACCCATGTTTTGCAGATTAACACTAAATCACTATGGGCTAAGTGGGTGCAGACCACTGTTCTTCTTGAGAAATCTGTTTGGCAGATAGAAATCCCCACAGATTGTTCATGGATTTGGAGACAACTACTAAAGCTCAGGCCCATTGCTCTTCAGCATCTTAAATACGTTGTTGGCTCTGGAGAAACCTTCAATCTATGGTACGATCCCTGGCTCAATGGTTCTGCCATCAACCCCAGCAGTACCTTGCTCTCAAATTCAGGCCTAACCGTTTCAGCCACAGTCAGGGACATTATGAATTCCTCCTCTTGGCACCTTCCCCTATCCAACCATCATGAGGTAATTCTCCTCCGGCAACTAGTACAATCTGTTCCCTTCCCCTCTGCATCCATGGACTGTATCCTTTGGGACTCAATGGATATCAGCTGCATTAAAGCAAGACATATTTGGGGAAGCATCAGGATCAGGAAACAGGCTGTTCAGTGGCACACAATTCTCTGGCATAAACTGCATGTGCCGAGGTACTCTTTCATGCTATGGCTTGGATTTCATGGAAAGCTCCAAACTAATGACATCACTCGAGCCTATTCAGGAAGGACCTTCAACTGTCAGCTTTGCAACAAGCACCCTGAAACTTTTTCACATCTTTTCTTCATCTGTGAATACTCCACTGTCATTATAAAAGCGACATTCCAACTGGGTGGATGGCTCTCATTACCCCTGGACTGGACTGGACTCACTGACTTTATCTCATCCTTCCAAGGAAGGAAATTATCAAAACATATCCTCAGCCTCTCTCTGGCTGTTTCTTTCTATAAGATATGGGAAGCAAGAAACAAAAAGTTTCACAATGGGACACTCATTCCTCCAAGATGTCTTGCTACTGATGTGATTAGTATCATTAAATCTAGATTATCTACTAATTCATCCTTTCTCAAAGCTACCAACTATTGCCAATACTACTGTAATTGGCTTAGGACAACGATCTAATGCGTGTTGGCTGTTGCTGTGTTGCTGGGTTCGGCTTTATGCAAATAAAGGTCTGGGAAGACACCTGGGCTTAGCATCCTGGTTCGGTTCGGGGTTCGGCAACTTGTCCTCGAGACGCTGGGGATGTTGGTTTTGGCTACGGGGTTCGGTTTATATGGTTCGGCCCTTCGGGGTTCAGCCTTTTGTCTTCGGGATGCTGGGGGACGATGGTTTCGGCTTCAGGGTTGGGTTGGAAACTTAGCTTCCATGGCAGTTCGGCAGTTCGGATTCCGTGGCAGTTCGGCTCCCTCAGCGGTTTGGTTCAGCTATTGCTTCTGTTAGCTATGAATTCAGTAGCATTTTCAGTCCGATACTGGGTTCAGCTCCTTGGCCAGTACTGACATCCTGGTTCGGTTTCGTGGTTCAAAATCTTGTCTTCGGGACGCTGGGGATGCTGGTTTCGGCTTCGGGGTTCGGCCCTTATGGTTCGGCCCTTCGGGGTTCAGCCTCTTGTCTTCGGGATGTTGGGGATGCTGGTTCCTGGCTTCGGGGTTGGGTCTCCTATTGGCACTCGTAACTCTTCCTATGCCTCAGCTTTCTCTTCTGCTCTTGCTTCAGTTCAGCTCGGTCTTCGGCTACATCCTTTTGGCTGCCTGGTTCCAATGTTTTGGTTATTAAAGTTGTTTAAGTTCCCATGCTTGTTTTTTCTATTGTCCTGCTTAGTACTGCTCCTTGTTCTTTCTTTCATTTGGCTTGGCTGTTTGTCTTTGTTGTCCACTTTGGGGGTTGTCCCGTGTGGTTCTACCAAAGCTTCTGGGGTATGCCCTTAGCAATTGTATTATCTCTTTTCCTTCCAATATACAAACAAACTTAGCAAAAAAAAAAAAATACTTCAAATTAAACAAACTAAGAAAAGGAAAAGAGATGATGTTAATTATACCTATATGTGGCACTGTAGACTTGGTCATATCAATGAAACAAGATTATTCAATTTGCATCAAGATGGGCTCCTAGAGCTATCACATTATGAATCATATCCAATTTGTGAATCTTGTCTCATGGGAAAATGACTAAATCTCCTTTTAATGGAAAAGGAGAAAGAGTTACAGAGTTATTAGCGTTGATACACACAGATGTATGTGGACCTATGAAAACAAATACACGAGGAAGGTATTCTTATTTTATTATATTCACTGATGATCACTCAAGATTTGGATATGTGTATTTAATGAAATACAAATATGAATCATTTGAAAAGTTCAAAGATTTCAGAAGTGAAGTAGAGAAACAAACTGGCAAAAGTATTAAAATTATTCGATCAGATCAAGGTGGTGAATACTTAAGCGGTGAGTTTCTTAATTGTCTCAAAGAAAATGGTATAATCTCACAATGGACTCCACCAGGGACACTACAGCTCAATGGTGTATCTGAAAGGAGAAATCGAATATTGTTAGACATGATTCGATCCATGATGAGTTTTACCGATCTTCCAGTTTCATTATGGGGATATGCCCTAGAATTGGTTGCATACCTATTTAACAAGGTACCTACCAAATCCATCCCCAAGACCTCATATGATTTATGGACAGGGAAGAAACCAAATCATAAGCATGTTAAGACTTGGGGTTATCCAGCTTATGTCAAAAAGTTTGAAACTGATACTGTAACACCCCCTTTCCGAAATAGAAAGAGAGGTTACTCAAAACAAAACAAAACTGAAGAATATATATCAAGGCTCTAAACCACAAAAGATTAATCTCATAATGATTAGATGTCATAAGACAAACCATAATAAATACCACATCGGCTCAAACCACAATAAAAAATAACTATTACAACTCTAAATAAAACACTGTATTATAGCCTAACAAAATATATATAAACCATTGGATAGAAGGGAGCTCTTATCACACTTACCATTGATCCCCCTGATTACCTGCAGGAAGAAAAACACAGCATGAGCCAAATGCCCAATATGGATATAGAGTACAAAATAAAGAACAAAGATAACTAACTCAATTAAATGAACTGAAATGAACCAAAACAGACAAAACTAACACAATGAAATAATAGGCTGAATGAAATGGCTGGGTGTTATTTCATACCAAGCTCGAAAATATACCTCACCATATAGGCAAGTCAAATATTGCCACACATGTAATCAAAATAATGCCACGTAGGCAATCACACATCAGAATGCGCAATCTAGATGCATGCAAAATAGGAAAGAGTGCTTGGCACAAACATCACCACTCTCCAGAATAGAACAAAACAGAAAACTAGGATCGACCTATACGCCTCCCACAACAAAACAACAAATGGCAACTCTCACCAGAGCACAAAATGGAGACGTCGTGGACTGATCACACCGCCATAGAAGGTATCATGCCTCGGTTCCAAAAGGACATGCTTGTGGTAACCCCAGATTTGGTTTAGCTCAGGTATACCCTACAGTTTATTCTAATAAAATATCATGTCACAACACATGCGACATGATATTAACACAAATGGTTCTAATATGTACATGTTAAAATAAACCGAATCAACAACACACAGTCTCTAAAAATTAAAATAACATGTACATTACTAAAAATATCAAATTAAATTATATACATGATGCACTAGTCTAAAGAGTACAAATAAGAGTTGTAATTATCAATGTCAAAACGAAACATTTACACGAATTTGAGAAGGAACAATAAGGTGAACAAATAACTAACTTATAAATGAAAAGCAAAATGAATAAATCAAAATTAAAAGTATCTGGATTAAGTAATGTTAAAGTACATTCCAAAAACTCGTTTAGACTCTCTCCATTCAATCTAAATAATTTAATAAGATTTTATTACAATCCAATCATTAATAACATAATACTATTAAATTTATTATTAAGAACTTTTATAATATGTCAGCAAAATTAATTAATTTAAATTAATATACATAACTTCAATTTGATTTACCAATTCCGATTTGTAAATTTCATTCCATGACTTAATACCTATTAAAACATTATATATATACATTTACGCTAATTAAAAATGGAATACCTATTAACATATAACACACAATCACGATAAATCTGTCTCAATTTATAGTAATAAGCGACGGCTTGGCTTCTCTTTCTCTTTCTCAGGTTGTATAATAGAAATAAGATTAGGTTTAGTTATTTATTTACTTAAAAATAGATTTTATTAATTAATATATTTATTAACTCTCCAAATTTTAGTAGAATTTTAAAATTACACAATTATAAATTAGACCCACTTAGTTTAGAGCCCAATTTTATCAATTTAATTTATCCATCACTTATTAATACATTAGTCCACATAAATTAAATGACTATTTGACCCAAAGAAAAGACAAAGTCTAATTAAACTATTTTTTTTAAAAAAAATATAATTTTAAATGGTATTTATTTTTTTACTGGGTATTATAGATAAGCTACAAACTAGATCTGACAAGTGTAGATTTGTGGGATACCCTAAAGAAATATCAAAGTATTATTTCTATCATTTAACTGATCAAAAGGTGTTTGTTACAAAACATGTTACCTTCTTGGAAAACGAGTTTATCCTTAAAGGGGTTAGTGGGAGTAAGATATATCTTGAAGAAGTTCAAGTACCACAAAATACTATGGATCAAAGACAGGTACCTAACCAAGTGGATGAACCTATTATAACACACCTTATTCGTAAATCTGGAAGAGTACCGAAGATACCTGAAAGGTATGGATTTGTCATAGAGGATGACGATGAGGTATGCATCATAGATGATGATGATCCATTGAATTACGAACAGGAGTCAAAGAAGTGGAAAGAAGCCACGAAATCCAAGATGGACTTCATGTATGAAAACCAAGTATGGACTTTGGTTTCACCACCTGAAGGCATTAAGCCTATTGGGTGTAAATGGGTCTTTAAAAGAAAGACTAGAGCAGACAGCAAGGTAGAGACCTATAAGGCTCGACTGGTCGCAAAAGGTTTCAAACAAAGACAATGAGTTGACTATGATGAAACCTTATCACCAATATCTATGCTCAAGTCTATTCGGATTTTTTTTTGATAATGTGGGGTTTCCCAACCGCGGTCGGACTAATCCCCCAAGGCCGGACTCAACCGTTTTGGCTTGCGCTGGCCGTCCGTGGCCACACGAATTAAATAATTCTCACACTTGAGGCAGGCGGGACTTGATCCCAGGATGTCCGGGTCTACGGCTCACCCCGGGTCGAAGCTTACCGCTGCGCCAAGTGTTGTGGTTATTCGGATTTTTCTTTCGATTGCAGCTTACCATGACTACAAAATCTGGAAAATGGTCATGAAAATGACCTTCCTCAATGGGAAACTTGAGGAAGATGTGTATATGACACAAGCAGAGGGATTTGTTTCAATGGTTGGAACAAATCAAGTCTGTAAGCTACAACGATCCATTTATGGATTGGAGCAAGCTTCTCGTAGATGGAACATCCGTTTTGATGAGACAATCAAAGAGTTTGATTTTATCAAAAATGAGGATGAAACATATGTGTACAAGAAGGTTAGTGGGAGCATTATTTCATTTCTTTTATTATATGTTGATGATATATTATTGATAGGGAATGACATTTCTATGCTTCAATCAATTAAAATTTGGTTATCTAAACACTTCTCCATGAAGGACTTGGGAGAAACATCCTATATTTTGGGGATAAAGATCTATAAAGATAGATCTAAAATGATGCTTGGCTTGTCCCAAGGTACGTACATTGACTCAATGCTAAAGAAGTTTATCGTGGAAAATTGCAAAAGAGGTCTTATGCCAATGAGCCATGGAATACATCTCTCCAAGAAACAGGCCCCAAAGACACCTAAGGAGAGAGATCGTATGAGTAAGATTCCTTATGCTTCAACAATTGGATCTATCATATACGGTATGATATGTACTAGACCGGATGTCGGTCATGCATTTAGTGTAACAAGCAAATATCATTCGAATCCAGGAGAAGAACACTGGAAGGCAGTAAAAAATATCCTAAAGTACTTAAGAAAAACTAAGGATGTATTTCTTGTCTATGGTGGGTCTGAATTAAAACTAGAGGGATTCACAGACTCAAGTTTTCAAATAGACCAAGATGACAGTAAATTCGTTGCGGGGTATGTGTTTACCTTGAATGGTGGCACAGTGGGTTGGAAAAGTTCCAAACAGAAAATAGTTGCTGATTCAGTGATAGAAGCAGAGTACATAGGTGCAAGTAAAGCTGTAAAGGAGGCTATTTGGATGAAGAAGTTTATGTGACGCCCCCCAAATTCAGGTACTTGAAACCTGATCTCTGTGCTTCACGATACCATTTCTTTGAGCGGAATAATAATAATAATATAAATATCAAACTTAATTTACATATATCAGAGTCTAATCCTAGGTACGCGACCTTTAAACATTCATTACATGATAATTAATAGATATCATTGTCTTAATAAAGTCTAATTATTACATAAGATATTATAAATTTATTCTGTTTGCTTTTCTTTTCCTTTGTCCTTGCCTGTACCTTCAAGTTGATCAAGCTTAGCTAAAAAAATTTAAATTTAAAGCAAGAATGAGCATTTGATTGCCCAGCAAGTAATAACAAGCAATAAAAGTTAGCTGAAGGAAGTAAATGTTTTCTGTGAATGACACTTCTACAACGAATCAATAGTTGTGAAGTAAGCTGAAGTAACAATAAACAACATAACCATTTTATTTCAAATTTTTGAAACTACATATTGACTATAAATGGAGATCAGTCGACATATTATGAACATTATTTTCTATTTTCGAAAAGGTTAAACAAAACTTCATCTGTAAACTGTTATAACTTACAGGCACGCGGGTGATCAGCTCGTTATGCCCTGTATTGATCAATATTATATGTTTGAACGATATTTTTGTCCAGCATTTCGCCTTAGGTTCACAAAAGTTTCTCATATTCGGGATGTTCATACTTAGTCTAGAATCCGAACCAAAATAATTCGGTTGGATGTCAATAAAGTTCTATCTTATTTAAAAATATTTTTAAATATGTGTCTAGCTGAATCAAATAGCTTAGACGGCTTTTAAGTCAATGTATACATACTGGAAACCAATAAGTATGTATCAACATGTGATTAAATTCAATAATTATTCAAGTGAGGACACTTATATAACCAATTTTTGAAATTAACGAACATAATAAATATCTGGATTGTATAATGATATTGTATTGATAAACAATAATCTGATAATTTAAGAACTGGCATGTCTATAAAGTATAAATACATGAACATTAATAATAGGGTTAATAAGCTGGAACCATAACAATATAGATCTGATACTGGCTTACACATGTCCATTGCGTAAAGTAAATGTAAAGGGTAGGATACTTTCCTGATCTGCTGCTTACACAACTTAGTTTTATCTTTTATATCAAGACCTATTATTAATAAGATCATTCGTTCGATTAGAATAACATACTATAACACATAGTACTACTATTTGTGTCAGCACATAACCTAATCACATTGTCACATAAGTTTAACAGTCATTGGAACACAAACAGACACTTATCAAGTCAACATATCCAAGTCCAGATCAATTTCTAAAATATTTCGGTGTACCGACGGCTTTATCAGGTAATTATCGAGTCTAAAACTCTATTTTGTAGTTCATTATTCGTTTATATAATTTAAGTATCAGTCATATTATTTTTAATAGACTTATAATAATTTTTAAACAATTATTATAATTTATCATGATTTTTCAAACATCGAAATCATTATTAAATGATTTAAATATTAAATAATTCTATTATCATTAATATTCAATTATTATTAAAATATTCATAAAATCATTGCCAAAATATTAAAGTTATTTATTACTTAAAATACTTTTAAAGTATTAATATTACCCTTAATTGATTTTTAAAATAATTAAAATCATTTTTAAATAATTACCATTAATATTTAAATATTAATACATTATTTATCAAAATATTAAAAGTCATTAATTATAACTTAAAATATTTTAAAAACATTTATACCCTTTTTAAATGATTTTTAAATAAATAAAATCATTTTTAAACTATTTATTTAATATAATTAATAAATAAATCTGATATTATTAATATTAAATTATTAATGAAATTTATCTTTAAATATTAAAAGTTATATTTTATAACTTAAAATATTTCTAAACACTTTATTTTCATTTAAAATGATTTTTATAATATTAAAATCATTTTTAATTAATTTATTTAATAAAATTATTAAATAAATCTAAATATCATTAATATTAAATAATTAATGAAATTTACCTTAAAATATGAAAAGTTATATTTTATAACTTAAAATACTTTTAAATACCTTATTATCATTCAAAATGTTTTTTAATATAATAAAATCATTTGTAATTAATTTATTTAATGTATTTATTAAATAAATTAAATATCAATAATATTTAAATAAATACTAATATTTATGGAAATTATGCCAAATTATTAAAAGTTAATTTTTATAACTTAAAATAATTTTTGTAATTTTCATAAATTAATTTCTATTTTTAAATAATTTTTATAAAAAAAATTAATTAATAATATTAAAATTGTCGCTATAGCCTTTAGCGACAGAAAGTATCGCCTATTGTGTTCTTGAGGCTCAAGAACATTCATGTGCAGTGATCGAGTGAGAAACTTTGACCATGATTAATTCAGTATCTATGTTGTTTTTGGGCAAGTTATGATATTGATCTTGTAGTACTAGTGTACGACTACATGATCCAACAACAAACATAGCCAAAAAGCATAACACCAACGAAATCTAAGCCTTCAAAGTGACTGTCAGAGCTGTTCTTCATTTTCTGGGTTACCCAGAAATGAAGAACAGTTCGACTGGTCATATTTAGGCTTCTACAACTTGTTGTTCGTGTAATATTTTTGTTATTAAAGAGTTTCAGTGTGTAGCCAACATGACAAGGTATAGATCTCATACATAAAACTAGTCTAACAACAACACAAGCATCAGATCTATGCCGGTCAAAGCTTGTCAGAAACCGTGATTATAAGGTTTCTGGGTTACCCAGAAAACCATTTTCGTGTTCAACCATGCTACTTTGACCGACCACTACATCATATATATATATATATATATATATATATATATATATATGTTATTTAGATGATCTAAAGTCTTTAAACTGTAGTCCATATACCATATTACAACCTTATTACAACAACAAGAACAAAACAACTAACACCTGCAAGATCTAAACGCATGAACATACTGTCAGACAGTTCTAGGTTACCCAGAACTTGTTCAGTCATGGTCAGTCAACGGGGTTTGATCGCCCATATCTTACAATCTGTTCATGCTCTAACCTTGATTCAAGTTCCAGAATACAGATCTCATAGCATACTACAACTTCAAACATTTAAAACACCAAAATAATAAATAGAATGAAATCTATGGGTCTAACATTCGGTTGTTAGAAAACTTTTAAAAATTTTCCAGCTTTTGAAAAACTTTAAATCCGAGCCTATAGATGTTATGAATCTATCAAATACCAACCTAGATCATTTAGTTACATAACATATAACATATTACAACATAAAAACACAAGATCTAACATTGGGTTCAAGATCAGATTTGGTTTTAGGGTTTATACCTTTCTATGAAGTAACTTGAATCTGGCTTCTGGATTTTGTTATGGTTGTGATATGGAGTTGATTTGGGACTGATACACTACTATATTTTGTGGGTTTGAGCTTGAGAGAGTTTGGTTGGGTGAATGAGCAAAAATAAGCTTGAAAATGATTTTTTTTTCTCTATCTCTTAATCTATTTATTGTAAGACCCCGAATTTTATAAAATAAAGTATTCAATTTTTCTTATAATTACTATTCAGTAAATGGTTAAATTGATAAAAAGTTGAAGTTAAGGGTGATATATGAAATTTTTTCAAAAATACGCAAGTGGTTATAAAATATTCATTGTTGTCGGGGAATATTCGTTTGGTCGTGGAATATTCTTTCCGTCGGAGAATATTCGTACGACCGGCGCAGCCATTTGTGGGCCCCATAATAGAATAACTGTCGGATGAAGAAAACGACAAAATTAAGTTTTTATAAATAACGGCGTAATCGTTACCGTTAATACTGTTGGAATACCCGGTTGATAAAATAAAGTAATATGCGTTGTTGCACAGTAGCACACGGTATTACACAGTATTTTTGAATTATTGATTCCTACGTAAGAAGGCACTACTCAATAATTGTTACAGTAATTACTGTTCAATATTTTATTTTATTGATTCAATAATTGCTGCGTTGATATTATATATTATTATTGTTTCAATAATTGTCACTGCACAGTATTTTCTATTATCAGATCAATAATTCAAATTATTTGAATAATATTATCAGATAACATTATTGGCAATGTCTAGAAAGTTCTGTCTAAGGAGAGGTTTGGTCACCTAATTGCGCGCCAGTAAGGAGAAATCCTTATTGGAAAGCCCCCTCTATCCTGGGAACTGCCTGGTTGTTAGTACTGTGAGTCTGTAATATTATTTGTGAATAATTAATTATTAATTATTATGATAAAGGAAATATTTATTGTGGATATAGATGGAGAAAATTTTTAATGTGACAATTATTGAAAATTAATATTTTATCTTTTTCTGATAAAATAATTCATTTAAATATATTATTTTAATAATATATTAACGGTAATATTTTTACAATTAATGTGGGATATATGAGTATATGAGGAGGAAGAGTATTTTTGTGGCATTAAATATTTAACATATGTTTTGGGTGTCGGTGGACACAATTCTTGACCGAAAATTGATTATAGACTGTAAAATCGCTCGTTTGTTGATTTCGGTCAATTTCTGTTTGGAATTTGGAAAAATTTTCTTCTGCAAAGTTGTAGAGAATGGAATTTCCCATAGAAAGTCGTGAGTTTCGAATTTGTCTGATAAACGGGCTATTTTCTATGAATTATTAAAGTTTCAGAAAATAAAATGATTTTTATTAAATTATATGGTGGGACCCACTTTGGTTGGTGTTAATAACATGTGGGCTGCTATATTTTTTTTCAGAATTGGCATGCTTGGATGGCTGGTCTTGGATGGTTGGTGTGTAGAAAAGAAAAATAATATTTTATTATTTTAGTCTCCTTTGGCGTTCTAGCATTTTCCTATAAATAGAGGGCTAAGTTAGAATTAAAAATCACACCAGAAACATAAGCTTTCTCTCTACTTCTCTCTCTATATATCAAGCGTGTTCTTGTGAGTATACTTTGAGTGTTGCTATACGGTGAAAGGTTTCTTCGGCTTTTCATCCGATATTCCAGTCAGAAGTACTGCTATTTTGAGGTAAGGGATTTTAAGGGTTGTGATGTTTTTCATGTTTCGTAACTTTTCAGACCTTTAAAAATTCTGAAAAAAATTTGGAATGATAATTTGATGAGTTTTATTGATTGTGTCCAAAATTGGTGATTTTTGGATGTATAAATTAAGAGTTATGAATTTTATGGGAAAAGACTATTTTAAAAGTAATCGCTTATAACTCCTTGTGGTTAACTCCAAAATTGATGAAATTTTTATTGGGAGTACATGTATATAACATTAGTATATTCTATAAATTTCATAATTTTCGGATAAAAGTACAATTTATGATAAATGTTTTAATATTCGGCGGTTTTGGCCATATGAAAAATAGTAAATAATTTTTAAAAATTCTGAGAAAAATATATGTTCAAAATGAGACTATATTCTGCTAAATCTCAGAAAAGAAATATTTTTGGAACTGATTTGGTATTTTTCATGAAAATGGACTAGTTATGAGTAAATGAATTAAATATGTTATGTGAAGCAAGAAAATTGGAAAATAAGATTTTATGGCTTGAGAATCCTATATGAGGTATATGAAGATTTTTGATGAGGGTTTTGGTTATTGGTGATGAAATCTTATGAGTTTGGCTTTTTAGAATGATTAAATGCATTATTTAGTAAAGTGTAAACAATTAAAATAAATTGTTTATAAGCTTAAGAAATATTATTCTTTCAATATCATTATACCGAAGTATTGGTATGGATTTTATTGTGGAATTTCTACCTTTTTCATGTCGGGGTTACTATTCACGAGTTACTATTTACGAGTTACTATTCACAGGTACTATTCACGACAAAATTGGTTTCTTTTTCTAACCAAATTATAGTTTATTTATGAATCTTACTCTTGAGGTTAAAACTATATGTTGATCATATTATTTTTATTATCATATATAACATTTTTATAACTCTAATGATGATATTTCTCTTTGACTTGAGTGTAAAGATGGGTAGATTTTTGGTATGATCATGACTATGGGTTCTCTTTGGCCAGTAGTGCAAAGTTGAATTGTTGACTGGTATGATCATGACCATTGAATTTATAGTTGAATATCTTTAGCTTAAGTACAGAGGTGAAATGATCAACATGATTATAATTATTGTTTATATAAATTCTGAAATGATTATATATTTCTTTAAGATAATAATATATTTGGCCTGTAGTGCAAATATAAACTGTTGATGAATATATTTGGCGTGTAGTGCAAATATGAACTGTTGATGAATATATTTGGCCTGTAGTGCAAATATGAACTGTTGAGGAATATCTTTGGCCTGTAGTGCAAAGATGAATTGTTGATGAATATCTTTGGCCTGTAGTGCAAAGATGACATGTTGTTGAATATCTTTGGCCAGTAGTGCAAAGATGAACATGTGTTGAGATGAACATGACCAACTGGTGATACAAATGAATATCTTTGGCCATAGTGCAAAGATGAAATTATTAGTATGATTATGAATAGGAAATGTGATTTGGTGTAACCATGATCTTTGATGTTTCAGGTAAAAATAGGTGATGAAAATTATCTTCGTCCTGGATGAGAAAAGGAATTTAGAACTACAATTATGATTATGAGTTATTCATATGATTGTGGACCAGAATTGTTGATTGATGTTACAGGGATAAAACATTGTTGGTGGATTTGGAGAAGATAATAGACTTTATAGTCTATTTGACTCTTCTAATGGATTGCTCGTTCCGCTGCAACTATGGTTGAAATTTTTATCATCTACCATATGTTCTAAATCTCTGATTTATTATTGATGAAGGCTATTGATAATTTAATTATCTTTAGTCATGATATTCTTTACTGAGCTAGTTGTGCTCACCCTTTTTCTTCACAATTCCTTTCAGGTAATAAGAGTGTAGCTGGGTCGAGCGGGGGTAACAGTGGAATAGGACGGTGGTCATCATTTAGTTGTTATATTTGGTGAATCAACTAGGGTGAGGCGAACCCAACGTTGGAAGAGTGTTTTGTCACTATCATACAAGATGTCTAATGACATACAACCTCGTGTCATCATAAGACAAGGATGTGCTCTTCCACTGGCTGAGTATATATACGAGCACTACCTATATAATCTTGGTGTTTGTTTGAAGTATAATTCTCAATTTGAGATAGTGGAGATAATGATAAATCAAGAGAAGACTCACCATTGGGAAGAATATGATAGTAATCTTCTCGTTTTTCTTTGGGGTATATTGGGTCAACCAAGGATAATTCTGTGGCCATATGATATCTATCATAACCTAGACGCATGGCCTCCCATGTACGAAGGTTTCCTTGAGCACTTTCCAAAGATTTTAGTTTCTAAAACAGTCTTTGACTATACCTTTATGTAAGGTGTCACTGTGAGGTGTTGTCCACGGTTGGGACATGTGTCACATTTGGTATATATTTGTATCCAAACTCACAGTATATGTGTTGTTGTATTTTGCACGACAATTGTTGTAATAAAGTTGTAGTTGTAATTTGTACCATGTATTTGGCGACTCAGAATGGGTTGGATTGAATGGACCTATTTTGGGGTCGTTACATTTATAATATGTTGTAATGAACTTGCCTGGCAAGATTTGGCTGATATATTAATATTTTATGTCACATGGGTTAGTGAGAGTGGTTCAGCAACTCCAATGGACTAGATCTACAAGTTTCCTTCAATAATGCAATAAGGTCAAAATGGGCTTTTGGCTTTTAATTTTAATGGCCATTTGATAACTTGGCAAACCCTTAGGGTTTAAACCCAAGGTAACAAATAATAATTAGTTTCTAGGATTTTTCAAATTAGGTTAAAATGAAAATAAAAGTTTCTAAAATTCCAAATTAGAGTGTCTTAATCACACTTAGTTTCCTAATTACAAAGAACATGAAAATTAGGTTTAAAAATTTACAAAATATAATTAAACTTGATACAATAGCGATTAGGGTTTTTAATTAGCAAATTAGGGTTACTAATTTAATAGTTAGGGTTCTAATCATTAGGGTTTTCTAAGTAATAATTAGGATTTCCCTAATTATCATTAAATTTCATAATACTTAACCTTAATCATAATAACACAATTACATAACAGTCTCAAAACTCATAATTGAGTTTCAAAATAGGATTTAACATATTAATGCTAGTTTTTTTTTTTTGCTAAATTTAGACTGAATTTAATAAAAAATAAAAGAGATTACAATCCTCATGGGAAACCCCAATCAGAATATAGCACAGACATCATAGGACATGCCCTATGATGTCATAACTATAAAAGATTACAAGGCCAAATGCCCAACGAAGATGTGACAAGAATCGCTAACCATCAGATACAGAACAAAGCCCAACAAACTATCTTTTAAGAGATATAATATTTTAGACCATTAGCAAGGAGACAGATCATAAGCACTAGCAGCAGCAATAGGAGCACAAGGAGATGGTGTATCTCGCCCAAGCAGCAGTAGCACCGAGGCCCAAGCCAAGCAGCTGCCTCCCCAAGCATCAAGACCATAGCAGCTGCCTCGCCCACTAAGCAGCTCATCCACCAAGCAGCTGCCCCGCCCACCAAGCAGCTGCCTCGCCCAAATCAAAGCAGCTAGCCCATCAAGACCATATAGTAGCTCACCCAGCTCTACCAGTAGCACCATTTTCGGAAGGCACCAAACAGCTCGCCCTCCATGGCAGCCCACCAACTGCCTCGCCCACCATGGCAGTTGACTCGCCCATCAAGCAGCTCGCCCATCAAGACCATATCAAGACATTTTGCACCAAGCAGCTCGCCCACCAAGCACCTCAATACAGCAGCTCGCCCACCCAGCACCTCAATAGAGCAGCTCGCCCACCAAGCAACTGCTTCCTCCAGCAGCTCACCAAACTGCTAGAGCAGCAGATGATGGAAGCAAGCCTTAGATGAAGCTTTTGAAATCTAGCATAAGTGTGGAGGCGACACTTGATGAAATGGACAAGATCACGAATAATGACCCGAACTGGAGTAGGATTGTTGGAGAAAATCCTAGAATGGACCAACTTTGATTCATCCCACGCCAGCCACAACGTCTAAGGATAGCGATAAAGAGCTGGACGGAAAATCAGATTTTTGTGCAAGCATCCAAGATGAGGGAGGACAGTCAAGGAGAAAACACAACAGCCCCCTGACCACACCATCCGGCTGCAGACCACAATCCAAATCATATCAGCAACCGTGACAAACCAGCAATCAGAGCCGTGACAAACCAGCAATCAGAGCCGTGACAAACCTACAGCAGAGACCATGAAGCCAGCAGTCAACTTCAGTAGACCCAGCCCCAACAGACAGCTATAGAAGACCCACTATAGCAGAGGAACCCAAAAAACCAAAAAACCAAAAACCCGGTGCAGCAGTAGCAACAACAGCAGAGCTTCAGCCAGTATGAGCCAGCAGAACATAAAACTGACCAACAACAATTCACATGGCACACGGCCTAGCTCAGCTAGCAGTCAGCTGAGATAACCAATCCAAGCAGCACCAACCCAGCATAGCAGCCCAGCTACCCATCTGCCACAAGCGGCTAAACCAGCCCAGCAGCAGCTAACCCAGCACATCACATGGACCAGTAAAAACCCATAAGATAGAAACCCCAGCCTTTGTAGCAGCCTAGCAGGAAATTTGACCCAACAGACAACTGTAGCAGTGCCCATGAAACTTCAGCTGATTGCAGACCAGGGTAGATTGCAGACCCAACCCCATCTCCGGGAGCAACCACCCGAGAAGAAGACAGATTGCAGACCAGGGACCCCAAAGGCCAAAATCAGCTGACCAAAACAGACCCGAGAGCAAATTTGAAGATGATATCCACCAACTCAACCGAACCAAAGAGTAGCCCAGCAACAGATCCCAAGATAAAAGCCTAAGGACCACTGAGAACATCAGCAAACCACTGACTGCAGCAGAACATACCAGAAGATAAACACCTAACAGCAATAAACCAAACCAGCAAACAGCTGCAGCTGTAACACTACTGCTAAACCAAGGCCAAGCCACAACTCAAGCAGCCCTCCCACACAGCACAGCGATAGCAGCTAGAACACAACAGTAGGCAAGCAGCAGCAGACAACCAGCAGCAGCATAAAGAACTGCAAGGTCCAACTGAATAGATGGGAAGAACCTAGCGGCAATCACAGCATCAGGAGACCAAGCAGTGGACTTCAAACAGAACTGAAGACAACATGCCAACAAAGGGCCTGGACTGAAACTGATTATAGAACCAGTGATCATACTCAGCAGCATAGATAGCAAAGAAAACTATAACAGAAGCCCCCACCACTTCTGCAACAGCATTAACCATAGCAAGAGAAAACTATAACAGAACATTGTTTAAATAAAGATGACCCAAACCATATCTTGATTTTAGTTTTTGGAATTTTGCATTTGAATGAAGTTGGCATTTTAGCAAATGAAGTATGTCAGTGACCAGGTTATGAGCAGAACAGGACTTTAGACTGAAAATCCTAGCGTTACGTTCATTCCAAATTCGGTATACCACAGCTGCAAACCCAAGATGAAGAAGACTATGATGAAAAGTTGAATTTGAGTAATGGATAAGGAACCTCGTAATAGAAGTCCAAGACCGACTAAAACCCCTCCACCCACAATGTCTAAGGACAGAAAGCAGAACCCTAAAAGAATAGTCACACTGAAAGAATAAGTGATCAAAGGATTCCGAATGGGATGAACAAAGGATACATGAGGGATTGACAAGCATCCCATAACTGATCAATCTATCCTTTGTACGCAATCCATGGTGGAAAGCCAACCAAAGGGTGAAAGAGTACCGAGGGATCAGAACCTTATGCCACACTAATTTAGCCCAAAGGACAGCAACTCCAGCCTGTCTAATAGAACTCCAAAGAGTAGAGGCTTTAACCTCAGAGGCCTTTACAGAATCCCAGAGAATCTCATCAGGTCTAGAGGAGTCACATAACCTATTTAGATCAAAAGAGTCTCGAAAGACGATAAAATCATTATGATTAGAAGAAGGGAGGTTCCAAGAGGAATCTCGGATAATATCACTCACTGTGGCATTATGGCCCAAGTCAGAATTGAAGATCAGAGAGGAACGAGAATTTATAGCCAGGGGTTTAGCATTCATCCAAGGATCAAACCACAAACTAGTACTTTCACCATTACCAATACGGAACCGAATATATTTCATAGCAAGAGGTCTCAACTGCAGAACCTTTCTCCATATCCATGAACAATCATTTGGAATCTTCAGAACCCAGAAATATTTAGAGTGTAAATGATACACTCTAACCCAAGAAGCCCAAAGGGACTGGGATTTAGGATTAACAACTCTCCAAAGTTGCAGCAAGATCAGAGCCTTATTCCAGTCCTCCAATTTCTTAATAGCTAAGCCTCCTTCAGACAGAGGGAGAGTAATTTTGTTCCAAGCAACTTTGGCCCCAAACTTCAACAAAGAAGGACCTTTCCAAAGGAATCTGCTCAAAGTGGACTGAAGCTCTTTAAACACAGACGCTGGGAGAATGAAGTGGGCAGACCAATACGATTGCATAGCAAAGACAACCGATTTAATAAGCTGCAGACGACCAGCATAAGATAGGAATCTATTCGTCCAAGAGGAGATTTTTGATTTCACTTTTTCTAAAAGAGAATGGCAATCAGCAAGGCTAAGTTTCGAAGTGATCAAAGGGACCCCAAGGAATTTAGCAGGGAAACGTCCCTCTTGAAACCCAATAGAATTGAGAATTTCTTCAGCAACACTAGGAGAAGTGTTGGAGAGAAAACACATACTCTTCGAATCATTAACATGTAAACCAGAGAGAGCCGAGAAATGATCTAGACAGGATTTGATCAGCTTTACCGAATTCACATCACCATGACAAAAAATGAGCAGATCATCAGCAAAGCATAGGTGGGATAAGGATACAAACTCTGTTTTCCAATGATGCTTGAAAGAAGGGACCCTGGTTTCCTTTGAGAGAATAAGGGAGAGAACTTCCATAGCAATGACAAAAAGGTATGGAGAGAGAGGATCACCTTGGCGTAACCCCTTGGTCCCTTTAAAATACCCACATAGGGCACCATTCACTCTTACAGAGTAAAAAGTAGAACAAACACAGACCTTAATCCAATAAATGAACTTGGGCGGAAATTTTAACAGCCGCAAAGCGGCTAAAATGAAATTCCAAGAAACCGAATCAAAAGCCTTACGCAGATCAATTTTCATAGCACACCTAGGCTGGCCTGATGGCCTATGGTAATTTCTGAATAACTCTTGAGCCAAAAGAATATTATCCCCTATCCTCCTTCCCGGAACAAAAGCAGACTGGGAGGGGGAAATAAGGGAAGGAAGGATACCCTTGAGCCTGACAGCAATGATCTTTGAAATACACTTGTAGGTTGTGTTACAACAAGAGATCGGTCTAAAATCAGCCATGGAAGAAGGATTAGGCACCTTAGGGACAAGTGCAATGGCCGTAGAGTTAGAACCCCGGAGAAGACAGCCCTGTTTGAAGAAGGATTGAATGGCCAAAGTAAAGTCTTTACCGACGATATCCCAAACAAGGAGGAAAAAGTTCACATTAAACCCATCAGGACCAGGGCTCTTGTTTTTCTTCATAGATTTCAAGGTAATCAGAATTTCGGAATCAGAAATGTCTCTTTCAATCCAAGAGGCTTGAGTATCGGTAACAATATTAGACACAAAAGGGGCAAGATCCATTAAAGAAGGTTCCCCCCCTATAAGAGGAGAGCCCAACAGAGATCTAAAGTGGTCCACCGCAATTTGTTGAATATCCTTTTGGCCGGTACACAAGACACCTGCCTCGTTTTCAATAGCAAGAATTTTATTTTGATTCCATCTATTCTTAATCTGATTGTAGAAGTAGCCTGAGTTTTTATCCCCATCTTTAAGCCATTGGATTCTGGATTTTTGCTTAAGAAACTTCTCTTCACATCTGATGGCAAACCACAAATTTCCAGAATGAATCCTTTGAGCCTTTAGGAGGGAGGGATCATTCATATTAGAGGCAATAGCACTCTGCGTTTCATGAAGAATAGCTCTAGCCTTTTCCACGTTAGAAGAAAGGTTACCATTTTCTTTATTCAGAGTGATAAGAGCCTGTTTAACAGATCTAAGCTTTCCAGCTAAAGCCTGAAGAGGATCACCAGGGGAATAGATATTCCAAGCAGATTGAACCACGTCATGAAATTTTTCAAGCTCACCAAGGAAGTTGTGAAATTGGAAAGGCTTGTGAACTCTAGGCAAGAGCAAACCCGTTTGAACCACCGCAGGACAATGATCCGAGAGATCCCGAGGGGAGAATAAAGCCTGAGACTCAGGGAAGAGTTGCAGCCAATCACAGTTGACCATAACCCTATCAAGCTTTTTGAACTGGGGCTTTGTGTCACTAGAATTCCACCAAGTGAGCAAAGGTCCGACCGCACGAAGGTCCGACAGGAGCAAATCAGTAGAGCAGTCCAGGAAGTCCTGCATACCCCCATTCCAAGATTCAACACCACCCCTAATTTCAGTAACAGACATAACCTCGTTAAAATCCCCGAGCAGGCACCAAGGCAAATTAATCGAGGAATATAAAGAGCGCAGGTCAGCCCAAAGAGCTTTCCTCTCAGAGGGGGTATTAAACCCATACACAAAAGTGACATAGAATTGCACAGACGAAGCAACAGATAAAACTAAGTAGTGAATAAATTGAGCAGATTTAGATATAATATTTACAGTCCAAAGCGAAGGGTCCCATCCAACCCAAATTCTCCCATTCACATGATGCTCATAGTTAAAGTGCCAATTCCATTTGCTACAAATAGCCTTAGAGACTGAATCGGCTTTTGGACTTTTGACTCTAGTTTCAACTAGGCCAACAAAAGAAATATTAAGCTTACAGAAAAGAGCAAGGACACTATCCTGCTTGGACTTCATATTTACACCTCTAATATTCATAGAGCAAAAATTAACCATAAAAAATAGGTTAAACTAGTTAGGGACAGGACGCCCCCCTCCTTTAATTTTCTTCTTTGAGGACTGGCCGAGATCCAGACCCGCTCGAGCTTTTGCCTTAAGGTCTCGACCGGCCTTTTCGTCAATCATTTTGAGCTTACCCACAAGGGGATTAGGAGAAGGGGAAGTATCCGTGTCCGAGAAAACCTCCAATTCTACCCCAGCAGCAGCAATAGGCAAAAAGGAATTGCAGGTGTTAGCCAAGGGAGAAACACAGGATGGAATCTGAATCTTAGGTCCTTTTGCCACCAAAGTCCAGATGGCAGGAGAAGGACCCGAATCCGATTGGTGGATAACAGGGGGAGGGGCACCAGGAACAGCAAGATCAGAACTGGACTGAGCAGAGACTGTGGAGGAGATGGGGGCTTTAGGCATCCACTTGTAGTTCGCTTTTGGACAGCGGAGGAGGGAGTGCCCGAACGTTTTACAGTGAGAACAAGTTTGGGGTTTATTTTGGTACTCCACTCTGACTTTTACAAACTTTTCAGAATTAGTATCCTCATCAAGGACAGCCACCTCTAGGAATCCAGGGAGAGCCGACGAAGGTGTTATTTCAATACAGATCCTAGCAAAATTCATAGGTTCTAATTTTTCTGTAATTTTATCCACAAATAATGGAACACCCACCCCGCTTGCAAGGTAACTGAGTCCAGCAGAGGACCAATAAGACATGGGGATGTTGTGGAATTTAACCCAAACCGGGGCTTTTGTACAAGAATCAAAATGGAAGTCCATGCCTTCCTTCCATTGTTTAAGACAAAGTAATTTATTGGAGACATACCAGGGTCCCAGAGCAAGCACATTCTCACGGTCTTCAGGCTTTGCAAACTTAAAAACAAAAAAACCCCCCTCTTGCAGGAACACACTTTGAAGGCCATATTTATCCCATAATCTGTGAACATTTTCTTCCACTAACTTAAATGGCATTTTAGAATGAAGGAAACCCCCCACCAGACATGAAGACCAAAGCTTATTACCTTGAAGCAGAATCTCCGAGGGGGGACGAATCAAGGTTGCCCCATTTTCCGAGCTAGGAGGAGAAGGAGGGAAGAAGTCTAGCTTCAGCACTGGAGCAGCCGGAGCTACCTGAGCCACTACAGAACTCCAAGATTTCACTACAGGTGTGCAGTCAGAGGAGGGAATAGCAGGAGGGGGTTCCCCAGCCACTAAAGGAGATCCTACATTTGGCGGCCCTGAGCATTCACCAGCTACAAACTCGGACCCAACACCTGCCAGAGCCTGCTTAAGGACAGAACCACATTGCTCCAAAACAGGAACTTTCGACAATACCATGGCAGGTTTCAGAGAACTTTTCACAAGCATATCGTGATCATTTACTGAGCGAACAGTTTTACCTTTGGAAGAGAAGTCATTTACATTGTGCATAGAGAACCCATGAGCTTTGATAAAGTCCAAAAGAACAGAGCACTTCCTACGTTCCTCAGCCGCATCGAGATGACCCTGCTGCGAAAGAGCTTGAGCAGCTCTGAAAATTTCCTTCATTGGGGAACCATCATGGAGACCCAGGCTGGCTTCGGCATTGCTATTAGTGTCAGAAGTTTCAGAACTAGAGGAAAAGTCAGCATTTACATAAGGAATGGCAGAGGACTCAGCCATTGCATTGTCATCAATAATCGGGGAGTTAGGAATCGATACCCCAAAATCGGCGAAAAGATCCCTCGAGGGGCTGCTGATTGAGTTTCCGGCGGAAAGGTGAGAATGGTCCACCATACCGAAACCCTAACACACCGGAAAGAAGAGAAGAGACAGGAGGGAGGACTACGAGCAAGAGAAAGAGGAGAGAAAGACTCGGAAGTAACGGCCGGAAAAGCTAGAAAGAGGACAGGGAGCCCTAGAGAGAAGGGAGAGAAAAAGTTACATCTTACCCCTCTATCCTTTGTAATGCTAGTTTTTAGTCAAGGTACAACATAATTGACCAACCATTATCAGTCCACACATACAGTACATATTTATAGCACTGAAATATAATTAATATTATATTATTATTCTTATTCCTTGTTCAAAATCCAGAATTAGGGTTTGAATTCCATATTTGATTTATCTTGCATATATAACATTATTAATTAAGTTAAAATAACTAACTTACCTAATCTGAATAAATTCATATAATAAAATAGTTATTATAATAATTCTAATAATTATTTCATATATTATTTAAATAATATATAATCATATTTTCATAGAAAATAAATAAAAAAAATTTCTACTTTAAAATTAATTATTATAAGAATATAATTTATAATAATCAATAATTCTAAAAAAATTATTTGTAATTATTCATGTAATAAATAAATTTTCATTTATCACATAAATACATAAGCTAGCTTTACCTTATATATATATATATATATATATATATATATATATATATATATATATATATATATATATATATATATATATATATATATATATATTCCCACCTTTAAAATAAAAAAAAATTATACGCAAAATTTCTTATTTAATTATATAATAAAAATCGGGTTATTACAGTTCATAACCAAACTTAATGTGGTTCCTAGCATTAGAGGAACAATACCTTTATTCTGTGTCAACACCGAAGCTGTTGCACATGCTAAGGAACTCAGGTCTCATCAGAAATCCAAACACGTGTTGTGGCGCTTTCATTTGATTAGAGAGATTATTGAAAGAGGAGATGTCACCCTGGAGCGAGTGGACTCTCAAGACAACATTGTAGATCCATTTACTAAAGCGTTAACACAACAGTAGTTCGATCATCACTTAGAAAAGATAGGTATTAGATACCATGTCGATTGACTTTAGTGCAAGTGGGAGATTGAAAGTAGTATGCATACAATCCAATCATGTATGATGATAAAGCATATACTTTGTAATCAATCTTATTTATTTATTAATAAAAGTATTAATTTACTAAAGGCATTTGATTATCAACATGATGATGTTTTAATAATATTTGATAAACCCATAGTTTTAAGCAATACTTTTAGAATCATGATGAGATCATGCTAATGAGATCTAAATTTTAGATAGCTTAAAAACTAAAATCTTCCCAATCAATGGATTACTAAAAAGGGGATTAGTGAATCCGGATAAATTGGTACATACGTTGCTTGCTCATTGGATGAGGATGATTGATGTCATGATCATTTGTGTGGAGACACTAAAGCAAGTATGTAGGTGCTTATTGGAGAATAAGTTCACTGAACGTGACTTGCTATGGAATACCTAATGGAGTTTTACTTGTCTGTCAATAGGAATTCATGTAGTGATAGTAGTATAAGTAATCCTTAGGCTTGAGATCATCATAGTATCTTGTATATAATGATTTACACTTTGACTTATTGCTTAAGACCCTTAGGGTATATTAAAGGGTATGCTTGGGTGCAATAAGTTATATATGGAGATAATGAATGACCAATAAAGAATATACCACTTATAGTAAAAAAAGAGAAATGTCATATGTGATTCGATAAATGACAACCTAGGAATCCTTGGCCAATGTGGAATGAAATTAGAAACGTGTTTCCAATTTGCATTCATTCGGAGTTGTGCATTTGGGAATCGAAATACATATAATTAAATAAAATAAGACTTGATAGTAATTCCATGTCTTATATTTAATTGGGACATTATATGGTGGAAAGATTGAATTGTACGGTAATTATTTACTCAAAGGTTCTTTTATAATTGATGTTGAAATCTATAATATCTAGAAAGTCGTTAATCGCAAAGGAGACTTATCCTTATTGTAGAATAAATATTATTTATATAAATAAATTAATAGTTTAAATTATTTATTTAAATAAGATTAGAATTATTCTAATTGATTTATTCACAACCGGTTTAATATGGAGAACCTAAAAGGTGATACCACAAAAAGGAAAAATAATTATTTAAGAAGTTAATGGCATAATCGTAATAATATGTTAAGTATATTTAATTTAATATATGGTGATAGAATAAATTAAATAGCTTAATATTTATTATTTAATATTTTAAAATATTAAAATTAAATTAATAAGAGGAGTCTTATTAATATTATTACAATTATTATTATTTTAATTTCTAAAGGAGTTTTGAAATTAATTTAATATTAGTACTCTCATTTATTCCTAATAGGATTAGGAGGTAAATTAATGAAATGAGTTTAATTAATTATCCCTAATTAGATTAGGGAGCCTAATTAATTAAAGGAGTTTAATTAATTAAATAATACCCTAATAAGGGTAAATTGATATATTTATAAGAGGAGTCTTATATCATATATTAGATGTACGTGATTCCAAAAGTTGGTGAGTACACCTTTTTCTATACAGATAGAAAACTAGAGTTTGAGCCAAACCACTCATCTTCTTGATTATTGTTATTCCTTGGTGGATCACTTTTAGAGGCCAAACGCTTGGGTGGCTAACGTTGATCAAAGGAAGGAACCAAACCCGCGTATTCAAGGAGAGCACAAAGGAATATGAGTTGAACTTGTACCCGAGGAAGCTCGGATCTTCGAGGGTAGGATTCTAATTCTCCTACTCTTTTATAGACTGATAATCTAAGCACAAGAATGATCTTGGTTTATGGTTTGTAAGAAAATTTTAAAATCCGTTTTACATCGCTTCCGCTTCATTTATGTAATTTGATTGCATATAATTATTTTTAGCAATCCTAACAAGTCCAACTAGTACTTGCACCTGATCCGATCCACGACCTCCATTTGAGTTGAAGCTAGTCATGTCCTCATCATCAAGTCAAAATTCTGTAGAGAAATCATGATACAAAGGAAATGACCTGGGAGTTAGAATCTAAAATGAGAGCAAGGTATCCTCACTTCTTCGAAATACAAGGTACGACAATTTTGGGGACGAAATTTTATAAGGAGGGGAGATTGTAAGACCCCAACTTTTTATGAATAAGATTTAATTTTTCTAAATAGTAAGGTGTTGATTTAATAAATTTTATAGTTATGGGTTATATGTGCTAAAATTATGAAGTGAATAATTTATCAAGGAATATTCGTTTTGTATAGGAATATTCTTTTTGTCGGAGAATATTCGTACGAAGGCCCCTAAATAACCAATCATTGGTGGGCCCCATTATTAAATCAATAATTTTCACAACACAATAACTCATATTAATTGAAATGATATTATTTAGCACTATTGGCAATGTCTAGAAGTTATGTCGAGGAAATGTGTTAGGTTATATAATTGCACGTCAATAAAGAGAAATCCTTATCGGAAAGCCACTATTTCCTGGGAACGATTTGGTTGTCAGTATTATGAATCTATAATATCATTAGTGAATAATTATTAAAGGATTACAAAAAGTGTTGATTACTTATGTGATGTGTAGCATAACCATTAGTAATAAGTTGCTGACACTCGAATGAAATAAGGGATGTGGCGTTTTGTAAGTTTAGCTTATGTATGGGACCCATAATTTTACTTCTTTTATGGATTTATTTCTTCTGTGAGACTCTTTTACAGGACCCACAGGTCATCCAAGAGTCACTTTCGCCAATAGCACTTGCATCTTCGTATTGCTAAGAGTCACTTGCACCTTCGCAAATAGTCACTTGCCTCTTTATACTGTCAAGACTCATTTGCCCCTTCATAAATAGTCACTTGCCACTTCACATTATCAAGGGTCAAGTCAGCTGCCTCTTCACATTACCAAGAGTCAAGCCAGTTGCCTCTTCACATTACCAAGAGTAAAGCTAGAGGGCTTAGACAAGGAGATCCCTTATCTCCATACCTGTTCGTCCTGGCCATGGAAGTGCTTTCTATGATTATCTCTAAGGGAACTTCGCTGCCTAATTTCAAATTTCATTGGAAAGCTGAGTCTTGTAAAATTTCGCATGTCTGCTTTGCTGATGATGTTCTCCTTTTCTGTCACGGGGACTTGGAGTCAGTCTCTATTATTCACTCTTGCATTCAGTCCTTCTCTATGTTTTCTGGGCTCATTCCTAATGTTCTTAAAAGTATGTGTTTTATGTCTAATGTTCCTGACGAGGTAAAGGGAAATATTTGCCAGATGTTGGGATTTCCGATAGGCATCTTGCCAATCAGGTTTTTAGGAGTTCCCCTATTTTCCTCTCGCCTATCCCATTCGGACTGTCAGCCTCTGATTCATAGAATTACAGCCCGGGTTTCGTCGTGGACATCGCGTTTCCTCTCCTACGCGGGTAGAGTGATCTTGATTAGAGTTGTGCTCTTTTCTATTCAATCATATTGGGCAGCCCACTTTATCCTGCCTAAATCGGTCTTGCGCTCTATTCAATCTATTCTTTGTAGATTTCTTTGGAAAGGATCTTCTCTTCTTAGCCATGGATCTAAAGTTGCCTGGAAGGATTTAGCCCTCCCTAGTGTCGAAGGAGGTCTTGCCATAAAAAATCTCACTGATTGGAATTCTGCTCTCATTATTCTCCATCTTCTTAAGGTTATCTCCCCTTCTACATCCTCCTTGTGGGCTAAATGGGTCAAGTCTACCGTGCTTGCTCGACATAACTTTTGGCATTTATCTATTCCCGCTGACTGTTCTTGGATCTGGCGTAAGATTCTAAAATTAAGACCCACTGCTCTTAACTTCCTTCATTACAGAGTTGGGAATGGATGTTTCTTCAGTCTCTGGCATGATCCGTGGTTGAATGGTCAGGCCATTAACCCTTCTGAGTCGCTCCTCTCGAACACTCGTATTCCTACGAATGCTCATTTATCCGTTATCACTTCCCCTGGTGCGTGGGCATTATCTCCTAGCTTTCATCATGAAGTTATTCAATTATGGAATAGGATTGCTTCTCTCCCTGCCCCCTCGACCTCCGAGGATAGAATTTTATGGGGATCCACTGATATTAAATTGGTTAAAGCCTCGATTATTTGGGACTCCATTCGAACTTCTGCTCCAAAAGTCCCATGGGCTCACCTGATTCAGCACTCTCTCCACATTCCCAGATACTCCTTCACCCTCTGGCTGGCCCTTCGTGGCAGACTGCCGACCAATGACCGAATCCCCTCGCACTCGAGATTTCGCCCTACAAATTGCCCATTCTGCACGACTCAAGGAGAGACATTTGCCCACCTCTTTTTTGAATGTAACTTTTCAGCTGCTGTTCTCTCCTCTGTTCTAGCTTTTGGGGGCTGGTCCAATGTCCCTGTGAGGTGGGATAATCTAGTGGGTTTTATTATACAGTTTTGTGGGAATAACATTAGGTCCAATATCCTCAAGCTTTCCTTCGCCTCAACCGTGTACAAACTATGGGCGGCTAGGAATTCCTTTGTTCATGATCAGATTTCCAAGCCACTGGGTGTAGTGGTCAGGGACATTTTGAGTACTATGAAATCCAGGCTGTCCTCCTCTTCCAGATTTCTATTGGCTGCTCTGGGCAATCCTAGTATTAGCATGTGGTTACAGTAGCGGGGAAGTGCAGGTTTAGGCGAGGTGGTGGTTAGGTATGGCTGGCTCGTTCTTGGGCAGGTACTGCATTTTCAAGTCGGATTAAGGGGGGTGTTCGTCTGCTTGTTATGTGCGGTCTCTTATCCTTGTTCCTGTCCAGGTCTGGATCATGGCTCAGATTTTCAGTATGTGAAGGGCTGGTCTGGTAGCTCGTTGGGTCTGGCATGGTTGGGTTCGGCCTGGGCCAGTAGTGTTTCTGATTCGGTTCGGAGGTCGGGCTAGCTAGCCATATGCCGGATAATGAAGGATGCGTCGCTATCCTTAGTGCGGCTCAGCGTAGTTCGTGTCTCAGTGTTTGCATCGAAGCAGATTCAGTTTTGCAATTGTGGGTGGCGAACTGGGTTGGTAGTTGTGCTGTGGTCTGCTTGGGTGAGCTACCCAATGGGCTTTAGGGTCGAGGCAGCCTTTTCGCTGGTCTCTATTTGGTAGCAGCTATTGTTTTCATCAGCTGGACTGTTGGCTCTCAATTTATAGTGGGGCCCATGTTGCTGATAGTGGTTTCTTTTATTAGAGGCCTGCTGGATGTTAACGGGGCCCACATGCAGAGCATTAGCTTGTATGGGGCGTGCATGTTGGGCGGGCGGGTCAGGTGGGCTGGTTATGGCAAGGTAAGGTGGTTACTGCAGTTAGCTCTTTGCTCTGGCTCCCTCAGTTCAGCTGCTACAGTGTTGGTTGTGTTCGGCTGCGTCAGTCCGGGTTGCAGTTTAGCAGTTCGGATGCAATTCAGGAGTCGCCTTCAGCTCAGTCTTGTTCAGAGTTGGTAGTTAGGCAGCTATAGGTTGGATGTCAATGTTCGGTTGTGGCTTGTTCCAATCTTTGGTTTCATATTTCATGCTTGTAGTTTATATTTTCTATGGCTGTTATGTTCATCGGTTGACGTCTTTAGTTGTCCATTTTGGGGGTTGTCCCATATGCTCAGCTTAAAGCGTCTGGGGTTTGCCCCTGTGATTGTTAAATCTCTCTTTCTTTTCAATATACAAACAAAATTAGCGAAAAAAAAAAAAAGAGTAAAGCTAGTTGTTGTAATAATCCAAACCCTAATCAAGAATATTTAAATAAAATGTGAATATATTGTGTATTTAATTTTTATTGTTATATATATATATATATATATATATATATATATATATATATATATCAATAAATAAGATATAATATTTGTGTTAGTAATTATGAAAACATAAATTGAAGTCTTTATCTTAATTAAGATACGTAATTTAAGATTTAATTTAAAATAAGAAACCCTAATCCTAATTGGGATTATAAATAGGAAATTATGACTTAATATATTGAATATTATGTGTTAAATACTAAGTATAATTATAAAGAAATACATTTATAGAAATCTTATTAGGAAACCCTAATTGAAAATTTGGAAACCCTAACCCTAATTTTATCTATTAAACCCTAATTATGATTAACAAAGCCCTAATGGTCAAAACTTAATGAATAAAATTTAAAATTTGTAGAAGTATGTGAAATGACTAAATTACCCTTAAAATTAATTAGGAAATTACTAAATTACCCTTAGTATAAGAAAAATTACCAAAATACCCTTTTGCTTCCAATTTAAGTGATAAGGCCAAATGTATGAGTCATCACTTGCAAGATTTACAACATGTGTTAAAAACAACCCCTACCAGCCCTTGACACCTCATATCAGATTCATAATTGGATCAAGGCTTAGTTGTCAATTAAAGGAAAATTTAAGCTTTTTGCCCCTACTTTGAGTTTCAATATAAAGCTAAGTGTTAGTTATTAAGGTCCACGAAATTTACACTAAGTATACACCATATACTGATACATGAACAACCAATAGCAGGCCAAAGTCATAATCAAAGTAGAGAATTCAAGAAATAGTTTAAAAGAAGTAAAAACCATAAAGCATGCTAAATCTTTAAGACTAACTTAGATTTTATGTTTTGTTGTTTAAATATGTTTAGAAGTATGTTTTTTAGTGATTTGGGTTGCTAAAAATGAATCTATAACACTTAAATGCATAAAAATGAAGATTTAAGTAAACTATCAAAACCCTAAAAAAGTAGTCTAATAGCCGAATATCAGACCTTATAGATCTTGCTCTGTTAATCGTTTGACATGTTTAAGCCTTTAGAGTTGTAGTATGACATGAGGTTAATAATCTAAAAGTGGAATCATGTCTATTGGATCAATAGATTAAAATTTTTTCATGGTCAAACTGGACCGATCACAGAAACTATTTTTTGAAATTCCTAAAATTTGAAGAATACGGTCTGACAGCTGTTTGACCGACTTTTGTCTCTTAGCTGATGAACTGTTCAGGTGTTAAACGTTGTTTCGATTATACTTTGGTATATGTACTATAAGCCTAGAACACTCTAACGCTTTGATCATGCCCAGATTAGAAGCTCTTAACGATCAAAGTACGTTGACCAGTCACAAATAGGTTTTTGGGTAACCCAGAAAATAAGAACAGAGCCTGAAAAGATTCTTAAAGCCTCCGATCTCTCTTCTAGGGTATTGCTAAACCATATACATGTTATCTTTTTGTACACTGATATATAGACGACAGAATCATGGCCTTAAATCACCTAAAGATCCAACAGAATGAAAATTATTGAAGTCACAATACCTTTGACCGGCCATAACTTTCACTTCTGGACTCAGAAATGAAAGAATAATCTTAGGTAGTTGATTGGACCCTTAATATCTTTCATGTAACGCCTGAGAAAATCGATTTTTTATATGAATTAAATTTTTATTTGATTATGTGGATTAAATGAATTTAATTGATTATTTATGTGAGTAAGTTGTATGAAGGTCGTTCTATGACTTAGAATGTGCGGATGTAGTTAGGATTCTGGCTATGTGCTAGGATTAATTGTTTTGAATTTCCAAGATAAAAATAAGTTTTCTGAGAAATTTCTGTAAAAACACTATTCATAAGTTTCTGCTCGGGAATTAAGTTTGAAATTCTGAGAAACGTGTAATGATAGAATTCTAAGACGAGATGGAATATCCAATAATATTTCTATTATGGCAAACGAAGTTTTCACTTGCAGACTCAAAACCTAAGGTTTAGGGAAAGTGAATTCCGAGAAGGAAATGAAATGCGTATAATGATTAGGGTTATTATACGAGTATGATACTAGTTAGTATACGAGTATAGTATGGAGAATATTACGACGTATAATACGAATATCATACGAATACTAAATAAAGAGAATACATGAGTTATACATGTAGAATACAATTAGTTCATATTGGACTTTATAGAATCCAATTGGACTTGGATTATATCAAGCCCAATACATTGTTAATCAAGCCCAAGTTAAGCTCGATATGAATTAATTCTAAGGCCCGATCCAAGAAACCGAACCGCGGATCAAACTGATGGATCACCGGATGGGTAAAACCCATTGGGGGACCCACAAGGCATGTGGGCCGGCCACTTGGTCACCAAGTAAAGTGGTTACTTGGTGGCTAAGTTGTTGTGGAGGTGGTGAATAGTAAAGAGGTGGCCTTTTGACCATTTTTCCCTCAATTGGATTTTCCTATAAAAGAAAGCTTAGGTTGGTCATTTTATATTTTACAAACTTTGACCAACATATTTGAGAGAGAGAAAAGAGCTAGAAACAAGTAATCAAGTGATCTTAAAGCAAATCATACGAGTTTTTAGCAAGAACGCGAAGAACGTAATGGTAATAATTCGTAAAACCTTAGTTTCGATTCGTGTAAATTTATTTTTTTCGTAGAGAATCATAATTGGTGGAGCATGTCTCTTGTGGAGTTAAGAATGGCTAATAGTGAATTAACCATTTACAAGTCATATGTAAGTAGAAATCGTAAGTGTTTACGTACGTTTAAACCGAAGAAACTATTGAACGTTGACTTGGTTGCTGATGGAAAAATTGAAAGCCATTATTGATATGGTGTGTGCATATTGCTTGGTTAGGATGTAGACAATGAATCAATGGATTGGTTCTATTTGATTTGGCGTAGAAAACATGAGTAACGAAGTTATGGCGAATTTTACGAAATTAGAAGTTAAACGTTGAAATCGTATAATTTCGGATTAGTGGTCAAAATTTGCTGTTTTGTTCAGAAATCTTATTTTTCGATGGAATATCGTAGTATAATGTATTCAAGAGTCGTGGACTCAAGAACGGTCGAATTCCGACTTATAACAACGAAAACGAGCTATTAACGCTCAAGAACGTTTAACGAACATGTTATTAGGACGTTAATAGTGAATTCATCATTAACGGATTTGAAAACTAGTTTTGTCCAGATTAAATCATAGTATATGTTACGTGTAAGAAAATAGCTTTTGAACGAGCCAATTCTGACTTAAAACGACTAAGTTATGAGTCCGGGAAGAATCATAGTTGAAATTTGAAAAAATTTTCAAAGGCTCAGGGGAGGCGCCACAGCGCCAACCCAAGCACTAATCTCCGTGCCGCAGCGCCGGTAATAGTGACTTTAGCTACTTGAGAATGGCGCCGTAGCGCCACTATTACAAAAGGATCTCGCGCTACAGCGCCGAGATCGGACCTTAGCTACTGTTAGTTGGCGCCGCAGCGCCAATAGTGTACTGATATTTGGCGTCGCAGCGCCGGTAGTGGGATTTTGTTGGACAAGTTGGCTTCTAATCCCAAGTGATTGTAAACCAATAGTGGACCATGTATGTATTTAATATACATGGTAAGGTCAATCTTAAATCACTTATTTAGTGATGACTTTAGGAATGTAAATATTGTTTAATAGAGATTAAACGAAGACTGCAAGATATATGAAAGTAAAATGTATTCAAGCTTTGGTAATTAACAAATAACGGGTAAGTCTTGGTTAGTAACGTAAGATGTAAACAAGCCGAAAGGAAGATTAATAAGTCGACATGACCTTTATTAATGAAATAAATTCACTTAAGACATAGAAGAGAAAGAAGTTGGTAAAAATAATGTGATTAGATTATTTGGTAGCTAATTATTGTGTGCTATGTAAATATATCATGTAGATACTGTAAAGACCAAGAATTATTGAATATTATATTCGAAGACGCTTGAAGGTAAGTTTTCTTAACGCTTGTCTAACCTTCGTGTTAGCCATATTTCTATGATTCATGTTATAAGATGCATGAATTGTTTTACGAAACTGCAGTCAGTGTGGTTTAGTTTCGCTGGCCTACCCAAGCTGTTTGCTAGTTTAGTTAATTTTCCATGCTTATAGCCCGGTGTTATTGGTGGTGTTTTATTCTCTGTTGAATCTCGTAAGCTAGTCTAGTTGTGGTTTACTTCAGTCATCATAGGGCCTGTCCTATGATGGCTATGGTATACTGATTGGGGCTAAGTCCCGTGCACTTTGTACTTATTTTTATTATTTATTTTATTCAGTCTAAATTTAGCAAAAAAAAAAGAATTGTTTTACGAAAGGGTTAATGCCAGTTTTAACTCGGCTAGACTATTCTTAAGAGTTAGATTGATTTGTTTAACAAGTCTTTTGATATAGAACTATTAACGCTATCCTATGCCAAGTATTTGGTACAGATTCATGGTAAGTTTGTATATGAACAAACAAATGTATTTTCATCGATTATTCGATGGGCACGTGAGGTTGCCAAAAGTTAAATGTAAATACGTTTAGCAGATGAGTGTTGATCAACGTAGAGTACTATAGGCTGATCACCTAGAAGTGCTCATAAGATATATCGGATGTACAGACTTAGTGCCGAGATGTCCTTTTCATGTATGAAAACGAAAAGAGAATGTTCATGGTCTTTCGACCAGTCCAGACTTCCTAAGCTATTATATATACTCTGGGATTATATTTATGAAATGAGAAGTGCTAGTTAATGTTTCATAGTACTTCATTTATACTTGTTCAGTTATGGAAGGTAATCATAAAATTCTCGACGTGGTATTTGTATTATCCTTTGTTGGACTTGTTGAGCTAGTTATGCTCACTTCTTGCTTGAATTATATGATTGCAACTAAGGCCGAAAGAACTAAGGATTCCAGTAGGGATAAAGGCAAAGCTAAGATGGATAAGTAGATTATCCTGTAATAGACTAGTATGTTTGTAAGAATCATAATATGATGAACAAAGAATGTAACGGTTTCAAAATCTGGGGAATGGATTTATCCTTATTATTGTAATAAGATGTTAGTAAATACAATCATTTTGATGTTGTTTCAGTGGAATGAATGTATAGATAGTAGTACCGTGTAGCACCATATCTGTGGGTTGAAAGTACCTAGATTTGGGGGCGTCACAGGTTGGTATCAAAGCATTAGGTTATAAAACTTAAGGGGGGAAGAACCTTAGGCTAATAACCTTGTTAGAAAAGGAGAAGTCAGAAGGAAGTAAACTCGAGTCGAATGAGTTAATAAGGTATTGAGGAAACTCAGTACCGAAATATTTAAAAGATGGAAATTAACCTTAAATAAATTAAATGTTATTTGTGCTTATATTATTGTTTATTATGTACTAATCAACATGTTAAGTGTTATTGTAGATGTCCATCGATAGCTTGATGTATAGAGATATACACGTGGTGAGTGAAGAGTCTGTGAACAGAGTAGAGCATGTACCTATGCCCGTGTCGGGAGTACCATTAGTGATTCTAGAAGAATCTGAGCCAAAGGAGTACTTTTCTAAGGAGGATTTCTCTGAGGGAGACATGGAAAACATGGGATCGGCGTCATATCTCGATATGACGGTTGATTGGGATGGGGATATGGAGGTATCATCGTTCAATACGGTGGTACCTGCACTAGAGCCAACACCTCCAGACACAATGAGGGCATTGTATCTAGCAGTGCTTGACCGTAATGTGCAACTGCACACTGTTGTGCAGAACCAGAATGAAGAGATTAGTGCTCTTTATGAGGCGAAGGAGTCTGCAGAAGCATATTTTGACTTGGAGTACAATGAGAAGATGCTTATGACGGATAAGGCTAGGGACTATAAGAATGAGGTTGTAGAGCTTCGTAAGGAACTGGTGGAGAAGAACCAAAAGATAGCACAGATGTCCTACATCTATAATAGTGCTCATGAGGATTTCAAGCTGAAATTTGCTTGTTATTCTATTGAGTTGGGACAGACTCGACATACTATTGGTCGGGATATTGTTTCGATTCTAGCAAATCAGAAGCATGAGAATGCTATGAGGCCGTGTTAGTAGATCGGTAGATCTTTTTGTATATGTGTAGTGACGTAAAACTCTCTTTTTTATAATTAAGGGGTAATCTTTTTGTAAATCCCAATTTTTGTAGATGTTAATCGCGGGATAGTAATGTAATAGTTGTTGGCTATGGAATCAAGTTGTAAATAGTTTTGAACTATGAAGAAGCATAATAATATAACAAAGTTTTTATTAAATGTTCTTTGTTGTGGTATGAGTTATTATTGTGGAATGATAACTAAGTAAGTAAATAGATAATACTGAAACTTTATTTATTTAATTAGAATAATGCCGCCAAGAAGAAGACAACGTAGTAAAGAAGCGGAATCACATAACGATAACCAAAGTGGCTAGAATAACCCTATACAAGAGTTCGTTAATTTATTAACGGTTGTATTTAACCAAACTGGGGGTAGAGCACCAGCAGTACCTAGGGTAGCTAGAATAACTACCTTTAAAGAGTTTAAAAGTGTAGGTCCACCAGAGTTCAAAGAAACGACCGACCCAATAGAGGCCCAGACATGGGTGAAGGAAATAGAAAAAGCATTTGTTATTACAAACGTAGCTGAGGCGCAAAAGACTTCTTTTGTTACTTACATGATTAAAGAGGAAGCCAACTTTTGGTGGGAGGCTCACCAGGGTGGGCTAGAGCTGATGCGGTTATGTGGGAACAGTTCAAGAAGGTATTCTTCGAGAACTATTTTCCTACTAGCATGCAGGGGAGAATGGAGATTAAGTTCCTAGAACTTAAACAAAGGGACATGACGGTTCCCCAATATGCGGCCAAATTCAATGAATTGGCAAGGTTTGCTCCACGCCAAGTGGATACTGAGGAGAGGAAGGCTCGTAGGTTTGAGTACAGCCTGAAACCCTGACTCTATAGTAGGATTTCTATTTTCCAGAGTGCCTCATATGGGACCATTTTGGAGAAGGCGATCATTGCAGAGGGTGGTAGTAAGGCTTTGAGCCAATACCACGAGGAGAGAAAGAATAAGAGCAAAGAAGAAGGAGGACCCAAGGTGGAAGGAGCTTGTGACAGTGGAAGTCTATCCAAGAGGAAGGGTTTTAACTCCGGGAATACTGGGATGAAATAAGGGGATCCTAAGCGTAGGATGGAGGCATGTAAGACATGCAGAAAGACTCATCTAGGAGTCTGTCTGAAGGGGAAGTCGGTTTGCTATAACTGTGGACAGGAGGGTTATATATAACCCAATTGTCCTAATCCTAAGAAAAACCATGCCTGTTTTGTTTGTGGGTCGATGGACCACATGGAAAGAAATTACCCAAAGAAGGGGTCAGAGGGTAGTAAGGGTTCTGGTAGTGGTAAGTTAGCCATTACTGGACCAACACCATCGTCAGGTAGACCCTCAGCCCGTACTTTTAATATGACTGTCCAAGATGCGGTTGCATCAGCGGATGTAGTGTAGACACTCAAAATTTTCTGTGCTCATATTACTAACATTGCAGGAGGATAGATTTGTCTTTTGGAGATAACCCTGGAAGACAACTTACATCCATCCCGGATACTACCGAAAGTTCAGATCCATTCTAGATACTACTTGAAGTTCAGTTCCAATCCGAAACACAAATCGGGAACATCATCTCAAACCCAGAGCACACACTAGGAATGTCATTTCCAATCTCGGAGATAACCCTCGAGATATGCAGAACAAAAGACTGGCAATAACACCGCGACGCTCAGTTCCAGTCCCAGAGATAACACTGGGAGTAGCAACCCCAACCTTGGTGATAGCCCCAAGAGATACCATTGTAGTTCTGGCGATAACCCCAGAAATGCTTATTTCAAACATATGCAATTAGCTTCAACCCCAGACATCCTGTCAAGGAACACACACCTCAGACCCAGAGTTAACAATGGGCAGACAGGAACATCCACAAATGACAGTGAGACATACAAACAAGCAACAGTCCAATTTCAGATGTAACCCTGAGCAACATCTGCTTTCCGCTTAAACCGGCGATAACCCCATTGAGGAGTCACAACATCATCTTACCATCCCAACAAGATGATATCGCGACATACCAATAAGTAGTCCAATCTCAGCATTACTGAGCAACGTCTACTTTCAACTCAAATCGGCGATAACCCCGGCGAGGAGTCAAACATCATCTTGTTCCTTCAACACCTGCGCGTCGTCTCGACACTTCATACATTCATACATACGATAATGTCCCACAAGAACTGAGGAGTAACAATCCCAAGTGACTATTACGCGTGGTA
This sequence comes from Panax japonicus, assembly GCA_020205505.1. NCBI lineage: Eukaryota > Viridiplantae > Streptophyta > Magnoliopsida > Apiales > Araliaceae > Panax > Panax japonicus. The sequence continues at coordinate 23,653,148 of CM035112.1, read as the reverse complement.
GTACTTTGGATAGAATTTGAAGCTTGAAGACCATGGACATAGATCCCTCTTCCTGACTTCGTAAAACCTCTAATCCATGTCATTGCGTAACTCTCGACACAAGCGATCCGAAGAAGGTCAGATATACCTCATTCGGATGCTCGGATGGAAGTTCTGCAAGTTCGAGCGGACATTATAGTTCACGAGGGCACGTACTACGAGACGACGGGACCCGCGAGGCTCGGATGCATCACGACCAGCTGCAGGTACAACTGTGACTGCCGCAGGTGTACCTGCGGCCATCCGTCTATATATACAAGCCTTGGGTTCAGCCATTTGGAGAGAGAGAGAAGGAAAAAGGCGACGAAGCCCTGTCCATTTTACTCTGCATACACATCTTTTGAGTGTTTCCTCACTTTTAAACACTAGTTAGGTCACATGTAGCTATCTTTTATCCAGCGCGAGCTGAGTGTTTATCTATTTAAAGTCATAGAAGTCTACTTTGACAGCCCACTGTAAGCCTTCTTATATTCTATAAAGCCTTCTTCTCGTTTTAGCAAACACTGCTATACACGTTGAGAGTCATGTGAGTGTGTTTGCCCGGACTTCGGTCCATGGTTTTCATTTCTGTCTGTATATATATATATATATATATATATATATATATATATATATATATATATATATATATATTATATATGTACATATTTCATATATGGACTAACATTATCGAGTTATGCCTCGATTGAGCCTAGACTTCGTGGCCTTTTACAGCTTTATTTATATTATGTCCTTCCTGGAGTTTACTTCGTGGCAGTTGATCGCTTTTACAACTTTATTTATATTTTGTCCCGCCTAGAGTTTACTGTGTGGCGGTTGATCATGTATATATATATATTTACAGCTTTTACACACACACACACACACACACACACACACACACACACACACATATATATATATATATATATAACTGCTTACTACTTTCCCTACAAATTGCAGTATCATGTGAGCCTAGGAATCATGTGATCATAGGTTCAGCTTACTGATTCTAGATTCGGTTCCCATGATGGACATTTTTCAGCTGTAAGCAGCCTGTACATTATTTTACAGTGTCTGAATTTCCTTGGATGGCTGTCATGCCCATGAGGAGTTCGGCACTACTGTATATTATTTTCTTGAGAATGTTTTGCATCTCGAAAATAAAAGCAAACAAGCCGACCATTTAGTAATAAAATGAAAGTATAAAAAGGTCTCAATTCCTATTAAGCACAGGGTTTGAAAAACCTCTTTTACAAAACGTCATTTCTATATTGTGGTTAAAACTGAATTTTTCTATAAATTCAAACCCTTTATATATAGGTGCGAACGAGGCCTCACACTACTTTTAAATAACTGCACATTGATCCACACACACACTAGCACACACATTCATATAACAATTTCTTTGAAGAGTGGCGGTCACCGTGGTAACACGGATGTTGGGGGGTGCCTAACACCTTCCCTCCGCATAATCAAGCCCCCGGACCCAAAATGAATCTCGGTTTCACAGACCCGTTTAGCAGTGTCAAATCACTGGGTCAATGTGCAAACCTTTTTCGGTTGCGTTGGTGCAACCAGTTAAATACACCAACTGGCGACTCTTAAAGTCAAATCGTCGACATTATATATGTCGGACCTTTTTCACTTGTTTTTTTAAACAAATCTCACATTAACATGAGAACACCAAAGAACAAGTAACGAAAAGGGACACTCAAAAATCACGATGTCGACAGGTGGCGACTCTGCTGGGGACTCCAGTAAGAGGGCTTAAGCTGCCATTACAGGCTTTTCAAAATTGTTATATGCTTGTGTGTGAATGTTGCATTTACATTTCTGATGAATGTGTACGAATGCATTTTAATTACTGCACTGCTAAATATCGATCTATGATATTAGTGCTTCGCACATGTCATCATTTTGCATAAACGGTGAGACACGTTGTATGTAAATGTATGTTGTGTGGTCTGTCCACCAGGAGGCTATCCTATCGGTGTTTGATTACTGGACTCGTGGGAAGAATGATTCCCCCGGGGCTTAGGAAAGGCACCACTCAGATTCGCTCAAGTTGAACGACCGGATTAACTTCCCGTCAAGTAGATTGCGATGATCTGGTAACCTTCATGCCAAAAAGCCGCGAGAGTAACCCTACGATAGGTCAGCCTCTGATAAACCAAACGCGGAGGAAAGTCTCTTCATACTTTCCATTTTCAATTACTTGTAAAAATATTAACGTGTAATTTTATTCCATGTTCATCCATATGTAAAGGAAAATATGAAGAATATCTGTACATGCATGATATGTTATCAATTAACAACCGGTTTTGCAGGACAAAATTCCTAAATGGACATGTTATGATAACATTTACATTACCCTAAGACTAAACTATGTAAGTCTTTTGTAGGGAAGCAATTGGGCCTATTACCCGCTCAAAATCCAAAAAGGCCACAGACCTACAGCCAATCATGTCTTCTTCTGACCAGTCTAATGCTGTTTCCCGAGAAGAATTTGATGGATTGAGTAAACAAATTGCAGACTTGGACGTTCTAATGAAAGAATTGCACCAGTCCACTCAGGGTACGAAGATACCCACACATACAGAATCCCCTACACAAGGAGGAGTTCAAGGTCTGGAAAAAACAATTCCAGAACCTCAGTTGGATACAAGCAATAAAGACCCTGAAAACACCCATCTCAAAGGAGATCCAGACACCGATGACATCAAGAAGAAGGTACTCCAAATGGAGAAACCATCCGTGTTCTCAAAGGGATTGGAACACATGGCAGTGTTTCATATACAGACCTTTGCATATTCCCTGGTGTTCAATATTCAGAGAAATTCAAGACCCTTGATTTTGAGAAATATAATGGATTAGGGGATCCTTATACACATTTAAAAGTGTTCATTGGAGAACTTGGGTCTTACGCAGAAAATGAAAAGCTCTGAATGCAGCTGTTTCAGAAAAGTCTTACTGGAGAAGCTCGTTCATGGTATACCAGATTAAACAAATCTAAGATACATAGCTGGGAAGAGCTAGCTCACGCCTTCCTCACTCAATACAGTTTTCAGTCTCAGATGGCTCCTGACCGGTACCAAATTACCAAGGTCAAGAAACAGTCTAATCAGTCATTTAGAGAGTATACTTAAAGGTGGAGGCGCCTTGCTGCTCAAGTTATTCCTTCCATGACAGAATTAGAAATGGTCATGACCTTCATAGATGTACAGGAAGCTCCTTTATATGAAAGAGTTCTAGCTGGTATTGGCAAACCATTCTCTGAAATGATCAAACACGACGAGATGGTTAAACTGGGATTTAAGTCTAGTAAAATTCAAGACCTAGCCACTCTTAAAACTGTTGCTTAGCACATCCAGTCCGGATCTTATGGAAATAACCCCCGGAGGGTCCATAAAAAGAAAGAGGAGGATGTTTCCTTGATACTACAAGGATAAAAAGGCAATCAAAGCATGGCGCAGCGGTAAGCTTCGACCTGGGGTGAGCCGTGAACCCGGACATCCTGGGATCGATTCCCGCCTGCAACAAGTGTGAGAATTCTTTAATTCGTGTGGCCACGGACCTGGGCCGGGCTTAGACCCGGAACAACCCACGAAAGCCTTGTTCGGGGTGGGGGGATTAGTCGGACTGCAGACCGGAAACCCCCACATATCAAAAAAAAAAAAGCGACCTCGAACTTTCACACCCTTAGGGTACTCGCTAGAGAATATCCTTGCTCTTTTGACTGCTCAGAAGAAAATTACACATCTTCTTCCACCAGCCAACCCTAATGGGAAAGGTTTTAATGCTACTTGAAGTGTGTTTATTATGCCGGGGCACCTGGACATGATACTCAAGATTGTTGGGCCTTGAAGCATAAGATTTAAGATCTAATAGACAACGATGAAATCGTGGTCATTAAACCAGATCAACCTCATGTGCAAGACAACCCTCTTCCTCAACACAAAGAAGAAGAGGTCAACATGATCTATTGGAGCACTGTACAAGGTTCCAATTTTAATAGCGAATCATCCTAACCCATCATAGACGGTGTTGACAAATGGGATTATGCAAAGTTCCAGTTTACCATGGAACGAAAAATGGAAGCTCTTTACAAAAAAAATTGAGCAATTGGCAGAACTGGTGACCCACCATCATCAAGTCACATGCCAATTAATCATGCAGGAGCATGTCTATCTCCTTCCTTTTGTTATAAATGCCTCCTCACCACCTTCAGAAAGCGAAGCTATGGAGGATAAGGTTGCGAAGAGAGCAAATGCTAAAGCCCATCTGGATTTTCCTAATCAGAGGGAATTCACCTATTTGGGCCAATCTATGGAGGAGATACTTCAAATGTTGATCAACCAAGGAAGAATTACATTCCTTCTCCCTCCCATCAATCCCTGCTCAGGGCGGTTCAATCCTGATGAAATGTGTCAATATCATTCACATTCTCGCGGTCACAACACAGAAGAATGCTGGGCACTCGACCATCTCATTCAGAATTTTATTGATAGCGGTGTCCTGCAAATAGCAGATGATTACATTGTGCAACTCAAGGGTGGGAATGCATCTTTTACCAAATGGAAGGGATCAGTAGCAGTTATATCCGAAGTGGATGATGAGACTATCAAAGTATTTCCCATACAACCAATTCAACTCAAAGGAGCTGACAATCCTTTGAAAGTGGCCGCACCAGAGCCAATTTCTTTATCTTGCAGACCACAATATCCTATTGTCAGCTTACATAACGTTCCATGGAATTATGGAGAAGCTGAAGGATCCACATCTCATACTACTACTACTACAGTGTCAAAGGAAAATCCACTATATCTTCCTCAATGGGTTGTTAAACCTACTTGCAAAGAAAAGGGGAAGTTGCCCATGGAGAAGATTGAAAAATTCCTCCATACTATGGGCCACAATGAATCCAAAGTGGTTTTAAGCTTGCGAGAATCTCCACACAAGATTTCGATACTGGATTTGGTTTTCTCTTTCGAGGATCATCGGAAGATCTTATTGAAGGTTTTGGAAGAAGTCTACTTGCCAAAATCAGTGGATGTAGAAAAATTTCAACATTTGGTTGATCACATTTTCAACAACAATGTGATATCCTTCACTGATGACGACATACCTCCCGAAGAGATCGGTCACTACAAACCTTTGCACATCGCAGTTTTGTCTTCCGGGTACATGCTAGCAGGAGTATTGATAGATGGAGGCTAATCTCTAAATATCTGTCCTTATGCCACCTTGGTGAAGATGAATGTCAATCTCAAAAGGATACAAAGCAGCCATACGGTCATCAGAGCTTTTGATGGATCCCGGCGAAATTCCGTTGGAAAGATTGAATTGCCAATTGAGATTGGTCCAAATACATTCAATGTATCCTTCCACGTCCTCAACATAGACTCAGGATACAACCTGCTATTGGGGAGACCATGGATACACATGGCTGGAGCTATTCCCTCCACCTTACATCAACAACTCAAATACATTCTCAATGTTCTCTGGATTAATCCCCAACGCTCTTAAAAGCCTATGCTTTCTAGCAAATGTCCCAAATGATGTCAAGGAAAGTATAAATCAGCTACTGGTATACCGATTGGAGTTCTTCCAATTAGATTTCTTGGAGTTCCCCTCATCTCTTCTAAACTTACACACTCCGACTGCCAGCCTCTGATTCACAAAATCACCGCGAGAGTCACTTCATGGACTTCCCGCTACCTCTCCTATGCCGGCAGAGTGCAGTTGATAAAATCAGTGCTATTTGCCATTCAATCCTACTGGGCAGCCCACTTTATCTTGCCTAAATCGGTAATGCGTGCAATCCAATCTATAATGTGCAGATTCCTTTGGAAGGGCTCCTCTCTTCTAAGGTATGGTTCTAAAGTCGCTTGGAAGGATTTGTCTACCCCCTATGCGGAGGGAGGCCTGGCTATAAAAAATCTTGCCGATTGGAACTCAGCCCTCATTTTATCCCATTTGCTCAGAGTTATTTCCCCTTCCCCAACTTCCTTATGGGCAAAGTGGGTCAAAGCCTCAGTTCTTCCAAAGATTAATTTCTGGCATTGTTCTACTCCATCGGACTGCTCTTGGATTTGGCGTAAGATTCTTAAACTGCGGCCTTTAGCTTTAAATTTTCTTATCTATAAAGTTGGGAATGGCAATTCTTTTAGGTTCTGGCATGACCCATGGTTGAATGGCCAGGCATTAAGCCCTTCTCCGTATCTGCTTTCCAACTCACGAATCCCAGTAAACGATCCTGTCTCTTTTGTCATTTCCTTGGGAGCCTGGGCATTACCGGCAAGCAACCATCATGAAGTGCAACAACTCCGAGGCCTTATTACTTCTCTTCCTGCGCCGACTGCTGTCGATGATAAGATCTTATGGGAATCTTTTGAGCTGAAATATGTCAAGGCCTCTCTCATTTGGGAATCTATTCGGCCACGTGCTCCGCTAGTTCCATGGGCTCCTCTGCTATGGCATTCTCTTCACGTTCCAAGATTTTCCTTTACTCTCTGGCTAGCTCTTCGGCAAAGATTACCCACGAATGACAGATTTTCTAGCTATTCCATCTTCCGCCAGCTGACTTGCCCCCTCTGTGATTCCCATGTGGAAACATTCCCTTACTTGTTCTTCGAATTCCCCTATTCTTCCTATGTTCTCTCCTCTACTTTAGCAGTGGGTGCCTGGACTAATGCTCCTATGAATTGGGACAACCTTGTGGACTACATTATCCAATATCGAGGGAGCAAACTCAGGTCGGATATTCTAAAGCTGGTTCTCTCCACTACAGTATACAAAATCTGGTCAGTCAGGAACTCCATTGTCCATAACAAATCTGCCTATGGGGGTTCTCTTTAGGGAGATAACCAATGTCATTAAGGCTAGGTTATTTTCTTCCTCTGTTATTTCTAAAAAAGTCCAAAATAAGCTCAACCTCTGGGGGTGGTTGTAGGGTTGGGTTCTTTTTCACGGGGTGTCGGCAGTTCCGCCGCTTCGGTGTTGCCGGGAGAGCAGGTGGCTGGGCCCGTCTCAGTAGCGAATGTTAGCTATTGTTTCGACTGGGGTTCTTTGGACAAGATCAGAGTTGGCAGTGACTCTCCGGCACTCGCCCATGTTACTCAGCTTGGTCATTATAGGGGATGGCCTACGCGCCTCTGGCCACTGGTTCAATCTCAGCTTCGGGGTCTGCCTAAGCTTCGGGGTCTACCTAAGGGTTGGGCAGGTCAGGTGTTAGGGAGTTCGGCCTCAGGGGTTAGTTTCGAGGTTGTGGGTTTCAGTTCTTCTGCAGGGTTCGGCTTGCTGGCTCTGGCAGCATCTTCAGCTCGTTGCTGTTTGCGATGGTATTTCGGTTTCACTGGCAGTTCGGTCTCTTCAGTAGTAGGGTTCGGCTCCAGGGTAAATGACGGGCTGGCTCGGTCTCTTAGCACGGTCACGTGGCCCGACTACGGGGGTTCGCTGGTTTCGGTTCCCTCAATGGCTTCGGGAGGGGGGGGGGTTCGTTTGATAGAGCGCTGGTTGCTGTCTTCCGGTTTTGGGCTTCGGTGCTCCCTCTTCGGTACGGCAGTCCAGTCTTGAGATGTTCGGGCTTCGGGGCTCACGGATTTGGAGCTGGGGGGGGGGGGGTGAGTGTTCATTGGTTTGGCTTCATGGCGCTCGCAGTTCATTCAAGGGTTCAGCATTCTCATCTTCGGCTGTTTCGGGTGTCGGCTGGCGCTCAGTTCGGATTGGTTGTTTTCAGTCCGGACTGGTTCGGATGCTGCCTCCTTCCGGATTGGTTAATGTTTTGACTTATGGGGTCAGTGAAGGGCTAGTTTTGTAGCTTGTTTTCGGCTCCTTGGTTTAGCCTTGGGAAGCTGGGGGATTTGGGCTGGTAGATTAGGCTTATATGGTTCGGCCTCTCTGCCCCGCAGCTCCTTCTAGGCTTCGAGATCTTCAGTTCAGCCTCTTAGGTGCTGACAGCTTCAGTTTGCTCGGTAGCTGCTTCAGTTCGGTTGATTCTGTTGTCTTCTGCAGTTCTGTCTGCAAATGGCAGTTTTGCAGTTTCATTTCGTCACCAGATTATCAACGCTGAGCCGGATTGTCTTGAACAAAGAACTCTACCAATTATCAGCTTCAATTCAGAAGTTGAACCGGCCAGTTTCCATACTCTGGAAGTGAGTAACACTGCAATACCATTCTATTGGAGTACCACTTCCCATACCCAAGATTTCTGCCGAGGTTATGTCGGCCACTCAAGAGATGGTGTTACTGGGTCATTAACCTGGACAAGGGCTTAGTAAAAATAAGCAGGGTATTAAGCACCCTATTCAAATGTCCAGTCAAATTGGAACAGCCAGACTAGGCTATTCTACCAATGCCACTCACATGAATCCTCATAAGCACAAACAGGTTCCTCAAGCTTCCGCCGCACGACGATTTTCTATACCTTTACCTCATAAGTTAATGCATCTCTAGTAGAGGTTTCAGCCCAGGTTGTGGCTATGCTGTTTCCGAAACCAGTGCCAATTAAAGCTAAAGAGGTGCTGATTCCTGATCCCAAAGCAGAAGGAAAGGAGCGAAAACATAAACATTACCTTGCCTTAATACAAACAGATACACCCCCAGATGATGATTGCCCAGATGTCATGGTTATCATTCGGGAAAAGGAGGACAATGACAATTGGAGTAGCACTCCATGCATTGGTCGACGAGGGTAAAATGGGCAGAAAAATCCCTCTGCCCTGTAGATAACTTTAATTGCTTGCTTTCCTTTACAACATTAGAAGTTATTTTATCGAGTACATGCTAACACTTTTGTATGATCAAACAGTTGCATATATTAAGTGAAAGCATCTTTTGTTTCAGGACTCTGAATTTAGATGTGCTTGTCCTTGCTGATGACATGCCTTCTCTCCACAAGGGTTGTAACTTTGATGCAAAGTTGGACTCAAACTTGATGGACATCTAAGAAGACATTGAGACACCTCAGGAGATTAAGGAATGGGTCACAGACAAACCTAAATGTAATCTTAATCAAACCACTTCTTTCAATCTTGGAACCTTAGACAACCCTAAGATAATCCAAATTGGTTCAGACCTTACCACAAATCAACGGAATGACATGGTTGCACTATTAACCCAATTCCATGATGTGTTTGCATGGTCTCATGAAGACATGGTGGGTTTGTTCACTGACATTGTTCTTCATCGCCTTCCCATCAAAGAAGGATTCAAACCAATCAGGCAAAAACTCAGACGATTGAAACCTGAGTGGAGTTTAAAGGTCAAAGAAAAAATTGTGAAACAATTTCAAGCTGGCATCATCATGGTGTCTACATATCCGGAGTGGATATCCAACATTGTTCCCGTACCTAAACTAGAGGGAAAGGTGCAAGTCTGCGTGGATTACCGGGATTTGAATAAATCTTGCCTTAAAGATAGCTTTCCCGTGCCCTTTATCCACATTCTTATTGATAATACTGCTCAATACGACATGTACTCCTTTGCGGATTGCTTTGCGGGGTACCATCAAATTATGGTCGCTGAGGAAGGTCGTGAGAAAACTGCTTTCATCACGCCTTGGGGAACCTTTTGCTACACACGGTTGTCAGTCGGCCTCATCAACGCCGGGGCAACCTATCAGCGAGTTATGATGGCTCTTTTCCACAATTTAATGCACAAAGAGATAGAGATCTACGTGGATGACATCATTGTCAAATCCCGGAAGGAGGAGGACCACGTAGACCATCTCACAAAACATTTCAACAAGTTGCGTAAGTACAACCTGAAGTTGAATCCCGCAAAGTGCGCCTTTGGTGTTAAGTTAGGCAAGTTGCTAGGTTTCCTAGTCAGCCACAAAGGGATTGAACTGGATCCTACCAAAATCCAGGCCATCAAAGAAATGCCCATTCCTCAGACAGAGAAGGAAATACGGGGATTTTTTGGGAAGGGTCAACTTCATTAGCAGATTCATTTCTCAACTCACAGCAACCTGTGAGCCAATCTTCAAAGTTGTTAAGGAAGAACTCCTCATGAAATGGAACGATGAGTGTCAGAAAGCCTTCCTCACAATCAAAGAGCAATTGATTAACGCTCCTGTTTTGGTACCTCCCAGGGATGATGTTCCCCTGTTCATGTACCTGTCCATAAATGATAATGCCATGGGCTGCATGCTGGGGCAAAAAGACAATAGAGGCCAAGAACGAGCTATCTATTACCTCAACAAAACATTCAGCATCAGTGAACACAAGTACACTCTAATTGAGAAGACTTGTGCTTTAGCATGGGCTTCCATGAGGTTACAGCATTACCTCCATGGTCGCACAACCCATCTCATATCCCGAATGGATCCTCTCAAGTATGTGTTCAGCAAGCCCATACTGAATTGTCGACTGTCCAGATGGCAGTTGATCCTACAGCAATTTGACATCGTCTATGTTATGCAAAAGTCTGTCAAAGGTCAGGGAATTACGGATCAACTGGCCGCCGCACCTGCAGGGGACTACAAACCCGTAGAAACATACTTCCCCGATGAAGGGATAATAACAATTCAACAACAACATCAGTATAATACATGCCGTACATGGAGAATGTATTTTGATGGAGCTGTTAACACAGAAGGCTCTGGAGCTGGAGCAGTCCTAATATCCGGTACGGGGGAACAGTATCCCATCGTCGTCAAATTGTAGTTTGTCAACGCCAACAACACAGCTGAGTATGAAGGCTGTATCATGGGGCTAAAACTTGTCCGTTCAATGGGCATCAGGCAGTTAACTATCTTTGGGGATTCCGAATTGGTAATCAAGCAATCTACAGGAATCTATCAAACCAAAGAATTACATTTACTGCCTTACTATTGACAAGTTCTACAGATGGCTGTGGAGTTAGAAGAAATCTCCTTTCTACACATTCCTCATAATAGGAATGATTTTGCAGATGCATTAGCAATGTTGGCCTCCTTGGTTTACATACCTAACAAGGAAAACATGCCAAGCATCACGTTTACTCTGTAAAGAGCCCAGTCTATGGGAATTACGTTGGAGAAGTATCAGATGAGCTACCTCCCATCCACAACCCTTGGTATCAGCACATCAAGGAGTATCTACGAGATGGATCTATACCCGCTGAGGCGAGCCTAATTGAGAAGAGGCGAATTCATCGACTTGGTATGAAATTCTACATGAGCGGAGATGCACTCTATAAAAGAGATGTTGGATTAGGTCTCCTCAGATGTCTGGATAAAGACCAAGCTCAGAGACTTATGGAAGAGATCCATGGTGGAGTATGTGGCCCTCACATGAGCGTCCCCCTACTTGTCAAGAAGATCCTCAGAACAGGGCATTATTGGCTCACACTCAAAGCTGATTGTGATGATCACGTCAAGAGGTGTTATTAATGCCCGATTTATGGGAATGCTATCCACGCCCCTCCAAGGGAACTCCACAATATGAGTTCTCCATGGCCCTTCTCAATGTGGGGAATGGACGTGATCGGGCCCATCGAGCCCAAAGCCATTAATGGACATCGATTCATATTCACCATGATCGACTACTTCACCAAATGGGTAGAAGCAACATCCTTCCCAGGGTTACTAAAGAAGTTATCATTGCTTTCATCAGAAACAATGTCATCTGTTGATATGGACAACCAGAGGTCATTGTGTCAGACAATGCTAAGAACCTCAACAACAAAATGATAGAGGAGTTATGCAGAAAATTCCACAAAAAACACCTCAACTCCGTCATCTACCGTCCAAAGATGAATGGTACTATTAAAGCGGCTAATAAAAACATCAAAAAGATCATGCAAAAATGTCCGCCAATCACAAAGGATGATCTGACCTCTTGGCTCCGACTTTATTAGCCTACAAAACTTCCATGCGAACTTCCACTGGGGCAACCCCTACTCATTAGTCTATGGGATGGAAGCAGTGCTCCCCATAGAGGTGAAAATGGAATCCCTCAGAGTATTGATGGATGCTCAGTTGGATGAAGACCAATGGGTACAAGACAGGTATCACCAATTGTCTCTAATAGACGAAAGGCGATCCGCGGCTACCTTCTATGGTAAGTTATATCAGCAAAGGATCGCAAGATCCTACTATATAAAAGTTAGACTACGGCAGTTCAAACAACATGATTTTGTTTTGAAGAAGATCATTGACAACCAAGATCAATCGAAGGGAAAATTCACTCTTAACTGGGAAGGTCCATTTGTTGTCACGGAGGTATTGATAGGCGGTGCTCTCAGATTGCAAGAAATGGATGGCGATGAATTTCCACAGCTTATCGACTCGGACATCGTGAAACGGTACTATGTCTGAAGTTACCATCAAACAAACATCCTGGTTTTGATCATCAAATCACCAGTCATTTCGGTTTTTTAACCCTCTTTTGACAAACTCTTTTGCCCCTCAGGGAAAGATACAATTTAAATCAGCAGCCTGGTTTTACCTCACTTGGAATCAGCAGCCTGGTTCCACTTCGTTACAAACCTTCATACAATTTCGGTTATCCTACACACAGGAATGAACCTTTCACATCTGCAGTTTATCCCAAACACGGGATTAAACTTTTCTACGCGTGCAGTTTGTCCTGAAAACAAGATAACTTTTTCATACCTGCAGTTTGTCCCCATTAGGGATAAAAATTTCTTATCCCCGTAGTATAGCCTGCACATGGGATTCACACCTTGTCTTCGCCTTCAATTCATCCTGAGGGGCGAACTACGTCGACCTGATCTCCCTGATACCCGGGGGTACGTAGGCAACCATATTCTCTATGGCCCGGTCGTCATAAAGAAAAATAACAAAAACATTTCTGCCCTTTCTCTACAAAACAACAAAAACAACAAAAATACTTCTACACCCATCTGCCTTCCACATTCAGCGTTGAACCTCTTATACCAGGTTTGAACTATGCAGACTTGATCTCTTCTTCAATAGGAGTACGTAGGCAGCCGTTTATGGTGCAGTCTAACCCCTACCAGAACAACATACTTGTCACACGGTACTTGGATCTACCTTCAATTTGCCCCATTTCATCGGTTTCAGATCAAAGGGATGGAATTTTCCAACCTCTTCTCATAAATAGAAGATTCGGTGACCATCTAAGCTGCGATCGTGCCTCTAAGAGAAATACCAACCCATAAGAGATGGAATTAACTAGGCTTCTCACAAATAGAAGTACTAGCGACCATCTGTGGTGCGGTCAATCTCAGAGAGGAAGAAACTACCCTCCTCTCCACTTTTCCATACAGATACCAGTCCCAAGACACCAAAGATGGTAGGGATTTACAGAAATCAATGATCCGTTCTGAGAGATCTTGCGACGTCTCAATGTCCATCTATCAAGGATAAGTTCAGAATGCATCAAGATCACAAGGCCCTGAAGAAACAGGCAAACATCAAGCAAGTATAAAGACATAACTAAAAGGGAAGTGAATCAAAATATATTTCCCTGCCATACATAATATTGTTTGATATATACATCTGTGTTGTACATGACAAAATGGCTAAGTTAGTCTGTGCAGGAAAATACAAAGCTATCTATAGATCTATGTGTATGCGGACTATCTGATCTAACATAGCATCCCTCTCTCACGACGGAGGAAGTACTGCAAGCTCCTGCCCAAGGGTATCTACATGAACTACCAGATTAGAGGCTAACTGCATGGTGGCATAGTGCTCATAAATGTAAGTACTCATGTCAGCAAGATTGACAGTCATCTGGGATCTAACGGAAGTACTATCTGCATTGGCCACATCCCTAGCAGATAAGGCGGCATCCCGCTCCCCTATCAATGCATCATTGGCTGATCTAGCCTCATCCCTCTCAAACAGAGCGGTATCTCTCTCATCAAGAGCTGTCAACATCGTGACCCTAGCCTGATCTCTATCATAGGTCATCAGATGTAAGCTCTGCTCCAAATGCTGTGCCGAATACTGAGTAACAATGGCACTCAGGGTGGGAGAATCCTTCACAAATGCTGGCAGCCCAGCAGTCAAGTTATCGATGGGAATAACAGCCTCATTTATAGGCTCCTCATCGTCAGAATCAATCCTCTGCACTGTGGATACTACCGCAGCCGATGCAGTCTCTGTCTGCATCCATGCAGAATACTCTGCAGAACAACCTGAATGATAGACAGAAAACTCAGCTAGCTCTCGTCGATACCAACAACAGGCGTACAACCTGGATCTGTCCTCTGCTGACAAATGGTGTGAAGCGAAGCGCTGACTCACTGCCCCCATCATAAGGATGAAAATCCTAAAATTGGTCAAACTGACACATCACGACCAGTGGGTGGTAAGTAATCATGCCCCTCAATCCATCCAGAGGGAGATAATCCATGCTCGGAGCATGAGTAATGAAGTTGTAGGGTGAACTAAGCCCAGAACACGGCAATATGGCAAACAGATCCCTAATCTATGCTAGGAAAGCTGACCATGATGCAGCATTTGTGCACTCTGCAGCCTGAAAGGAGTATGACATGACTATCTCCTGGGTGAAACAAAACCCCTGCCATCTAAATGTGCCAATCGGTCTCAAGTGTGACATAAACCACACATACAACATGACCGCGCTACCTGTAAACACTCCTGCCGGATAAGTGCAGCTGTATGTAGCTGACCTCAGAGTCTCTGCGATGATCATCGGTACAATGGTACGACCCTCCCTGAGAGCTCTAGCTGCCATAATGACGCCGATATCCAGCTCATCCATGTACCGCGACATGAAGACGTATGACAATACGCATAGAAGCAGTACATCTACTCTGACTGAACGCCAATGGTCCTTCGGTGTGGTGAAATCCCCGAAATGCCGTGCATAGCTGTCCTTAGAGCCAAACCTGTCAAACAAGAAATGCTGGGATATCACGTGGCCGGATGTAATCTCGTCTTGGATCACTCTACATCTCAATCCGGTGAGGGTCATGAACTGTCTGCTCATGTCTCCAATAGCCATATGCACGCAAGGTCTATCCAGCGGCAGCATCATCAACCATGCATACTCCTCCAAAGTAGGAGTAAACTCCTGGGTCCTAAATCGAAAAACCTGCCTCTCCTATACCCAGTGCTCTAGCATGCCCTCTACAAATCCTGTGGGAACCTGAAACCCACGGATAACAAAAAAAAACTTCAATATGGTCATAGTATGCTGCAACAAATCATCTATAATCACCATGTCTGATGGTGATATACTATTATACCATGAGCGCATACCAGCTACCACCAAAAATGGTGGGGTATGATCAATACGGCTAACTGTCGAAGAAGACATTTGTACATGCCGTGTCATAAGACCATCTGGGGGTCAATGCTGAATATCTCTGGACATGCATACATATGCATAACATAATAACATGCATGATACAATAGATGGCAATATGATATAGGGAATGGAAAAACTGTACATACATTCCTAAGTATATCATCATCTAATACATCTCTGTACAGCTAAAATATAGGGAAATGGGCCGAAGCTACCCATATGCTAACAGAGGCCTATCAAAAGAAATAGCCAAAAATACATCAGAAAAAGTCAAGAGTGTCGATGTCTACATCATCGATACTATCCACCTGATGTAACTCCTCCTGAGTCACTAGATCTTTATCTACAGGGATGTCAGGCTGATACAAGGGAGGATCTGCACCGGCAAAACCATATGGGTCAGCTGTGGGACCAGTGCCAGAGCTGGAAGGATCAAAAGTATCTACCTCTGCAAGATCTCTACCCAAATGCCGAATCTGTCAATATGTGTCGCATGAGTCAGATCTCTGACATAGGCTAGCCAATCTGTCATCATCACGAATCCTTGAACCATTTCACCCATAAACTGTGTGGCGCGGGTCTGAGCTCCAATGGTACGAGGGATCCACCAAGGCTGGAACATCTCCTGAGACCAGGGGCCCTCTGACAATGTAAAATCGTCAATCCCCATCAATGGGATGTCAATGACGGGTGACTACGAAATAGGCCAATAACGCCTGGCAGGAGGCAAGATCGGCACGTATCTCTCCTGTAGTGCTCCTAATAGCACGCTCTCCTAAATAGAGCTCCTATCCTCCATCTTTGAAGAGAGGAATCCTGCTGGTGGAAATGATGTACTCTACTCCAGTCGGGTACCCATCCTCAAAACCAACTCCCAAATGCTCTCAAGAGTAGGGAATCCATATAATGACATCGACTGTTAATAGCTCCAACTGTAGGCGACAATGAGTGAAACCCTCAGCAACAGGGACCTCCGCCAGTATGGAATGATGCCATCTCCGTCCTCGTGGATAGGTATCTAAATCTAACACGCTCACAGGACGCAAACATGGAAGCCTCTCATAGGCCCAAAACTGCCAACACAAAGGCAAACATCTGCTGTCAGTCAACACTCATAACCTGTACACGGGAAAAGACAAGAGAAATACTCACCAGCAGAAATGGTTAAAATCCTAACCACGCCTCGGTAAAGCCCTACGATCACATGCGCATTCCACTGGGGAAGTAGGCAAAGGTGTAGGAACCCCAATCATACTCTCCTATACGTTCCACATGTCGAGTGGCGCTGATCGAAGCGAAGGACACCGTAGAAGAGTTATCTGCTATGAAGCAGCCCCTAATGATCATCAGGAATAATCACCGAAGAATGCGATCCCTGACTCTCACATCATCGGGTATGGGCTCACTCAACAGCCCGCTCATAGCATCTATGGTCAAAGGACCTGTACGAACAGTCCTGCCCTTGAGCGCCTCCGTCGGAACTCCCAATAAGGATCTGACGGCAGTAGGGGTGATATTCGCCGTGCAAGGCACCGGCTCCCCTCCAAACTCCATACCGGTGATAAATCGCCAATCCATCAGCGTCATCATCACCTCACAGTTCAGCAAATGGAGTGACTGAGTCTGGTGAAACCATTGCTCAGACAATGCCCTGAGGTAACCCCAGGGACAGCGACGGGGTAGAATAGAGAAGAACATCCCGAATCCCCAACCATGGACAATCGCTCTGTAGTCATCATGAAAAGCTTGATACATAGAGTTGATGCTAAACTAATTCCCTCGAGGCTGTGTGAAGCCGGGAACCTACATCAAATGCAGATCAACATCAGAATCCTTGACTCCTCATCAATAAGAAATAAGGAAGATTAAAGATCTAACTTCATACCTCGTTTGCGTGCAGGTATACTGAAGGATGCCTACTCAAGTCACCTAGAAGATCTGGGTTTGTCACTTGAACACCTAGCAATTCCCTACGGGGAACACGTACAGCAGGAGCAGGAACCTCGATCAGTGCATCCTCTTCCTCATCTTCAACATTCGGCACTTCAACCCAAATAGGACGTATCACCGCCTCCGCCAAACGGCGAGGCTATCTAACAGAACTACGCTGAGGCTCGTCAAAAGTTCTCCTCCGTACACCAGAAGTGGTCCTGCGGGAACTACTCGCCTGATCTGGATCCATGATATCTGGACCACAAGTCTCCAAATCACCTCAGAAAAGGGTGTGGTAATTTCTTACCTAGAGCTTTTCAAAATGCATTGCTTTAACATACATATACAGTAGAGTTAAAAAATGCATGACTACCCAATACCTACATTTTAGGAAAATTTTGCCATAGCCCCTCTACAAATGGGACTATCAACATGCACATAGGCATGACTAGGTGGACATTAAGTAGCACACCTGTACACAGTCATATACATCTTACACGCATCAATCACATCACAGTAAAAATCCATAAGTGTAGTCTAATTACCAGGATTATTTTACTTTTATGCCTTTACTCATTTGTCCTCAAATAGAATAAGAAATGATAGTAAAAGGTGCCAATTTGACTGTATCAAAAGTCAAATTTTTTTCACATCATTATGTTCAGCATGGTTTAATACTAACATTTACTATGTTGAATATTTTTTTATCAAGTCATATCAGTATGCATATTCACTACTATGTGTCTAAATGCATTTCATGCGATAAGTTATTTTCCAACGGATAGGAATTGGAAAAAAATACATGCATGTGTTACCAGGACAATGAAGAATGCTTGTAAGGTGGCAGAATATGCAGAAAGTTGCCCGAACTCAGCAGATATGAAGAGGAGCTCTCAGATTTCCTTTGTTGCGCAACTTGAAAATGACTTATGAAAGCAACCAGCCGCCTATACATAGGCACGGTTGGCCGCAGGCTAACCTGCGGCTCCTGCAGATACACCTGCGGCACTCTTACATGGGTCCCACACCTCCAGCTCACTCCAATTAGAGTTGTAAAGGAGGTCTCACAAGCTGAAAAGGACAAATCAGGAATAAAAATGCTACGCGATTGAGCGGAATAGCCTGAAATCCTGGTTTCACGTAGGTCAGAGTTAAACTCCCATCGTCTCAACGGTATTCGCCTGAATGCAGGGTATACTATACCAATGAGCTCAGCTTTCATAGATCATGCTCGGAAAAACCCCACAAAGGTCCAATGCCATCATTTGCAGGGTCACAACCCTAAACCTCCCCGGCGGGGGTTATAACGTAAAAGCACAAAATATCAAACCTCCTCGGCGGGGGTTACAATGCCGAAGTTATCAAACATCTACGTATCCCTAGTGGGGGTCACAACGCACATCTTTCAAACATTTACGTATCCCCGGCGGGGGTTACAACGCCGAAGTTATCAAACATCTACGTATCCTCGGCGGAGGTCACAACGCACATCCTTCAAACTTCTGTGTATCCCCGGCGGGGGTTACAACACAATGCAACCATTGATACACACATCAATGAAGGTGAAGCAGCTTTGACATCATGTCAGCCGATGGCAAATAAACCCATTGAGGCAACCTTCCCCGGCAACAGCTACAACGCAGTGCTACCATTGACATATACATCAATGAAGGTCAAGCAGCCTTGACAATGCACCCATCAGGGATTTATCTGGTGATACACACATCAGCGAAGATCAGGCAACCCTGATAACAACAAACTGTTGGTAGTAACTCCGACAGAATGAGGGAATATGTTATACACATCCTCAAACAGACAAAGCTTTATCCCCATAGATCTCTTACACACAAGAGGTACCTCTATGGAATATAACCCAGTGTCTAAGATTCAAGACTTTGGTGATAGCCCCAACGTCAACATCCTTGGAGACTTGGATCGCATGTCCAAGCCATCACTGATTGTCATCCCAACAGGAGTACCTGACAATCATTCATGCATTCTACATGCATTTGCATCATGTTGCTACATATAGCATCATGTTTTTTTTTTTTGCTAAGTTTGTTTGTATATAGAAAAAGAAAGGGAGATTGAACAATCGCAAAGGGGCATACCCCAGAAACTTTAAAATGAACCTCATGGGACAACCCCCAAGAAAGAACAACAAAAGACCTACGACCAAACCAATTGGAATTATAAATTTATAATATAAAATAAAATGTGCATATAAAAATGAAACAACGAGAGCCAAAGGGGCCAAAAAGAATCATGAGAAGATGTCATGCTCGCCCACCCCACTAGCTCGCCACCCCACCAGCTCGCCACCTCACCACCACTCATGCACGCCACTCATGCACACTACTCATGCACGCTTTAAATCATCATGCTCGCCACTCATGCACCCCACCACTCATGCACGACACCTCACCAGCTCTAAACTCATGCATCACTTCACAGCTCAAAAACATACCAACTCTAAAATCATGCACCACTTCACAAGCTCGCCACCTCATGCACATCAACACCTCACATCACTTATGCACATCAACCCAGCACCTCCCTCATAAACGCTGCACATCAGCCCACTTCACAAGCTCGCCCTCCACTTCACAAGCTCACCCTCCACTTCACATACCAGCCCACTTTACAAGCTCGCCCACATCATTACCCACCTAATCCGCACCTGCCCAGCACCTCCCTCATCCCCTCGCCATCTGCCAACCCGCACCTGCCCAGCACCTCCCTCATAAACGCTGCACCTCATCGCATAGCATAATCTAGTCAAAATTATCAAAGCCAATTACAATAATATTGGCAAAAGTTTGTAGCTTTGAGGAAAGATGAACTAGTAGATAGTCTAGATTTGATGATTGCAATTACATCCGTAGCCAGGCATCTTGTGGGGACGAGTGGTCCATTGTGTAGTTTTTTGTTTCTTGCTTCCCATATCTTATAAAAAGAGATGGCCAAGGAGAGACTGAGAATCTGCTTTGTTAGCTTTCGCCCTTGGAAAGATGATATAAAGGAAGTGAGTCCAGTCCAGTCCAGGGGTAAGGAGAGCCATCCACCCAGTTGTAAGGTAGCTTTGATAATAACAGTGGAATATTCACAAATGAAGAAAAGATGTGAAAAAGTTTCAGGATGCTTGTTGCATAACTGGCAGTTTAGGGTCCGTCCTGTATAAGCTCGAGTGACGTCATTTGTTTGGAGCTTTCCATGGAAACCAAGCCAGAGCATGAAAGAGTATCTTGGCACATACAATTTATGCCAGGGGATTGTGTGCCAGTGAGTAACCTGTTTCCTTAATCTGATGCTATCCCAAATGTGCCTTGCTTTGATGTAGCAAATATCCATTGAATCCCAAAGTATACAGTCCATTGATGCAGAGGGAAAAGGGGCAGATTGTACTAGTTGCCGGAGGAGAATCATCTCATGATGGTTGGAAGTGGGAAAGTTCCAGGAGGTGTCATTCATAATATCCCTGACTTTAGCTGAGGTAGAAAGGCCTGAATTGGAGATCAGAGTATTGCTGGGGTTTATAGCTGAGCCGTTGAGCCATGGGTCGTACCAGAGGTTAAAATTTGCATCTTGGCCAACAACGTATCTAAGATGTTGGGAAGCAATAGGCCTGAGTTTGAGTAGTTGTCTCCAGAGCCATGAACAATCAGTGGGTATGGTAATCTGCCAAACAGATTTCCCGAGAAGGACAGTGGTCTGCACCCATTTTGCCCATAATGATTTTGTGTTAGGCTGCAAGACATGGGTTAGGTGTAGTAAGAGTAGAGCTTTATTCCAGTCCAAGAGGTTTTTTATGCCCAGACCTCCTTCCTCAGTAGGGAGTGTGATATTTTGCCATGCAACCTTTGCACCATATGGATTTAGAGAGGTGCCCTTCCAGAGAAATCGACAAAGGATTGATTGAATGGCTCTTAGGACTGCCTTGGGTAGGTAGAAATGGGAACTCCAATACGATTGAATAGCGAAGAGCACAGATTTGATGAGTTGGACCCTACCAGAATAGGCAAGAGCAGTAGCCGTCCAGGAAGAGACTCTTTTGGTGATTTGATGGATTAAAGGAATGCAATCCTGGTATGAGAGCTTTGAAGAGATGAGGGGAACACCCAAAAATCTGGTGGGAAAGGTACCCAGGGTGAAACCCAGAAAGGATAGGATAGATGACTTTGTTTCAGGGTCTTCACAGGCTAAAAAACATTGGCTCTTTTGAATATTAGGAATTAGACCCGAGAATAGAGAGAAAGAATGGATACATGAATGTATGATGGAGATGGTTGGAAGGTTTGCATGACAGAAAATTAAGATGTCATCAGCAAAAAGGAGATGGGAGATGTCACTGGCTTTAGTGCGCCAGTGGTGAAGAAATCCAGATTGTTTGGACCCCCAGTTGAGTTTAAGAGAGAACATTTCCATTACTAGCACGAACAAGTAAGGAGAAAGTGGGTCACCTTGTCTTAGGCCTCGGGTACTACCAAAATAGCCAGCAAGGGAGCCATTTATCTTGACGGAAAACATAGCAGTTGAGATGCATGGGTAGATCCAGTCTATGAATTGAGAAGGAAAGTGGAAGGATTTAAGGGTGTCCATTAAGAAGTCCCAGTCAACTGTGTCAAAAGCTTTGCGTAGATCAATTTTTAAGGCACATCTAGGAGGGCCAGACTTCCTGTGGTAGTTTCTGAAAAGCTCCTGGGCAAGGAAGATGTTGTCACTTATACTTCTGCCTTTAACAAAGGCAGATTGTGCCTTATCAATGAGAGAAGGAAGGACCAGTTTTAGTCTATCAGCAAGGATTTTTGAGATGCACTTGTAGATTGTATTGCAACATGATATTGGTCTGAAATCAGACATGAGAGAGGGATTGGGGCATTTTGGGATAAGAGCAATGGCAGTGGAATTTATACCTCTTGGCATACGACATGAAGAAAAAAGAAAAGAACAGCTTTGGTGAAGTCATCACCCACAATGTCCCAACATTGAATAAAAAAGTTTACGTTAAGTCCATCTGGACCTGGGCTCTTGTTTCTCTTCATACCATTAAGAGCTTTGAAGACCTCAGTAGCTAAGATAGGAGCTGAAAGGAGGGCTGCTTGGGAATCATTTACGTGTTTAGCAGGGAGGACTCCAAAGTTTTCAAAATCAACTGGAGGAAGTAGGTGCTGGTAGTTGAACATATCTTTGAAATAGTTCACGGCCACATTTTCAACCTCCGCTTGTCCCTGAACTAGATCACCCGAGGGGTTTTGGATGGAGAGAATTTTGTTTGTGTTCCATCTGGTTTTTACCAAATTGGAGAAGAATTTTGTGTTTCTATCCCCTGTAGCAAGCCAGGTGGCTCTGGATTTTTGATGGAGAAGAGTTTCCTCTAGAGCCAATGAGTTCCAAAGTGCATGGAGGCAGCTCTGTTCCTGGGATATAAGATCCGAATCAAGTGGCCTATTTGTCAGCAAGGATTGGACGCTGTGAAGATTTACAGTAGCTTCCTTAACTGAGGATGATATGTTTCCAATGGAGTGGTTAAGGTTAACTAGGGCTCTTTTAGTTCTCTTGATTTTCGCAGTCAGGATATGAAAGGGGTTTCCAAAGTCTGGTTGCAGCCATGCAGATGATACACAGTCACGAAAGCCATCTAGAAGGATCATGTGATTAAAGAACTGGAAAGGTTTTCTGGACCGAGTAGAGGGGATGCCAAGGTTGAGCATGACAGGAGAGTGGTCGGACAGTCCTCGAGGGCCAAAGGTGGCTTGAGCGTGAGGAAAGGAGCTGAACCATGAGGCATTTCCCATAACTCTATCAAGCTTCTTGTGGATAGGATTTTCAATTTGACAGTTCCACCAAGTATAGAAGGGACCAATCCCCCTAATGTCATCCATTTCGAGAGTCTGCAAGCACTCTTTGAAATCCTCCATTCCAGAGTCCCAATCGGTGCCAGTTCTATCGGTTTCATTTAGGTTCCTGATGGCATTAAAATCACCCAAGATACACCAATCAAGAGAGGAACTAAAAGATGACAAATCAGCCCATAAGTCTTTCCTTTCGGATATAGAGTTCAGACCATAGACAAAGGTACCCAAAAAAGTACAGTCATTTGATAAGTGTTTGATATTACAATGAACTATTTGAGAGGATACATAAAGGATATCAACCTGCCAAATATTTGGGTTCCACCCAACCCAAATTCTGCCATTAGAGTGATAATCATAATTATGAAACCAAGACCAATTTCTGCAAATATTTCTGGAGATTTTCCCAGCTTTATGCTGCTTGACTCTGGTCTCCAAAAGACCAATGAGGGAGATACTATTATCTAAGATTAACTGTTTTACATAAGCCTGCTTAGGCTTGTTATTCAGACCTCTAATATTATAGGAAGCTAACATTAACATAAATAACTAGGGAGAGTAGTGATCAATGGTCAGTGGGGAGATTTACCCCCACGGCCCCTGCCTTTGTTTCTACGCTTAGCATCTTGAGTAATTTCCATCCCAGTTCTATGTTTCTGCTTCAGGTCGTTACACTCCTTTTCATCTATGGCAATTAGCTTGTTCAGAATGGGGTAGTTCACAGGAGGTGAGTCAAGATCAGAGGGTGTTAGAGCATCAGTGACATTTGCATTGGCAATGGGTGAAAAGGAGTTTGGTGAGGCGGCTAAAGTAGGGAGAGAGGGAGTCAAACCTTTCCCAGCTTTGGCACCTCGAGCGATGGTAACCCAGCCATCAGCAGGCGTTGTGGCTACAGAAAAAGGGGGGTGATTTGTAGGTAAGGGGGCAGGAGCCAAGGTGCCCTCAGCTATTTTTGGAGCAGTGCAAGACGGAACGCTTGATTTGGGCACCCATACAAAGTTGGATTTGGGACATTTCAGAGGAGAGTGACCAAAGACTTTGCAGGTGGGGCATGATGGAGGCCTACTTTGGTATTCAACACTAACCGGGACAATTATGTCTTCAGAGGTGTCTTCATTTAGAACAACAACGTTAATTGAGGAAGGAAAAGAGAAAGAGGCTTGGATTTCAATGCAGACTTTTGCATAGTGCATAAGGTCATGCTTGGATGTCATCTCATCAGTAAACAAGGGCTTACCTATGGCACTTGCTATGTAGCTTATACCCTCATCAGACCAATAGGAAAGCGGAATTTGGCTTAGCTTAACCCAAATGGGAAATTTGAGCTGATCATTTTTTGAAAATTCAACTCCTTCTTTCCAAGCTTGCAGCACAATCACTTTTGAGGCGAAGTGCCATGGACCCGAGGCAAGGACATTGTCTCTATCCGAGATAGATTTGAATTTGAAAACATAGTAACCTTTGCTATGAAGAAAGACGCTTGTGAGGCCCAAGTTGCCCCAAAGGCGCTTGGCAATGGGTTCAACAACCTTGAAGGGAATGTTAGAGTGCAAGAAATAGCCCACAAGGCTGGACGACCATAGCTGATTTCCACGTTTGAGCACATCAGTGGGAGGCTTTACTAGAATCTGACCAGCCTCAGATAAAGGGGGATGATAGGAGAGAGAGCGAGAGGTTTTGCCAGAGCTAGTAGAGACCACATCGCACCAAGATTTAGATGGACCAGGTTGCAAGAAAGGAATTGCACCTTTCTCACCCAGGGGAGCAGGGGAGCTGTTAGGGCGAGAAGTTGAGTTGTTTTCCATAAAGGGGGGTAGGTTTGAAGCATCGTTCGCCCTAGGGGGATGGGCCAAGTGAGGAAGGATCACAGGCTTCGTCCCAGCAACCTTTCCAGCACAGGGAGTGGAGACAGAACAGGGTGCCAGCAAGGGTCCAACAACAGGGCAGTGGGGACTTTCATTTAACACTTTGTGGGCGTGACCGATATTTGCTAGTTTGCCAACAGAAACAAAATCATTTACATCGCTAGTGGAGAGTCCATGCGCCAATAAGCAGTTCATAAGGTCAGCATTTTTCTTTCTTTCAGATAAAACTTCTTCACGATCCTTTTGAGAGAAATGTTGAGCAGCTCTGAAAATATCAGAGACATTTGAGTTTAATGCTTGGCCCAAGTTGTTTTCAATCTCGATTTCTAAGGAGGTAGAGTCTTCAGAGCTTAGAGCAGTGGCAACAGGGATTGGGTCTGAATCTATCATTTCAATCAAGTCAAGTCCCACGGAGAGGGGCTGATCAGCGGAGGCAGCCAAGTCGGCACTGCTAAGCATCAAAGGAGAGGAAAGGGATGGAGAGTTAGGGTTAGAGACTCCATACTCAGCAAAGATATCCCTGGAAACAGAGCTCAAAGAGTTCCCAGCAGATAAATGGGAATGACTGACCATGGTGGCGAGGAGGTGTATAGGCTGGTCGCCGGTATGGGATGAGGAAAGGAAGCTGGAGAATGGAGAAGAGAGGAGCAAAATGGGTAAACAGAAAAGGTTGGTGGAGATGGAGAAAGTAGGTGAGAATGAGCGGGAGGCTGGAAAAGGAAATATGGAGGTAACGGTAAAAAGGATGGAGCAAAAAGGCAGGGGAGTAAGAGAGACGGTTTACAACAAGAAGTCTAGGATCCTAGTGAGAAGGGAGAGCACATTTCTAGAGAGAGAAACTAACCCATGTCTTCGCATCATGTTTTTCTTGATTGCATTTCAAGTGTCTAGTATTCTTTATCCTATCCATGCCTTGCATTACATGAATATGATAAAGAGGGGCATCTGTAGACACTCGAAATTTTCTGCACTCCTATTACTAACATTACAAGAGGGTAGATTTATCATTTGGAGATAACACTGGAAGATAGCTTACATCCATTCCGGATACTACTGGAAGTTCAGTTCCAACCCGGAACACAAACCAGGAACATCATCTCAAACCCGGAGAACACACCGGGAATGTCAATTACAATCTCAGAGATAACCCCGAGATATGCAGATCAAAAGACTGACAACAACACCGGAGAGGACAGTTCTGTCTAGGAAATAACACCGCGATGCTCAGTTCCAGTCCTAGAGATAACATTGGGAGTAGCAACCCCATCCTTGGTGATAGCCCCAAGAGATTCCATTGTAGTTTTGGCTATAACCCTGGAAATGCTTATTTCAAACATATGCAATCAGCTTCAACCCCAGACATCCTATCAAGGCACACACACCTTAGACTCGGAGTTAACAACGGGCAGACAGGAACATCCACAGATGACAGTGAGACATACAAACAAGTAGCATTCCGATCTCAAATGTAACCTTGAGCAACGTATGCTTTCCGTTTAAATTGGCGATAACCCCGGTGAGGAGTCACAACGTCATCTTACCATCCCAACAAGATGATATCGCGACATACCAACAAGTAGTCCAATCTCAGCTGTAACCCTGAGCAACGTCTACTTTCAACTCAAACCGGCGATAACCCCGGCGAGGAGTCAAACATCAACTTGTTCCTTCAACATCTGCGCGTCGTCTCAATACTTCATACATATATACATACGACAATGTTTCACAAGAACCGAGGAGTAACAATCCCGAGTGACTATTATGCGTGGCAGTACTTTGGATAGAATTTGAAGCTTGAAGACCATGGGCATAGACCCCTCTTCCTGACTTCGTACAACCTCTAATTCATGTGATTGCGTAACTCTCGACACAAGCGGTCTGAAGAAGGTCATATATACTTTGTTCAGATGCTCGGATTGAAGTTTTGCAAGTTTGAGCGGACATTACAGTGCATGAGTGCACATACTACGAGAAGACGGGACCTGCAAGGCTCGGATGCATCACGACTAGCAACAGGTACAACTACGACTGTCGTAGGTGTACCTGCGGCCAACCGTCTATATATACAAGCCTTGGGGTCAGTCATTTGGAGAGAGAGAGAGAAGGAAAAAGGCGAGAAAGCCCTGTCCATTTTACTTTGCATACACATCTTTTGAGCGTTTCCTCACTTTTAAACACTAGTTAGCTCACATATAGCTATCTTTTATACGGCGGGAGCTGAGTGTTTATACATTTAAAGTTATAGAAGTCTACTTTAGCAGCCCACTGTAAGCCTTCTTATATTCTATAAAGCCTTCTTCTCATATTAGTACACACTGCTATACACGTTGAGAGTCGTGTAAGTGTGTTTGCCCGGACTTTGGTCTGTGGTTTTCATTTCTGTCAGTATATATATATATATATATATATATATATATATATATATATATATATATATATATATATATATATGGTACGTTTAATTGCTTTTATATATACATATTTATATATATATAACTGTTGTCAGACATATCTGATTAGTCTGGATTTACATCAGTGCGTTTAATCGATTTTATATTTATACATATATATAATTGTTGTCGGACATATCCGATGAGCCTGGATTCACATCCAGTGCGTTTACTGCTTATATGTATATATATATATATATATATATATATATATATACACACACACACACACACACACACACACACACACACACACACATATATATATATATATATATATATATATATATATATATTTAAATTCCTGTTAGGCCTAGAGTTCACTTCGTGGCCTTTTACAGCTTTAATTACATTTTGTCCTGCCTGGAGTTTACTTCGTGGTAGTTGATCACTTTTACAGATTTATTTACATTAGAATTTATAGAAAGGCACGACATGCAAGCCGTATTTCAAAACCAAAAACCACTAACCTATGGGTCAAAAGGCCATAACTGTGCACCATGCATATCACAATAAGCACATAACAATTTATATATAATTAAAGAAAACTATATATAAAATATAGGGGACACGACCATCGTGCGCTACGACGGGGGGGTCCAAGGTGGGGTCTCCCCCCTGGCGGTGGTCAGGCTGACCGATTAGCCGACAGGTGGTCTCGCTGACCGGTCAGCGAGCGGGGTCGGTGGCAGCGCCCCTGGAAAAAAATTTCGAACTACATTCTGTATTGCATAATTTTTCTATACGAATCTCTGAAACAGTTTCAGAATCATACATTTTAATCCACCAAAACACCCATAATAACAAATCATATATGTCCAGTTTCGATTTAATCATATTAAAATGAATAACAATACACCCAGAATTTATCATATATTTCCAGTTTCGATTAATCATATTAAAACGATTCTTCATGCTTCTAATCCGATTAGAATAGTTATATTGTTATTCCACCGATTAAAGATACGATTAACAGTATCATCATATATATTACCAGAATACACATACAGCGGAATATCATTTATTCAATTTTATATCGGTAAACATGCATCATCATATATCATATATATCGAATACAATTAAAACACGTAATCTGAATTAATCTTTTCGCAAGTAGCTCTGATACCACTGTTGGGCTTCGGCACAGAAACGCACAGCGGAAATTAAAATTTTAAAGTAATTTCCGAAACCCTAAAACATGATCTATGCGAAAAATCAATTAATTCAGAGGTTTAGAGATTATACCAGATATGAAAAAAACGAGAATCTGAAATCGACTGCGCCTCGAATCTCCAACGCAATACAAACCGATTGCGCCTCTACGGTATCCACATGAACGCCGCACGAACTGTCGAACGATTCTGCAATAAAAAGGACTTGCGGTACTAGCCACCAAAAGGAATGGATTTTCTGAAACTGTTTTCTCTCTAGCTCTAAGAGCGGCTAGGGTTTTTCAATTATGATATCTCCTTAAGTAGCTGCTATATATCATATATATAGTAGTTAAAAGAAATTAATCAAATCAAAACCTAATTTCATAAAATTCGAATATATATATATATATATATATATATATATATATATATATATATATATATATATATATATATATATATATGAAACAACCCGGGTCAAATTCCGAGTCCGGAACAAATCTTGGGTCAAATCCCAAGTCCGAATCGAATCAAATTCATCCAAACAAGGCCTCAAACCACTGGCCCAATAGTATCTTCTTGGGTCATCTAGCCCACCACAGGCTCCCAAAAGGTCATGACTTGAAGGTACTATTGGTAGTTACTTAATTCCTTATATGCAGACAAATTTTCCCCCTATCTTTCGATGTGGGACTGGGGTGTTACAAACTCCCCCACTTAACTCTCTAGCCATTGTGGGATAATACCGGCTGGCTTCGTGTCCCCACCTCCGGACCTTCATCTCTCCATTGTGGGATAATACCACCAGCCTTCGTGTCCCCACCTCCGGCAACCCGATCGGATGACCCGACCCGAGCTTTTGAGAGTCGGCTCTGATACCATATGAAACAACCCGGGTCAAATCCCGAGTCCGGAACAAATCTTGGGTCAAATCCCAAGTCCGAATCGAATCAAATTCATCCAAACAAGGCCTCAAACCACTGGCCCAATAGTATCTTCTTGTCAAAATTATTGAGATAGTTTCGTTTTAGCGTTGATATTTGAATTCGTAATTGTACTCTTTGAACTAGTTGATCGTGTCAACATGTTTTGGAGACTATTCGTTTGTACCATTGTTCGTATATTTTCGTTCACACTCGGAGTTGTCTTGATCATTGATATCTTGTAATAATTGGGTATGTTTGTATTTGATAATTCGATTTCATTTGAATATGGTCATGTAAGCCTTGTGATTTGAACCCCTTTTGGCTTACATTTTGTAGTTTGATCCTTAGGGTATACTTGAGCTAACCACCTGTGGGGGTACCACAGGCATGTCCTCTTGACACAAGGGCATGACACCTTCCGTGGCGGTGTGATCAGTCCACGGCGTATCCTTTTGTATGCTCTGGGTATGAGCTTTGGCCATTTGATATATTTGTTCAGGATACGTATGGGTCGACCCAGTATTTGATTTGATTCGATTTGTTTGGCGGATTAGTGACGTATGTGTCGTACGTACTATCCGATTTGATTTGTATACATCATGGTACCGATGTATTTTGTTAGCCTTTGGCTATTTGTATTTGAGCTCAGTATGAAATTGTTACCTTACAACCAATTGATTCAGCCTTATTTATTTGAGATTCTTTTGGCTATTATTATTCGGTTGACAGTGTTAGTCATTTGTAAATGGACTCTCAAATTTTGATATATTCGTAATTCGTTTGTAATTCACATATGTTCATTCGTTCAATTCTTTTAGATTCATTACTTTTTGTGATACATTTATTCATCTTCATATCCGTACTGGGCAATTGGCTCACGCTGTGTTCTTTTTCCGGCAGGTAATCAGGGGTGATCAGGATATGTGGGATGAGAGCTACCTTTGATCCAAATGAGTAGATTAGTTTTGAGAATTATTATTAGACTTGGTGTTCATAATATTTTGTTAATGGATGTTTGGGCCATTTTGGCATTTATTTCTTATTAGTAGAGACTATGTAAATGTGGAGTTACTGCTATTTAAATTGGAGTATGTGACTTTTGGTATTAAATTTTATTGGAGATATTTTGAGGTTTATTAGAGATTGATATTTATTATGTTTGTGCGTGACATCCCTTTTTCCTTTTGGGAAAGGGGTGTTACAATATATATATATATATATATATATATATATATATATATATATATATATATATATATATATATATATATATATATATATATATATCTTAGTTAAGTCTTACTTAATTAATATACATATATACAAATTATTCTTTTAATTTAAATTCGTGATTTAAATACTATTAATCATATTAATATATTTAAATCCTTAAAATTTAAATTAATTCCCTTTTAAATAACGTTCTATGTGTGTGACCCTATAGGTTATTATTACGTTGGCAATAATTTTAAAATCATATTATAAAATTATAAACAGTGAGCGGCATCTAGTAATGCATCACTACTACCCAAGTAATAATAAGATCGATGATTCAATGCAACCTTTTCGTGACCAATGTTTCAATGTAATTTAATCCTTTTAACCTTAATATCCTAGATTAAACTCGAGTCATGGAATGTGTCATACTCTTCATAATTTAATCTGAGTTTTCTTGATCAATGAGTAGACTATATGAAACAAATCACTATTTGAGCATGGCCATGCATTTCATAGTCCTACTCAAGCAAGAGGCCTATGGATATCACCCATAATATATAGGATGATTAAATTCCATCTAGATCACTCATATTTCTCACACGATTAATGATGAACCCAATAATCACCTTTATAGTCCACCCTATTAAAGGTGACATTTGATGATATCAAAGTACATAAATTCTCGTGTAGTAATATAGCGATTTCAGGTCGGAGGACCATTACATCATTGTCACTATGAGAATTGCTAATGACACTTCGCATAATGCTCCATATAGAATTCTCATGGTGGGTCTGTCCTGTACATCGTTCTCTAACATGTACCTATGCATTGACTTAATATATCATATATTTATGACCAATGAGATTTGGTCATAAGTCAATCCACATACTAGTCTCAATGCATCATTGTTGTCCCATCAACAATGATACTCGACTAGGGACATTTAAGAACACTGATACTAATGGTAATATATAATCTCATGTTCAAGTCACATACTTGAAACTATATAATTTGTATCACTGTTCTAAGGAATTTTATTATGTTAACAATTATATTATGCAGTAAATAAAACCATAATAAAATCATATATTTATTCAATCAAATATAATATCAAAACGTTAAGCAATTATATCAAATAATTGGCCTCTAGGGCATAAACTCTAACACGAATGAGGCCTCACACTACTTTCAAATTCACTCAGGAAAGGCACCACTAAGATTCGCTCCAGTTGAACGACCGGATTAACTTTCTGTCACATAGATTGCGATGATCTAGGAACCTTCATGCCAAAAAGCTGCGAGAGTAACCCTAAGATAGGTCAGCCTCTGATAAACCAAACGCGGAGGAAAGTCTCTTCATACTTTCCATTTTTAATTACTTATAAAAACATTTACTTGTAATTTTATTCCATGTTCATCCATATGTAAAGGAAAATATGAAGAATATCTGTACATGCATGACATGTTATCAATTAACAACTAGTTTTGCAGGACAAAATTCTGAAACGGACATGTTATGATAACTTTTACATTACCCTAAGACTAAACTATGTAAGTCTTTTGTAGGGAAGCAATTGGGCCTATTACCCGCTCAAAATCCAAAAAGGACACAGGCCTACAGCCAATCATGTCTTCTTCTAACCAGTCTAATGCTGTTTCCCGAGAAGAATTTAACGGATTGAGCAAACAAATTGCAGACTTGGCCGTTCTACTGAAAGAATTGCACCAGTCCACTCAGGGTACGAAGATACCCACACATACAGAATTCCCTACACAAGGAGGAGTTCAAGGTCTGGAAAAAACAATTCCAGAACCTCAGTTGGATACAACCAATAAAGACCCTAAAAACACCCATCTCTAAGGAGATTCAGACACCGGTGACATCAGGAAGAAGGTACTCCAAATGGAGGAAACCATCCGCGTTCTCAAAGGGATTGGAACACATGGAAGTGTTTCATATACATTCCTTTTTATATTCCCTAGTGTTCAATATCCTGAGAAATTCAAGACCCCTGATTTTGAGAAATATGACGGATTAGGGGATCCTTATACACATTTAAAAGTGTTCATTGGAGAACTTGGGTCTTACGCAAAAATGAAAAGCTCCGAATGCAGCTGTTTCAGAAAAGTCTGACTGGAGAATCCCGTTCATGGTATACCAAATTAGACAACTCTAAGATCCATAGTTGGGAAGAGCTAGCTCACGCCTTCCTCACTCAATACAGTTTTCAGTCTCAGATGGCTCCTGACCGGTACCAAATTGCCAAGGTCAAGAAATAGTCTAATGAGTCATTCAGAGAGTATGCTCAAAGGTGGAGGCGCCTTGCTGCTCAAGTTATTCCTTTCATGATAGAATCAGAAATGGTCATGACCTTCATAGATGTACAGGAAGCTCCTTTCTATGAAAAAGTTCTAGTTGGTATTGGCAAACCATTCTCTGAAATGATCAAACACGACAAGATGGCTGAAATGGGATTGAAGTCCGGTAAAATTCAAGACCTAGCCGCTCTTAAAGCTGTTGCTGAGCACATCCAGTCTGGATCTTATGGAAACAACCCCTGGAGGGTCCATAAAAAGAAAGAGGAGAATGTTTCCTTGATACTACAAGGACAAAAAGGCAATCAAAGCATGCCTATGCAAAGGAGAAACAACTCCCCTTTTCCAGCACAATCTTCAAACCCTCCATTACCTAAAAGTGGAGAAGTAAAGCGACCTCGAACGTTCACACTCTTAGGGGACTCGCTCGAGAATATCCTTGCTCTTCTGACTGCTCAGAAGAAAATTACACATCTTCTTCCACCGGCCAACCCTAATGGGAAGGGTTTTAATGCTACTCGGAAGTGTGTTTATCATGCCGGGGCACCTGGACATGATACTCAAAATTGTTGGGCCTTGAAGCATAAGATTCAAGATCTAATAGACAACTGTGAAATCATGGTCACTAAACCAGATCAACCTCATGTGCAAAACAACCCTCTTTCTCAACACAAAGAAGAAGAGGTCAACATGATCTGTTGGAGCACTGTACAAGGTTCCAATTCTAATGGCGAATCATCCCAACCCATCATAGACGATGTTGACAAATGGGATTATGCAAAGTTCTAGTTTTCCATTGAACGAAAAATGAAAGCTCTTTGCAAACTAATTGAACAATTGGCAGAACTGGTGACCCACCATCATCAAGTCACACGCCAATTAATCAGGCAGAAGCATTCCTATCTTCTTCCTTTTGTTATAAATGCCTCCTCACCACTTTCAGAAAGCGAAGCTATGGAGGATAAGGTTGCGAAGAGAGAAAATACTAAAGCCCGTCTGGATTTTGCCAATCAGAGGGAATTCACCTATTTGGGGCAATCTATGGATGAGATACTTCAAATGTTGATCAACGAAGGAAGAATTACAATCCTTCTCCCTCCCATCAATCCCCGCTCAGGGTAGTTCAATCCTGATGAAATGTGTCAATATCATTCACATTCTCGTGGTCATAGAATAGAAGAATGCTGGGCACTCCGCCACTTCATTCAGAATCTTATTGATAGCGGTGTCCTGCAAATAGCAAATGATTACATTGTTCAACTCAAGGGTGGGAATGCATGTCCTACCAAATGGAAGGGATCAGTAGCAGTTATATCCGAAGTGGATGATGAGATTGTCAAAGTATTTCCCATACAACCAATTCAACTCAAAGGAGCCGACAATCCTTTGATAGTGGCCGCACCAGAGCCAATTTCTTTATCTTGCACACCACAATATCATGTTGTCAGCTTACACAATGTTCCATGGAATTATGGAGAAGCTGAAGGATCCACATCTCATACTACTGCTACAATGTCAAAGGAAAATCCACTGTATTTTCCTCAATCGGTTGTTAAACCTACTTGCAAAGCAAAGGGGAAGTTGCCCGTGGAGAAGATTGAAAAATTCCTCCATATTATGGGCCACAATGAAGCCAAAGTGGTTTTACGCTTGCGAGAAGCTCCACACCAGATTTCGATACTGGATTTAGTTTTCTCTTCCGAGGATCATCGGAAGATCTTATTGAAGGTTTTGGAAGAAGCCTACTTGCCAAAATCACTGGATGTAGAAAAATTTCAACATTTGGTTGATCACATTTTCATCAACAATGTGATATCCTTCACTGATGACGACATACCTCCCGAAGGGACCGGTCATTGAAAGCCTTTGCACGTCACAGTTTTGTCTTCCGGGTACATGCTAGCAGGAGTATTAATAGATGGAGGCTCATCTTTAAATATCTGTCCTTATGCCACCTTGGTGAAGATGAATGTCAATCTTAAGTGGATACAAGGCAACCATACAGCCATCAGAGCTTTTGAAGGATCCCAGCGAAATTCCGTTGGAAAGATTGAATTACCAATTGAGATTGGTCCAAATACATTCAATATATCCTTCCACATCCTCAACATAGACTCAGGATACAACCTGCTATTGGGGAGACCATGGATACACATAGCTGGAGCTGTTCCCACCACCTTACATCAACAACTCAAATACATTATCAACAATAGTCTAGTCACTGTCAACGCTAAGCCAGATTGTCCTGAAAAAAGAACTCTACCAATTATCAACTTCAATTCAATAGTTGAACCGACTGTTTCCATACTCTGGAAGTTAGTAACACGCAATACCATTCTATTAGAGCGCCACTTCCCATACCCAAGATTTCTGCTGAGGTTATGTCAGCCACTCAATAGATGATGTTATTGGGTCATCAGCCTGGACAAGGGCTTGGTAAAGATAATCAGGGTATTAAGCACTCTATTCAAATGTCCAGTCAAATTGGAACAGCCGGACTAGGCTATTCTGCCAATGCCACTCACAGGAATCCTCATAAGCACAAACAACTTCCTCAAGCTTCCGCCACACGGACATTTTCTATACCTTTACCTCATGAGTTAATGCAATCTCCAGTAGAGGTTCTAGCCCAGGTTGTGGCTATGCTATTTCCTAAACCAGTGTCAATCAAAGCTAAAGAGGTGCTGATTCCTCATCCCGAAGCAGAAGGAAAGGAGCGGAAACGTAAACATGACCTTGCCTTAATGATGGCAGGTAGTCACGTCATTGTTCACGATGAATATACAAACAGATACACCCCAGACGATAATTGCCACGATGTCATGGTTATCATTCAGGAAAAAGAGGACAATGACGATCCTTCCATCTCTGCAGTCCATCAGGACTTTGCCCTCGACAATTGGAGCATCACTCCATGCATTGGTCGACGAGGGTAAAATGGGCAGAAATATCCCTCTGCCCTGTAGATAACTATAATTGCTTGCTTTCCTTTATAGCATTAGTAGTTATTTTATCGAGTACATGCTGACACTTTTGTAAGATCAAACAGTTGCATATATTAAGTGAAAACATCTTTTGTTTCAGGACTCTGAATTTAGATGTGCCTGTCCTTGCTGATGACATGCCTTCTCTCCACAAGGGCTGTAACTTTGATGAAAAGTTGGACTAAGACTTGATGGACATCCAAGAGGACATTGAGACACCTCAGGAGATTAAGGAATGGGTCGCAGACAAACCCAAACCCAATATTGATCAAACCACTTCTTTCAATCTTGGAACCTTAGACAACCCTAAGCTAATCCAAATTGGTTCAGACCTTACCACAAATCAACGGAATGACATGGTTGCACTATTAACCCAATTCCAGGATGTGTTTACATGGTCTCATGAAGACATGGTGGGTTTTCCCACTGACATTGTTCTTCATTGCCTTCCCATCAAAAAAGGATTCAAGCCAGTCAGGCAAAAACTCAGGCGATTGAAACCGGAGTGGAGTTTAAAGGTCAAAGAAGAAATTGTGAAACAATTTGAAGCTGACATCATCATGGTGTCTATATATCTGGAGTGGATATCCAACATTGTTCTCGTACATAAACCAGGGGGAAAGGTGGGAGTCTGCGTGGATTACCAGGATTTGAACAAAGCTTGCCTTAAAGATAACTTTTTTCCCTTTATCCACATTCTTATTGATAATACTACTCAATACGACATGTATTCCTTTGCTGATTGCTTTGCGGGGTACCATCAAAATATGGTCGTTGAGGAAGATCGTGAGAAAACTGTTTTCATCATGCCTTGGGGAACCTTTTTCTACAGATGGTTATCATTCGGCCTCATCAACGCCGGGGAAACCTATCAGCGAGCTACGATGGCTCTTTTTTCACGATTTAATGCACAAAGAGATAAAGATCTACGTGGATGACATCATTGTCAAATTCCGGAAGGAAGAGGACCACTTAGACCATCTCACAAAACTTTTCAATAGGTTACGTAAGTACAACTTGAAGTTGAATCCCGCCAAGTGTGCCTTTGGTGTTAAGTTAGGAAAGTTGCTAGGTTTCCTAGTCAGCCACAAAGGGATTGAACTGGATCCTACCAAAATCCAGGCCATCAAGGAAATGCCCATTCCTCAGACAGAGAAGGAAATACAGGGATTTTTGGGAAGGATCAACTTCATTAGCAGATTCATTTCTCAACTCACAGCAACCTGTGAGCCAATCTTCAAGTTGTTAAGGAAGAACTCCTCCATGAAATGGAACAATGAGTGTCAGAAAGCCTTCTTCACAATCAAAGAGCAACTGATTAACGCTTCTGTTTTGGTACCTCCTAGGGATGATGTTCCCCTGTTCATGTACCTGTCCATAAATGACAATGCCATGGGCTGCATGCTGGGGCAAAAAGACAATAGAGGCCAAGAACGAGCTATCTATTACCTCAGCAAAAGATTTAGCATCAGTGAACACAAGTACACTCTGATTGAGAAGACTTGTTGTGCTTTAGCATGGGCTTCCATGAGGTTATAGCATTACCTCCATGGTCACACAACCTATCTCATATCCCGAAAGGATCCTCTAAAGTATGTGTTCAGCAAGCCCATACTGAATTATGGACTGTCCAGGTGGCAGTTGATCCTACAACAATTTGACATAATCTTTGTTATGCAAAAGTCTGTCAAAGGTCAGGGAATTACAGATCATCTGAGCGCCGCACCTGCAGGGGACTACAAACCCTTGGAAACATACTTCCCCGATGAAGGGGTAATGACAATTCAACAACAACATCAGTACAATACATGCTGTACATAGAGAATGTATTTTGATGGAGTTGTTAACACAGAAGGCTCTGGAGCTGGAGCAGTCCTAATATCCGTTACGGGGGAGCAGTATCTCGTCACCGTCAAATTGCAGTTTGTTAGCACCAGCAACACAACTGAGTATGAAGGCTGTATCATGGGGTTAAAACTTTCCCATTCAATGGGCATCAGGCGGTTAACTGTCTTTGGGGATTTTGAATTGGTAATCAATCAATCTACAGGAATCTATCAAACCAAAGAATTACATTACTGCCTTACCATCGGTAAGTTCTACAGATGGCTATAGAGTTCGAAGAAATCTCCTTTATACACATTCCTCGTAATAGGAATGATTTTGCAGATGCATTAGCAACGTTGGCCTCCTTGGTTTACATACCTGACAAGGAAAACATGCCAAGCATCACGTTTACTCTGCAAAGAGCCCCAGTCTATGGGAATTACATTGGAGAAGTATCGGATGAGCTACCTCCCATCCACAACCCTTGGTATCAGCACATCAAGGAGTATCTACGAGATGGATCTACACCCGCTGAGGCGAGCCTAACTGAGAAGAGGCGGATTCATCGACTTGCTATGAAATTCTACCTGAGCGGAGATGCACTCTACAAAAGAGATGTTGGATTAGGTCTCCTCAGATGTCTAGATAAAGAACAAGCTCAGAGACTCGTAGATGAGATCCATGGTGGAGTATGTGGCCCTCACATGAGCGGACCCCTATTTGTCAAGAAGATCCTCAGAACAGGGCATTATTGGCTCACACACTCAAAGCTGACTGTGATGATAACGTCAAGAGGTGTTATCAATGCCAGATTTATGGGAATGTTATCCACGCCCCTCCAAGGGAACTCCACAATATAAGTTCACCATGTCCCTTCTCAATGTGGGCAATGGACGTGATCGGGCCCATCGAGCCCAAAGCCAGTAATGGACATCGATTTATATTCACCATGATCGACTACTTCACCAAATGGGTAGAAGCAGCATCCTTCCCCAGGGTTACTAAAGAAGTTATCATTGCTTTTATCAGAAACAATGTCATTTGTCGATATGGACAACTAGAGGTCATTGTGTCAAACAATGCTAAGAACCTCAACAACAAAATGATGGAAGAGTTATGCAGAAAATTCCACATCAAACACCTCAACTCCGTCATCTACCGTCCAAAGATGAATGGTGTTGTTAAAGCGGCTAATAAAAACATTAAAAAGATCATGCAAAAAAAGTCCGCCAATCACAAAGGATGGTCTGACCTCTTGCCTCCGACTTTATTAGCCTACAGAACTTCCATGCGAACTTCCACTGGGGCAACCCCCTACTCATTAGTCTATGGGATGGAAGCAGTGCTCCCCATAGAGGTGGAAATAGAATCCCTTAGAGTATTGATGGATACTCAGTTGGATGAAGACCAATGGGTACAAGACAGGTATCACCAATTGTCTCTAATAGACGAAAGGCGATCCGCGACTATCTTTCATGGTCTGTTATATCAGCAAAGGATCGCACGATCCTACAATAGAAAAGTCTGACTACAGCAATTCAAATAACATGATTTGATTTTGAAGAAGATCATTGACAACCAAGATCAATCGAAGGGAAAATTCGCTCCTAACTGGGAAGGCCCATTTGTTATCAAGGAGGAATTGACAAGTGGTGCTCTCAGATTGCAGAAAATGGATGCCAATGAATTTCCACAGCTTATCAACTCGAACACCGTGAAACGGTACTATGTCTGAAGTTACCATCAAATAAACATCCTGGTTTTGATCATCAAATCACCAGTCATTCTGGTTTTTTAACCCTCTTTTCACAAACTCTTCTGCCCCTCAGGGAAAAATATAATTCAAACCAGCAGCTTAGTTTTACTTCACTTGGAATCAGCAGCCTGGTTCCACTTCATTACAAACTTTCATACAATTTCGGTTATCCTACACACAGGATTAAACCTTTCACATCTGCAGTTTATCCCAAACACGGGATTAAACTTTTCTACGCTTGCAGTTTGTCCTGAAAACAGGATCAAACTTTTTCATACCTGCAGTTTGTCCCCATTATGGGATCAAACTTTCTTCTCCCCGCAGTATAGCCTGCACATGGGATTCACGCTTCTCTTCTCCTTCAATTCATCCTAAAGGGCGAACTATGTCGACCTGATCTCCCTAATACCCGGGGGTACGTAGGTAACCATATTCTCTATAGCCCGGTCGCAATAAAGAAAAACAACAAAAACATTTCTGCCCTTTCTCTACAAAACAACAAAAACAACAAAAATACTTCTACAGATAATGTTTGATATATACATATGTGTTGTACGTTACAAAATGGCTAAGCTAGTCTGTGCAGGAAAATACAAAGCTATCTACAGATCTGTGTGTATGCGGACTATCAGATATAACATAGCATCCCTCTCTGGCGATGGAGGAAGCACTGCAAGCTCCTGCCCAAGGGTATCTACATGAGCTAGCAGATCAGAGGCTAACTGTATGGTGGCATAGTGCTCAACAATGTAAGCACTCATGTCAGCAAGACTGACAGTCATCTAGGATCTAACAGAAGTACTATCTGCAATGGCCACATCCCTAGCAGATAAGATGGCATCCCGTTCCCCAATCAATGCATCCCTGGCTGATCTAGCCTCATCCCTCTCTAACAGAGCGGCATCTCTCTCATCAAGAGCTGTCAACATCGCGACCTTAGCTTGATCTCTATCATAGGTCATCAGATGTAAGCTCTGCTCCAAATGGTGTGCCGAATACTGAGTAATAGTGGCACTCGGGGTGGGAGAATCCATCACTAATGCTGGCAACCCTGCAGTCAAGTCATCGATGGGAATAACATCCTCCTCTATAGGCTCCTCGTCGTCAGAATCAATCCCCTGCACTGTGAATACTGCCGCAGCTGATGCAGTCTCTATCTCCATCCATGCGGAATACTCTGCAGAACAACCTGGATGACTGACAGAAAACTCAGCTAGCTCTTGCTGATCCCAACAGGCGTACAACTTGGATCTGTCCTCCACTGACAAACGGTGTGAAGCAAAGCGCTGACTCACTGCCCCCTCATAAGGATGAAAATCCTAAAACTGGTCAAACTGACTCATCATGGCCAGTGGGTGGTAAGTAATCATGCCCCTCAATCTAGCCAGAGGGAGATAATCCATGCTCGGAGCATGAGTAATGAAGCTGTAGGGTGAGCTAAGCCCTGAACACGGCAATATGGCAAACAGATTCCTAATCTCTGCCAGGAAAGATGACCACAATGCCGCATTTATGCACTCTGCAGCCTAAAAGGAGTATGACATGGCTATCTCCTGGGTGAAACAAAACCCCTACCGTCTAAATGTGCCAATCGATCTCAAGTGTGACATAAACCACACATACAACATGACCGAACTAACTGTAAACACTCCTGCCGGATAAGTACAACAGTATGTAGCTGACCTCAGAGTCTCTGCGATGATCATCGGTACAATGTTACGACCCTCCCTGAGACCTCTCACTACCATAATGACACCGATATCCAGCTCATCCATGTACCACGGCATGAAGACGTATGTCAATATGCATAGAAGCAGTACATCTACTCTGGCTGAATGCCAATGGTCCTTCGGTGTGGTGAAATCCCCAGAATGTCGTGCATAGCTGTCCTCAGAGCCAAACCTGTCAAACAGTAAACGTTGGGATATCATGTGGTCAGATTTAATCTCGTCATGGATCACTCTACGTCTCAATCCGGTGAGGGTCATGAACTATCTGTTCATGTCTCCAATAGCCATATGCACGCAAGGTCTATCCAGCAGCAGCATCGTCAACCGTGCATACTCCTCCAAAGTAGGAGTTAACTCCAGGGTCCCAAATCGGGAAAGCATGCTCTCTACAAATCCTGTGGGAACCTGAAACATCAACAGGGTCATAGTATGCTGCAGCAAATCATCTACGATCACCATGTCTGATGGTGATATACTATCATATCATGAGCGCATACCAGCTACCACAAAAAATGGTGGGGTATGATCAATACGGCTAACTGTCGAAGAAGACATCTGT
Source organism: Panax japonicus (assembly GCA_020205505.1). NCBI lineage: Eukaryota > Viridiplantae > Streptophyta > Magnoliopsida > Apiales > Araliaceae > Panax > Panax japonicus. The sequence goes on along the minus strand of CM035112.1, from coordinate 23,611,306 downwards.
ACGGGCCGTGTCATAAGACCATCCAGGGGTCAATGCTGAATATCTCTGGACATACATACATATGCATAACATAATAACATGCATGATACAATAGATGGAAATATGATATAGGGAATGGAAAAACTGTACATACATTCCTAAGTATATCATCATCTAATACATCTCTGTACAGCTAAAATACAGGGAAATAGGGCGAAGCTACCCAGATGCTAACAGAGGCCTATCAAAAGAAATATTGAGAAATACATTAGAAAAAGTCAAGAGTGTCGATGTCTACATCATCGATACTGTCCACCTGATGTAACTCCTCCTGAGTCACTGGATCTCTATTTACAGGGATGTCAGGCTGATACAAGGGAGGATCTGCGCCGGCAAAACCACATGGGTCACCTGAGGGACCAGTGACAGAGCTGGAAGGATCAAAAGTATCTACCTCTGCAGGATCTCTGCCCAAATGCCGAATGAAAAGATGCGACCGGTCCAGCTGCCGAGTCAATCTGTCAATCTGTGTTGCATAAGTCGGATCTCTGACACAGGCTAGCCAATCCGTCATCATCATGGATCCTGGAACCATATCCCCCATAAACTATGTGGCGCGGGTCTGAGCTCCAATGGTACGAGGGATCCACCAATGCTGGAACATCTCTTGAGACCAGGGGCCCTCTGACAATGTAAAACCATCAATCCCCATCAATGGGATGTCAATGATGGGTGACTGTGAAACAGGCCAATAACGCCTGGTAGGAGGTAGGATCGGCATACGTATCTCTCCTGTAGTGCTCCTAATAGCACGCTCTCCTAAATAGAGCTCTCATCCTCCATCTGTGAAGAGAGGAATCTTGCGGGTGGAAATGATGTAATCTACTCCAGTCGCGTACCCATCCTCAAAACCAACTACCAAATGCTCTCCAGAGTAGGAATCCATGTAATGACATCGGCTGTCAATAGCTCCAACTATAGGCGAAAATGAGTGAAACCCTCAGCAATAGGGACCTCCGCCAGTATGGAATGATGCCATCTCCATCCTCGTGGATAGGTATCTAAACCAAACACGCTCACAGGACGCAAACTTGGAAGCCTCTCATAGGCCCAAAACTGCCAACACAAAGGCAAACATCTGCTGTCAGTCAACACTCCTAACCTGTACAAGGGAAAAGACAAGAGAAATACTCACCAGTAGAAATGGGTAGAATCCTAACCACGCCTCAGTCAAGCCCTGCGATCGCATGCGCATTCCCCTGAGGAAGTAGGCAAAGGTGTAGGAACCCCAATCATACTCTCTTATACGGTCCACGTGTCGAGTGGCGCTGATCAAAGCGAAGGACACCGTTGAAGAGTTAACTGCTATGAAGTAGCCCCTAATGATCATCAGAAACAATCGCCGAAGAATGCGATCCCTGACTCTCACATCATCGGGTATGGGCTCACTCAACAGCCCACTCATAGCATCTACGGTAAAAGGACCTGTATGAAGAGTCCTACCCTTGAGCGCCTCCGTCGAAACTCCCAACAAGGATCTGACGGCAGTAGGGGTGATATCTACCGTGCAAGGCACCAGCTCCCCTCCAAACTCCATACAAGTGATAAATCGCCAATCCATCAGCGTCATCATCACCTCACAGTCCAGCAAATGGAGTGACTGAGTCTGGTGAAACCACCGCTCAGACAATGCCCTAAGGTAACCCCAGGGATAGCGACGGGGTAGAATGTAGAAGAACATCCAGAATCCCCAGCCATGGACAATCGCTCTGTAGTCATCATGCAAAGCCTGATATATAGAGTTGATGCTAAACCAGTTCCCTCGAGGCTATGTGAAGTCGGGAACCTACATCAAATGCAGATCAACATCAGAATCCTTGACTCTTCATTAAAAGGAAATAAGGAAGATTAAAGATCTAACTTCATACCTCGTTTGCGTGCAGGTATACTGAAGGATGCCTACTCAAGTCACCTTGAAGATCTGGGTTCGCCACTTGAATATCTGGCAATTCCCTACGGGGAACACGTACAGCAGGAGTAGGAACCTCGATCGGTACATCCTCTTCCTTGTCCTCGACATTCGGCACTTCAACCCGAATAGGACGTATCACCGCCTCTGCTAAACGACGAGGCTGTCTAACAAAACGACGTTGAGGCTTATCAGAAGCTCTCCTCCGTACACCAGAAGTGGTCCTACGGGAACTACTTGGCTGATCCGGATCCATGATATTTGGACAACAAGTCTCCAAATCACCTCAGAAAGGGTGTGGTAATTTCTTACCTGGAGCTTTTCAAAATGCATTGCTTTAACATATGTATACAGTAGAGTTTAAAAATGCATTACTACCCAATACCTACATTTTGTGAAAATTTTGCCACAGCCCCTTTGCAAATGGGACTATTCATATGCACATAGACATGACTAGGTGGCCATTCAGTAGCACACCTGCACACAGTCATATACATCCTACATGCATCAATCACATCACAGTAAAAATCCGTAAGTGTAGTCTTATTACCAGGATTATTTTACTTTTATACCTTTACTCATTTGTCCTCAAATAGGAAAAGAAATGACAATAAAAGGTGCCAATTTGACTGTTTCAAAAGTCAAATTTTTTCACATCATTATGTTCAGCATGGTTTAATACTAACATTTACTATGTTAAATATTTTTTATCAAGTCATATCAGCATGCATATTCACTACTATGTGTCTAAATGCATTTCATGCGATAAGTCATTTTCCAATGGATAGAAATTAGAAAAAAATACATGCATGTGTTACCAGGACAGTGAAGAATGCTTATACGGTGGTAGAATATGCTAAAAGTTGCCCGAACTCGGCAGTTCTGAAGAGGAGCTCTCGGATTTCCTTCGCTGCGCAACTTGAAAATGAGTTATGAAAGCAACCAGCCGCCTATACATAGGTACGGTTGGGTCCCACACCTCCGGCTCACTCCAGTAGAGTTGCAAAGGAGGTCTCACAAGCTGAAAAGGCCAAATTAGGAATAAAAGTGCTACGCGATTGAGGAACACCCCCCCTACATGGGAACCCCTTTTATGTTTTCTCCGAAAAGTTGAAATGTACCAAACATGCTTTAATCTCTCTTAACCTAACTACTGGCAATCTCACCTTTTTGGTAAAGCTGGCAAGAGACGAACTGCATCCGGTACAATCCCTCATCAATGACCACCCTTTGGACCCGGCTAACCTATCCTTGGAGAAATATTGAACTCAAAGGCTTTACCAGGCTATTGATAAGAAGGAAGTCCTAATGCAATAGAAATCGAGAGCAAACTGGTTAGCTTTAGGTGACCAGAACACTAGCTGTTTTGCTAATATGGTGAAGAGTAGATGGAACTCCAATAAAATATTTTCTATTCCTAATGATGATGGAGTAATGGTGCATGGCAAGGACAATGTTGAGGCTGTCATTGTTGACTATTGCAAAACCTTATTTAAAGCTTCGGACACACCTTATGCTGGGTTTGACACTTTTGGAATCTCCCCCATGAATCTGGTGAGCCCTTTCCAAGCTTTGCAACTCATTGCTCCTGTTTCTGACTCAGAGATCTTTAAGGTTCTAAACTCCATGAAATGTAACAAGAGTCCTGGACCGAATGGTTTTAATGTCAATTTCTTCCTTAGCTGCTGGGATATTGTTGGACCTGATATCTTTAAAGTTGTCCATTTCTTCTTCTCGGCTAGCAGGCTCACCAAAGGGATTAACTCCACAGCTCTGGCCTTGATCCCCAAATGCCTCAATCCTTCGTTAATGGCAGACTTTTGGCATATTTCCTGCTGTAACACCATTTACAAATGTATTGCCAAGATCATCTCTAACAGGCTTAAGGAAGTGCTGCCCCAGATTATTGACATAGCACAGTCAGCCTTTGTAAAAGGTAGGAGTATTAGTGAGAATATTCAAATTGCTTAAGAACTTTTCCAAGGGTACTCCAAGATGACAGGACCTTCTAGATGTGCACTCAAGATCGATCTTAGGAAAGCTTTTGATACGGTTTGTTGGGATTTTCTGTTTGATACCCTCAAAGCATAACTGTTCCCAGTAATCTTCATAGGTTGGATCAAAGCTTGCATAACCTCAACCATGTTCTCTATTAAATTGAATGGCACTCTTACAGGGTTCTTTAGTAGCTCATGTGGGCTTCGCCAAGGAGACCCACTTTCCCCTTTCTTGTTTGTCATAGTTATGGAGATGATTTCCCTTCAACTTAACAAAGCTACCTCAGCTACTGATTTCACTTATCATTGGAAGACCAAGGCTTGCAAACTTACTCACCTCCTTTTTGCTGATGATATCATTATTTTTAGCCATGCAAGCTTACCCTCCATTGCTAGTGTCAATTCTTGCATCCTATCTTTCTCTCTGGTCTCTGGTCTTATTCCTAATTCCCACAAGAGTTACTATTACCTAGCCAACACTGATGCCTCCTCTACAAGCAACATTCTCTCCCTTCTTGGGTTTCAACTAGGATCTTTACCTGCCAAATTCCTAGGAGTACCCTTATTATCCAAAAAGCTCTCTTACACGGGCTGCGTACCTCTTATTCGGCGGATTACCAACCGTGCCACTTATTGGACATCCAAGGTCCTTGCCTTATCTGGGAGGGTACAATTGATCCATTCCATTCTCTTCTCCTTACAAGTCTACTGGTGCACTCATTTCATGCTCCCGAAAGCAGTCCTAAGAGAAATTCAAGCATTACTCGGCAGATTCTTGTGGAAGGGCCCAACTTTGAGTAAGTATGGTGCAAAAGTATCCTGGGCTAATATCACATTACCCAAAAATGAGGGAGGGTTAGGACTAAAAATCTGTTAGATTGGAATAAAGTTCTGGTGTTGCAACATTTCCTCCACCACATCAGCTGTCAGTCCCACTCTCTCTGGGCAAACTGGATGAAAGCCACTTTCTTAAATTCTAAGACCATTTGGCAAGTTACATTATCCCCCGATTGCTCTTGGATATGGAAGCAATTCCTCAAATTACGTCCCCTCGCTCTTCAACATCTAAAGTACATTGTGGGGGATGGACAACACATAGCTTATGGTATGATTCTTGGTTGAATGGGGCAGCTATTAACCCTTCTCATACTCTCCTTTCCAATTCTGGTCTTCCACCACTTGCCACGGATAGCTTTCTCTTCTCCGACAACTCTTGGGCACTTCGGAAGCAAATCCGCCTCCTTCCCCTCCCATCTCCCAGGCCTGGCCAAATTTTATGGGGCACATGTGATATTAAGACTGTTAAGGCTAAACATATTTGGGAATCAATCCGAGAAAGATCTCCTAAGGTTCCTTGGAGCTCTATACTTTGGAATAAGTTTCATGTTCCTCGCTATTCCTTCATCCTCTGGCTTGGGCTCCTTCGGAAACTCTCCATAAACGACTGGACCAAATAGTACATTGGCAGAACATGGAACTGTCCTCTTTGCAATTAACAGTTAGAATCCTTTAACCATTTGTTTTTTGAATGTGCTTACTCTTCAACCATTCTCCAATGTGTCGTGACTTTAGGAAATTGGACCACTTTTCCCTTCTCTTGGGATGTTATTATTGCTTACCTGATTTCATACCAAGGCTCGCAACTGTCCAAGAAAATCCAATGCTTAACAGTGGCCACTTGCTTCTACAAAGTCTGGGAGGCTCGGAACAACAAGATCGATAATGGCTCCATTATTCCTCCTAGGAACCTTGCTTAAGATGTTATCCATCTCATTAAGTGTAGACTTTCTAAATGTAACTCTTTCCTCAAGGCCATAAATTATAATCATTTCTGTAATTGGTTGTTAGTTTAGCTGTTTTAGTTAGTGGGGATCTTTCCTTATATTGTGTCATCATCTTTCATTAGGTGATGAGATGGGCAGGTGTTGGGCGAGGTGTTGGTGCTGGTATGTTTTGGGCGAGGTGGGCGAGCTGGTGAGGTAGTTAGATGGGCGAGATGGTGAGGTGGTGAGGTGGGCGAGCTGGTCAGGTAGGCGAGTAAGCGAGTTGGTGAGGTAGGTGGTGAGGTAGGCTAGTGGGTGAGGTGGGAAAGCATGAGGTGAGGTGGAAAGCATGAGGTGAGGCCATGTTTTGGCTTCGGGCTAGCATGAGGTGGTGAGGTGGTGAGCTGGTGTTGTTGGCAAGCATAAGGCTGGGCGAGGCCATGCTTTGGCTTCGGGCGAGGTGGTGTCACGCCCAGGTTTTTGGCCTTCGGGCGTGGTGGTGGGGAAGCTGCTGCTATTTTGAGTGGTGGTGTGGGCAAACTCGGTCGGCTGTTTTGGCTGATTCGGGTGCTAGCAGCAGCTGATTTGGCTGCTCGGCACTTTCGGCTCTCGGGTTCAGCTGCTCTTCGGCACTTAAGCGCTTGTGTCAGCTGCTCTTCGCCACAGATTTAGCGAGCTGAGTTTGGGGTAGCTGCTACTCGTCACATGCCAACAGATGCTCTCTTTTGGCTCCTTTGGCTCTCGTTTTTTTCATTTTTATATGCATGTTTTATCTTATAAATTTAAAATTCCGATTGGTTTGGTCGTTGGTCTTTTGTTCCTCTTTTGGGGGTTATCCCATGATGTACTTTCTTTAGTTTCTGGGGTATGCTCCTTTGCGATTGTTCAATCTCCTTTTCTTTTCTATATACAAACAAACTTAGCAAAAAAAAAAATTTCTCAATACATTATAAAATAGCATGACATGTAATATATAATTGTATTGAGGACTTAAGATGGGTGTGTCGCATTTTAAATGTCGCTTAATAATTGATTTTGGTGAACAACAATAGGGTGATGAGAACCCAACTTCTTTTTTTTGCTAAATTTGTTTGTTTGTATAAAGAAAAAGAGATTACACAATCACAAAGGGCATACCCCAGAAGCTTTTTTTTTGATAATGTGGGGTTTCCGGTCCGCAGTCCGACTAATCCCCCCCCCCCCCACCCCGAACAAGGCTTTCGTGGGTTGTTCCGGTTCTAAGCCCGGCCCAGGTCCGTGGCCACACGAATTAAAGAATTCTCACACTTGTTGCAGGCGGGAATCGATCCCAGGATGTCCGGGTTCACGGCTCACCCCAGGTCGAAGCTTACTACTGCGCCAAGTGTTGTGGTTACCCTATAAGCTTTTGAGCGGACCATTAGGGACAACCCCCCAACGACCTACTAAAGACAAACATCCAAAACAAGAACAAGGAGCGAAACAGATTACAAGCATATAAAATGAGCAGGCAGAAGCCTAAACAACCATACTGCAGAAACGAAGCATAAAATTGATCAGAAACGAGAACCTAAGGAGACAATGCCAACAACTAGCCACCTCACCAAACCAGCACCAAACCCGGGTGCCCCGAAGCCCGAAACCACTCAAAAGCCGAAGATCCGCATCGAAGACTGGACTACCGAACCGATGGGGGTGCCCCGAAGCCCGAAGCTGGAAGACAGCAACCCCCGCTCTATCATATAGAAGAACCCCCCCAAGCCAATGAGGGAGCCCCAAAGCCGAAACCAGCGTACCCCCATAGCCGAGCCAAGATACCGTACCAAGAAATCGAACCAGCCCTTCATTGTCCCTAGAGCCGAACCTGCATGCTGATGAGACCAAACTGCCATAGAAGTCGAACAACCATCATAGACAGCACCGAGCTGAAGATGCTGCGAGAGCCAGGAAGCCGAACCCAGCAGAAGGAGTCTCAGAACTGAATCCAACAACTTCCAATCTAACCACGGAGGCCGAACTCACTAGCACCAAACTTGCCCAACCCTGCTGAACTTAGACAGACCCCGAAGCTTAAGATTGAACCAGAGGCCAATAGGCTCATAGGCCAACCCCCATAATGACCAAGCTGAATTATCAAGAACGAGAGCCAAAAGAGACACTGCCAACTCTGATCTTGTCCAAAAATCCCCAGCCGAAGCAATAGCTAACACTTGCTACTGAAGCCAGCCCAGCCACCTGCACACCCGACAACACAGAAGCAGCAGAATGACAGACAACCCAAGATCCGAACCCAACCCTACAACCACCCCTAGAGGTTAGGCCTATTTTGGACTCTCTTAGAAAAAACAGAGGAAGAAGATAACCTAGCCTTAATGACATTGATTATCTCCCTAGAGAGAACCCCCATAGGCATCTTGATTTTGTTATAGACAATGGAGTTTCTGACTGCCCAGATTTTGTACACTGTGGTGGAGAGAACCAGCTTTAGAATATTCGACCTGAGTTTACTCCCTTGATATTGGATAATATAGTCCACAAGGTTGTCCCAATTCATTGGAGCATTAGTCCAAGCACCCGCTGCTAAGATAGTGGAGAGAACATAAGAAGAATAGGGGCATTCGAAGAACAAGTGAGGGAATGTTTCAACATGGGAATCACAGAGGGGGCAGGTCAGCGGGCGGAAGCTAGAATAGCTTGAAAAACTGTCATTTGTGGGCAATCTATGCCTAAGAGCAAGCCAGAGAATAAAGGAAAATTTGGGAATGTGGAGAGAATGCCATAACAGAGCAGCCCATGGTACTAACGGAGCACGTGGACGAATAGATTCCCAAATGAGAGAGGTCTTGACATATTTCAGCTCACAGGATTCCAATAAGATCATGTCATCGGCAGCAGTCGGAGCAGGAAGAGAAGTAATTAGACCACGAAGTTGTTGCACTTCATGATGATTACTTGCCGGTAATACCCATGCTCCCAAAGAGATGACAAAAGAGACAAGAGCGTTAACAGGGATTCGGGAGTTGGAAAGCAAATACGAAGAGGGGTTTAATGCCTGGCCATTCAACCATGGGTCATGCCAGAACCTAAAAAAATTGTCATTCCCAACTTTCTAGATAAGAAAATTTAAAGCTAAAGGCCGTAGTTTAAGAATCTTACGCCAAATCCATGAGCAGTCCGACGGAGTAGAGCAGTGCTAGAAATTAGTCTTTGGAAGAACTGAGGCTTTGTCCCACTTTGCCCATAATGAAGTTGGGGAAGGGGAAATGACTCTGAGTAAATAGGATAAAATGAGGGCTGAATTCCAATCAGCAAGATTTTTTATAGCAAGACCTCCCTCCGTATAGGGAAGAGACAAGTCCTTCCAAGCGACTTTAGAACCATACGTAAGAAGAGAGGAGCCCTTCCAAAGAAATCTGCACATTATAGATTGGATTGCACGCAATACTGACTTAGGCAAAATAAAATGGGCCGCCCAATAAGATTGAATGGCAAATAGCACTGATTTTATCAACTGCACTCTACCGGCATAAACGGGAAGTCCATGAGGTGACTCTCGCGGTGATTCTGTGAATCAGAGGCTGGCAATCGGAATGTGTAAGTTTAGAAGAGATGAGAGGAACTCCAAGAAATCTAATTGGAAGAACTCCAAGCGGTATACCCCGCAGCTGATTTATACTTTCCTTGACATCAATTGGGACATTTGCAAGAAAACATAGTCTTTTAAGAGCATTGGAGATTAATCCAGAGAACATTGAGAATGATTGGATGCTCGAGTGGATAATGGAAACAGATGGCAAATGTCCATGGCAGAACATGATAATATCATCAGCGAAGCATAAATACGTAATGTTGCAAGGTTCTGTTTTCCAATGGAACTTGAAGTTAGGCAGGAGAGTTTCCTTATTTTTTTTTTTTGCTAAATTGTGAGTATTATAAACAAAAGACGAAAACAAATCTAGGGGCATACCCCGCGTAAGAAATATAGCAACCACATCAGAGACAAGCCAATGATGCACTAGCTATATCCAAGGCTATAACTGCCAACATCTAAGATTGGGATATTTAACAATATAAGAGCTAAAATTTTAACTGAGTACAATTTGCATTTAACAGTCCTAACACACTCATGAGCAATAGCAGGAGCAGCACGAGGGGTTTCACCATGGGCTCGTCGATTGCGTTCATTCCAAACTTTATAGATAATTGTGGCCAAGCAGAGCTTAATGATCCGAGTTGACATTTGGTCCATTTGAGACTGTTGGATGTGAAGGATCAGTTGGTCCCAGCCGAAAGGAACACCAAACCAGCCATGAACAGCAAGCACTGAGTCAAGAATCTGTCGAGAGAAGCCACAGTCAAAGAAAAGGTGAGAGAATGATTCGGTGACATTAGAGCAGAGACAACAGGAGTCTAATGGCCAAGTCACCATCCTGTTATGAAGAGCTAGCCAGAAGAAAAAGGAGAATCGAGGGATCTGCAGGTTGTGCCATAGAAGTTTGTACCAAGGGACTGTAGAACCTCTACAGCGTATAGAAGACCAGATATGAGATGCTTTAACCGAAGGAAGGCCTGCTCAGCTTATCTGATCCGAACCGAGAGAAGGCAGCGGCATGTGGAGAAGTTTGTCCTTCATCTGCAAGAGGCTATGGTAATTGGATATAGGGGGTTGCCATGAGCAATGTGTGATGATGGCACTAACTTTGGCTGAGAAAGGCAGACCTAGAATTTGAGACTATAGGATCTGTTCGATGGCTGGCAAGAGGATGGTTGACTAGCCAAGGGTCTTGCCATAAGTTGATGTTCTGGCCATTGCCCACTTTATATGTAATGAAATTTATGGCTATGCTTCTAAGGTTCAGGACTTTGCGCCAAATCCAGGAAGCATTCGAAGGGATGGGGGTAGTCCAAAAGTTGTGCTTCAAGAGGAGAGTTTTGTTAATCCATTGAGCCCAAAAAGAGGAGCTTTTGAAACTGATAATCTGCCACAAGTGTAGCATAATCTGAGCTTTGTTCCATTCAGCAACTTTTTTAATACCTAACCCACCTTCAGAGAGGGGCAGGGTAACACGAGCCCAAGAAACCTTTGAACCATATTTATCAAGCGAGGAGCCCTTCCAAAGAAATCTAGACAGCAGTTGTTCAATTTGCTTGGTGACTGATTTGGGAAGCACAAAATAAGCAGACCAATATGATTGAATTGCAAATAGGATGGATTTAATGAGTTGCAGCCTACCCGCAAAGGAGAGGAAACAGTTAGCCCAGGATTTAATACGAATAGTGATCTTTTGGATTAGGGGCAGACATTCAGCTGAGGAAAGCTTCGAAGTAATGAGGGACACTCCTAAGAATTTGACAGGCAAGGAGCCCAGGCCTATGTTGAGAGCTGTAAGAATGTTTGCAGCCAGATTAGGAGAGACGTTAGCGAGAAAACATTGACTTTTGCTGTGATTGATGGATAGGCCAGAGAATCTGGTGAAAGCATCAAAGATATGCTTCAGGAGATTGACAGATTGCATGTTACCATGGCAGAAGAGGAGAAGGTCGTCCGCAAAACATAGGTTTGTAATTTTACATGCCTTAGTTCTCCAATGGAGAGAAAAATTGGGAGAGGAGGACGCTGAGTCAAGAAGGAGAGCAAGGACTTCCATGACTAAAACAAACAGGTATGGAGAAAGAGGGTCGCCTTGGCGAATACCTTGTTTGCCTTGGAAATATCCGCATAGCTGACCATTGACTTTAACTGAGAACATAGCCTTAGAAATGCAACTTCTGATCCATTGTATAAATTTATCAGGGAAGCCAAAAAGGACCAGAACATCAAATAGGAATTCCCATCGGACAGAGTCAAAAGCTTTCTTCAAATCAATTTTAACCGCACATCTGGAAGGGCTAGAAGTTCTATGGTAATTTCTTAGCAGCTCTTGGGCCAAGAGAATGTTGTCACCAATTTTACGTCCTGGAATAAAGTCAGCTTGAGAGGGTGAGATGAGGTCTGGGAGGGTTGCTTTGAGCCTAGCTGCCAAAATTTTTGATATACATTTATAGATAGAGTTGCAGCAAGATATAGGCCGGAAGTCTGTCATAGATGTGGGGTTTGGGACCTTAGGAATAAGAGCAACAGCAGTGGCATTGGTCTCTTTAAGCATATGTCCAGAATTGAAAAAAGATTGGATAGCTTTGACATAGTCATCCCCCACAATGTCCCAAGAATAAAGAAAGAAGTTCACGTTGAAGCCGTCGGGACCGGGGCTTTTGTTTCTTTGCATGCCTTTAAGAGTAGAAAGAATTACCTCCGGAGTAACAGGAGCGACAAGGGGAGATATCATATCGGGGTTGATATGCTTTGTGATTACTTCAGCTAAGGCAGCCCTCCCCGGGTAGGCAGAAGAGTTTTTGGTACCCAAAAGAATTTGGAAGTAGCCAACAGCAGTGGACTTAATTCTGCTCCGGATCATGAGTCAAGACACCCTGATTATCCTCGATAGCAAGAATCTTATTTGAGTTCCAGCGACTTTTGGTTTTGGCATGAAAGAATTTAGTGTTCTTATCCCCTAAGGAGAGCCATTGAATTCTGGATTTTTGTTGGAATAATTGCTCTTCTATGGTAAGGGCATTCAATAAATCCTTGGTAAGCATCCTCTGAAGATCAAGATTTTCCGGAGAAATAGTAGTATTAGCCAGTTGAATGGTCATTTGAAGAGCATGAAGAGCTTGCCTAGCCTTTTGAACGTTTGTGACAACAAAGCCATGATGTTTATTCAGATCAATAAGAGCTCTTTTGGTTTTTCGAAGCTTTTCCGCAAGAACAAAGAGGGGGGACCCAATGATATTGCTGTTCCAAGCTTGAGAAACCGCCTCCTCGTAGCCATCCAGTTGAATAAGATGATTGAAAAATTGGAAAGGCTTGTAGGATTTGGGAGCATGGAGGCCAGTAGACAGAATAATTGGGTTATGATCTGAGAGGCCTCTAGCTCCAAAAGTAGCCAAAGATTGAGTCATTTGAGTGAACCATTTTGCATTCCCAAGCGCTCTGTCCAGCTTTTTTGAAATAGCTGTCTCACCTTGAGAGTTCCACCAAGTGAAGTGAGGACCAACAGCTCTAATGTCATCCAATCCAGATTGTTCAAGGCATATTTTAAAGTCGGACATGCCAGCTGACCACATATCGTTACCCCCTGCGTTTCGTCAAGGCTGCAAATTTCATTGAAATCCCCTAAAACACACCATCTAGAGCTGATGGAGTACGCAAGGGAAGAAAGCTCATGCCATAACCGCTTACACTCACATTGAGTATTAAGACCGTAGACAATAGTAACCAAAAAGGTATCACCGGATCCAACCAAAATTAATTCACAATGTATAAGCTGGGAAGATTTGTGCAGCACATTAACAGTCCAGAGGGAGGGGTCCCAGCCAACCCATATTCTACCATTATCATGATAATCATAATTAAAGGCCCAGTTCCAATGAGCAAAAAGTTTAGAGGAAATAGCCTTGGAATTGTGACATTTGACTCTGGTTTCCACAAGGCCAGCAAAAGATATATGATTGTCCGACAAAAAGGCGTGAACATCAGCCTGCTTTTGAGACTTATTTAAACCTCTAACATTATAAGAACAAAGCTTAGACATAATAGAATAAGAGTTAGAGAGGGGAATTTCTCCCCCTACCTTTGTTCCTCCTTTTAGCAGAAGGAGAACCAACTACCTCAGCCTTTTCTTTCAGTTTTAGATCTCTACCTTCCTTTTCGTCAATGATTTTGAGTTTATCAGTAAGGGGGTTGAGAAGAGGTGGCAAAGAGTTACAGTCAGGGGAAAGGCAATCCAAATCCTCCAAGGCTGCGAATTGATTACCAGCAGTCATAGGAGAAAGGGAGGGAGGATTTAAATGGGTTGAAGGGGAAGTCAGGGCAGGGGGTTTTTCTGGGCAATAGTAGTCCAGCCCTCATCAGAAGTCACAGAAGGATCAGAGTGCATAGCACCGGCAGCAGTAGAGGCAGAAGGTCCAGGGCCAACAGCAACTTTCGAGGAGGATTTAGGTACCAATTGAAAGTTGGAGTTTGGACATTTAATCAAAGAGTGCCCAAAAGTTTTGCAAACCGAGCAGGAAGGAGGTCGATTCTGGTATTCAACAGTGACGTCCACTGAGCGTTCCTCATGCTCATCTTCATTTAAGATTAAAACAGGTAGAGTACGAGGCAGAGGGGCTGCTACATCAATTTCCACACAGATCCGAGCATAAGGAAGAGGGTCCAGTTTTTCCGTGACTTTGTCCAAGAATAGTGGCTTCCCAACCCCACTAGCAATATAACTGAGGCCTTCGTTTGTCCAGTAAGAGAGTGGAATGCCATGAAATTTTACCCAGATAGGGGCTTTAGAGCAAGCTTCTCTAGTAATGTCAATACCCTCCTTCCATTTCTTTAACAGAATTTGCTTGTTTGAGATATACCATGGGCCCATGGCAAGAATGTTTTCTCGTGCTTCCGCTAAGTTGAATTTGAAAATGTAGTACCCTTTATCATGTAGAAGCACTTTAGATAAGCCCAGAGAGCCCCAAAGTTTTTGAACAATGGGCTCAACTACCTTGAAAGGGAGCTTTGAGTGAAGAAAATAACCCACAAGGCTATTGCACCATAGGTCAAGACCCTTTTTTAGAACCTCCAGTGGTGGTCTAATGGATAGAAGTCCTTCAGATTCAGACGGGGGAAAAAACTTTAATGAGGACTTCCTAGGAGCATCATTCGCAACAACCTCTCTCCAAAAGGGCTAATCAGAGGAAATGGGGTTGTCAGTGAGGGGGGAAACAACCTTTGCAGGTTGTAGTAAAGGGAAATCCACCATGTTGGGCTTCTCGGCAGACGAAGAGGAGTTAGGTGCATGAATAGGAAGCGTATCATCCACATTAGTGGAAATGTTAGCTTTCAGCGAACTTTTGTCATGGTGGTTGTGATCATTAACAACCCTATGCAGGATGCCGGAAGTTGTAAATTCATTTAACTCTTTAACAGAGAAACCATGGGCTACAATAAATTCCAATAACTTTTGATTTTTACGCCTTTCTTCAGCAGCTAAAACTCTATCATGAGAGGAGAAATGCTGGGCAGCAACGAAGATTTCCTTCATTTCAGAGCCATGCCCGAGGCCCATACGGTCGCCCCAATCACTATTGGCTGACGAGCCATCCGAATCCACAGCTAGAGCAGTAGAAGGGGGAAGAGGGGCAAAATATGATTCAGCCATCTTAGGCGAGTTAGGGTTTGAGACCCCATAATCAGCAAAAAGGTCACGAGAAACGTAAGACTCAGAGTTTCAAGCAGAGAGATGAGAGTGACTAACCATGGCAAGGATGGAAGAGACCGGCTGGAGAGGGGAGAGGGCGGAAGGGAGGAGGGAGAAAGAGAGAGTGCTCGGATCGGAGGAAGACCGGCAGGGGAGAAGAAGACCAAAGAGGTAAACAGAAAAGGAAGAGGAGGAAGGGGAAATTAGGTAGACGAAGATAGAGACCAAAAGAGTGAAAGATTTTTGAGAAAGAGTAACGGAAAAAAAAGGAAGGAAGGGAACGGCTTGACGAAGACCCCTCGCTCCCTTAAAGAAGCCAGCAAGGGAGCCATTGACTTTAACAAAATACATTGGCGTTGTGATGCACTCTCTAATCCTGTTTATAAAAATGGGTGGAAACTGAAGCAAACTCAGCAGGTCTAAGTGAAAACCCCAGTCCACTGTGTCAAAAGCCTTCTTGATATCAATTTTTAAATCACACCTTGCCGGACTAGAGAGGCGATGGTAGTTTCTGAAAAGCTCCTGAGCAAGGAGAATATTATCGCTAATACTTCTACCCGAGATAAAAGCTGACTGAGCATGGTCAATAAGGGACGGGAGGACTGATTTTAGCCTATTGGCAAGAATCTTTGCTATATATTTGTAGATTGTGTTGCAGCAAGAAATAGGTCTGAAGTCTGCCATATTGGAAGGATTTTCTGTCTTCGGGAACAGGGCTATGACCGTAGCATTCACTCCCCTCGGAAGGAGCCCGGTTCTGAAGAAAGAGTAGATAGCAGCAGTGAAGTCTCGACCGATTGTATCCCAACAGTGAAGGAAGAAATTAACATTGAAACCATCAGGCCCAGGGCTTTTATTCTTTTTCATGGATTGAAGGACCGCCTTAATTTCAGAATCAAGGATTGGAGTGGTTAAGGTAGCTGCCTGGGATAGAGAGATCCTCTTAGTAATAAATTTTTTAAGATCAACACGGCCCGGATAGGATGAAGGGGATGACCCCAAGAGATCCTGGTAATAGACCAACGCCACCTGCTGGATACCTTATTGGTCCTCAATCAAATCACCCGAGTTGTTGAAGATAGAAAGAATTTTGTTGTGGTTCCAGTTACTCTTAATGACAGTTGCAAAGAACTTAGTGTTTTTATCTCCCTGGGCTAGCCAAATTGCTCTAGATTTCTGGAGCATGAGGGATTCTTCAAGAGCCATTGCTTTCCATAATGATTGGATAGCTGACGATTCTTGAGCTAATAAAAGAGGGTTCAAGGGATTAGCCTGGAGAGACATTTGGACGGAGTCCAGAAGACCTTGAAGCTTGCTTACATTGTTCGACAGATTACCTATAGAAGAATTCAAGGCAACAAGAGCTCTCTTGGTTCTCCTCAATTTCTCATTAAGGATGTAAATAGAATTCCCATGGGTACTACTGGTCCAACAATCCGAAACAGCTTCTAAGAACCCCATCTAACTCGAGCATGAAATTAAAGAATTGAAAGGGTTTTTTAGGCCGCCTCAGATGATAACCGGTGTTGAGAATAACTGGGCAGTGATCAGAAAGGCCACGGGGACCAAAGGTGGTTTGGGAATCAGACATGGTACTAAACCAATAACTGTTGCCCATAGCTCTGTCTAGCTTCCTGAAAATTGGGTTTCCTACCTGGCAATTCCACCACGTATGCAGAGCCCCAATAGCTCGAATGTCATCTACTCCGATAGTGTCTAAACAGTCATTGAAATCCGTCATGCCAGCGTCCCAGGAAGGAACACCTCCCTCAGATTCAGTAACCCGTTTGATAGTGTTAAAATCCCCCATAATGCACCAAGTGTCCGGAGAAAATATGGATTTAAGGTCATCCCACAATTGCCTGCGCTCCACCACCGAATTCAAGCCATAAACGATCGAGGCCAGAATTGGGGTATCACCATGAATAGGGGTAAGTTTGAAATGGGATAGTTGAGAAGACTGAAACAGGCTATCCACTCTCCAAATATTAGGATCCCATCCCACCCAGATCCTGCCGTTCGGGTGGTGATCATAGTTGAATGCCCAAACCCAATTACGACACAAGGCTCTCGAGATCTTGAGTGCCTTTGGAGCTTTGATTCTAGTCTCAATAAGACCCACAAAAGAGATATGGTTGTTTAACAAAAATTTACGAACGAACGCCTGCTTTGGCTTCTTATTTAAACCCCTGACATTATAGGAACAAAAATATGTCATAGAGAATGGGGGATAATGCTCAGTCAAGAAGGGGAAGACCCCTTGGACCTTTATTTCTCTTCTTAGAATTTTGAAGAGGCTCTATCCCAGGCCTGGATTTATGTTTTAGGTCCCTACATTCCTTTTCATCGACCTGCTTGAACCTATCCACCAGAGGGTTGGGGGGAACAGGAGATTCAGAGTCATCGTCTGGAAGAAGGGGAGAAGCAATAGGGGTAAAGGTATTTGAATAAGGAACTGGATGGACAACAGGAGGGGAGGATGGAATTTTTGGTCCTTTAGAGACAGCTGTCCAAGAACCTTCCGGATCAAGGGGAGGAGAGGCTTTGGTTGCAAGACGGATGGGGGGACAGATGGCCTCAGGAGGACAAGGCGGAGCCTTGGGAACCCACTAAAAATTTGATTTAGGACACCTGAGCAAGGAATGACCGAAACAGTTACAATTTGAGCAAGAAGGAGGTCTGCTCCAATACTCCACTTTCACCTCAACAGTATCTTCAGCCAAGTCCACTCCAATGAAAACAACTGCATTAATTAAGGCCAGGAACGTAGACGAAGCATTCATTTCAATGAAAATCCTGGCATAGCTCATTGGCTCAAGCTTAGATGTCATATCATCGTCAAATAATGGACGACAACAGCACTCGCTAGGTAGTTCAAACCCTCTTTTGTCCAGTAAGAGAGGGGTATGTTGCTGAATTTAACCCAGATTGGGACTTTGCTACAGTCGACATTTACAAATTTAACCCCTTCATGCCAATGCTGCAGAAAAAGAAGCTTTGATGCTATATACCATGGGCCTGTTGCTAGAACATTGTCCCTATCTGCTATAGAATTGAACTTGAATATGAAATACCCTTTGTGATGAAGATAAACTTTAGCCAAACCCAAGTGTCCCCAAAGCTTCTTTGCTGAGGTCTCGACAAGCTTGAAAGGCAGTTTAGACTGAATGAAATGACCAACTAGACTGGTGGACCACTTATGCAGGCCAATATTTAGGACTTCAACTGGCGGATTAACCGTAACACTCCCTTCAGCCATGACAGGGGGAAGAAGCTCAGGCCAAAATTCTTCTCTGAGATAGAGTTTGAAACAATCGAGCTCCAAGATTTAGGAAGAATTGGCTGGTTATCGACTTTCTTCCGGACCGGATGGGGGGATGCCACAGACTCCGGTAGACTACCCGAAATAGTGGCCAGGGGGGAAGGGGAAGAGACGATGCTTCCTTTGGAGAACTCCGTCCGAACATAGGACAGGAATCGAGCACCTTACGGGCATTTGCTAGAGCAACGAAAGTCCCTATAGTGGAAAGGTTATTAACATCATCTAATGGGAGACCCATTGCGGATATATATTCCATTAACGTTGCATTCTTTCGCCTTTCTGCAAGGGCTTCCTCTCGGCCATTTCTAGAGAAGAAATGAGCTGCTTTAAAAATATCTTGAGCTTCCGAACTAGAGGCTGGGCCAAAGTTCTCTCCAAGCTGAGCTTCAAAAGCATTTGATTCATCAGTGCTTAAAAAAATATTCGAGGGGTTAGGCTCAGATTCCACCATTTCCACAGATTCAATAGGGGAATTCGGCTTAGAAACGCCATATTCTGCAAAAAGCTCGCGAGATGGGCTACTCACAGAGTTACCGGCTGAAAGATGGGGGTGGTCAACCATGACACTGGGCAAGCAGAAGCACCACAGAAGTCTAGAGGGAAGGATGGAGGAGGACGGGAGAAAGGAGGATGACGGAGGAGGACGGGAGAAAGGAGGGTGGAGGAGGAGGAAGGACCAAAAAGGTAAACAGAGAAATTAGGTAAGGACGAAAATGTTTGGTGAGGCTGGGCGGGAAACCAGAAAAGGAAAAAGGAGATAACGGAAGTGGAGGAGGAGACGGAGAAATTAGAGAGAAGGGAGAGAACACATCCAAGAGAGAGAGTCTAACCCATGATGAGAAACCAACTTTGAAAGCATCAAAAATGCACCCTATTAGAATGAGGAGGACAAATTATACTAAGAGCTTAAAGGGTGTGTTTCCACTATCATACATGATGCACCTCATACAAACTCGTGTTATCATAAGATATGGTTGTGCACATCCACTTGCTGACTATATCTATGAGAATTATCTATATAATCTTGGAGTATGGTTGGAATATAATTCTCAGTTTGAGACAATAGAGATAAATATATGGCAAGAAAGTACACACCATTGGAATGAACGGGGTTAACCAAGGTTAATGCTCAAGTCCTATATATCCATTATAACTTAGATGTATGGCCTCCCATGTATGAATAATTCCTTGAGCATTTTCCAAAGATTTTAATTCTTAAAACAGTTATCGACTGTATCTTTATGTAGATTATCATTTTGGAGTGTGATTACTGTTATTTATATTGAAACTCACAGCTTATGTGTTATCGTATTTTGCACGATAATTTAATTGTTGTAAATAGGAAATTTGTATTTGGATTCTGTGGTATGTATTTGGCGACTCAAAATGGGTTGTGTGAACCTATTTTGGGGTCGCCACATTTGGTATTAAAGCTTAGGGATATGATCTCTGGCGGAGATCTGAGACTAGAACTAGGAGGGGAGAGACGAGTAATATCCTTCACTAGAGTGTGTCCTACCTAAGCTTAATTTTCTTACTTAATAAGTTGACAAATTGTGATACGTCAATTAACCTTAGTTTTGAAGCTGTATTTTGGAATGATATCTGAAATCCAAGAGATGAGAAATGGAGAAATCATGATACAGAAGATACAATCTGAAATGAAAGTATGGTATTCTTACCTCTTCGAACCACCAGGTACGTAACTTTTGGGGACGAAATTTCATAAGGAGGGAAGATTGTAAGACCCCGAATTTTATGAAATAAAAGTATTCAATTTTCTTATAATTATTGTTCTATTCAGTAATTATTAAATTGATAAAAGGTTAAAGTTAAGGGTAATATATACAAATTTTACAAAGTAAGTAAGTTGATATAAAATATTTGTTGTGTCGGGGAATATCGTTTGGTTGGGAATATTCTTTTTATCAGAGAATATTCGTACAACGGCGCAATCATTGGTGGACCACATAACGGAATAAGTGTCGGTTATAAAAAGTGATAGAAATAACCTTTTTATAAAAATAACCAGTAAAACTTTTACCGTTAAACTATTGAAACACCTAGTGATAAAAGTACAGTAATACGCGTTGTTCCACAGTGGTACGCGGTATTGCACAGTAGCACGCGGTATTGCACAATATCTCTGATTATTGATGGTTACGTAAGAAGTCACTCAATGTTTGTCTCAATATTTGTGACAGTAAAAATTGTACAGTCTTTCATATTATTGATGCAATAATTGCTACAGTGATAATTTAATAGTATTTATATTAATTTTTTTTTCGCTAATTTGTTTGTATATTGAGAAGAAAAAGAGATAAAACAATCACAAAGGGCATACCCCAGATGTTTTAGGTGAACCACATGGGACAACCCCCAAAATGGACAACTAAAGACTAACACCAAGCCAAAGCAACAAGGAACATTACAAAACAGAGCTGCATGCAAAAGAAGCAAGCCGAAGCCTAAACAACCAATCAGCTGAAACTAAGCATCCAAATGAAACAATCTGGTGACGGAATGAAACTGCAAAACTGCCAGTTGCAGACAGAACTGCAGAAGACAACAGAATCAACCGAACTGAAGCAGCTACGGAACAGACTGAAGCTGTCAGCACCTAAGAGCTGAACTGAAGATCCCGAAGCCTAGAAGGAGATGCGGGGCAGAGAGGCCGAACCATACAAGCCTAACCTACCAGCCCAGATCCCCCAGCTTCCCAAGGCTAAAACCAAGGAGCCGAAACCAAGCTACAAACTAGCCCTTCACTGACCCCATAAGTCGAAAACATTAACCACTCCGGAAGGAGGCAGCATCCGAAACCAGTCCGGACTGACAACAACCAATCCGAACTAAGCGCCAGCCGACACCCGAATAGTTGTCACCCATATTATTGAAATGATATTATTAAATAGAATTATTGACAAGGTCTAGAAAGTTTTATCGAGGAAAGGGGTTAGGTTGTTTAATTGTGCGCTAATAAGGAGAAATTCTTATCAGAAAGCCCCCTCTTTCCTGGGAACGATCTGATTCTCAGTATTTTGAATCTATAATATTAATTAGAAATAATTATTGAAGAATTGTAAATAAGTGATGAATATGGTAAGTAAATATTTCTTTAAATTTTGATATAAATGGAGGAATTTTAGAATGAGACAATTGTCGAAAGTTGTTATTTTTTTATGAAACCATAATTTTCTTCTTCAATAATATATTTATATATTATTATAATATTTTTTTTTTTGCTAAATTTAGACTGAATTAAAATAAAAAATAGGAACAAAGTTCACGGGTCAAACCCCAAGAAGTATACCCTAGCCATCATAGGACATACCCTATGATGGCTATAGTAAACCAAAGCTAGCCACTCACATTCAAGGATTCAACAAGAAGAAAGCAACAACCAAAGACAACCAAAAATTAGTATGGAAACAATTAAAGCAACTGCAAACTGCAACACACAGTCCATAATGCAGTAACCCATCAAGCAAACCAACCCAGGTCTATCAAGCAGACCAGCCCAGGCCAACAACATGCCCATAAGCCACAAACTGCCAAAAAGCTACAGCAGCTGCCGAAACAACCCATGCCTAGCAGCTACAGTAGACCATGCCTAGGCCTCAGAGAATCAAGCTGCCAGGGAATATTTCAACCAGTGCAGCTGCCGAGAAACCCAGGGCAGCTGCCGAGAGACACAACAGATGCTGCCGAGAAAACCAGCAACCCAGTGTAACTGCCTAGAAATACAGCAGATGATGCCCAACAAAGAGGTGACTAGACGACCAACGGTTGGAAACCCAGCCTAAAGCAGAGATTACCGACCCATCAGCAGAAATGCAGAACCATAGCAACTCATCTGCAGCATCACACGCAGCCAGCAGTGTTGCAGCTAGCCAGACACCAGCAACAACAGATCAAACAACCCAGAACTAACCAAAACAGGACAACAGCACAACATCAGCATACCAGCAGATAACAAATATCCCTCCAGCCAGGATAACCAGTCACAGGATAGCAGCATCAGGGCCCATACAGGAGCATGCAGAAGAAATAGCTCAAACACACAGAAGCACAGCAGAAACCAAGCACCACACGGAGCAAGGAGCTCGGCAGCTGCTCAAGACCACAGCAGAGGGCCAGCAGAATCCAACATCTGCCGAGAAGCCAGCAGCAGGTCAAAACGCAGCCATCAGCAAACATAGAATACTGCTAGAAACCACTGACTGCAGCAATCTGAATAGGCACCAAACCAATAACCCCAACCAAAAACCATCACAGCCAACATGAAAATGAGAACCATGTGAAGCACAGACCCATGATCAGAAGAACAGCTACAACAAAGCAAAAGGCCCCACAAAGCATACCCAAAAGATAACCAGCAGGCCCAACAACAGAACCAAAAGGCAACACAACAACAGAACAATGAACACAGCTAAACCAGCTAAAACAGGCTGCGAATAACAGCAGAGCCTATCAAGAATTGTTTAAAACAAGCTGCCTAAGACCATATCTTGTCTTAATTTTTTGGAATCTAGCATTTGTATGAAGTTTACATTTGAGCACATGAAGTATGTCGGTAACAAGGTTACGAACTGTGCAGGATTTATGATTGAAAATTCGCGCATTCCGCTCATTCCAAATACGGTATACCACAGCTGCGAAACCAAGATGAAGTAAACTGTGGTGGAAAGAAGGATTTGAATAATGAATGAGGTAGCCCGTAATGGAGCTCCAAGCCCGACTAGAACCCCTCCACCCACAGTGACGAAGAACAGAAAGTAGGACCCTAAAAGAGTAGTCACAGTGGAAGAATAAGTGGTCAAAGGTTTCCAGTTTGGAAGAGCAAAGAACACACGAGGGGTTTACAGACATTCCAAAACTGATCAATTTGTCCATTGTACGTAACCCTTGATGGAAAGCCAACCAGAGGGTAAAAGAGTACCGAGGGATCAGGATCTTAGGCCACACTAATTTGTCCCAAAGAACAACAGCTCCCACCTGCCTAATAGAACGCCATAGAGTAGAAGCTTTTACCTCATTAGAATTCAAAGAACCCCATAGAATCTCATCCGGTTTAGTAGAGTCACAAACCCTATTGAGGTCAAAGGAATCCCGAAAGACAATAAAATCATTATGATTAGAGGAGGGTAGGTGCCAGGTAGAATCACGAATAATATCACTAACAGTAGCATTTGGACCCAAACCAGAGTTTATGATCAAAGGGGAATGAGAACTTGCAGCTAGAGGGTTCGCATTAAGCCAAGGATCGAACCACAGACTAGTACTTTCCCCATTACCAATCCGGAACCGAATATGGGTCAAAGCAAGAGGTCTCAGCTGCAGAATCTTTCTCCATATCCATGAGCAGTCATTTGGGGTCTTCAGAACCCAAAAGTGTTTAGAGCTCAGATGATATACTCTAACCCAAGAAGCCCAAAGAGACGGAGAATTAGGATTAACTACTCTCCAAAGCTGAAGCAAGATTAGAGCTTTATTCCAGTCCTCCAGATGCTTTATAGCTAGACCTCCTTCAGAATAGGGAAGCGAAATTTTACTCCAGGCAACTTTGGCTCCAAACTTCAACAAAGAGGGGCCTTTCCATAAGAATCTGCCCATAGTGGACTTAAGATCTTTAAGAACAGACGCAGGGAGAATGAAGTGGGCAGACCAATAAGATTGGATGGCAAAGATAACCGATTTAATAAGCTGAAGGCGACCAGCATAGGAAAGGAATCTATTAGTCCATGAAGAAATTTTGGATTTAACCTTTTCTAACAGAGGATGACAATCAGCAAGGCTGAGCTTCGAGGTGATCAGAGGGACTCCAAGGAATTTAGCAGGGAACCGACCCACTTGAAACCCAAGAGAATTGTAAATAACCTCAGCATGACCAGGAGAAACATTGGAAAGAAAACACATACTCTTCGAATCATTTACATGTAATCCCGAGAGAGACGAGAAGTGGTCTAAACAGAGTTTGATGACCCTGACCGAGTTCACATCACCATGGCAAAATATAAGCAGATCATCAGCAAAGCACAAATGGGATAAGGAGATAGACTTTGTTTTCCAATGATGCTTGAAAGAGAGGGTCCTGGTTTCCTTTAAGAGAATAAGCGAAAGGACTTCCATAGCAATAACAAATAGATATGGAGAAAGAGGATCTCCTTGACGCAAGCCCTTGGATCCTTTGAAATACCCACAAAGGGCACCATTCACTCTGACAGAGTAGAAGGTAGAACATATACAAGCCTTTATCCAGTAGATGAACTTGGGAGGAAATTTGAAAAGGCGCAGAGCGGCAAGCATGAAATTCCAAGACACCGAATCAAAGGCCTTACGGAGGTCAATTTTCATAGCACACCGAGGCTGGCCAGAGGGCCTATGATAGTTTCTGAATAACTCTTGAGCCAGTAAAATATTATCACCAATCCTCCTACCCGGAATAAAAGCAGATTGAGAGGGAGAAATTAGGGAAGGAAGAATACCCTTGAGCCTAACTGCAATAATTTTAGCAATGCACTTATAAGTTGTGTTACAGCAGGAAATAGGCCTGTAGTCAGTCATGGAGGTAGGATTAGGAACCTTAGGAACCAAAGCGATAGCTGTAGAATTTGTACCCCTGAGTAGACAGCCCTTTTTGAAAAAGGATTGAACAGCCAAGGTAAAATCACGACCCACAATATCCCAAACTAGAAGGAAAAAATTCACATTGAAGCCATCAGGACCAGGGCTCTTATTTTTCTTCATCGACTTCAGAGTTGTCAAGATTTCGCTATCAGAAATGTCTCTCTCCATCCAAGAGGCTTGAGAGTCAGTAACAATATTGGAAACATAGGGGGCAAGATCCATTAGATCGGGGTCCTCCCCTATAGGAAGAGAGCCTAGCAAGGAGGAGAAGTGGTCCACTACAATATGTTGGATATCCTTTTGACCAGTAAAGAGGACACCCGCCTCATTTTCAATAGCAAGGATTTTATTTTGATTCCATCTATTCTTGATTTGATTGAATAAGTAGCCCGAGTTTTTGTCCCCATCCTTAAGCCATTGGATTCTTGATTTTTGCTTAAGAAATTTCTCTTCACATCTAAGGGCACACCACAAATTTCCAGAGTGAAGCCTTTGAGCCTTAAGAAGAGAGGGATCATTCGGATTGGAAGCAATAGCATTCTGCGTAATATGGAGGAGAGCTCTGGCCTTATCCACATTAGAGGTAATATTACCATTATCTTTGTTCAAAGTGGAGAGAGCCCATTTGACCGATCTAAGCTTCCCAGCTAAAATTTGAAGAGGATCCCCAGAGGTATGGATATTCCAAGCAGACTGGACAACCTCATGGAAATTTTCAAGCTCACCAAGGAAATTAAAAAACTGGAAAGGCTTGGGAACTCTAGGCAAGGTCAAACCAGTTTGAACCACCGCAGGGCAGTGATCCGAGAGGTCCCGAGGAGAGAAGATTACCTGAGAGGCATGGAAGTGATGTAACCAGTCACAGTTGACCATAACTCTATCAAGCTTTTTGTACTGGGGTTTAGAGTCACTAGAATTCCACCAGGTGTGAATAGGACCAACAGCACGAAGATCAGACAAGAGGATATCAGTAGTGCAGTCCAGGAAGTCCTGCATACCCCCATTCCAAGAATCATTTCCACCCTTTATTTCAGTAACAGATAGAACCTCGTTAAAATCCCCAAGCAAACACCAAGGCAAGTTGATCGAGTTACATAGGGAGCGAAGGTCAACCCAAAGGGATTTTCTCTCAGAGGGGGAATTAAAACCATAAACAAAGGTGACAAAAAACTGCATAGAAGAGGCAACAGATAGAACTAAGCAATGCATAAATTGAGAAGATTTAGAAATAATATTTACAGTCCAAAGCGAAGGGTCCCATCCTACCCAGATTCTTCCATTAACATGATGCTCATAATTAAAATGCCAACACCAATTGTTACATATAGCTTTGGAAATAACATTGGCTTTTGGGCTTTTGACTCTAGTTTCAACTAGGCCAACAAAAGAAATATTATGCTTACGCAAAAGAGCAAGGACACTATCCTGCTTGGACTTCATATTTACACCTCTAATGTTCATAGAGCAAAAATTAACCATAAAACGGTTAAGGTTAAAGTGGAGCAGGACGCCCCCCTCCTTTAATTTTTTTCTTTGGAGACTGTCCCGGAATCAAACCAACTCGAGCTTTCGCCTTTAGGTCACGACCAGCCTTTTCATCAACCATTTTTAACTTTCCCACAAGGGGATTAGGAGGAGGAGAGAGGTCAGTGTCCGAGAAATTCTCCATAGCTTCCCCAGCCCCAGCAATAGGCTTAAAGAAGTTGGAGCTACTGACCAAGGGGGAGCAGCTGTTGGGAGCTTGCTGTTTAGTTCCTTTAGCCACCAAGGTCCAGTCCGAATGAGAAGATACAGACTGAGGGATAGCAAGAGAGGATTTCAGGCCATCCGGAGCAGCAGGGGAATGAGGAATAGCAGAAGCAACCGGAGGAGAATCTGTAGAAGTGTTTAAAACTTTTGGCAACCACCGATAGTTCGCTTTAGGACAACGAAGGAGAGAATGCCCAAATGATTTATAGTGGGAACATATTTGCGATTTGTTCTGGTATTCCACTCTGACAGTCACAAACTTTTCAGAGTTAGTAACTTCATCCAGAACAGCCACTTCTAACGATCCAGGGAGAGCCGACGAGGGTGTTACTTCAATACATATCCGAGCAAAATGCATAGGTTCTAATTTTTCTGTGATTTTATCTACAAACAGCGGAATGCCAACCCCACTCGCAAGGTAACTGAGCCCAGCAGATGACCAGTAAGACATGGGAATGTTGTGAAATTTAACCCAGACCGGAGCTTTTGTACATGAGTCAAAATGGAAGTCCATGCCTTCCTTCCATAGTTTAAGACATAGCAATTTATTTGAGATATACCAAGGACCAAGAGCAAGCACATTCTCTCGGTCCTCCGGCTTTGCAAATTTGAAGACAAAGAAACCCCCTTCTTGCAGAAAAACACTTTTCGGGCCGTATTTATCCCATAAATTATGGACATTAGCTTCCACAAGTTTAAACGGCATTTTGGAGTGAAGAAACCCACCCACCAGACAAGAGGACCAGAGAGAGTTACCTTGGAGCAGGATCTCAGGAGGTGGCCTAATAAAGGTAGAACCATTATCCGAGCTGGGAGAAGATGGAGGGAAGAAATCAAGCTTCAAAGATGGAGCTGCCAGAGATGCCTGGGCCACTATATTACTCCAAGATTTCGGGGGATAGTCCGTGGCTGCAATAGGGAATCCCCTTGCTCCCGAGAAGTTCCCAGCAGAAGCCGGCCTAGAGCATTCACCTTCTTCAAGAAGAGACCCAACACTGGCTGGTTTAAGGTTAACACCACACTGACCCAAGGAAGGAGTCGGCAGTTTTGACAAGAATGGCTTCAGAGGACTTTTCACAAACAAGTCATAGTCATTGACAGAACGAACAGATTTTCCAGAGGAAGCGAAATCATTTACGTCATTCATAGTGAACCCCTGAGCTTTGATAAAATCAAGCAGCATAGAAGACTTCTTTCGTTCGTCAGCCGCATCAAGGTGGCCCTGTTGCGAAAGAGCTTAAGCAGCTCTGAAAATTTCCTTCATAGGAGAACCCTCTTGAAGCCCAAGGCTGACTTCTGCAAGGCTATTAGTTTCAGAGGTAGATTCAGTGCTACCGGATAGCATATCGGCAGCAACAAAGGGTATGGCAGAGGATTCGGCCATAGCATTTTCATCAATCACTGGAGAGCTAGGGCGAGAGACTCCAAACTCGTCGAACAGGTCCCTAGAAGGGCTGCTAGAGGAATTTCCGGCAGACAGGTGAGAGAAGTCCACCATAACACAGACCTTACACAGAGAACAGAAGGGGCAAACAGATTTGAAAGGAATGAGAACGTGGTGAAGAGGAGAGGAGGAAAGAAAACAAAGAAGAACAAGGAAGAACGAGAAAATTAGGTGGCCGGAGAAATTAGGTGGGAGGGTGATCAGAGGTCAGGACAGAAAAGTAGGAGAGAGGGCAAAGCAAAATTTCTAGAGAGAGAAACATTGCAGAGACTTGTTATTATAATATTACATTATAATAGTATATAATGTGATAATATAATAGTATACTTTTTTTTTTTTTTCGCTAATTTTGTTTGTATATTGAAAAGAAAGAGAGATTTAACAATCACAGGGGCAAACCCCAGAAGCTTTAAGCTGAGCATATGGGACAACCCCCAAAATGGACAACTAAAGACGACAACCGATGAACATAACAGCCATAGAAAATATAAACTACAAGCATGTAATATGAAACCAAAGATTGGAACAAGCCACAACCGAACATTGACATCCAACCTATAGCTGCCTAACTACCAACTCTGAACAAGACTGAGCTGAAGGCGACTCCTGAATTGCATCCGAACTGCTATACTGCAACCCGAACTGACGCAGCCGAACACAACCAACACTGTAGCAGCTGAACTGAGGGAGCCAGAGCAAAGAGCTAACTGCAGTAACCACCTTACCTTGCCATAACCAGCCCACCTGACCCGCCCGCCCAACATGCACGCCCACATGCTCGCCCACTCATGCTCGCCCACCACCCCCCCGCACACCACACGAGCTCGCCCCACTACCCCTCACCTCCTCGCCCACTACTCTCACCTGCCCTCCTCCTCGCCACAAACCTCCTCACTAACAAACAAGCCCCATACAAGCTAATGCTCTGCATGTGGGCCCCGTTAACATCCAGCAGGCCTCTAATAAAAGAAACCACTATCAGCAACATGGGCCCCACTGTAAATTGAGAACCAACAGTCCAGCTGATGAAAACAATAGCTGCTACCAAATAGACACCAGCGAAAAGGCTGCCTCGACCCTAAAGCCCATTGGGCAGCTCACCCAAGCAGACCACAGCACAACACAACTACCAACCCAGTTCGCCACCCACAATTGCAAAACTGAATCTGCTTCGATGCAACAAGATCATCTAAGGGAGCACACTGAGACACCAGCTCCTGAACTACTGCAAACTCTGAGACACAAACTACGCTGAGCCGCACTAAGGATAGCGACGCAGCCTTCATTATCCGGCATATGGCTAGCTGGCCCAACCTCCGAACCGAATCAGAAACACTACTGGCCCAGGCCGAACCCAACCATGCCAGACCCAACAAGCTACCAGACCAGCCCTTCACATACTGAAAATCTGAGCCATGATCCAGACCTGGACAGGAACAAGGATAAGAGACCGCACATAACAAGCAGACGAACACCCCCCTTAATCCGACGTGAAAATGCAGAACCTGTCCAAGAACGAGCCAGCCATACCTAACCACCACCTCGCCCAAACCTGCACTTCCCGGCTACTGTAACCACATGCTAATACTAGGATTGCCCTGAGCAGCCAATAGAAATCTGGAAGAGGAGGACAGCCTGGATTTCATAGTACTCAAAATGTCCCTGACCACTACACCCAGCGGCTTGGAAATCTGATCATGAACAAAGGAATTCCTAGCCGCCCATAGTTTGTACACGGTTGAGGCGAATGAAAGCTTGAGGATATTGGACCTAATGTTATTCCCACAAAACTGTATAATAAAACCCACTAGATTATCCCACCTCACAGGGACATTGGACCAGCCCCCAAAAGCTAGAACAGAGGAGAGAACAGCAGCTGAAAAGTTACATTCAAAAAAGAGGTGGGCAAAGGTCTCTCCTTGAGTCGTGCAGAATGGGCAATTTGTAGGGCGAAATCTCGAGTGCGAGGGGATTCGGTCATTGGTCGGCAGTCTGCCACGAAGGGCCAGCCAGAGGGTGAAGGAGTATCTGGGAATGTGGAGAGAGTGCTGAATCAGGTGAGCCCATGGGACTTTCGGAGCAGAAGTTCGAATGGAGTCCCAAATAATCGAGGCTTTAACCAATTTAATATCAGTGGATCCCCATAAAATTCTATCCTCGGAGGTCGAGGGGGCAGGGAGAGAAGCAATCCTATTCCATAATTGAATACTTCATGATGAAAGCTAGGAGATAATGCCCACGCACCAGGGGAAGTGATAACGGATAAATGAGCATTCGAAGGAATACGAGTGTTCGAGAGGAGCGACTCAGAAGGGTTAATGGCCTGACCATTCAACCACGGATCATGCCAGAGACTGAAGAAACATCCATTCCCAACTCTGTAATGAAGGAAGTTAAGAGCAGTGGGTCTTAATTTTAGAATCTTACGCCAGATCCAAGAACAGTCAGCGGGAATAGATAAATGCCAAAAGTTATGCCGAGCAAGCACGGTAGACTTGACCCATTTAGCCCACAAGGAGGATGTAGAAGGGGAGATAACCTTAAGAAGATGTAGAATAATGAGAGCAGAATTCCAATCAGTGAGATTTTTTATGGCAAGACCTCCTTCGACACTAGGGAGTGCTAAATCCTTCCAGGCAACTTTAGATCCATGGCTAAGAAGAGAAGATCCTTTCCAAAGAAATCTACAAAGAATAGATTGAATAGAGCGCAAGACCGATTTAGGCAGGATAAAGTGGGCTGCCCAATATGATTGAATAGCAAAGAGCACAACTCTAATCAAGATCACTCTACCCGCGTAGGAGAGGAAACGCGATGTCCACGACGAAACCCGGGCTGTAATTCTATGAATCAGAGGCTGACAGTCCGAATGGGATAGGCGAGAGGAAATTAGGGGAACTCCTAAAAACCTGATTGGCAAGATGCCTATCGGAAAACCCAACATCTGGCAAATATTTCCCTTTACCTCGTCAGGAACATTAGACAGAAAACACATACTTTTAAGAACATTAGGAATGAGCCCAGAAAACATAGAGAAGGACTGAATGCAAGAGTGAATAATAGAGACTGACTCCAAGTCCCCGTGACAGAAAAGGAGAACATCATCAGCAAAGCAGACATGCGAAATTTTACAAGACTCAGCTTTCCAATGAAATTTGAAATTAGGCTAGCGAAGTTCCCTTAGAGATAATCATAGAAAGCACTTCCATGGCCAGGACGAACAGGTATGGAGATAAGGGATCTCCTTGTCTAAGCCCTCTAGCACCCTTAAAGTATCCAGCGAGGGTACCGTTAACTTTGACCGAGAACATAGGAGTAGTGACACAACCTTTAATCCAATTAATAAAGATAGGAGGAAATTGAAGAAGACTCAGCAGATCCATAATAAACCCCCAGTCTACAGTGTCAAAAGCTTTCCTAATATCGATTTTAAGCGCGCAACGAGCTGGCCCAGATAGCCTATGGTAATTCCGAAAGAGTTCCTGTGCAAGAAGAATATTGTCGCTAATACTTCTTCCTGAAATGAAGGCAGATTGAGCATGATCTATGATGGAAGGAAGAACACACTTGAGCCTATTGGCAAGGATTTTCGCTATACATTTGTAGGTAGTATTACAGCATGATATGGGCCTGAAATCAGACATGCAAGAGGGGTTATCGATCTTTGGAATCAAAACAATGGTTGTAGAATTTACTCCACTGGGAAGATGTCCAGTAGAGAAAAAAGAATGGACAGCCGCTGAGAAGTCATGGCCTACAATATCCCAACTATGAATGAAGAAGTCAACGTTGAATCCATCAGGACCTGGACTCTTATTCTTCTTCATGGACTGGAGAACTTCTAGAATTTCCGCATCAAGGATGGGAGCTGACAGAGCTGAGGCCTGATCAAGAGAGATCCTCTTGGTTACAAATTCTTTGAGCTCATCATGGCCAGGATAGGAACAAGGAGAGGATCCCATCAAATCCTGAAAATAATCAACCGCCACCTGCTGGATACCCAGCTGATCAACGATGAGAGTACCAGAACTGTTGAGAATAGATAGAATCTTGTTATGGTTCCAGTTGTTCTTGATAACATTAGCAAAGAACTTCGAATTCTTATCACCCTGTGCCAGCCATATAGCACGAGATTTCTGGAGAAGGAGGGATTCTTCATGCGCTAGGGCTTCCCAAAGAGACTTGGAGCATTTTGATTCATGGGAGAGCAAAGTAGAATTAAGGGGATCAGCCTGAAGAGAAGCTTGGACAGCTGCCAGTTGGTCTTGTAAGCATCTAGCATTATTTGAGAGATTACCATTCGAAGAATTTAGTGAAATAAGGGCCCTTTTGGTAATGCGCAATTTCTCATTGAGGATAAAGAAGGCATTCCCTCGAACATTGGTATTCCAACAATCTGAAACCGCAGGGTTGAACCCGTCTAGCTCAAGCAAGAAGTTAAAAAATTGGAAAGGCTTCCTGAGCCTTCTACAACTGAGGCCCGTATTAAGGATAATCGGGCAATGATCCGAGAGACCCCTAGGTCCAAAAGTAGCTTGGGAGTCCGGCATTGAAGAGAACCAAGCAGAGTTGCCCATCGCCCTGTCGAGCTTCCTAAAAATAGGGTTAATCAATTGACAGTTCCACCATGTGTGCCGCGGACCAATAGCTCTGATGTCATCAACCCCAATATTATTCAGACAATCATGAAAGTCAGACATTCCCGAATTCCAAGATAAATCTCCCCCCTCCGCTTCGGACATACTTTTGTAAGTATTGAAGTCCCCAAGGAGACACCAAGTGCCAGAGGAGGACAAGGATTCCAGTTCTGCCCATAGCCGCCTACGCTCAGCCACAGAATTCAGGCCATAGACAATAGAGACCAAGATTGGATTATTATCCTGAAGAGGTAAGAGCCTAAAATGCGAAAGCTGATCAGAATGGAAAAGAGTGCTCACTCTCCAAATATTAGGATCCCAGCCCACCCAAATTCTACCATTCGGATGGAAGTCATAGTTATAGACCCATACCCAATTGCGACAAATAGCCCTCGATATCCTAGGGGCATTAGGAGCTTTAACTCTGGTCTCCACGAGGGCCACAAAAGAAATACGGTTTGCTAATAAAAAGTTGCGAATAAAAGCCTGCTTAGGCTTCTTATTTAACCCCCTGACATTATAGGAACAAAAATATGTCATAACCAAAAAGGGGGAACTAAAAAGATTACTTAGGGGATGGCCCCTTAGGACCCTTATTTCTCTTCTTAGATTTCTGAAGAGGCTCATTTCCAAGGCTGGACTTATGCTTAAGCTCCCTACGCTCCATTTCATACACTTGCTTGAGCTTATCCACCAGAGGATTGAACGGGATAGGCGACTCAGACTCCTCTTCAAAGGCTACAGGTGAAGATATGGGAGCGAAGGGATTCGAGTTCACAGCTAAATAAGGGGCAACAGGAGAGGGAGAAGGCGATTTAATGCCTTTAGAAACAGTAGCCCAAGCACCATCAGGATCGGGAGGATCCAAGGAAGAGGGAGGCGGAGCAACGGTTACAAGAGGGACAACAGGAACGTTAGAGGGGGCCTTGGGAACCCACTGCATATTGGCTTTAGGACACTTAGCAAGAGAATGTCCGAAACATTTACAAACTGAACATGAAGGGGTCCTGCTCCAGTAATCCACCTTAATTGCAATGGTTTCTTCCACTAAAGCATTACCGTCAAACACAACGGCATTAATAGATGCAGGAAACGTAGATAAGGCACTCATCTCAATACAGATACGGCGTAGCTCATAGGCTCCAATCTAGATGTCATTTCATCAGCAAACAGGGGCCGTCCAATAGCACTAGCCAAGTAACTTAAGCCCTCCTTCGTCCAATAAGATAGAGGGATATTGCTAAACTTAACCCAGATGGGAACTTTGCTACAGTCAGATTTTAGGAAGTTGACACCTTCTTGCCACGGATGAAGACACAAAAGCTTCGAAGCAATATACCAAGGTCCGGAAGCTAGGACATTGTCCCTATCCTTCACAGAATCAAACTTAAAGATAAAGTAGCCCTTATCATGCAAGTAGACTTTAGAGAGCCCCAAGTGCCCCCAAAGTTTTTGAGCAGCAGATTCAACCAGCTTAAAAGGCAATTTAGAGTGGATAAATTGGCCCACAAGGCTGGTATACCATTTATTAATGCCAATCTTGAGGACTTCAACAGGAGGTTTCACGGTAACTATCCCCTCCGAAGGGCTAGAAGGGAAGAAGCTTAACCCCAGATTTTTCTCATTTGCAGAATTAGAGACCACAGAGCTCCAAGATATAGGGGGAATAGGTACACACACATCCTTCTGAGGAGAAGGGGGATGGCTATCTAAGATACCAGAAGAAGTTGGGGGAGGCCCCATACTCCTTAACAGCCGCGAGTTGTCAGATTGGGGGACACTCGAGGACGGCTTAGATGTCTCACCAACACCGAAAGCTTGAATTAATCTTTGATCCTCGGGAACTTGTTGAGTGCTAGCAGCTGCCAGAGCAGGGCCCCGGCCTGTAACGGGACAAGTGTCAAGCACCTTCCGAGCATTGGCGAGGGCAGCAAGATAGCCAATAGAAGAAAGGTTATTAACATCGTCTAGTGGAAGACCTAGAGCTGTGATGTAATCCATGAGCTTGGCGTTCTTCTTACGCTCGGCGAGCGCTTCTTCTCTGCCAATGGCCGAAAAGTGGTGAGCTGCTTTGAAAATATCTTGCAAAGCCGAAGGAGAGGCAGGACCCAAATTAGCCTCCAAATTAGACTCGAAGGCAGAGGATTCATCAGAGCTGATGGAAACAGTAGAGGGATGAGGCTCAGATTCCGCCATAGCAATGGAAGCTAAGGGAGAGCTTGGGTTTGAGACACCGAATTCGGCAAAAAGATCACGCGACTGACTGCTCTCAGAGTTTCCAGCGGAGAGGTGATGGTGGTCCACCATGGTCTGCACCAAAGAGGAGGGAAGAGTTGGAGGGGGAAGAGCGAGGCCAAGCGAGTACCAATAGAGAGGGAGAACCCGGAAGCCCTAAAGGAAGAAGACTTTTCCGGGAGGAGAGATCGCACGAGAAGACCGGCAGGAAAGGACCAAGAAGGAAAACGGAATAAGTTGGTGAGAATGGGGAAATTAGGTAGAAGAAGCCAGTAACCAAAAGGGGAAAAAGGGTTTTAACGGAACAGGACGAAGGGACAGCCACTTTGCAAAAGCAACGGAAGGAAAGGAGCGATACAGGATTATAGAGAGAAGGGAGAGCATTGTTTACCTCTCCTTTCTCTCTTGGGATTCTCCTTTTTGTTATTTGAACTTGATGATGATCTGCTTTAGTATACTTTTTATTTAAATGGTAATATTATTATAATAAATTTATGGTATAAGAATAAAATGAGGTGAAAGAGAGAGTAAATTGAATTTGGATTTCTTTTTAATAATTGTTAAATCTTTAAAACATATGAATAAATGAGGGAGTTATCATTTTGAATTAGAAC
Source organism: Panax japonicus (assembly GCA_020205505.1). Taxonomy (NCBI): domain Eukaryota; kingdom Viridiplantae; phylum Streptophyta; class Magnoliopsida; order Apiales; family Araliaceae; genus Panax; species Panax japonicus. Next base: position 23,575,710 of record CM035112.1, on the reverse strand, counting down.
TCTCCTTTTTCAAAAAGGTGTGCTGCATCTTTTTCCAAACTAGTGTGCGTCTGGGCTTATTATCAAACCTTGTGTGCTACCAGTTTCCTATAAATAGGTTGCTTAGTTAAACAATGAAACTCACACTAGAATCAAAAAATTCTCTCTCTATAATATTGAACGTATTTCTTGTGAGTACAAGGATATTTTGTGTGTTGATAGTAGTGCAAGATTTCCTCAACATAATCTATGTTATTCTAGTCAAAACCACTTTCCTATTAAGGTAAATGATATTATTTTTCTCATAAAGGATGTTATTTACTTTCAATACCTGTAAGGGGTATCATTTTCTTTCATACTCCATATTATGTAATTGATATTATTTCATTTCATATTACTATTTATACAGTACTATTCATAGGTACTATTCATGAGTATTATTCATACAATACTATTCGTGAGTACTATTCATAATAGAATTGAATTTCCTTTTCTTTGTCTAAGTTATCTTTATGAATCTTATTCTTGAATTTGAATCCATGTTATGATCTTCATGTTAACAATTTGGACATTCTTGAACTCTAGATAAATTGAATTAGAAATATCTAATATTTATCCTTGATCTTACTTGATTGATTCTTTATATCATTGTCATCATTCTCATGCTTATATTCTGGTGAAATTCATCTTTGGCCCGTAGTGCATAGATGGACTGTTGATTGGTATGATTATGACCAGGAATTGTGTATTGGTATAATCATGACCTGTAATGTTACAGACAAATGATGTGGTAAAAGTCAACTTTGGCCTGTAGTACATTGATGAACTATTGATTGGTATGATTATGACCAGTAATTTTGTATTGGTATAATTATGACCTGTAATGTTACAAACAAATGATGTGGTGAAAGTCCTCTTTGGCCCGTAGTGCAAAGATGGACTGTTAATTATTGATTTTACAGTTATATATCTTTGGCCCATAGTGCAAAGATGAACTGTTGATTATTGAATTTACAGTTGTATATCTTTGGCCCGTAGTGCAAAGATAGACAATTGATTGGTATGATCATGACCGTTAAATACCTTTGGCCCGTAGTGCAAAGATAGACAATTAATTGTCAAGATCATGATCACTATTGATACTAATGAATATCATTTGCCCATAGTGCATGGATAATTCGTTGATTTGAAATGACGATATGATTATTGTAAGACCCCAAATTTTATGAATAAAGATTAATTTTCTCAAAAACAAATTTTAATATTAAGGTCATTTGATATAATGTTATAGTGTTGAGTAGTATTTATAAATATTCAATTGGTCGGGGAATATTCATTTTATTAGGGAATATTCGTACGATGGCACAATCATTGGTGGACCCCAAAACGAAATTACTGTCAGAGTTAGAAAACGACAAAAATATCTTTTTATAAAATTAACGGTGAAAGTTTTACCATTAGACTGTTGAAATACCTAGTGGTAAAAGTAAAGTAATTCGCGTGGTTACATAGTAGCACACGGTATTAATTATTGATGCTTACGTGAGATGTCACTCAGTTATACTCAATTATTGCTACAGTAATTGTTGCATAATATCTCTCATATTATTTATTCAATTATTGTCACGGTATTATCTGCATAATATTTATTATTATTACATCAATAATTGAGACGACAAAGTTATTCCTATTATTATTTACAATATTGACGATTTCTAGAAAGTTTTGTCGAGGATAGGTTTGGTCACCTAATTGCGCGCCAATAGAGAGAAATTCTTATCGAAAAGCCCCCTCTTTCCTGGGAATGATCTGATTGTTAAATGTTGTGAGTTATAATATTAATGATGAATAAGTTCGTGTTGATTAAGGATGAAATTGATATTTCCATTGTGTTGGGATTATTAGTGTTAGTGAAAATCGACATTTATTTCTATAATAATTGATTTTTGGAGGTTAAATTGACCAATCGGGTAATTAATCGGATAAATGAGCAATTAATTAATATTAGTTCACATGCATATAACTATTTGTTCACATGTATATACTATTGATTCACATACATGTTGTGAGACCCCAAATTTTATGAATAAAGATTTAATTTTCATGAAATATTTTTTTTAATATTATGGTGTGGATTTGATATAATGTTATAGTTGTGGGTAGTATTTATAAATTTTACAAAGTATGCAAGTTGTTATAAAATATTCGTTTGGTCGAGGAATATTCTTTTTGTCTGAAATATCTGTACGACGGCACAATCATTGGTGTACCCACAACGGAATTATTGTCGTAGTTAGAAAACGATAGAATTATCTTTTTATAAAAATAACGGCGAAAGTGTTACCGTTAAAACTGTTGAACTATCCGGTAGTAAAAGTACAGTAATACGCGTGGTTGCATAGTAGCACACGGTATTGATTATTGATGCTTACGAGAGAAATCACTCAGTTATACTCAATTATTGCTACAGTAATTGCTGCATCATATCTCTCATATTATTAATTCGATTATTGTCACAGTATCATCTGCATAATATGATATATTATTAAATCAATAATTGAGACGACAAAGTTATTCATATTATTAAATTGCAATATTTATAATGTCTAGAAGTTCTGTCAAGGAGAGATTTGGTCACCTAATTGCGCGTCAATACAGAGAAATCCTTATTGTTAAATATTGTGAGTTATAATATTAATGATGAATAAGTTCGTGTTGATGAATTTGATAGTTCTATTGTGTTGGGATTATTAGTGTTAGTGAAAATCGACATCTATTCAGATGATAATTGATGTCTGGGGGTTATATTGATAAATCGTGTAATTAATCGGATAAATGAATAATTAATTGCTACTTATTCACATGCTTATATAACTATTTGTTCACATGTGTGTACTATTGAATCAAATTCATATACTATTAGGGGAGTTGGTGCAAGATTGATAATACTTGCATGACTAAGTTAAAAATGGAGGTATAGATGGAGGTGTTATATTGTAATTCATATTTTCACATCATTATAACTATTGGTTCACATGTTTAAACTATTGATTCACATTATTTACTATTAGGGGAGGTGGTGCAAGTTTGATAATACTTGCAGGACTAAATTAAAAATGAAAGAAAAGTTGGAGGTATTGTACTGTAATATTTTGAGCCCCAACATGTGCAATTATCGAAACTATATTTTCTTATAAATAGAAGCTCATTCTTCCTTCATTTCTCACCAATTCACTAAAGCTATAGAGCAATTATTTTAGAGAGAAATTATAGAGAGAAAGAAAAAGAGTAGTATGCTACTTCACTATTCCAGTATCCAGTCTTCTTTTGAGGTAAGGGGTATTATTTCTTTCATATTCATGAAGAGAACTTCTGTTATTCCATTCCTTATTATTTTGTTGGAATAATCTGTATACGCAGACTACCGTATACATGGTGAAATTCTTCTGTTATTCCATTCTTTATTTTTGGAATAACCTATCTATGCGAAGTACAGCATACATGGTGAAATTCTTCTATTATTCCATTCTTTATTATTATGTTGGAATATCATGTCTGTGCATTTACGCATGACCTGGTTCCATTATTTATTATTCTGTTGGAATAACATGTCTGTGCGGTCTATCGCATGCATGGTGAATTCTGTTGTTATTCCATTATTTATTATTTTAGTTGGAATATCTTATCAGTGTGGATTACGCCTGACCTAGTTCTGTTCTTTATTATTTTGTTGGAATATCCTGTCGGTGCAGATTATGCATGACTTGGTTCCGTTCTTTATTATTCTATTGAGAATAACTTGTCTGTGCGGTCTATCGCATACATGGTGAATTCTTCTGTTATCTCATTCTTTATTATTTTGTTGGAATAACCTGTATATGTGTATTACCACATGCATGTTGAATGATCATTTATATATTCATTTGTTATTAAATTGTGGAAATGATCTATTTACGTAGATTATGATGAAAGTCATAATATAAGCATTGGACTATTGATTATGATGAAAGTCGTAATAAAAGCATCGGTCTGATGAAAATCATGGGTATATGTAGTATTAGTAAGTGTTATGATGAGTTATGTTGGTTATTATGTGAAAACATGAAAGTTTCTTAGATATCACAAAGGGTTGAAAATTAGATTTTGGTGAAAATGGAACATGAAATTCAATTGACCATATATCCTATTATATTTCGAAATCTTGAGTGTGGTCAAGTTCTAGAGTTAGATCTATGAGTTTTCTAACTTATCCAAGTGGAATCACTAAAAGAGGAGTTGTAGATTTTTGTATGGACTATTTTTAACAAAGCACGAAAAAGTAAAAAAGGAGAAAAAAGCTATTGCCCAAAATTTTGTAAGAGCTATTTTGGCCACTTAATTTGTGAGAAAAATTCCGACCTTCTGGGACATGGAAATATATAGTATAAAGTACCTCCTGTCCAAAAATGAGCTCATTCCGACTTAAAATGAGCAAGTTATGACTATTTCAATATTTAGGTTTTTCAACGAAAAACGCTATAACTGGAGTTCTATAACTCTGATGATTATGAAATTTAAATTGGAAGCTCACGTTAACTTATGTAAGATCCTGCCAATATTTGGGAATTTCTGAAGTTAAACTTGAGGTAGCTAATTTCTTAAGGAATTAATTAGAAATTGATTTTTGAAAAATACGTAAGGGAGTCGAAATTTTTTTAAAAAATACTTGTTGTGTATGAAATATATGTATATATATTTGGACAAAGGACAGAAAAATAATAAGTTGATTTGGTAATTTTTCATGAAAATGGTTTAGTTACGAACATATGAGTTAAATATGTTATGTGAAGTTGAAAAATTGGTAAATATAATTTTATGTCTTGGGAATCCTATATAGGGTATATGCGGAGTTTTGATGAGGGATTTGATCATTGGTGATAAAATCTTATGAGTATGGCATTTTTGAATGATTAAAATGCATTATATTGGTAAAGTGTAAAAAATTAAAATAAATTATTTATAATTTAAGAAGTGATTAAAATATTGTTATAATATTAACAATATTAGATTATGAGTTTATTAAGTGATTGATAATATTAGGGTAAATTTAAAGTCTTTAATATTTATCCTTGTTTTCGTTAGATTAACGCTTATATCATTGTCATCATCCTCATGCTTATATGGTGATGAAAGTTATCTTTGGTTTACGTGCAAAGATGGACTGTTGATTATTAAATTGTATATCTTTGGCTTACATGCAGAGATGGACTGTTGATTATTGGTTTTATAGATGTATATCTTTGTCTTACGTGTAGAGATGGACTTGGTATGATTATGACCAGGGATCATTCGGTATAATCATGGCCTGTAATGTTATAAATGATGTGGTAAAAGTCCTCAGTGGCCTGTAGTGCATTGATGGACAGTTTTTGGTATGATTATGACCGAGGATTATTCGGTATAGTTATGACCATTGATGATTTAATGAATAACCTTGGCCCGTAGTGCAGGGATGATTCGATGATGTGGTTTATTTATTTAGCTGAGTCTCAGTGACAAAAACTGATGAAAACATTTTAAATTATAGAAGATAGTAGATATCATGGTCTACTTGACTCTTCTAATGGATTGCTTATTCCGTTGTAGTTAAACTTGATGTAGATTGTATTTTATCAGTTTAACATTGTTGAAGACTAATGATAATTTATTCTGCATTATCTTAGTCATAATATTTCTTATTGGGCTAGTTGAGCTCACCATTTCTTTCACTGTTCTCTTCAGTAATGAGAATATAGCTGGGACGAGTCGGGGAACGGAGTGACGGTCTAGATGATATCATTAGTAGTCCTCACTATTCTATTAAATAGTGTGACAATAAATGTAATGAGGACTCCATTGAGAGTGGATATTGTCTAGAAGGCAATATTCTTGTTTAAACTCTCAGCTTATGTCGTTGTATTTTGCACGACTGCTGTATAATTAAGTTGTATTTGAATTTATGTTCTATATATCTAGCGACTCAAGATGGGTGATGAATACCTATTTTGGGGGCGTCACAGTTGGTATCAAAGCTTAGGGATATGATCTCTGGCTGAGATGTGAGACAAGAACTAGGAGGGGAGAGACGAGAAATTCCTTCGCTAGTATGACCTACCTAAGTTTATTTGGTATTTAATTGGTCGGTTAAAGTATAACGATAATATGTGATATGTCAATTAACCCTTGTTTTGTGACAGTGTTTGAAAATGACATCCGAGAATGTTGAGGTAAGCAATGGAGTGAATGACGCGATTGTTTCTAAGAGGTTTGAAACCAGATATACGCCAATACCTCATTTCACACAAACTTATTTTATATTCGGATGTTATGAATAGGGCTCAGTTATTGGAGCGTGATAATGAGTCAACATGATAGACTCCACGGCATGCTTGCGTGAGGTGGTCGCCGCCCCGATCGTTTCTAGCATAGTTATTGGATGAATTGCTTGCAACACCTTAACCCCTTGCCTATATGTAGATGGTAATCTTGGTACAATTGCTCGCATTCGAAATTCTGCGTTGAATGGACACCAACGACACCTTGACCCCTCGCTTATATTGAAGCGGTAATCTCGGTACAATCGATGATTGATACGGTAGAAGACGCCACACACAACTATGAATTGTTGTATGATAAGTTGGTAGTTGCAGAAGTTGGTTGGCACTGTTCTGCTTCTACCTGATCCAGGTGGGTTGGCCCCTGCTGGTTGTTGCTGCGTGGCCTACTGCAGTCTGCTGGTACTGTTGCAGTCTGCCAGTCTGCTAGTCTGGCCTTTGGTTCTATCCAGTCTGCTAGTTAGCTCTGGTCTGCTGGCTGGGTTGATTTGGTCTGTAGTCTGCTGGTTTGTTGGTTTCACGTTTGGCCTAGTCTGCTTTGGTCTGCAGTCTACTGTTATCTGCTGGCTTATGCAGTCTGATGTTATCTGTGGTTCATCTGGTCTGCTGTCTGCTCTGGTGTGGTTCAGCTGGTCTGCTTCTCTGCTTATCTGTTGACTGTTGGTTTGCTGCTATTCTTCTTCTCTCGTTTGGGCTTTCTGGTTGCTGCTGTGTTGGGTTTGCAAAGTTGGGTTTGGGCTGGGTAGATGGCCTGGTCTGTGGTTTGTTGCTGCATTGCCTGGCTGGCTGGCTATCTGCCTCATCCGGGTTTGTGCTTGTGGTTGTGGGTTTGTGCTTGTTGTTGCTTCTATGGTGTTGCTTCTTTGTTGCTGATAGATGCTGAAAGTGCCATGAATAGACCTATTCTTCTTGTTCTGGATACGGGTTCTACCCCTCGGCTGGTTCTGGGTTTTTTCTGCTGCAGCTCTTGGCAGCTGCCGGGATGTTATGTGCTTTGAGTTGTGTGCTGCATGTTTGGGCTATCTGTCTTGGAATTTGGTAGTTTGCCTTTTGGTTGATGCAATTGTTCTAAAATGTTTTCTAGCAAGTTGCTATTTATTTAGTGGTTGCTATGTTCCCTATTGATTCCTTGTTCGATTGGTTAGAGCTTGGTTTACTACAGCCATCATAGGGCATGTCCTATGATGGCTATGGTATACTGTTTGGGTTTGACCCATTTACTTTGTATTATTCTTTCTTTTATTTCAGTTTAAATTTAGCAAAAAAAATTGTTGTATGATAAGTCAAATTGAATCTCAAAGAAATAACTAAGAAAAATACTTAGGAATTCTTCAAAGAACCAAAAGTAGAGAATAACCTCACAAATATATTGAAATAATGAATAATGTATAATGTGTTTTATTACATCAACCTAGACCTCTATTTATACTACTCAAAATAATCCAAATCCTAATAGAAATAGTAACAAATTATCCTAATCCTAATAGGAATTCCAAACCAATTTGGAATAAAAATCCCTATTTATTACAAACCAATTTAGAAAGTAAATCTTAACTATTAATAAATCCTAATTACAATAGAATTGTAAAACCTAATTTTCCTTGTCGCGTTGGAATCAAACTGAAAGTCCATGTCAGTTGAATAACTTGTTGTAGCCTTTTCCCAATTGGATTCGAGATTTAAATTACCTGATTCCTTGTATCCGTGTGGTTCCCTTTCAATTGCTGAATTGGATTTAGTGGCTAGGAATCTATGTGGCTTGTTTACTGAATATATTAACCTTCCTTGCATATACTAGCTGAGTATTTAATGTTAAGTCTGTGGCCCACGTGATATATATTATGGTTGATGACTTGAAGGGTCCCACGTGATATGCTAATTAATTGAGAAATAATTCTTTAATTGAATCCTTGGACAATTTCCAGCCCAAACTTCTTGATTTGCTTGACGAATCCCTAGAACTTGAATTGAATTATTGTCGTTTGATGCGAGCCCGATCAGGATTGTATCATTCCCCTCCTCTTGAAAAGGATTTGTCCTCAAATCTGACATTCCCTCCTTTTTGAAAAGAATATATCCACAAAACTAATCCTACATAAAAATAAACCAAGTTAATAACATCAAACAAAATATAACCACAAATCTCACCTGACAAATTAATTGAATAAGCAATATCAGCAACGCAAGCAAGAATTTGAAAAGCTTTATCTCCTCCTGGATCAAATATCAGTATGAAGAACTCTTTATGTATCACAAACTCCCATTCACGAATTCCCGGATCAAAAATGAATCTTATGATCTTGATCATACGTAAACAAAACCACGTTAATGATCCTGGGTCAAATGTCAACTTTTAAAACTCATCACGTCGCATAAGCCCATACACTTGAATTCCTGGATCAAAAATCAATTTGATGATCTCATCCCTTCGCAGAAACACATTCGTTAATGCACCTATGTCAAATATCAATTTTTGAAATTTGTCACGTTTCTCACGCAAACTCTCTTGAATTCCTGGATTAAACACAAAACAAAACAAATCAACAACTCCCTTTTGTCTAATCTCCAAGAAATCAAATAAATCAAAATAACATGCATAGTCTACTAGAACAATATTCAAAACACTTCCCTGTAGACTCTCAAATGCATTGATCGAATTGAATCGCACGATCCATGTGTTCCCTCAATGAATATGCTCCTATCACTAATCTGCAAAACACAACCATCCTCCCTCTTTCCATTGACATTAATACAATAAAGAACAAATAATGTTATCAATGGAGTAAAAAGGTCACAATCATAAGTTGAAAATTCAATAGCATATCGACGATGATCACAAACAAACTCTACACATGCTAAAGAATTTCCCAAAATGTTAACAAAAATCGAATATCATCAAAAGAGAGAATAACAAATTTTCCCACGAAAAAATGCAAAATATAATTCAACAATTCCATGGAAGTATGCAATGCCTTAGCTAATCCAAGTGAACTAACTACACATGCAAATAACTCATCTCTCAAACCATCTTGATGATAAACATTTCTTGAATCAGAATCATATGATAGCAAATCATGCAATGAAGATTGCTCCAACGAAACAACATGATTATTGATGCTTACGTGAGAAATCACTCAGTTATACTCAATTATTGCTATAGTAAATGTTGCATCATATCTCTCATATTATTGATTCGATTATTTCCATGAGGTTGTCCAGTCTGCTTGGAATATCCATACCTCTGGGGATCCTCTTCAAATTTTAGCTGGGAAGCTTAGATCGGTCAAATGGGCTCTCTCCACTTTGAACAAAGATAATCAGAGCTCTCCTCCATATTACGCAGAATGCTATTGCTTCCAATCCGAATGATCCCTCTCTCCTTAAGGCTCAAAGGCTTCACTCTGGAAATTTGTGGTGTGCCCTTAGATGTGAAGAGAAATTTCTTAAGCAAAAATCAAGAATCCAATGGCTTAAGGATGGGGACAAAAACTCGGGCTACTTCTTCAATCAAATCAAGAATAGATGGAATCAAAATAAAATCCTTGCTATTGAAAATGAGGCGGGTGTCCTCTTTACTGGTCAAAAGGATATCCAACATATTGCAGTGGACCACTTCTCCTCCTTGCTAGGCTCTCTTCCTATAGGGGAGGACCCCGATCTAATGGATCTTGCCCCCTATGTTTCCAATATTGTTACTGACTCTCAAGCCTCTTGGATGGAGAGAGACATTTCTGATAGCGAAATCTTGACAACTCTGAAGTCGATGAAGAAAAATAAGAGCCCTGGTCCTGATGGCTTCAATGTGAATTTTTTCCTTCTAGTTTGGGATATTGTGGGTCGTGATTTTACCTTGGCTGTTCAATCCTTTTTCAAAAAGGGCTGTCTACTCAGGGGTACAAATTCTACAGCTATCGCTTTGGTTCCTAAGGTTCCTAATCCTACCTCCATGACTGACTATAGGCCTATTTCCTGCTGTAACACAACTTATAAGTGCATTGCTAAAATTATTGCAGTTAGGCTCAAGGGTATTCTTCCTTCCCTAATTTCTCCCTCTCAATCTGCTTTTATTCCGGGTAGGAGGATTGGTGATAATATTTTACTGGCTCAAGAGTTATTTAGAAACTATCATAGGCCCTCTGGCAAGCCTCGGTGTGCTATGAAAATTGACCTCCGTAAGGCCTTTGATTCGGTGTCTTGCCGCTCTGCGCCTTTTCAAATTTCCTCCCAAGTTCATCTACTGGATAAAGGCTTGTATATGTTCTACCCTCTACTCTGTCAGAGTGAATGGTGCCCTTTGTGGGTATTTCAAAGGATCCAAGGGCTTGCGTCAAGGAGATCCTCTTTCTCCATATCTATTTGTTATTGCTATGGAAGTCCTTTCGCTTATTCTCTTAAAGGAAACCAGGACCCTCTCTTTCAAGCATCATTGGAAAACAAAGTCTATCTCCTTATCCCATTTGTGCTTTGCTGATGATCTGCTTATATTTTGCCATGGTGATGTGAACTCGGTCAGGGTCATCAAACTCTGTTTAGACCACTTCTCGTCTCTCTCGGGATTACATGTAAATGATTCGAAGAGTATGTGTTTTCTTTCCAATGTTTCTCCTGGTCATGCTGAGGTTATTTACAATTCTCTTGGGTTTCAAGTGGGTCGGTTCCCTGCTAAATTCCTTGGAGTCCCTCTGATCACCTCGAAGCTCAGCCTTGCTGACTGTCATCCTCTGTTAGAAAAGGTTAAATCCAAAATTTCTTCATGGACTAACAGATTCCTTTCCTATGCTGGTCGCCTTCAGCTTATTAAATCGGTTATCTTTGCCATCCAATCTTATTGGTCTGCCCACTTCATTCTCCCTGCGTCTGTTCTTAAAGATCTTAAGTCCACTATGAGCAGATTCTTATGGAAAGGCCCCTCTTTGTTGAAGTTTGGAGCCAAAGTTGCCTGGAGTAAAATTTCGCTTCCCTATTCTGAAGGAGGTCTAGCTATAAAGCATCTGGAGGACTGGAATAAAGCTCTAATCTTGCTTCAGCTTTGGAGAGTAGTTAATCCTAATTCTCCGTCTCTTTGGGCTTCTTGGGTTAGAGTATATCATCTAAGCTCTAAACACTTTTGGGTTCTGAAGACCCCAAATGACTGCTCATGGATATGGAGAAAGATTCTGCAGCTGAGACCTCTTGCTTTGACCCATATTCGGTTCCGGATTGGTAATGGGGAAAGTACTAGTCTGTGGTTCGATCCTTGGCTTAATGCGAACCCTCTAGCTGCAAGTTCTCATTCCCCTTTGATCATAAACTCTGGTTTGGGTCCAAATGCTACTGTTAGTGATATTATTCGTGATTCTACCTGGCACCTACCCTCCTCTAATCATAATGATTTTATTGTCTTTCGGGATTCCTTTGACCTCAATAAGGTTTGTGACTCTACTAAACCGGATGAGATTCTATGGGGTTCTTTGAATTCTAATGAGGTAAAAGCTTCTACTCTATGGCGTTCTATTAGGCAGGTGGGAGTTGTTGTTCTTTGGGACAAATTAGTGTGGCCTAAGATCCTGATCCCTCGGTACTCTTTTACCCTCTGGTTGGCTTTCCATCAAGGGTTACGTACAATGGACAAATTGATCAGTTTTGGAATGTCTGTAAACCCCTCGTGTGTTCTTTGCTCTTCCAAATTGGAAACCTTTGACCACTTATTCTTCCACTGTGACTACTCTTTTAGGGTCCTGCTTTCTGTTCTTCGTCAATGTGGGTGGAGGGGTTCTAGTCGGGCTTGGAGTTCCATTACGGGCTACCTCATTCATTATTCAAATCCTTCTTTCCACCACAGTTTACTTCATCTTGGTTTCGCAGCTGTGGTATACCGTATTTGGAATGAGCGGAATGCGCGAATTTTCAATCATAAATCCTGCACAGTTCGTAACCTTGTTACCGACATACTTCATGTGCTCAAATGTAAACTTCATACAAATGCTAGATTCCAAAAAATTAAGACAAGATATGGTCTCAGGCAGCTTGTTTTAAACAATTCTTGATAGGCTCTGCTGTTATTCTCATTTTCATGTTGGCTGTGCTGGTTTTTGGTGGCTTCTAGCTGTATGTTGGATTCTGCTGGCCCTCTGCTGTGGTCTTGAGCAGCTGCCGAGCTCCTTGCTCCGTTTGGTGCTTGGTTTCTACTGTGCTTCTGTGTGTTTGAGCTATTTCTTCTGCATGCTCCTGTATGGGCCCTGCTGCTGCTATCCTGTGACTGGTTATCCTGGCTGGAGGGATATTTGTTATCTGCTGGTATGCTGATGTTGTGCTGCTGTCCTGTTTTGGTCAGTTCTGGGTTGTTTGATCTGTTGTTGCTGGTGTCTGGCTAGCTGCAACACTGCTGGCTGCGTGTGATGCTGCAGATGAGTTGCTATGGTTCTGCATTTCTGCTGATGGGTCGCACTGGGTTGCTGGTTTTCTCTGCAGCATCTGTTGTGTCTCTCGGCAGCTGCCCTGGGTTTCTCGGCAGCTGCACTGGTTGAAATATTCCCAGGCAGCTTGATTCTCTGAGGCCTAGGCATGGTCTACTGTAGCTGCTAGGAATGGGTTGTTTCGGCAGCTGCTGTAGCTTTTTGGCAGTTTGTGGCTTATGGGCATGTTGTTGGCCTGGCCTGGTCTGCTTGATAGACCTGGGTTGGTTTGCTTGATGGGTTACTGCATTTTGTCTGATGGGCGGCTCTTTCTCGGCAGCAGCTGGGCTATCATTGCCATGTGCTGACTGCTGCTATATGTAATGCTACTTTATGCTCTGCTGCTATGTGCTATGGACTGTGTGTTGCAGTTTGCAGTTGCTTTAATTGTTTCCATACTAATTGTTGGTTGTCTTTGGTTGTTGCTTTCTTCTTGTTGAATCCTTGTATGCGAGTGGCTAGCTTTGGTTTACTATAGCCATCATAGGGTATGTCCTATGATGGCTAGGGTATACTTCTTGGGGTTTGACCCGTGAACTTTGTACCTATTTTTTATTTTAATTCAGTCTAAATTTAGCAAAAAAAAAAACAAAGGAAACAAGAGGGATTGACAAGCATTCCAAAACTAAGCAGTCTGTCTATTGTACGCAATCCATGGTGGAATGCCAACCAGAGTGTAAAGGAATACCGAGGAATCAAAGCCTTATGCCACACTAATTTGTCCCAAACAACTGTTACTCCCACCTAACTAATCGAACTCCATAGAGTAGAGGCTTTAACCTCATTAGAATTCACAGAGTCCCAAAGAATCACATCAGGTCTAGAAGAGTTACATAACCTAGAGAGATCAAACGAATCCCGAAAGATAATAAAATCATTATGATTGGAGGAGGGGAGGTGCCAGGAGGAATCACGGATAATATCACTCACTTTGGCATTAGGGTCTAAACCAGAGTTGCAGATCAAAGAGGAGACAGAGCTTGTAGACAGGGGATTCGCATTAAGCCAAGGGTCGAACCATAGACTAGTACTTTCCCCATTACCAATACGAAAACGAATAAAGTTCATAGCAAGAGGTCTCAACTGCAGAACCTTTCTCCATATCCAAGAGCAATCATTTAGAGCCTTAAGAACCCAAAAGTGTTTAGTGTTTAACTGATACACTCTAACCCAAGAGGCCCATAGAGACTGAGAATTAGTATTAACTACTCTCCAAAGTTGAAGCAAGATCAGAGCTTTATTCCAGTCCTCTAATTGCTTAATAGTTAAGCCTCCTTCTGAATATGGAAGCGCTATTTTGCTCCAAGCAACATTGGCCCCAAACTTCAACATAGAGGGACCTTTCCATAAGAATCTGCTCATAGTGGACTTAAGATCCTTAAACTACAGACGCAAGGAGGATGAAGTGAGCAGACCAATACGATTGAATAGCAAAAACAACCAATTTAATAAGCTGTAGACGACCAGCATAAGAAAGGAATCTATTAGTCCATGAAGCAATTTTGGATTTTACCTTTTCTAAAAGAGGATGGCAATCAACAAGGCTAAGCTTCGAAGTGATCAAAGGAACCCCTAGGAATTTAGCAGGAAATCGTCCCACTTGAAAACCTAGAGTATTGATAATGACCTCAGCCTGAACAGGAGAGACATTGGAGAGAAAGCACATACTCTTCGAATCATTAACATGTAATCCCGAGATAGAGGAGAAGTGATCTAAACAGAGTTTGATCACCTTGGCCGAATTCACATCACCATGACAGAAGATAAGCAAATCATCTGCAAAGCACAAGTGAGTTAAGGAGATAGATTTTGTTTTCCAATGATGCTTGAAATAAGAAGCCCTGGTTTCCTTAGAGAAAATAAGAGAAAGAACTTCCATAGCAATAACAAATAGAAAAGGAGAGAGTGGATCCCCTTGACGTAACCCCTTGGTCCCTTTAAAATACCCACATAGGGCTGGAGTTAAGGGAGTAGCGATTCGAGAAAACCCTACCACGAATATCCGATAATAACCAGCTAAGCCGAGAAAGCTACGTACTTCGGTCACTAATTTAGGTTGCTCCCAGCTTTGAATAGCTTCAATCTTTGCTGGGTCAACATATATTCCATGACTTGATATCACGTGCCCAAGGAATGCTACTTCCTCAAGCTAGAACTCGCATTTCTTCAACTTAGCATAAAGCTTATATTCACGAAGCTTTTGGAGTATCAGCCTCAAGTGTTGCTCATGATTTTCATGGCTTTTGGAATAAATAAGGATGTCATCAATAAAGACGACCACAAAGTGATCCAAATATTCCTTGAATACTCGGTTCATCATATCCATGAAGGCAGCAGGAGCATTAGTCAATCCAAAAGACATTACTAGGAATTCATAATGCCCGTACCGAGTTCTGAAAGCCGTCTTTGGAATGTCATCGGTTCTAATCTTCAATTGGTGATATCCGAAATGAAGATCAATCTTTGAAAAAAATTTGGTGCCTTGCAACTGGTCAAACAGGTCATCAATACGTGGCAATGGGTACCTATTTTTGATGGTGACGTGATTCAACTCTCGATAATCAATACAAAGTCGCATACTCCCATCTTTTTTTTTCATGAATAGAACAGGAGCACCCCAAGGAGAAGTACTAGGACGAATGAAACCGATGTCTAACAATTCCTGCAGTTGGGTCTTTAACTCTTGAAGTTCAATAGGAGCCATTTGATATGGGGCTTTGGAAATAGGTTTTGTACCAGGTTCAAGGTCAATACAAAATTCAATTTCACGCTCTAGGGGGTAGGCCAGGAAGTTCTTTAGGGAATACGTCAGGAAATTCATTAACAATAGAAATATCATTCAAAACTGACGTATTTTTGTTTAGATCCGTGACATGAGCTAAGAAAGCTTGACATTCGTTTTTCAATAAATGAATAGCTTTATGGCTTGAGATGACATTGATTGATTTTAATGGTTTGGTTGCTTGAATTCGCATTATAGGTTGATTAAGAATATTAAAGCTAACAACCTTACGAAAATAATCAATTTTTGCATGATGAGTGGTTAACCAATCAATCCCTAGAATTACGTCAAATGCAAGTATTTTCAATGAAATAAGATCGACAGGTAATGTGAGGGTACCGATTTGAACCAAACAAGATTTATAAACAGTGGATGTAATGAAGGTTTCTCCCAACGGAGTTTCAACAGATAAGTTAAAGTCCAATTTCTCCGGAGTCAAATTTAAACGTTGAGCACAAGTAGGAGAAATAAAGAAATGGGTAGAACCGGTATCAAATAAGGTATATACTTCGCTAGAGTTTATGATAAGCTTACCCGTGATGACCTCATTTGCGTTCCTTGCTTTCTGGGAGGTCACGACAAACGCTCTCCCTTGCACTACTGGCTTTAACTTTTATGGGGCGTCCTTTGGTGCCTCCATCCTAGCTGAGCTTGTCTCCGGTGAACGAAAAAATCGACCTAGGTGACCTTCTCTTCCACAATTATAACATGCTTTAGACGACATCACATAATTTGGACTGATGTGTCCCTCCCCTCCACATTTGAAGCATATGATAGGTGGTCGTTCTCCTTCCTTAACAACAGGTGCTGATGCTGACGTCTTTTCATCATTGTTGAATCTTTTTTTTTGCTAAAATTAGACTGAATTAAAATAAAAAAAAATAGGTACAAAGTTCACGGGTCAAACCCCAAGAGGTATACCCTAGCCATCATAGGATCCCTATGATGGCTATAGTAAACCAAAGCAAGATACTCGCATACAAGGATACTACAAGAAGAAAATCATTAACCAAAACAACACTTGGTGAGGAAACAGTTAAAGCAATAAGGCAACTGCAACTGCAACCTGCAACACACATTCAGGATTAACGCCCAGCTGCTGCCAAGACAGAACCAAACGTAGCAAACCAGAGCCAACCACCAACCAACCACATGTCCATTCTTATTGCTTTGGCCATGATTACCACAGAAGTGGTTACGATTTCTGGCATGTTGATTCCCTCCACGCTTATTAACACCGCTTCGATGACTGTTATCACTGGTATTATCATTTTGTCAGCTGTTCTCTTTTGGTTAGGTTGACTCATTATCGCGCTCCAATAACTGAGCCCTATTAACAACATCTAAATATAAACACCGTTTATGAGAAATAAGATATTGACGTATCTCGAGTTTCAAACCTCTTAGAAACATTCACGTCATTTTCTCCTCATTATCAACCAAATGAGATGCAAACCTGGACAGCTCGGCAAACTTGGCTTTGTATTACGACACGGTCATGTTGTTTTGCTCTAGTTTAATGAACTCTACTACCTCTTTCATGTGACGAATACTTTCGAGAAAGTACTTGTCGTTGAACAGTTCTTGAAACTTTTCCCCAAACATCTTCAGTGCAGAAGGTTGTGTACGCTTTACAGATTCTCACCAGTAATCTGCCTCTGCCCGCAACATGAAGGTGGCAAAGCGAACCTTGTGCTCCTCGGAGCAACCCAAGACATCAAACATCTTGTTGATCTGTTTTATCCACGTCTCCGCCTTAAGTGGTTTTGGCTCTCCAAAAAACTCCGGTGGTCCCAGCTCCTTGAACTGTTTGGTGGTGACCGTCCGAGAGTTGCCAGTGTTTCCACCTGCATTTTGGACAGGAGCCGCTCTCGCCTGATGTTGCATGAAGCCTCGGAACATTCCATCGTTCATCATTTGGTCAGTGTTGTTGTTTGCCTGAGGATTGTCGCCTTCCTGATGCACATTATCCTGATTATTGATCTGTGGAGACTCAACGGTCTCCTGTGCTCCATTGATGTTCTCAACATTCTACAGCATAGACTTCTACAACAATTCAGACATCAATCAAAATATACATACATATATATATATATATATATATATATATATATATATATATATATATATATTCTCATATCTTAAAGAAATCTCAAAATCTTTTTATGACGTCATGATACCGCACTGTATTTACAGTCCGTTTGAGGATTCCGTCATTTGGTTATTTTATCATACAACATCATACCATAGTGGGCTGACGATCCTTAGATCACATCCAACACTAAGTAATATTGCATTGATGACTCCATCGTTTTTATCATCTCTGCACCAGGTTCCATGATGCATTGATGATATAAAAAAATACATTTTGATATATTTCAAATCATTTTTGTCTAGCCGAAGCAATTAGCATAGACATACGAATAACGGTATTGTTTTTAAAACTCATTGGTTTCAATAGAAATGC
The DNA here is from genome assembly GCA_020205505.1 of Panax japonicus. Taxonomy (NCBI): domain Eukaryota; kingdom Viridiplantae; phylum Streptophyta; class Magnoliopsida; order Apiales; family Araliaceae; genus Panax; species Panax japonicus. The sequence goes on along the minus strand of CM035112.1, from coordinate 23,557,695 downwards.
AAACATCAGCACGAAGTTAATAAATTTTGAAAGTCTAGCATAGCTAGTAGATTTAGAATATCAAGGTATCCATCAACTTCTATCATTACTCCATTACTTCATTACTTAACCATTCTATCAATCTTCAACTTCATCAGCTATACTATAACCGTTTTCTACCCAATATAGTTCATCAAACTTATCGCACATTGGAAGTTCAGGAACTTGCCACAATAATGTGAGTTTAAGAACTTATCCTAGTCAGACCATAGGCATCCATTTGCTGAGGGGTTCAAAACATACCATATTATTGTGAGTCACGAACTTACCATATGCATTAGTTTTAAGAACCGCACCTAATCCTAATAATATCTGACTAATCTTAATAGTTTCTAACTATCAAATATACATATGAGAAAAGCATCACCTTTTTGCCACATATACATTGATAGTGCGACACCAACATTCCAATGATTATCAATGGGATAAACTGAGTGCAAGTACAAAACCCTCGCCCATACAAAGATTTGTACAACTCAGCCATCACATGAGTCCTCAATTGAAATCCCACCTAACTCTATCTTACTCTTAACTTGCTCTTTGCTCGATATGAATTCCTCGTATCACATTATATATAACTCCTCATGAGTTATCTCGTACTATTTCATAGTACATCATCTTCATAGCATCAAGCTATAATTATTCAAATATTACAGACCATCTTTCTTTTATAACTTAAACTGATCACATCGTGATCTTATTCTATAATCATCTCCCTTAAAATTCTTTTCTTAACTCGTGATCGTTTTGTTTTACGATCATCTTTCTTTCCTTTTTCATCATACGTATCCATTTTCTATACTTGGTACACATCGAGTCTCTAACAGTTTCAATATGGTACGCTGAGTGGTTTCCCACAAACAACCAACAAACTAGGTTCCGAGTTGCTAGTTCGTATATACCTCCGCTCCATGAAAGAATCGTTTAGCCCAGATACCACACATCAACTATTAAAGAGTACAATTGTACCATACTTAAATATAATAATTTTTTTAATTCTTTATCACTCTCTTCTTATAGACATTGTCTATTTATTATCATCTTACATCCTTATTATTGGAGTTGGGTAACCCCACATTCATATTCCTTATAACTCTGCGAGATTCTTCTTTAAATCCTTTCACGCATGTTTTAATCCTTCCTCTATAATATTGTTCAAACTCTATTTGAGCTTATTCGTTCATTATCTTCACCTCTCTTCTCTAAGGTTATAGCCTAAGGTACTCTTACCTAAGGTTTCTAACCTATCATCTTTGATACCAACTGTAACGACCCCAAAATTCATACAATTTAATTATTAACTTCGGCCGTTAATAATACGTCTAACTTCTGATTTTACATCATTATTCGATGTTAAACTTTATAAAATGTGGAATAATTAAACTTTTATGTCTTCTTACTTTAATTCCCTAAATCAAAACCTTTATCATCTACATGCCTTTGAATCAATCTTATTTTATGATTCACTTTATCACTGCTATTATATAAAATTTTACATTTCAATCCGATAACCTTTACATATCAGATAACTCTAACTTTAGCTTTTACAACTCAACATAAAACTATACATCATAAAACATTTAGTACATCTCATGAATCTTAATCATGGTATAAAGAAATAGCAACTTTAGCTAAAATATTAATCTTCGTGTATTATTTTTGATCCACGTCATTCAAGTAGCACATAGTGTTACCTTCAATCCTTAACCTGCAAAAATGGTTATTTGCAAGGTTGAGCTCGACAGCCCAACAAATCTAACAGTTTTCGTGCATCACATAGCACATAATAACATGATCAACATATATCTCATAAACATTGGATTAACATAACATACATGTTACAGTTCATATAACAAGTATAAAGATTGAGTTCCTTACTCAATCAGCATGCTTTAATCAATCAACGTAGTCATAAGTTGACTTTAACATTTCATACACTCAACATATATATAACACCTCATGCTCTTCGTAATAAAGATTTAAAACAATCAAATTCACATAGCAAATAGGAACTAAAAGACTTGCCTTGATCGTTGTTTACCAATAACAGTTTAACAGCTTACAGTTATTTGCACTTCACGTGCACTACATAATTATATAATCATGCACATCAACTATTAGTCATATAGCAACGCATAGTAGTTGTAATGTAAATTTTAATTTACGTCTCATAAACCTTCCTATCATAAATACACAATGTTCAATTTGATTGTGTTAACTTTCAACTTATATCTCACTATATTTCATATTTAAAGTTCATTCAAGTGTTTAAGTCTTGCTAGGAATCATTATTGGTCTTATATTAACACTATTCAATATCTTATTATATTCATTTTTTTTTTTTTTGTTAATGTGGAGTTTCCCAACCGCAGTCGGACTAAGTCTCCCCACCCCGGACCAGGCTTTGCGCACAGGCTCGACCTAAGACATGGCTCCGCCCAGAAATGTGCGATCCGTGGCCACACGGACCAGTTTTTAATTGGCCCTCACACTTGTTGCAGGCGGGAATCGATCCCAGGATGCCCGGGTTTACGGTTCACCCCAGGTCGAAGCTTACCGCTGCGCCAAGTGTTGTGGTTTATTATTATATTCATTTCATTTGATTTAAAACACTTTTTATGTTCATTATCACTTATCACGACGTTTCGACGTTTATTCGTCACACGCCCAATTTGTCTCTCTTGTGTGTGCTTAGTATGCGTATTCAACTTATCTAATATATCATTTATTAATGTTAAACATCATTATACTTCATAATATTCATGTTCTATAACTTAGAACAACATATATCATCGACATCACTATACTTGGGTATGTGCATGTCCGACGCCCTCTGATTGCCTCCGAATACGCATCAGTCACAAAGATTACCATTTTTACTACTATTCCCGACCTCAAATTGATATATTTAAAGAATACAAGTTGTAGGTCTATTCGTTCTCGTTCCGGATCATCTTGAATCACCTCAATCGGAGTTCGTATGAACAAGTTATGGCCATTTTACCAAACTAGGTCAAAACAGTCACACCTTGCACAATAGAAGCGCGGTCGCGCCCAATTTCTTCATAATTTCAGCACGCCCGTGAAACTTGGCAGCGCCCAGTTGCGCGCCCGTGCTCCTGGGATGCGCGGCCACGCTTGGCTACGCCCAGATTATAGTGTTTTGCGATTTTTGACCCTTTTCTCCTACTAATCTTCATAACATCACATCCAAATTAGTCCGTTTTCGATTCTATAGATTCGTAATTCATAGAACTACAACATACTAGAATTATAACAATTTATAAAAACATTAACCAACCTAAAATTTTACCCAAAACACATGTTCATACTATATTTTCATGTTTTAACATCTCTAGCGAATTCGTTCACTACGAATTCGTTTTACACCCGTTTTTGTTCATTCCAATTGGGTTGTTTTTGTTTATTCACATACTAACATAATCCAACACCAATTTGCAAATTATAATACCTATTGATCATAAAATTTTGTACTTTCAAAAGCCATTTTTTTATGGAAAAACACTGTTATAAGAATTCTTTCTACTACAACCCAATTGTAGACACTCAAAATTTTCTGCATGCCTGATACTAACATTGCAGGAGGGCAGATTCGTCTTTCAGAGATAACCCTGAAAGACAGTTTACATCCATTTCGGATACTACCAGAAGTTCAGTTCCAACCCGAAACATAAACCGGGAATATCAGTTCCAACCCGGAACACAAACCAGGAACGTCATTCCAAACCCCGGAACACAAACCAGGAACGTCATTCCAAACCCCGAAACACACACCGGGAATGTCATTTCCAATCTCGGAGATAACCCCAAGGTATACAGATCAAAAGACCGGCAACAACACCGGAGAGGACAGTTCTGTCTTAGTGATAACACCGCGACGCACAGTTCCAGCCCCAGAACTAACACTGGGAGTAGAGGCTCCATCCTTGGTGATAGCCCCAAGGGATGCTTTTGCAGTTCCGGCGATAACTCCGAAATTGTTTGTTCCAAATACATGCGATCAGCTTCAAGCTCAGACCTCCTGCCGAGGCACTCATACCTCAAACCCGGAGCTAACAACGGGCAGACAGGCACATCCACAAGATGACCTTACGACATTCAAACACTTGCAGCAGTCCAATTTCAGAAGTGACCCTGAGCAACGTCTGCTTTCCGCTCAAACCGCCGATAACCCCGGTGTGGAGTCAAATGCTATCTTGCCACCTCAACACTTCCTCTCACAAGATGATATCGCGGCATACCTACAAGTAGTCCAATCTCAGATGTAACCTTGAGCAACGTCTACTTTCAACTCAACCCGGCGATAACCCCGGCGAAGAGTCAAACATCATCTTGCTCCTTTCAACACCTGCGCGTCGTCTCAACACTTCATGCATACATACATACAACAATGTCCCACAAGAACCGAGGAGTTACAATCCCGAGTGACTATTATGCATGGCAGTACTTTGGATAGAATTTGAAGCTTGAAGACCATGAGCATAGACCCCTCTTCTTGACTTCGTACAACCTCTTATCCATGTCATTACGTAACTCTCAACACAAACGGTCAGAAGAAGGTCAGATATACCTTGTTCAGATGCTCAGATTGAAGTTCTGCAAGTTCGAGTGGACATTACAGTGCATGAGTACACGTACTACGAGACGACAAGACCCGCGAGGCTCGGATGCACCACGACCAGTCGCAGGTCCAACCGCGGCTGTCGTAGGTGTACTTATGGCCATCCGTGTCTATATATACAAGCCTTGGGGTCAACCATTTGAAAAAAAAAGAGAGAGAAAAAAGGCGAGGAAGCCCTGTCCATTTTACTCTGCATACACATCTTTTGAGTGTTTCCTCATCTTTAAACACTTGTTAGCTCACATATAGATATCTTTTATCCAGCGGGAGTTGAGTGTTTATCCATTTAAAGTCATATAAGTCTACATTGGCAGCCCACTGTAAGCCTTCTCACATTATATAAAGCCTTCTTCTCATATTAGCACACACTGTTATACACATTAAGAGTCGTGTTGTGTGCGTTTGCCCGGACTTCGGTCCGTGGTTTTCATTTTTGTCTGTATATATATACTTATATATATATATGTATATATTTTATATATAGACTAACATTATCGAGTTATGCCTCGATTGAGCCTAGACTTCGGTCTGGAGCGTTTATTGCTTTTATATATATATATATATATATATATATATATATACAGAACTGATCAGGTCCGGACTCCCGGACCTGATCAAATCCGGACCTTTTAATTTTTTTTTTTTTTTTTTTTTTTTTTTTTAGTTGTTCTACAAAAAAAAAAAAAATAAAATTATGGAACTGAAATTTTTCCAAAATAAAGTGTTTTGGGTGTGTTTTTAACACCTACCCCAACCAATGTATGTACAGTCTGCCCAGACTGTACAGACATATTTCGTTATAGGCATCCAAATCACGCCCAAAACACTGTATTATGGAAAAATTTCAATTCCATAAATTTTTTTTTTTTTTTTTTTGTTGTTTCAAAAAAAAAAAGCAAAAAAAAAAAAAAAAAAAATGGTCCGTATTTTAGTAGAGTCCGGGATCCCGGACTGGATCCGGACTCTATATATATATATATATATATATATATATATATATATATATATATATATATATATATATATATATATATATTTACAACTTTTATATATATAACTGCTTACTACTTTCCATACAAATTGCAGTATCATTGTGAGTCTAGGAATCATGTGATCACGGATTCAGTCTACTGAATCTAGATTCGGTTCCCATGATGGACATTTTTTAGCCGTAAGCAGCTTGTACATTATTTTACAGTGTCAGAATTTCCTTGGATAGCTGTCATTGAAACAACCCGGGTCAAATCCCGAGTCCGGAACAAATCTTGGGTCAAATCCCAAGTCCGAATCGAATCAAATCCATCCAAATAAGGCCTCAAACCACTGGCCCAATAGTATCTTCTTTGGTTATCTAGCCCACCACAGGCTCCCAAAAGGTCATGACTTGAAGGTACTATTGGTAGTTACTTAATTCCTTATATGCAAACAAATTTTTCCCCTATCTTTCGATGTGGGACTTAAATTTCTGACGTCTCCGTCAGAATCCGATCACACACACGGCCCAAAGATTTTTGCCTCTCTAGCCATTGTGGGATAATACCGGCTGGATTCGTGTCCCCACCTCCGGACCTTCATCTCTCCATTGTGGGATAATACCACCAGCCTTCGTGTCCCCACCTCCGGCAACCCAATCGGATAACCCGACCCGAGCTTTCGAGAGTCGGCTTTGATACCAACTCTGTAACACCCCCTTTCCCAAAAGGGAAAAGGATGTCACGCACAAACATAATAAATACAAATCTCTAATAAACCTCAAAATATCTCCAATAAAATTTAATACCAAATGTCACATACTCCAATTTAAATAGAATGAACTCCACATTTTTACATAGTCTCTACTAAGAATAAATAAATATCAAAATAGTTCTCAAAACATCCAGTTACAAAATCTTAGGAAAACCAAGTCTAATAATAATCTCAAAAGCTAATCTACTCATTTGGATCAAAGGTAGCTCTCATCCCACAAATCCTGATCACCCCTGATTTTATATGCTTTATATTTTATTTTGATAATTAGATCGGATCGGGGGAGTTTAGCGGGTGATATTTGGATTCAGCGAATTATTTTAATACTACATTAAGGTACGGATTCCATACTTTTTCAGCGATATTCCTTTAAATTTAATTCGTTCGTTTTGGACTCGTTTAGAAATTTGGTATTGCCTCTTGGGATTATTCTTTGTTGTCAAAATTATTGAGATGGTTTCGTTTTGGTGTTGATATTTGAATTCGTATTTGTACTCTTTGAACTAGTTAATCATGTCAATATGTTTTGTAGACTTTATTCGTTTGTACCATTGTTCGTATATTTTCGTTCACACTCGGAGTTGTCTTGATCATTGATATCTTGTAATAATTGGGTATGTTTGTATTTGATAATTCGATTTCATTTGAATATGGTCATGTAAGCCTTGTGATTTGAACCCCTTTTGGCTTACATTTTGTAGTTTGATCCTTAGGGTATACTTGACCTAACCACCTGTGGGGGTACCACAGGCATGTCCTCTTGACACAAGGGCATGACACCTTCCGTGGCGGTGTGATTAGTCCACGGCGTATCCTTTTGTATGCTCTGGGTATGAGCTTTGGCCATCTGTTATATTTGTTCAGGATACGTATGGGTCGACCCAGTATTTGATTTGATTCGATTTGTTTGGCGGATTAGTGACGTATGTGTCGTGCGTACTATCCGATTTGATTTGTATACATCATGGTACCGATGTATTTTGTTAGCCTTTGGCTATTTGTATTTGAGCTCAGTATGAAATTGTTATCTTACAACCATTTGATTCAGCCTTATTTATTTAGAATTCTTTTGGCTATAATTATTCGATTGACAGTGTTGGTCATTTGTTAATGGACTCTCAAATTTTGATTTATTCGTAATTCGTTTGTAATTTACATGTGTTCATCCGTTCAATTCTTTTAGATTCATTATTTATTGTGATATATTTATTCATCTTCATATCCGTACTGGGCAATTGGCTCACGCTGTGTTCTTTTTCCGGCAGGTAATCAGGGGTGATCAGGATTTGTGGGATGAGAGCTACCTTTGATCCAAATGAGTAGATTAGCTTTTGAGATTATTATTAGACTTGGTTTTCCTAAGATTTTGTAACTGGATGTTTTGGGAACTATTTTGATATTTATTTATTCTTAGTAGAGACTATGTAAATGTGGAGTTCATTCTATTTAAATTGGAGTATGTGACATTTGGTATTAAATTTTATTGGAGATATTTTGAGGTTTATTAGAGATTTGTATTTATTATGTTTGTGCGTGACATCCCTTTTCCCTTTTGGGAAAGGGGGTGTTACAGTCATGCCCATGAGGAGTTCGGCACTGCTGTATATTATTTTCTCGAGAATGCTTCGCATCTCAAAAATAAAAGCAAACAAGTCGAACATTTAATAATAAAATGGAAGCATCAAAGGCCTCAATTACTATTGAGCATAGGTTTTGAAAAACCTCTTTTACAAAACAACATTGTTATATCTTGTTTAAAACTGAATTTTTCTATAAATTCAAACCCTATGTATATAGGTACGAATGAGGTACTGTACTACTTCCAAATAATTGCTTATTGATCCACACACACACACACACACACACAAGCATTCATATAACAGTTTCTTTGAAAAGTGGCGGTCACCATGGTAACACGGATGTCGGGGGGTACCTAACACATTCCCTCTGCATAATCAAGCTCCCAGACCCAAAATGAATCTCGGTTTCACAGACCCGTCTAGCAGTGTCAAATCACTGGGTCAATGTGCAAACCTTTTTCGATTGTGTTGGTGCAACCAGTTAAAAACACCAACTGGTGACTCTTAAAGTCAAATCGTCAACATTATACATGTCAAACCTTTTTCACATGTTTTTTCAAACAAATCTCACATTAACATGAGAACACCAAAGAACAAGTAACGAAAAAGGGACACTCAAAAATCCCGACGTCGATGGGTGGCGACTCTCCTGGGGACTCCAGTAAGAGGGCTTAAGCCGCTATTACAAGATTTTCAAAACTGTTATATACTTGTGTGTGAATGTTGCATTTACATTTATGATGAATGTGTACAAATGCATCTTAATTACTGCACTACTAAATATCTATCTGTGATATTAGTGCTTCGCACATGTCATCATTTTGCATAAACGGTGAGACACGTTGTATGTGAATGTATGTTGTGTGGTCCCTCCACCAGGAGGTTATCCTGTCGGTGTTTGATTACAGGACTGGGGGGAAGAATAATTCCCCAGGGCTCAGGAAAGGCACCACTCAGATTCACTCCAGTTGAACGACCGGATTAACTTCCCGTCAAGTAGATTGCGATGATCTGGGAACCTTCATGCCAAAAAGCCGCGAGAGTAACCATAAGATAGGTCAACCTCTGATAAACCAAACGCGGAGGGAAGTCTCTTCATACTTTCCATTTTCAATTACTTGTAAACGCATTTACTTGTACTTTTATTCCATGTTCATCCATATGTAATGGAAAATATGAAGAATATTTGTGCATGCATAACATGTTATCAATTAACAACCGGTTTTGCAGGAAAAAATTCCTAAACGGACATGTTATGATAACATTTACATTACCCTAAGACTAAACTACGTAAGTCTTTTGTAGGGAAACAATTGGGCCTGTTACCCGCTCAAAATCCAAAAAGGCCACGAGCCTACAGCCAATCATGTCTTCTTCTGACCAGTCTAATGCTGTTTCCTGAGAAGAATTTGACGGATTGAGTAAACAAATTACAGACTTGGATGTTCTACTGAAAGAATTGCACCAGTCCACTCAGGGTACGAAGATACCTACACATACAAAATCCTCTACACAAGGAGGAGTTCAAGGTCTAGAAAAACAATTCAAGAACCTTAGTTGGATACAACCAACAAAGACCCTGAAAACACCCATCTCAAAGGAGATCCAAACACCGGTGATATCAGGAAGAAGGTCCTTCAAATGGAGGAAACTATTCGTATTCTCAAAGGGATTGGAACACATGGAAGTATTTCGTATGCAGACCTTTGCATATTTCCTGGTGTTCATTATCCAGAGAAATTCAAGACCCCTAATTTTGAGAAATATGACGGATTAGGGGATCCTTGTACATATTTAAAGGTGTTCATTGGAGAACTTAGGTCTTACGCAGAAAATGAAAAGCTCAGAATGCAGCTGTTTCAGAAAAGTCTGACTGGAGAAGCCCATTCATGGTATACCAGATTAGACAACTCAAAGATCCATAGCTGGGAAGAGCTGGCTCACGCCTTCCTCACTCAATATAGTTTTCAATCTCAGATGGCTCCTGACTGGTACCAAATTACAAAAGTCAAGAAACAGTCTAATGAGTCATTTAGAGAGTACGCTCAAAGGTGGAGGCGCCTTGCTGCTCAAGTTATTCCTTCCTTGACAGAATCAGGAATTGTTATGACTATATGTACAGGAAGCTCCTTTCTATGAAAGAGTTCTAGCTGGTATTGGCAAACCATTCTCTGAAATGATCAAGCACGGAGAAATGGCTGAAATGGGATTGAAGTTCGATAAAATTCAAGACCTAACTTAGCAAAAAAAAAAAAAAAATTCAAGACCTAGCCGCTCTTAAAGCCGTTGCTGAGCACATCTAGTCCAGATCTTATGGAAACAACCCCTGGAGGGTCCATAAAAAGAAAGAGGAGGATGTTTCCTTGGTACTACAAGGACAAAAAGGCAATCAAAGCATGCCTATGCAAAGGAGAAATTACTCCCCTTTTCCAGCACAATCTTCAAACCCTCCATTGCCTAAAAGTGGAGAAGTAAAGCGACCTCGAACGTTCACACCCTTAGGGGACTCGCTCGAAATATTCTTGCTCTTCTGACTGCTCAGAAGAAAATAACACATCTTCTTCCACTAGCCAACTCTAACGGGAGGGGTTTTAATGCTACTCGAAAGTGTGCTTATCATGCCGGAGCACCTGAACATGATACTCAAGATTGTTGGGCCTTGAAACACAAGATTCAAGATCTAATAGACAACGATGAGATCGTGGTCACAAAGCCAGATTAACCTCATGTGCAAGACAACCCTCTTCCTCAACACAAAGAAAAAGAGGTCAACATGATCAGTTGGAGCATTGGACAAGGTTCCAATTCTAATGGCGAATCATCCCAAACCATCAAAGACGGTGTTGACAAATGGGATTATTCAAAGTTCCAGTTTACCATGGAACGAAAGATAAAAGCTCTTTTTTCCGCTAATTTGTTTGTATTGAGAAGAAAAAGAGATAAAACAATCACAAAGGGCATACCCCAGATGTTTTAGGTGAACCATATGGGACAACCCCCAAAATGGACAACTAAAGACTAACACCAAGCCAAGGCAACAAGGAACATTACAAAACAGAGCTGCATGCAAAAGAAGCAAGCCAAAGCCTAAACAACCAATCAGCTAAAACTAAGCATCCAAATGAAACAATCTGGTGACGGAGTGAAACTGCAAAATTGCCAGTTGCAGACAGAACTGCAGAAGACAACAGAATCAACCGAACTGAAGCAGCTGCCGAATAGACTGAAGCTGTCAGCACCTAAGAGCTGAACTGAAGATCCCGAAGCCTAGAAGGAGATGCAGGGCAGAGAGGCCGAACCATACAAGCCTAACCTACCAGCCCAGATCCCCCAGCTTCCCAAGGCTAAAACCATGGAGCCGAAACCAAGCTACAAAACTAGCCCTTCACTGACCCCATAAGTCGAAAACATTAACCAATCCGGAAGGAGGCAGCATCCGAAACCAGTCCAGGACTGACAACAACAACGAACCAATCCGAACTGAGCGCCAGCCGACACCCGAAGTAGCCGAAGATGAGAATGCTGAACCCTTGAATGAACTATGTGCACCATGAAGCCGAAACCAATGAACACTCACCTCCCTAGCTCCAAATCCGTGAGCCCCGAAGCCCGAACCTCTCAAGACTGGACTGCCATACCGAAGAGGGAGCACCGAAGCCCGAAACCGGAAAACAGCAACCAGCGCTCTAGCAATCGAGCCCCCCCCCCCCCCCCCCCCGAAGCCATTGAGGGGTTCCCAAGCCCCAAAAACAAAACCAGCGAACCCCCCTAGCCGGGCCACGTGACCTTGCCAAGAGACCAAGCCAGCCCGACATTGACCCTGGAGCCGAACCCTACTACTGAAGAGACCGAACTGCCAGAGAAGCAACAAGCTGAAGATGCTGCTAGAGCCAGCAAGCCGAACCCTGCAGAAGAACTGAAACCCACAACCTCGAAGCTAACCCCTTAGGCCGAACTCCCTTACACCTGACCTGCCCAAACCTTAGGCAGACCCCGACGCTGAGATTGAACCAGTGGCCAGAGGTGCGAAGGCCATCCCTATAATGACCAAGCTGAGTAACAGTGGCCAGAGGCGCGAAGGCCATCCCCCAAAACTCTTTGCAAACAAATTGAGCAACTGGCAGAACTGGTGACCCACCATCATAAGTCACCCGCCAATTAGTCAGGCAGGAGCATGCCTATCTCCTTCCTTTTGTTATGAATGCCTCCTCACCACCTTCAGAAAGCGAAGCTATGGAGGATATGGTTGCGAAGAGAGCAAATGCTAAAGCCCGTCGGGATTTTGCCAATCAGAGGGAATTCACCTATTTGGGCCAATCTATGGAAAAGATGCATAGATACGAATTTGGTCTTGAACTGGGAAAAGTGCCACTTTATGATGGAAGAAGGTATAATTTTGGGGCATAAAGTCTCGACTCAAGGATTGGAGGTTAATAAAGCTAAACTAGAAACAATTGAGAAACTTCCTCCACCAAGTTCAGTTAAGGGAATTCAGAGTTTCTTGGGACATGTCGGGTTTTATAGAAGATTCATTAAAGACTTCTCTAAAATTGCAAAACCTTTATGTAGTCTTTTAAAGAAGGATTCGGTTTTCAAGTTTGATGAGGAGTGTAAAGTGGCATTCGAGCTATTGAAGAAGAAGTTGACTACAACTCCCGTGATTGTCGCACAGGATTGGAATATTCCTTTCGAGCTAATGTGTGATGCAAGCGACTATGCAATTGGGGCTATTTTGGGTCAACGCCGAGAGAAGGTATTTCATGCCATCTATTATGCAAGTAAGACACTCACAGAGACTCAATTGAACTACACAACTACGGAAAAATAATTACTTGCAGTGGTGTATGCGTTCGATAAATTTCGAGCATACTTGATCGGGACTAAGGTGGTAGTTTATACAGATCACTCGGCAATTCAGTACTTGATTTCAAAAAAAGATGTTAAGCCACGCCTTATTAGATGGATTCTCCTTTTACAAGAGTTTGATTTGGAGATAAAGGATAGAAAGGGGACGGAGAACCAAGTCACCGATCATTTGTCTAGGCTGGAAAATCAGAATAAAAAGGAAGAGGACAAGTGTGTAATCAACGAGTCATTCCCGGATAAGCAACTGTTTGGGATAAATACAGAATTTCCATGGTACACAGACTTCGCAAATTATCTAGTAAGCAACATTCTTCCCCATGATCTTACACGACAACAGAAAAAGAAGTTTCTTCATGACGTCAAATGGTATATGTAGGATGAGCCTTACTTATTCAAACAGTGTGCCGACAAGATGATCAGAAGATGTGTACCTTACAGTGAGATAAAGAACATATTGCATAAATGTCATTCATCCACATATGGCGGACATTATGGTAGTGAGAGGACAACAGCAAAGGTGCTTTAATCTGGGTTTTATTGCCCTACATTGTTCGAGGACGCCCACCAATTTGTTAAAACATGTGACAGATGTCAAAGGGTGGGCAACATATCGAAAAGGAATGAGATTCCACTACAAGCAATTCTAGAAGTTGAGATTTTTGATTTATGGGGCATAGATTTCATGGGGCCATTCCCTTCATCACTTAACAACCAATACATTTTTCTTGCAGTAGATTACGTCTCAAAGTGGGTTGAAGCCGCAGCACTCCCTCCCAACGATGCCAAAGTGGTTCTAAAATTCTTGCAGAAGAACATTTTTACAAGATTTGGCACGCGGAGAGCTATTATAAGTGATGAAGGTAGTCACTTATGCAACAAATCGTTTACAGCTCTATTGGCAAAGTATGGGGTTAAGGTAGCTATAACTTATCATCCCTAAACTAGTGGGCAAGCTGAGGTCTCGAACAGGGAAGTAAAGCGAATCTTGGAAAAGGTGGTAAACCCAAATCGAAAGGATTGGTCGCTCAGGTTGGATGATGCACTATGGGCCTACCGGACTTCGTATAAAACACTTATCGACATGTCACCATATCAATTATTATACGGGAAAGCTTGTCACTTACCAGTCGAGTTACAACACAAGGCCTACTAGCCTATTCAGAAACTGAACTTCGATCAAGCAGCGGTGGGTGAAAAGAGACTACTTCAGCTAAATGAGCTTTACGAATTCCGACTGCAAGCCTACGAGAGCTCAAAGTTGTACAAGGAAAAGGTCAAGAGATGGCACGACAAGAAATTGATACAAAGAACGTTCGAGTCTGGGCAATTAGTCTTATTGTTCAACTCACGGTTGAGGTTATTCCCAGGAAAATTAAAATCAAGACGGTCGGGTCCATTCACCTATCAAAACAGTTTTCTCACATGGCTCCGTTGAACTGTACAGTAGAAATCCAATAGTTAAAGCATTATTGGGGTGGTGATTCAAATTGGGATGTCGTCAACATTACCCTTGCCGATGCACAGTGATACAAGAGGCACTGTCGGGCTTACGACGTTAAAACTAGCACTACTTGGGAGGCAACCCAGGCTCTAAACTCTTTCTCTTTTAGTTATTATTTAAATCATAGTTTATAATCTAGTTTAAATATGCGTTTTTCATAGAAGATTGACTACATCTTTGGAAGAGTTGCAGATAACTCAAGAAAAATTGAGTCATCGGTTACTGCCCCCCTAGCGCGGGCCACGCTACACAAAGCACAGATATAGCGCAGGGCGCTTACTACCCCAGACACTTACTGACATGCCAGCGCGGACCGCGCCAACTCCCCGATTCACAGCGCGGGGCGCGCTCTATTCAACATACAAAGGGCGCGGGGCCCGCTAATGCTACATCATGCTACAGACCTCCTAGCGCGGGTCGCGCTACACAAAGCACAGACACAGTGCGGGGACACGCTACTACGCCAACAATTACTGATCTCCTAGGGCGGGGCGCGCCATCTCCTGCACAGACACAGCGCGGGCTGTACTGTTCGGGAACCTCAGGCGCTGAACTATTTTAATTGTCGTGTCCTAGGCCATAACTACTTCAACTCTCCTTCATACACTCAACCTCCTCACTTCTCCTACACCCTTAACACTTCCACTACTCCATAACTCCTATAACCCCCACTACACCATCTCTATTTCTCCTTCCCCTTTTCAACTTCCATTCACATTAAACCCATACACTCTCCATCTCCCAACCCACGTTGGTTTTCCATCCCCTATATGAACTCCAACTACACAAGTGTTCAAATTCATATCAGGTATAAACACTACACTCCAATCCTAAATCTAATTCCTTTCTTGCACAAATTCATTCAATTTGGGACATCTTTTCAAAGAGGGAAACACAAAATCATTTAAGGTAAGCACAACTTACTTCATCCTCAATTTTCTTCTCTTTTATTTGATATCAATTGGGTGAAAAACCTTGGAAATTGGGTGCCCAAGGAGTGTGTTGTTTGATTTCACATTTTGGCTAGCAAGATAATACAAAGCAACCAAGTTTGGGGAAATTAACCAAGCCGCTCACCAACTGTTTGATAAAAGTCCTGAACCAAAGATTAAGCCTAAACATCACCAGAAACACCATGTCTTCCCACAAAAGACAATGCCCATCCACCTCCACTACTCGGCCTCAATATGATCATACAAAATTTATTAGTGAGAGGGCTGCAGAAAGATTCAACTCATCCATCGATAAGAAGAATTTGGTGCTAGAACATGGATTGAAGCCGAATGCTAATTTGGATGGTGATATATGGCTTTGCAAATTGTAGAGCATAATTGGTTTCAGTTAGTTGAACAACCACTTCCAGCGGCGATCAGTATAGTGAAAGAGTTTTATGCCAACGCAATGGAACATGTCAATCACGTAGCCATGGATCGGGGTAAACCGGTGGCGTTTCATGACGATGCTATCAACGCATATTTTGGGTTAGAGGCACCGCATGCTGACCAATATGAAGAAGGTTTGCCCAATCTTGACGAGATAATTGTCAGATTATGCAAACCAGGAACTCAATGGGTAATTCAAGTCGGAACAAATAAAAAGATAAGTTTTCCCCAATCAGCACTTAGTCGATATGGTAAAGCTTGGTATGCATTTATGTGTGCCCGTTTAATGCCCACACACCACCAAAACGATGTAACTAAGGCACGGGCTCGACTATTATATGGGATTGTTCATCACCATTACCATGTGAATGCATCAGTACAATGCCAATGCATTCAACACGCTTGCTGATGCGTTTTCCCGCGGCAATCCTAATGCAAATCCGGTGGTCATGCCTATTCCTCCTATCCTTTTTTGCTAAATTTAGACTAAATTAAAAAAAAAAAAAATGTGGTTACAAACCTCATGGGGACCCCAATCAGAATATAGCGTAGACATCATAGGACATGCTCCATGATGTCATGACTATAGAAGATAATAGGCACTATGCATAATAAAGATATTACAGAAACTATCATTTTTACAGAGAAGAGCAAAACCCGGAGGTCCAAGGACAAGACAATCAGAAGCCAAACATGATCAACAATAAGGAGGACTTTGAAGGCCAGCTGCATCAACTCTCACAGATGCATCAGAGATAACAACTAGCAACCTCTGCCAGAAATGAAACTGCAGTAAACCAGAAACAAACTGCCAAAGCAACCCAGCAGAGCGAGGGATGGAAACTGCAGCAGTAGACCCCATAGCAGAAATGAAACTGCCAGCTAGACCCCATCATAAATGAACCTTCGCAGAGACAATGCCCAGCGAACTCCTCGTTAGCAGAATCAGCCCACAAAATATAGTAAAGACAAAGCCAAGCACTAACCCAATAATACATCATCACTTGAACTGACCCCTAAAATAAGCAGAAACAAACATATTTGAAAAAGGATAGCCAGCCAGACTAGCAGATGTAATCCACCCACTGCACCATCAGCATTCCCATAACAGTAAAACCATGTAACAAGCTTTCCAAGTCCACAATAGCAGCAGAGTAGCCTCCAAACGTAGAGAGTGTGCGACCCAGCAGCAAAAGAATGGGAAACAAACCAGCAGCAGCAGATAAGCCAGCCCATACCGTCAAAGTCTAAAGACCCATCATAACCAAGCTATGCCGCGACAGTTTGCACAGATGAATCAAACCAGCAACAGCAAAAATAGAATCACAGGAACCTGCAGCAACAGAAGACTAGAAAAACAGCAGCCACCTGCAGAATTCTCCACTAGACCACCTTTGTTCAAACCCTCAGCCACCTGCAGCAAACAACAATAGCAGACCACAAGAAGCAAAGCCAGCAGTAGGAACACTGGAAACCAGCAGTAGCAGACCACATGCAATAGCAGCCCACCAACACTGGAAACCAGCAGTAGGACATAAGAAACCAGACCAGCAAAAGCTCTAAGCCGGCAGTGGAAAGGAAGCAAGAGCTTGTCAGCAGTAAATCAATGCAGCATAACAACCCAGCAGCTGCCGAAAACGAGCTTTAACAAGGTAGACTATGAAACCCACAGCAAAGCTACAATAACAAATTACAGCTTTCAAAGAAACCCAAGGCAAGACTGCAGAAGCTTTAACCTGCAACAAATGTGCAGTGCAGTGCCTAACTGCTAAGCCCAGAATCGAGACAAAATCACTGTAAATATTGCCCACAAAACAACCCTCCCAAGGCCAACCCAACCGAAGCTTTTCCCCGAATAGTTGCTTGTCATGCCAGAATAGAACTACTCAAAGCCCAATGCCAGTAGCTAGAAGCTACTCTCCAACAGTCTAACCGCTAATGACCCTCATAGGGCAAGATGCCTAAGGCAAGGTAGGTTTTTAACCCTCTGGAATTTAAGACTACTATCCCATCTACACATAATAATATGCATAATGTCTTTTACTAAGGATTGAGAAAGAGTTGCTTTGTTTGAGAACATCCGAGCATTACGCTCAATCCAAAGTCTATACACAACTGCAGCAAACCCAAGAAGGGTTAGACTGTGAAGAAAGTTGGACCTAGAGAAGTGAATAAGGAAGGCAGTCAGAGAATCCCAACTCCTGCTACTACCTCTCTAGCCGCAACTTCTCATAATAGGGATGAGAACACGAAAAGAGTAGTTACAATTAAAAAATAAATGGTCGAAGGTCTCCAATTCTTTTTGACAAAGCACACAAATGGAGTTTACAAGAATCCCAAAACTGACAAGTCTATCAAGAGTGCGCAACCCCTTCTGAAAAGCCAGCCAGAGATTGAAAGAAAACTGAGGTGTAATCAATTTGTTCCAGACTAACTTCGCCCAAGGAGTTTCAGATCCTGCCACACGAATCGATTTCCAAATGGTAGCAGCCTTAACCTCGATAGCTTTGGTATCATCCCAGAAGATCTGATCTAGAGCAGTAGAATCACAGTGCCTATTAAAATCAAACCTCTCCCTAAATTCAATAATATCCTGGTGATTGGAAGAGGGAAGACAACAAGATGAGTTATTGATAATAAGGCTTACAGTAGCAAGAGGGCCTAGGCCAGAGTTAATAACCAGAGATGAATGTATAGAGTTGGCTAAGGTGAGCTCACTTTACCAAGGATCAAACCTTAGGCATGTGCCTGCCCCATTACCTATGCAATATCTGATGTGTTTGGCAGCAAAAGGCCTTAACTGCAACACCTTCCTCCAAATCCACGAGCAGTCACCAAGGAATAGATAAAGTCCAGAAATGTTTATTTTTCATGGTAGACCGGATCCAAGCAGCCCAGAGAGATACTTGAGAGGGGTTAACCACTCTCCCTAGATGCATCAAAATGAGCGCTCTATTCCAATCCTCAAGATTTTTAATCGCAAGGCCTCCTTCAGCGAAAGGTACAGAAACCCTTGTGTAACACCCCCTTCCCGAAAAGGAAAGGGAGGTCACGTGCAAAGCACAACAAACCTCAAAATAAGAAAACAGAGCACTAATAACCTCAAAACATTAATAGTGGTGATTCATTAATAGCGTACTAAATACAATTCTCCAAATAGAGTCAAAATAATCAAAACTTAAAATTCAAAACAACCTAGATGGTCAAAGGCAACTCTCTCATCACACTAGCTAGCCCTGAATCACTCCTGCAAACCTGCCGGAAGAAAAACACAGCATGAGCCAATTGCCCAGTACGGATATAAAGATACAAAAGATATACAACTAAAATACAAAATCAACTGAGACAAAATATTATCTCTAACAAAATAAAATCTCTGAAGATTTGAATAGAATATATTTGAACCAACAGAATTAATGAAACAGACAGAATATTAAAGAAATAACGAACTGAAGTAACTAATCCAATGAATTGAACTGAACAGAAGACAACAACTAATACAATAAAATAATAGGCTGAAACAAATGGCTGAGGTTATTTCATACCGATTGAGCTCAGAAATATACCTTGCCACATAGGCAAGTCAAAACAATGCCACACAGGCAAGTCAAAACCATGCCACACAGGCAAGTCAAATGATGCCACACAGGCAACCAAAATAATGTCACACAGGCACATCAAAACAATGCCACACAGGCAAATCAAAATAATGACACACAGGCAAATCACACATTGGACCGCGAATCCGAATGTATGCAAATCGGATAGGTGTGTTTGGCACAACATCACCAATCCGCATAACAGAAAACTAGGGTTAACCCATACGACTCCCACAACAAAACACCAAACGGCCCAGTTACTCCGGAGCCCAAAAAGGAGACGCTGTGGACTAATCACACCGCCACGGAAAGTGCCATGTCTCTCGTGCCAAGACGACATGCCTGTGGTACCCCCACATGTGGTTATAGCTCAGGTATACCCTACAGTATATTCTAACAAAATACCATGTCACAACACATGCGACATAATACCAACAAAAGGGGTTCTATATGTACATGTTGAACCAAATCAAATTATGGTCACAAGGTCTCAAAAGAAGGTAACAACATGTACCGCTCTACAATTATCAAAAATAAATACTGAACATGATATCCTAATTCAAAGAGTACAATTACGAGTCCAATGTGTCAACTCCAAAATGAAACAATTATATGAATTTCACCAGAAACAATTATGTGAAATAATAATAAAATTTGAAACGAGAAATAAAACGAATAAATCAAATGTAACAAAAGTATCGCTGAAAGAGTACGGAATCCGTACCTGATACTTCCAACCCATTTATAGCACACTCCACAAAATCTTACCCTCAAATGCCAACGATATCAAATACGAAATGTTATTCGTAACCTAAACATATTCACCTCAAATTAAAAACAATCCAAACTAATAATTCCAAAATAATTCATAATCTATTTAATATGCCTTTAAACATCGCCTTTTATCAATTATTAATACTCCAAAATTTATATTATAAAAATGACTCGTTAAATTCCTTCTGTTCGAACTAATAATAAAATAAAATTTTATTACAAATCTAACCATTACTAACATAATATTAACTAATTTTATTAAATAATTTTTTTTTATAATATTAACAAATAAACGATTTCGATTTGAATTAATATACAAAACTTTCGGTACAATTTCTAAATATAACATAATAATTAGTTATTTATTAAGCTAGTATACTAATCTTATCACCCCACTGTCATCCGAAATTAGATTGCTAAGAAACAAAATATCTAAGCTTACATATTATATTCTAATAAACAAAAACAATATATATATATATATATATATATATATATATATATATATATATATATATATATATATATATATATATATATAATGATAGTAGTAATAGGCCACCTGACATGTTCATTATATATATACCCACTTCCTACAGCCACCTTAATCAATTTCGATAATCACTTTGCAAAAGTACTATGCATATAAAATATATTCTTAAACTTTCTTATGAATTAGTGAACTTCCAACATAATAGATCTAATAGCTTAAAAAAAATAATAACTTACTAATTGGATATTGCAAAATTTAAAGGTTGATAAATTTCCTTCTCTTTTTTTTGTGCCGCCATTGCTCTCCCTTCTTTTCTCTCTCTCTTCGTAGTAGAGGTTGCGCCTTTTCTTTTCTTTTTTTTTAGTCAGTTATGAGAGGTATGTGAGATAGATTAGGGTTTAAATATTTATTAACCTATCTTATTAACTCTCCTAATTTTAATAGAATTTTAATATTATCCAAATATAAATTAGACCCAATTAGTATAAAAGCCCAAATTAATGTAATCACCTACTTATTATAAGTTACACAAATTAAATATAATTTGATCCAAACATAATAAAAGCCCAATTAAAAATATGAATTTAAATATTATTTTTTTTTATTTTTTTATTTTTTTACCGGGTATTACACCTTGTCCATGCAACTTTGGCACCATATTTGAGCATGGAGGGGTCCTTCCAAAGAAAACTACTCAAGATGGATTTAAGGGACTTAAGCACTGAAGCAGGTAAAATAAAGAAGGATGCACAGTAGGCTTGGATTGAAAAAATAACAGATTTAATTAAAAGAAGTTTTCCCGCATAGGAAAGGAACTTATTTGTCCATGAGGAAATTCTGACCACAATCCTTTCAATGAGAGGGCGGCAAGCCGCAAGGCTAAGCTTCGAGGTTAACAGATGAACTCCTAAGAACTTAGCAGGAAACCTACCGAGTTGGAACCCAAGGGTATTGATGATGGAGTCTGCCACAGAAGGAGGGACATGGGACAGAAAGCATGAACTTTTGGTCTTATTAATTTGCATGAACTGAATGGAGATCTTAAAGGTCTTATTAATTTGGTCTGGACTACTTTAAGATCTTAACCGAATGGAGATCTCCATGGTAGAAAAGCATAAGGTCATCTGCGAAGCTACGGTGGGTGATGGACTGCTCCTTCGTTTTCTAGTGGTGACAGAAACCAGGCATAGAGGAGGCCTTAGAAAGCCCAAGAGAAAGAATCTCCATGGCAATCACAAAAAGGTAAGGTGATAAAGGATCTCCTTGTCTAAGCCACTTCGCTCCTTTGAATTACCCACTCAAAGACCCATTGACTTTAACCGAGAAAAATGTAGACATGATGCAAGCTTGTACCCAGTACACAAATTTCAGAGGGAATTTGAGAAGCCGAAGAGCTGCTAATAGAAAGCCCCAAGAGACAGAATCAAAAGCCTTACATAGATAAATTTTTAAAGCACATCTGGCAGGGCCAAAGGGCATGTGGTAGTTTCTAAGAAGCTCTTGGGCAAGAAGAACGTTATCCCCAATCTTCCTTCCTGCAATAAAGGTAGCTTGGCATGGAGAAATGATAGAAGGGAGGATAGCCGTCGAATTGGAACCAGAACAATGGTCGTCGAATTGGTACCACGGAGAAGACATTCTTTTGAGAAAAAGGACTGGACAGCAAGAGTAAAGGTCCTACCCATAATCCCCTAGCAGTGCAGGAAAAAGTTCACATTGAAGTCATCCGGGCCCGGGCTTTTATTTTTCTTAATAGACTTAAGAGTATAGAAGATTTCCTCATCTGATATGTTTCTTACTAACGTAGCTGCTTGAAGGTTAGAAACATATTTGGGAGGATCGAGGGAGAGAGTATCAAGGCTAATCTCCGACATAACAGATCCAAATAGAGCTTTAAAATGATTGACAGCATTTTCCTGAATATCCTTTGGGCCGGTTAGAACAGTACCATCAGCTTTTGTTACGGCTAGGATCTTATTATGGTTTCCACCTATTTTTCACCTAAGTAAAGAAGAATCCAGAATTTGTGTCCCCCTCTTTAAGCCATTGTATTCTGGATTTTTGCTTGAAGAGATTCTCTTCATTAGCCAAAGCATTCCAAAGATCTTGAGATTGAACCCTCTGAAGAAGTTAAAGAGAGAGGTCGCCAGGATTGAGAGAGATATCATTTTGGGTCTTGTGGAGCAAGTCCCTGGCTTTTCCGATGATAGAAGGTAAGCTTCCTCTATCTCGATTGATAGAACAAAGAGCACGCTTAACAGCCTTAAGCTTACCAGCCAGAATCTGTAGAGGGTCCCCATAGACAGTAATGTTCTAAGCAGCTTGGACCACTGCCATAAATTCAGGAAGGTTGGTCATAAAATTGAAAAATTGGAAAGGTTTAGGGCTAGGAGGAACCAGCAAACTAGAGTTAATCACAACAGAGCAATGATCAGAAATGTCTCTAAGAGTGAAAAAAGTCTGAGCAAATGGGAACTGCAGAAGCCATAAATCATTCACCAAAAAGCCTGGTCTAATTTCTTGTAAATAGGTTTAGTATCACTTGAATTCCACCACGTAGGGGGGGCAGACACTCTAAACATGGGATGTCAGTGTCATAATCCAAAAAATCATGCTTCCCATAATCCCAAGAGACATCCCCACCAGAGATCTTGGATATAGAGAAAACTTCGTTAAAGTCCCCCAGCAGGCACCAAGGACAAGAGAGGGCAGGGGCCAAAGCTCTTAATTCAGACCACAAAAGTTTCTGCTCCCAAGGGGTATTAAACCCATAAATAACCATGATGATAATTTGAATATTAACAGCTAAAACCAAAACAGAGCAATGAATAAACTGGGACGATTTAGCTAAGATATTAACTTGTATAACATTTGGGTCCCATCCAACCCAAACTCTCCCATTCTCATGATGCTCATAGTTAAAATGCCAATGCCAATTAGGACGAATGGCTTTTGACACAACATGGGCTTTTGAAGCATTGACTCTAGTTTCCACTAGACCAACAAAAGAGATATTATGCTTATATAAAAGAGCAAGGACGTTGTCCTGCTTCACAATCTTATTAACACCTCTAATATTCATAGAGCAAAAATTAAACATATTAAGAAATAAATTAGATTGGGACGTCCTTTGGTGCCTCCATCCTAGCTGAACTTATCTTCGGTGAACGACAAAATCGAGCTAGGTGACCTTCTCTTCCACAATTATAATATGCTTTGGACGGCATCGCGCATTTTGGACGGATGTGTCCCTTCCCTCCGCATTTGAAGCATATGATAGGTGGTCGTTCTACTTCCTTAACAACGGGTGCTGGTGCTGACGTCTTTCCATCGTTGTTGAATCTCCTCTTCTTGAAATGTCTATTCTTATTATTTTGGCCATGATTACCACCGAAGTGGTTACCATTTCTGGCATGTTGATTCCCTCCACGCTTATTGTCACCGCTTCGATGACTGTTATCACTGGTATTATCATTTTGTATGCTGCTCTCTTTTGGTTGGGTTGACTCATTATCGCGCTCCAATAACTGAGCCCTTATTAACAACATTCGAATACAAACACAGTGTATGATAGATAAGATAATGACGTATCTCGTGTTTCAAACCTCTTAGAAACATTCACGCCATTTTCTCCTCATTATCAACCAAATGAGACGCAAACCGGGACAACTCGGCAAACTTGGCTTCGTACTGCGACACGGTCATGTTGTTTTTCTCCAACTTGATGAACCTTTTTTTTTGTTAATGTGGAGTTTCCCAACCGCAGTCGGACTAAGTCTCCCCACCCCAGGACCAGCCTTTGCGCACAGGCTCGGCCTAAGACATGGCTCCGCCCAGAAATGTGCGATCCGTGGCCACACGGACCAGTTTTTAATTGGCCCTCACACTTGTTACAGGCGGGAATCGATCCCAGGATGCCCGGGTTTACGGTTCACCCTAGGTCGAAGTTTACCGCTACGCCAAGTGATGTGGTTCAACTTGATGAACTCTACCTATTTCATGTGACGAATACTTTCGGGAAAGTACTTGTCATTGAATAGTTCTTGGAACTTCTCCCAAGACATCTTTAGTGCGGCAGGTTGAGTACGATTTACAGATTTCTACCAGTAATCTGCCTCTGCCCGCAACATGAAGGTGGCAAAAGGAATCTTTTGCTCCTCGAAGCATCCCAAGACATCAAATATCTTGTTGATCTGCTTTATCCATGTCTCCGCCTTAAGTGGTTTTGGCTCTCCAAAAAACTCTGGTGGTCCCAGTTCCTTAAACTGCTTAGCGGTGACCGTCCGAGAGTTGCCAGTGTTTCCACCTACATTTTGTACAGGAGCCGCTCTTGCCTAATGTTGCATGAATTGCATAAAGCCTCTGAACATTCCATCGTTCATCATTTGGTCAGTGTTGTTGTTTGCCTGAGGATTATCACCTTCCTGATGCACATTATTTGATTATTGATCTGTGGAGACTCAACAGTCTCCTATGCTCCATTGATGTTCTCAACATTCTCAGATGTCATTTTCAAATACTGCCACAAAACAAGGGTTAATTAACATATCACATATTATCCCTATACTCTAACCGACCAATTAAATAACAAATAAACTTAGGTAGGTCATACTAGTGAAGGAATTCCTCGTCTCTCCCCTCCTAGTTCTTGTCTCACATCTTTGCCAAGAATCATATCCCTAAGCTTTGATACAAATTGGGACGCCCCCAAAATAGGTATACATCACCAATCTTGAGTCGCCAAATACATGGTACTAAATTCAAATACAACTTAATTATACCACAGTCATGTAAAATACGATAAAACATATGTTGTGAGTTTTAATACATATATTGTCATCTAGACAATGTCCACGCTCAATTGAGTCCTCGTTACATTTATTATCACACTATTTAACAGAATAGTGAAGACTACTAATGCTATTATCTGGACCGTCACTCCGTTCCCCGACTAGTCCCTGCTACGTTCTCATTTCTTGAAGAGAACAATGAAAGTAAAAGGGTGTGCTCAGCTAGCCCAGTAAGAAATATTATGACTAAGATAATATAGAATAAATTATCGTTAGCCTTCAACAGTGTTAAACTGATACAATATAACAAACATCAAGTTTAATTGCAGCGGAACAAGCATTCCATTAAAAGAGTCAAGTAGAGAATAAAATCTACTATCTTTTATGATTTAAAAGGTTTTTCATCACTTTTATCGCTGGGACTCAGCTTAATAAATAATCCACATCTTCCCTGCACTACGGCCAAGGATATTCATTAGTATCACAACCACAAATTATCCATGCACTACGGCCAAGGATATTCGAGTATTCATCAATGGTCATGATCATGCTAACTACTGTCCATCAATGCACTACGGGCCAATGAGGACTTTTACCACATCATTTGTAACATTACGGTCATGATTATATCGAATAATCACTAGTTATAATCATACCAAGTCCATCTATGCACTACAGGCCACATATGACTTTCAACATAATATAAACATGAGAATGATTACAATGATATAAGAATTCAATAAAACAAGTTCAAGAATTAATTTATCCAAGAACAAATAACGTCCAAATTGTCAACATGATACTACTTTGTGGAGTAAAATTCAAGAATGCTCAGAAGAATATTTCCATGAAGAGATACTGTGGATGAAGCGCAAATATCAAGGATATTCCACTAATTTCATGGAGTATAAAAGTAAAAACTTTAACCAACTGAGTATAATAAAGAATGGAATAACAAAAGAAATCACCAGGCATGCGATAGACAGCATAGACAGGTTATTCCAATAGAATAATAAATAATGGAACCAGGTCATCCGTAAACGCATAGACATGATATTCCAATAGAATAATAAATAATGGAACCAGGTCATGCATAAACGCACAGACAGGATATTCTAACAGAATAATAAATAACGAAACCAGGTCATGCGTAAACGCACAGACAGGATGTTCCAACAGAATAATAAATAACGGAACTAGGTCATGCGTAACGCACAGACAGGATGTTTCCAACAGAATAATAAAGAATAGAATAACAGAAGAATTTCACCATGTATGCGGTACTTCGCATAGACAGGTTATTCCAACATAATAATAAAGAATGGAATAGCAGAAGAATTTCACCAAGTATGCAGTACTTCCAATAGACAGGTTATTCCAACATAATAACAAAGAATGGAATAATAGAAGTTCTCTTTATGAAGACGAAAGAAAGAAATAATACCCCTTACCTTAGAACAAACTGGATATAGGAGTAGTGAAGTAGTAGAATACTTTTCTTCTTTCTCTCTATAGTTTCTCTCTCTAGAGTTTCAGTGAATTCGTAATAAATAATGAAGGAATGAGTTTCTATTTATAGGAGAATGGATTGAATAGGGAAAGCTTAGGATGGGCTAGTTTCTCTCTCTAGAAATGTTCTCTCCCTTCTCACTAGGATCCTAGGCTTCTATTCCCCCCCCTCCCCTTCCGTTAGCTCTTTATTTCCTTTTCAGTCTCCCGCCCTCCCTCACCGACCTTTTCCATCTTCACCAACTATTCTGTTTACCCGTTTGGTCCTTCCTCCTCCTCCATCCTCCTTTCTCCCTCCCGTCCTCTACCGTCATCCTCCTTTCTCCCGCCCTCCCCTGTCTTTCCTTCTTGACTTCTCCGGTGCCTCAGCTAACCAGAGCCATGGTTGACCACCCCCATCTCTCAGCCGAAAACTCCGTGAGTAGCCCGTCTCGCTAGCTTTTTGCAGAATATGGCGTTTCTAAGCTGAGCTCCCCCACTGAATCTGTGGAAATGGTGGAGTCTAAGCCTAACCCCTCGAATATTTCTATAAGCTCGGATGAATCAAATGCATTTGAAGCTCAGCTTGGTGAGAACTTTGGCCCAGTCATTAGTTCGGAAGCTCAAGATATCTTTAAAGCAACTCATTTCTTCTCTAGAAATGGCCGAGAGGAGGCCCTAGCAGAAAAGAGGAAAAATGCAAAGTTAATGGAATATATATCAGCCTTGGGTCTCCCTCTAGATGATGTTAACAACCTTTCCACTATAGGGACTTCCGCTGCTCTATCAAATGCCCGTAAGGTACTTGAATCCGGTCGGAGTTCTCCAAAGGAAGCATCGTCTCCTCCCCTTACCCCCTGGCCACTACTTCGGGTAGTCTTCCGGAGCCTGTGGCTCTTCCGGTCCGGGAGAAAGCCGATAACCAGTCCATTCTTCCTAAATCTTGGAGCTCGATTGTTTCAAACTCTGTCTCAGAGAAGAACTTGGGTCTGAGCTTCTTCCCCCTGCCTTGGCTGAAGGGAGTGTTACGGTTAATCCGCCAGTTGAAGTCCTAAAGATTGGCCTGCATAAGTGGTCCACCAGTCTAGTTGGTCATTTCATTCAGTCTAAACTACCTTTCAAGCTTGTCGAGACCTTAGGCAAAGAAGCTTTGGGGACACTTGGGTTTGGCTAAAGTTTATCTCCATGACAAGGGGTATTTCATATTCAAGTTCGACTCAGAAGCAGACAGGGACAATGTTCTAGCAACAGGCCCATGGTATATAGCATCCAAGCTTCTTCTTTTATAGCATTGGCATGAAGGGGTTAAACGTACAAATGTCGACTGTAGCAAAGTCCCAATCTGGGTTAAATTTAGCAACATACCCCTCTCTTACTGGACAAAAGAGGGGTTGAGCTACCTAGCGAGCGCTGTTGGTCGTCCATTATTCGTAGATGATATGACATCTAAGCTTGAGCCAATGAGCTATGCCAGGATTTGCATTGAGATGAATGTCTCGTCTATGTTCCCGGCCTTAATTAATGTAGTTGTTTTCAATGGAGCGGACTTGGCTGAAGATACCATTGAGGTGAAAGTGGAGTATTGGAGCAGACCTCCTTCTTGCTCAAATTGTAACTATTTCGGTCATTCCTTGCTCCGATGTCCTAAATCAAACTTTCAATGGGTACCCAAGGCTCCGTCTTGTCCTCCTGAGGCCACTTGTCCCCCCATCACTATTGTTACCAAAACATCTCCTTCCCCCGATCCGGAAGGTTCTTGGACAGCTGTCTCTAAAGGACCTAAAAAACTATCCTCCCCTCCTGCTGTTCACCCAGTTCCTTATTCAAATACCTTTAACCCTATTGCTTCTCCCCTTCTTCCCGATGAAGACTCTGAATCTCCTGTTCCCCCCAACCCGCTTGTGCATAGGCTCAAGCAGGTCGACGAAAAGGAATGTAGGGACCTGAAGCATAAATCCAGGCCTGGGAAAGAGCCACTTCAAAATTCTAAGAAGAGAAATAAAGGTCCAAGGGGTCTTCCCCTTCTTGATTAAGCTTTATCCCCCATTCATTATGACATATTTTTTTTCCAATAATGTCAGGGGGTTAAATAAGAAGCCAAAGCAGGCGCTCGTTCGTAACCTTTTGTTAAACAACCATATCTCTTTTGTGGGTCTTATTGAGACCAGAATCAAAGCTCCAAACGCACTCAGGATCACGAGAGCTTTGTGTTGTAACTGGGTTTGGACGTTCAACTATGATCACCATCCAAACGGCAGGATTTGGGTGGGGTGGGATCCTAATATCTGGAGAGTGGACAGCCTGTTTCAGTCTTCTCAATTATCCCATTTCAAACTTACCCCTATTCATGGTGATACCCCTATTCTGGCTTCGATCGTTTATGGATTGAATTCGGTAGTGGAGCGCAGGCAATTGTAGGATGACCTCAAATCTATATCCTCTCCGGACACCTGGTGCATCCTGGGGGATTTAAACACTATCAAACAGGTTTCTGAATCTGAAGGAGGTGATCCTTCCTGGGACGCTGGTATGCCGGATTTCAATGATTGTTTAGACACTATTGGAGTAGATGACATTCGAGCTATTGGGCCTCTGCATACGTGGTGAAATTGCCAGGTAGGAAACCCAATCTTCAGGAAGCTAGACAGAGCTATGGGAAACAATTCTTGGTTTAGCACCATGTCTGATTCCCAAACCACCTTTGGTCCCCGTGGCCATTCCGACCATTGCCCAGTTATTCTCAACACTGGTTATCATCTGAGGCGGCCTAAAAAACCCTTTTAATTCTTTAATTTCATGCTCGAGTTAGATGGGTTCAAAGAAGCCGTTTCGGATTGTTGGTCCAGTAGTATCCATGGGAATTCTTTTTACATCCTTAATGAGAAGTTGAGGAGAACCAAGAGAGCTCTTGTTGCCTTGAATTCTTCTATAGGTAATCTGTCGAGCAATGTAAGCAAGCTTCAAGGTCATCTAGACTCCGTCCAAATGTCTCTCCAGGTTAATCCCTTGAACCCTCCTTTATTAGCTCAAGAATCGTCAACTATCAAATCCTTATGGAAAGCAATGGCTCTTGATGAATCTCTCATGCTCCAGAAATCAAGAGCAATTTGGCTAGCCCAGGGAGATAAAAACACTAAGTTCTTTGCAACTGTTATTAAGAGTAATTGGAACCACAACAAAATTCTTTCTATCTTCAACAACTCGGGTGACTTGATTGAGGACCAGCAAGGTATCCATCAGGTAGCGGTGGTCTATTACCAGGATCTCTTGGGGTCATCCCCTTCATCTTATCCGGGGCGTGATGATCTTAAAAAATTTATTTCTAAGAGGATCTCTCCATCCCAGGCAGCTGCTTTAACCACTCCAATCCTTGATGCTGAAATTAAGGCGGTCCTTCAGTACATGAAACAGAATAAAAGCCCGGGGCCTGATGGTGTCAATGTTAACTTATTCCTTCACTGTTGGGATACAATCGGTCGAGACTTCACTTCTGCTGTCCACTCTTTCTTCAGAACCGGTCTCCTTCCGAGGGGAGTGAATGCTACGGGGTCATAGCCTTGATCCCGAAGACAGAAAACCCTTCCAATATGGCAGACTTCAGACCCATTTCTTGTTGCAACACACTATACAAATGTATAGCAAAGATTCTTGCCAATAAGCTAAAACTAGTCCTCCCGTCCATTATAGACCATGCTCAGTCAGCTTTTATCTCGGGGTAGAAGTATTAGCGATAATATTCTCCTTGCTTAGGAGCTGTTCAGAAACTATCATCGCCTATCTGGTCCGGCAAGGTGTGCTCTAAAAATTGATATCAGGAAGGCTTTTGACACAGTTGACTGGGGTTTTCTTTTAGACCTGCTGAGTTTGCTTCAGATTCCACCCATTTTTATAAACTGGATTAGAGAGTGCATCACAACGCCAATGTATTCTGTTAAAGTCAATGGCTCCCTTGCCGGTTACTTTAAGGGAGCAAGGGGTCTTCGTCAAGGAGATCATCTATCCCCTTATCTGTTTGTTTTAGCTATGGAAGTATTATCTATGATTCTGAATAAGGAAACTCTCCTGCCGAATTTCAAGTTCAATTGGAAAACAGAACCATGCAACATTACTCATTTATGTTTCGCGGACGATATTATAATGTTCTGCCATGGAGACTTGCCATCTGTTTCCATCATCCACTCGAGCATCCAATCATTCTCAATGTTCTCCGGATTAATCCCCAACGCTCTTAAAAGCCTTTGCTTTCTAGCAAATGTCCCAAATGATGTCAAGGAAAGTATAAACCAGCTGCTGGGTATACCGATTGGAGTTCTTCCAATTATATTTCTTGGAGTTCCCCTCATCTCTTCTAAACTTACACACTCCGACTGCCAGCCTCTGATTCACAGAATCTCCGTGAGAGTCACCTCATGGACTTCCCGCTACCTCTCCTATGCCGGCAGAGTGCAGTTGATAAAATCAGTGCTATTTGCCATTCAATCCTACTGGGCAGCCCACTTTATCTTGCCTAAATCGGTAATGCGTGCAATCCAATCTATAATGTGCAGATTCCTTTGGAAGGGCTCCTCTCTTCTAAGGTATGGTTCTAAAGTCGCTTGGAGGATTTGTCTACCCCCTATGCGGAGGGAGGCCTGGCTATAAAAAATCTTGCCGATTGGAACTCTCCCCTCATTTTATCCCAATTGCTTAGAGTTATTTCCCCTTCCCCAACTTCATTATGGGCAAAGTGGGTCAAAGCCTCAGTTCTTCCAAAGGTTAATTTCTGGCATTGTTCTACTCCATCGGACTGCTCTTGGATTTGGCGTAAGATTCTTAAACTGCGACCTTTAGCTTTAAATTTTTTTATCTATAAAGTTGGGAATGGCAATTCTTTTAAGTTCTGGCATGACCGATGGTTGAATGGCCAGGCATTAACCCCTTCTCCGTATCTGCTTTCCAACTCACGAATCCCAGTAAACGCTCCTGTCTCTTTTGTCATATCCTCGGGAGCTTGGGCATTACCGGCAAGCAACCATCATGAAGTGCAACAACTCCGAGGCCTTATTACTTCTCTTCCTGCTCTGACTGCTGCCGATGACAAGATCTTATAGGAATCTTGTGAGCTGAAATATGTCAAGGCCTCTCTCATTTGGGAATCTATTCGGCCTCGTGCTCCGCTAGTTCCATGGGCTGCTCTGCTATGGCATTCTCTTCACGTTCCAAGATTTTCCTTTACTTTCTGGCTTGCTCTTCGGCAAAGATTACCCACGAATGACAGATTTTCTAGCTATTCCAGCTTCCGCCAGCTGACTTGCCCCCTCTGTGATTCCCATGTGGAAACACTCCCTCACTTGTTCTTCGAATGCCCCTATTCTTCCTATGTTCTCTCCTCTACTTTATCAGTGGGTGCCTGGACTAATGCTCCTATGAATTAGGACAACCTTGTGGACTACATTATCCAATATCGAGGGAGCAAACTCAGGTCGGATATTCTAAAGCTGGTTCTCTCCACTACAGTATACAAAATCTGGTCAGTCAGGAACTCCATTGTCCATAACAAAACCAAGATGCCTATGGGGGTTCTCTCTAGGGAGATAACCACTGTCATTAAGGCTAGGTTATCTTCTTCCTCTGTTTTTTCTAAAAAAGTCCAAAATAGGCCCAACCTCTGGGGGTGGTTGTAGGGTTGGGTTCTTTTTCACGGGGTGTCGGCAGTTCCGCCGCTTCGGTGCTGTCGGGAGAGCAGGTGACTGGGCCCGTCTCAATAACGAATGTTAGCTATTGCTTCGGCTGGGGTTCTTTGGACAAGATCAGAGTTGGCAGTGTCTCTCCGGCACTCGCCCATGTTATTCACCTTGGTCATTATAGGTGATGGCCTTCGCGCCTCTGGCCACTGGTTCAATCTCAGCTTCGGGGTCTGTCTAAGGGTTGGGCAGGTTAGTTGTTAGGGAGTTCGGCCACAGGGGTTTGTTTCGAGGTAGTGGGTTTCAGTTCTTCTGATGGGTTCGGCTTGCTGGCTCTAGCAGCATCTTCAGCTCGTTGCTGTTTGCGATGGTAGTTCGACTTCTATGGCAGTTCGGTCTCTTCAGCAGTAGGGTTCGGCTTTAGGGTCAATGACGGGTTGGCTATGTCTCTTGGCACGGTCACGTGGCCCGGCTAAGGGGGTTCGCTGGTTTTAGTTTTGGGGCTTGGGGACCCCTCAATGGCTTCGGGGGGGGGGGGGGGGGGCTTCGTTTGATAGAGCGCTGGTTGCTGTCTTCCAGTTTCGGGCTTCGGTGCTCCCACTTCGGTACGGCAGTCCAGTCTTGAGAGTTTCGGGCTTCGGGGCTCACGGATTTGGAGCTGGGTGGGTGAGTGTTCATTGGTTTTGGCTTCATGGCACTCGCAGTTCATTCAAAGGTTCAGCATTCACAACTTCGGCTCTTCGGGTGTCGGCTGCCGCTCAGTTCGGATTGGTTCGTTGTTGTTTTCAGTCCGGACTGGTTCAGATGCTGCCTCCTTCCGGATTGGTTAATGTTTTGACTTATGGGGTCAGTGAAGGGCTAGTTTTGTAGCCTGATTTCGGCTCCTTGGTTTAGTCTTGGGAAGCTGGGGGATCTGGGCGGGTAGGTTAGGCTTATATGGTTCAGCCTCTCTGCCCCGCAGCTCCTTCTAGGTTTCGGGATCTTCAGTTCAACCTCTTAGGCGCTGACAGCTTCAGTCTGTTCGGCAGCTGCTTCAGTTCGGTTGATTCTGTTGTCTTCTGCAGTTCTGTCTACAAATGGCAGTTTTGCAGTTTCATTTCGTCACCAGATTGTTTCATTTTTTTTTTTCGCTAATTTTGTTTGTATATTGAAAAGAAAGAGAGATTTAACAATCACAGGGGCAAACCCCAGAAGCTTTAAGCTGAACATATGGGACAACCCCCAAAATGGACAACTAAAGACGACAACCGATGAACATAACAACCATAGAAAATATAAACTACAAGCATGTAATATGAAACCAAAGATTGGAACAAGCCACAACCGAACATTGACAGCCAACCTATAGTTGCCTAACTACCAACCCTGAACAAGACTGAGCTGAAGGCGACTCCTGAATTGCATCCGAACTGCTTAAACTGCAACCCGAACTGACGCAGCAGAACACAACCAACACTGTAGCAGCTGAACTGAGGGTGCCAGAGCAAAGAGCTAACAGCAAGAACCACCTTACCATGCCATAACCAGCCCACCTGACCCGCCCGCCCAACATGCACGCCCACATGCTCGCCCACCACCACCCCACTACCCCTTACCTCCTCGCCCACTTCTCTCACCTGCCCTCCTCCTCGCCACTTAAGCCTATCCTCCTCACTAACAAACAAGCCTCATACCAGCTAATGCTTTGCATGTGGGTCCCGTTAACATCCAGCAGACCTCTAATAAAGGAAACCACTATCAGCAACATGGGCCCCACTATAAATTGAGAGCCAACAGTCCAGCTGATGAAAACAATAGCTGCTACCAAATAGACACCAGCGAAAAGGCTGCCTCGACCCTAAAGCCCATTGGGCAGCTCGCCCAAGCAGACAGCAGCACAACTACCATCCCAGTTCGCCACCCACAATTGCAAAAACTGAATCTGCTTCGAAGCAACAAGATCATCTAAGGGAGCACACTGAGACACCAACTCCTGAACTACTGCAAACACTGAGACACAAACTACGCTGAGCCGCACTAAGGATAGCGACGCAGCCTTCATTATCCGGCATATGGCTAGCTAGCCCAACCTCCGAACCGAATCAGAAACACAACTGGCCCAGGCCGAACCCGACCATGCCAGACCCAACAAGCTACCAGACCAGCCCTTCACATACTGAAAATCCGAGCCATGAACCAGACCTGGACAGGAGCAAGGATAAGAGACCGCACATAACCAGCAGACGAACACCCCACTTAATCCGACGAGAAAATGCAGAACCTGCCCAAGAACGAGCCAGCCATACCTAACCACCACCTCGCCTAAACCTGCACTACCCGGCTACTGTAACCACATGCTAATACTAGGATTGCCCTGAGCAGCCAATAGAAATCTGGAAGAGGATTCTAGGATTTTGGGTCCTTGCTTTCCCCGTCCATTTGTTGCCCCATTTTAACCGTTAACACCTTATTTCCCTTTTAAGCCTCCCGCCCATCATCACCTACCTTTTCCATCCTCACCAATATTTTCTGTTTACCTCTTTTACTACTCCTCATCCTCTCCGGCAGACTTTCCATTCACTTCCATTCCTCTCCGGGTTCTCCCTCTCTCTTGGTACTCGCTTGGCCTCGCTCTTCCCCTCCAACTCTTCCCTCCTCTTTGGTGCAGACCATGGTGGACCACCATCACCTCTCCGCTGGAAACTCTGAGAGCAGTCAGTCGCGTGATCTTTTTGCCGAATTCGGTGTCTCAAACCCAAGCTCTCCCTTAGCTTCCATTGCTATGGCGGAATCTGAGCCTCATCCCTCTAATGTTTCCATCAGTTCCGATGAATCCTCTGCCTTCGAGTCTAATTTGGAGGCCAATTTGGGTCCTGCCTCTCCTTCGGCTTTGCAAGATATTTTCAAAGCAGCTCACCACTTTTCGGCCATTGGCAGAGAAGAAGCGCTCGCCGAGCGTAAGAAGAACGCCAAGCTCATGGATTACATCACAACTCTAGGTCTTCCGCTAGACGATGTTAATAACCTTTCTTCTATTGGCTCTCTTGCTGCCCTCGCCAATGCTCGGAAGGTGCTTGACACTTGTCCCGTTACAGGCCGGGGCCCTGCTCTGGCAGCTGCTAGCACTCAACAAGTTCCCGAGGATCAAAGATTAATTCAAGCTTTCTGTGTTGGTGAGACATCTAAGCCGTCCTCGAGTGTCCCCCAATCTGACAACTCGCGGCTGTTAAGGAGTGTGGGGCCTCCCCCAACTTCTTCTGGTATCTTAGATAGCCATCCCCCTTCTCCTCAGAAGGTTGTGTGTGTACCTATTCCCCCTATATCTTGGAGCTCTGTGGTCTCTAATTCTGCAAATGAGAAAAATCTGGGGTTAAGCTTTTTCCCTTCTAGCCCTTCGGAGGGGATAGTTACCGTGAAACCTCCTGTAGAAGTCCTCAAGATTGGCATTAATAAATGGTCTACCAGCCTTGTGGGCCAATTTATCCACTCTAAATTGCCTTTTAAGCTGGTTGAATCTGCTGCTCAAAAACTTTGGGGGCACTTGGGGCTCTCTAAAGTCTACTTGCATGATAAGGGCTACTTTATCTTTAAGTTTGATTCTGTGAAGAATAGGGACAATGTCCTAGCTTCCGGACCTTGGTATATTGCTTCGAAGCTTTTGTGTCTTCATCCGTGGCAAGAAGGTGTCAACTTCCTAAAATCTGACTGTAGCAAAGTTCCCATCTGGGTTAAGTTTAGCAATATTCCTCTATCTTATTGGACGAAGGAGGGCTTAAGTTACTTGGCTAGTGCTATTGGACGGCCCCTGTTTGCTGATGAAATGACATCTAGATTGGAGCCTATGAGCTACGCCCGTATCTGTATTGAGATGAGTGCCTTATCTACGTTTCCTGCATCTATTAATGTCGTTGTGTTTGACGGTAATGCTTTAGTGGAAGAAACCGTTGCAATTAAGGTGGATTACTGGAGCAGGCCCCCTTCATGTTCAGTTTGTAAATGTTTCGGACATTCTCTTGCTAAGTGTCCTAAAGCTAATATGCAGTGGGTTCCCAAGGCCCCCTCTAACGTTCCTGTTGTCCCTCTTGTAACCGTTGCTCCACCTCCCTCTTCCTTGGATCCTCCCGATCCTGATGGTGCTTGGGCTACTGTTTCTAAAGGCATTAAATCGCCTTCTCCCTCTCCTGTTGCCCCTTATTTAGCTGTGAACTCGAATCCCTTCGCTCCCATATCTTCACCTGTAGCCTTTGAAGAGGAGTCTGAGTCTCCTATCCCGTTCAATCCTCTGGTGGATAAGCTCAAGCAAGTTGATGAAATGGAGCGTAGGGAGCTTAAGCATAAGTCCAGCCTTGGAAATGAGCCTCTTCAGAAATCTAAGAAGAGAAATAAGGGTCCTAAGGGGCCATCCCCTAAGTAATCTTTTTAGTTCCCCCTTTTTGGTTATGACATATTTTTGTTCCTATAATGTCAGGGGGTTAAATAAGAAGCCTAAGCAGGCTTTTATTCGCAATTTTTTATTAGCAACCCGTATTTCTTTTGTGGCTCTCGTGGAGACCAGAGTTAAAGCTCTTAATGCCTCTAGGATATCGAGGGCTATTTGCCGCAATTGGGTATGGATCTATAACTATGACTTCCATCCGAATGGTAGAATTTGGGTGGGCTGGGATCCTAATATTTGGAGAGTGAGCACTCTTTTCCAATCTGATCAGCTTTCGCATTTTAGGCTCTTACCTCTTCAGGATAATAATCCAATGTTGGTCTCTATTGTCTATGGCCTGAATTCTGTGGCTGAGCGTAGGCGGCTATGGGCAGAACTGGAATCCTTGTCCTCCTCTGGCACTTGGTGTCTCCTTGGGGACTTCAATACTTACAAAAGTATGTCCGAAGCGGAGGGGGGAGATTTATCTTGGAATACGGGAATGTCTGACTTTCTTGATTTTCTGAATAATATTGGGGTTGATGACATCAGAGCTATTGGTCCGCGGCACACATGGTGGAACTGTCAATTGATTAACCCTATTTTTAGGAAGCTCGACAGGGCGATGGGCAACTCTGCTTGGTTCTCTTCAATGCCGGACTCCCAAGCTACTTTTGGACCTAGGGGTCTCTCGGATCATTGCCCGATTATCCTTAATACGGGCCTCAGTTGTAGAAGACTCAGGAAGCCTTTCCAATTTTTTAACTTCTTGCTTGAGCTAGACGGGTTCAACCCTGCGGTTTCAGATTGTTGGAATACCAATGTTCGAGGGAATGCCTTCTTTATCCTCAATGAGAAATTGCGCATTACCAAAAGGGCCCTTATTTCACTAAATTCTTCAAACGGTAATCTCTCAAATAATGCTAGATGCTTACAAGACCAGCTGGCAGCTGTCCAAGTCTCTCTTCAGGCTGATCCCCTTAATTCTACTTTGCTCTCCCATGAATCAAGATGCTCCAAGTCTCTTTGGGAAGCCCTAGCGCATGAAGAATCCCTCCTTCTCCAGAAATCTCGTGCTATATGGCTGGCACAGGGTGATAAGAATTCGAAGTTCTTTGCAAATGTTATCAAGAACAACTGGAACCATAACAAGATTCTATCTATTCTCAACAGTTCTGGTACTCTTATCGTTGATCAGCTGGGTATCCAGCAAGTGGCGGTTGATTATTTTCAGGATTTGATGGGATCCTCTCCTTGTTCCTATCCTGGCCATGATGAGCTCAAAAAATTTGTTACCAAGAGGATCTCTCTTGATCAGGCCTCAGCTCTGTCAGCTCCCATCCTTGATGCGGAAATTCTAGAAGTTCTCCAGTCCATGAAGAAGAATAAGAGTCCAGGTCCTGATGGATTCAACGTTGACTTCTTCATTCATAGTTGGGATATTGTAGGCCATGACTTCTCAGCGGCTGTCCATTCCTTTTTCTCTACTGGACATCTTCCCAGTGGAGTAAATTCTACAACCATTGTTTTGATTCCAAAGATCGATAACCCCTCTTGCATGTCTGATTTCAGGCCCATATCATGCTGTAATACTACCTACAAATGTATAGCGAAAATCCTTGCCAATAGGCTCAAGTGTGTTCTTCCTTCCATCATAGATCATGCTCAATCTGCCTTCATTTCAGGAAGAAGTATTAGCGACAATATTCTCCTTGCACAAGAACTCTTTCGGAACTACCATAGGCTATCTGGGCCAGCTCGTTGCGCGCTTAAAATCGATATTAGGAAAGCTTTTGACACTGTAGACTGGGGGTTTATTTTGGATCTGCTGAGTCTTCTTCAATTTCCTCCTATCTTTATTAATTGGATTAAAGGTTGTGTCACTACTCCTATGTTCTCGGTCAAAGTTAACGGTACCCTCGCTGGATACTTTAAGGGTGCTAGAGGGCTTAGGCAAGGAGATCCCCTATCTCCATACCTGTTTGTCCTGGCCATGGAAGTGCTTTCTATGATTATCTCTAAGGGAACTTCGCTGCCTAATTTCAAATTTCATTGGAAAGCTGAGTCTTGTAAAATTTCGCATGTCTGCTTTGCTGATGATGTTCTCCTTTTCTGTCACGGGGACTTGGACT
Organism: Panax japonicus; assembly: GCA_020205505.1. Lineage (NCBI taxonomy): Eukaryota > Viridiplantae > Streptophyta > Magnoliopsida > Apiales > Araliaceae > Panax > Panax japonicus. The sequence continues at coordinate 23,518,607 of CM035112.1, read as the reverse complement.
CAGTCTCTATTATTCACTCTTGCATTCAGTCCTTCTCTATGTTTTCTGGGCTCATTCCTAATGTTCTTAAAAGTATGTGTTTTCTGTCTAATGTTCCTGACGAGGTAAAGGGAAATATTTGCCAGATGTTGGGTTTTCCGATAGGCATCTTGCCAATCAGGTTTTTAGGAGTTCCCCTAATTTCCTCTCGCCTATCCCATTCGGACTGTCAGCCTCTGATTCATAGAATTACAGCCCGGGTTTCGTCGTGGACATCACGTTTCCTCTCCTACGCTGGTAGAGTGATCTTGATTAGAGTTGTGCTCTTTGCTATTCAATCATATTGGGCAGCCCACTTTATCCTGCCTAAATCGGTCTTGCGCTCTATTCAATCTATTCTTTGTAGATTTCTTTGGAAAGGATCTTCTCTTCTTAGCCATGGATCTAAAGTTGCCTGGAAGGATTTAGCCCTCCCTAGTGTCGAAGGAGGTCTTGCCATAAAAAATCTCACTGATTGGAATTCTGCTCTCATTATTCTCCATCTTCTTAAGGTTATCTCCCCTTCTCCATCCTCCTTGTGGGCTAAATGGGTCAAGTCTACCGTGCTTGCTCGGCATAACTTTTGGCATTTATCTATTCCCGCTGACTGTTCTTGGATCTGGCGTAAGATTCTAAAATTACGACCCACTGCTCTTAACTTCCTTCATTACAGAGTTGGGAATGGATGTTTCTTCAGTCTCTGGCATGATCCGTGGTTGAATGGTCAGGCCATTAACCCTTCTGAGTCGCTCCTCTCGAACACTCGTATTCCGTCGAATGCTCATTTATCTGTTATCACTTCCCCTGGTGCGTGGGCATTATCTCCTAGCTTTCATCATGAACTTATTCAATTATGGAATAGGATTGCTTCTCTCCCTGCCCCATCGACCTCCGAGGATAGAATTTTATGGGGATCCACTGATATTAAATTGGTTAAAGCCTCGATTATTTGGGACTCCATTCGAACTTCCGCTCCGAAAGTCCCATGGGCTCACCTAATTCAGCACTCTCTCCACATTCCCAGATACTCCTTCACCCTCTGGCTGGCCCTTCGTGGCAGACTGCCGACCAATGACCGAATCCCCTCGCACTCGAGATTTCGCCCTACAAATTGCCCATTCTGCACGACTCAAGGAGAGACCTTTGCCCACCTCTTTTTTGAATATAACTTTTCAGCTACTGTTCTCTCCTCTGTTCTAGCTTTTGGGGGCTGGTCCAATGTCCCTGTGAGGTGGGATAATCTAGTGGGTTTTATTATACAGTTTTGTGGGGCAGATTGTTTCATTTGGATGCTTAGTTTCAGCTGATTGGTTGTTTAGGCTTCGGCTTGCTTCTTTTTGAATGCAGCTCTGTTTTGTAATGTTCCTTGTTGCTTTGGCTTGGTTGTTAGTCTTTAGTTGTCCATTTTGGGGGTTGTCCCATGTGGTTCACCTAAAACTTTTGGGGTATGCCCTTTGTGATTGTTTTATCTCTTTTTCTTCTCAATATACAAAACAAATTAGCGAAAAAAAAAGAATGGATTGAATAGTAACTAATTCCTGAACGGTCCAGATTGAATAACTTTTAAACGGACGGTCCAGATTGGTTTACTATAAAATATTCTAATAAAACAAAATCTTTTGAATAAAATATAATATATTCTATTTATAATCTAATAAAATGAATAACTTTATAAAAGTATTCTGTTTTATATAAAAATCTTTTCTGTTTTATTACATTAATAATACTAATAAAACAAAACTTCATCATCATTATTATAATTCACACTATTAATCGACTAAGTCGTTCCCAAGAAAGAAGGGGCTTTCCAATAAGGATTTCTCCCTATTGGCGCGCAATTAGGTGACCAAACCTCTCTCCTTGGCAGAACTTTTAGACATCGTTAATATTGCAAATAATAATATTAATAACTTCGTCGTCTCAATTATTGATTTAATAATATATAAAATATTGACAATAATTGAATCAATTTTAATGAGATACTATGCAACAATTACTGAAGTAATAATTAAACAAAACTGAGTGACTTCTCACGTAAGCATCAATAATCAATACCGTGTGCTACTATGAAACCACGCGTATTCCTTTACTTTTAACACCGGGTGTTTCAACAGTTAACGATAAAACTTCTGCCGTTATTTTCATAAAATATTTTTGTCATTTTCTCAATCCGAGAATAATTTCGTTGTGGGGTCCACCAATGATTATGTCGTCATACGAATGTTAAAACGAATATTCCCCGACCAATCAAATATTCTATAACAACTTGTGTACTTTGCAAAATTTATAACTATTACCCACAACTATAACATTATATCAAATTCATTCCATAATATTCAAAAAATGATAATTATAGAAAATTCATCTTTATTCATAAAAGTTGGGGTCTTATAGCGTCAGAGTCCCCGGATTCATCAGAAATCAAAGAAGAACCAATAGGCAATGGAACTGATTCGGCCATATCGGAGCTGTCCTCTTTCGGCGAGTTGGGGTTAGAGATCCCATACTCAGCAAATAGATCCCTAGAATGACTACTCAATAAGTTTCCAGCCAAAATATGTGAGTGGCTGACCATCGAACAGAATCTAAGAAAGCCAAGATAACAAAGAGAAAGGGAGGAATGCGCAAGAGGATGACGGGAGGGAGGAAAAAGGGGAGTCGGAGAAGCCGTAGAAATTAGGTGGGTTCAAGGGATAGGAAAAAGGTAGAGAGAGAAGGCATAGCAAAAATTTTAGAAAGAGAAACATGATTCCTTATCTTCCTCCTCTAGATTAAAACCTCATTCCTCCTATCCTGCCAACATATCCTCCTTCGGACGACGACGAGCAGTAACTCATTTTCAGGGAAGTCCTCATACTTTTATTTGAATTATTTTGACGTAATGATGACATTACTTGATTTAAGTTTGGGGGATTATTTTTTTTTTTTGCTAAATTTAGACTGAAATAAAAGAAAGAATAAGTACAAAGTAAATGGGTCAAAACCCCAAACAGTATACCATATAGCCATCATAGGAAATGCCCTATGATGGCTGCAGTAAACTAAAGTAGATACTAGCAAACAAGGATTTAACCAGGAACAAAGCAACAACAATAAACAAGCAACAATTTGCTTGAGACCAATTAGAGCGACTGCTACAACCAGTATGACAGGAAACCAACGCCAAAATGCAGCCTGTAGCAGCACAGGATCACTTTGCAGACCACATTCCCAACAAAGCTAAACCAGCCACTGTTGGAATACAAACATTTGCACAGCACCACATCAGCCAAAGTATAGAGACAGTAGCAATACGAAACAGTACCACAGCAGCCCCAACAGCTGCTTAGCATAGAGACATTAGCATAAACCAGCCCAAACAGCTGCTTAGCCTAGCCAGCAACAAATCCAGCCCAAACAGCTGCCGAGAAGATGCCACAGAGCAGCAGTACGAGATCAGTCCAACCCATGTTCAACAGCACAAACACAGCAGACACAGTGCAACTGCCGAGGAACACAGCTTGAGCAGCAGCGAGTCGGACAACATAGCATAATCAACCACTTACTGCAGTTCTAACAGGCATATATAGATTGAGAGATAGGAAAGTTCATCATTTAGCCCCATTTGTTCACAAACACACCACCAAGCCTCTCTCTCTCTAACCCACGAATTATTGGAGCATTTCAGTCCCTAAAACCAGCCCCACTAACACTCATAACAAATCAGTAACCAAGAAATCAAAATTTGTTCATAGTGAGGTATAAACCCTAAACTAAATCCGACTTTTGATCTTATGTTAGATGTTAGTTCTTTTGTGTTAAACATGTTCTATGTAGTGTATATTGATGATCTGGGTTGATAGATGTTGGATCCATAACATTTATAGGCTCGGATTTGTCATTTTTCAAAATCTGGAAATTTTTTGTTTTTGTTGTCTGACAACAAATATCAGGTCTTGTAGATCTCTGGTTGTTAATGATTTTTGTGTTTTTAATGTTTGAGCATGTAGTGTGCTATGAGGTCTGTGATCTAGAACTTGTAGCAGGACCAGATCATGCTTAGAATGTCAGATGACCATGGTCAAACACAGTTGACCGAGCTTGACCAAAGAGTTTCTGGGTAACCCAGAAACTCAAAATCAGTGCCTGACAAGCTTTTGTCAAGCCATGATCTGCCAGTTGTTTACTGTTTTGATTCAATTCTTTCAACCATGTTATAGTGTGGTAGTTTAACTATAGAATAATGCTATTAAAACAAATAAACATCAAACTGTGTGGATTTAGTGCACGGTCAATGTGACGCCCCAAAAATAGGTATACATCACCCATCTTGAGTCGCCAAATACATGGTACGAAATTTAAATACAACTTAATAATACAATTGTCGTGTAAAATATGACAAAACATAAATTGAGAGTTTTAATAAGAATATTGTCATCTAGACAATATCCACACTCAAAGGAGCCCTCATTACATTTATTGTCACACTATTTAACAGAATAGTGAGGACTACTAATACTATCATCTGGACCGTCACTCCGTTCCCCGACTCGTCCCAGCTATATTCTCATTTCCTGAAGAGAATAATGAAAGAAAGGGTGAGCTCAACTAGCCCAATAAGAAATATTATGACTAAGATAATGCATAATAAATTATCATTAGCCTTCAACAATGTTAAACTGATAAAATACAATAGACATCAAGTTTAACTGCAACGGAATAAGCAATCCATTAGAAGAGTCAAGTAGAGCATGATATCTACTATCTTCTATGATTTAAAAAATTTTTCATCAATTTTTATCGCTGAGACTCAGCTTAATAAATAAATCATATCATCGAATCTTCCCAGCACTACGGGCCAAGGATATTCATTAAATCATCAATGGTCATGACTATACCTAATAATCCCTGGTCATAATCATACAAAAAACTGTCCATCAATGCACTACAGGCCACTGAGGACTTTCACCACATCATTCGTCACATTACGGTCATGATTATACCGAATAACCCCTGGTCATAATCATACCAAGTCCATCTTTGCACGTAAGGCAAAGATGACTTTCATCACAATAGAAGCATAAGGATGATGACAATGACATAATAATTCAATAAAACAAGTTCAAGGATAAATTTTAAAGATATATAATTTAATTTATTCAGAAATCAATAACGTCCAAATTGTCAACATGATACTGCTTTGTGGAGTAAAATTCAAGAATGCTTAGAAGAATATTTCCATGAAAAGATACTGGATAAAGCGCAAATATCCAGGATATTCTACTAATTTCATGGAGTATAGAAGCCAAAACTTTAACCAACTGAGTATAATAGAATATATGAAACTGCAAATGGATTTTTGCCCGCCATGCAGTAATCCACGTAGACATATCATTTCCGCAATTTAATAAGGAATGAATACGAAGGATCATTCACCATGCATGCGGTAATTCACATAGACAGATTATTCCAACAAAATAATAAAGAATGGAATAACAGAAGAATTCACCAGGCATGTGATAGACCGCACAGACAGGTTACTCCCAATAGAATAATAAAGAATGGAACCAGGTCATGCGTAATCCGCACAGACAGGATATTCCAACAGAATAATAAAGAATGGAATAACAACAGAATTCACCAGGCATGCGATAGACCACACAGACAGGTTATTTGTGACGCCCCCAAAATAGGTCCAATTCATCCAACCTATTCTGAGTCGTCAAATACATGGTACAGAAAACAACTACAACTTTATTACTACAATTGTCGTGAAAAATACAACAACACATATACTGTGAGTTTTAATACCAACTGTGACTCATGTCCTAACTATGGACAACACCTCACATTAATACATTACATAAAGGTACAGTTAATAACTGTTTTAGAAATTAAAATCTTTGGGAAGTGCTCAAGGAAACCTTCGTACATAGGAGGCCATGAATCTAAGTTATGATAGATATCATATGTCCAGAGAATTATCCTTGGTTGATCCAATAGACCCCAAAGAAAAACGAGAAGATTACTATCATGTTCCTTCCAATGGTGAGTCTTCTCTTGACATATAACTATCTCCACTGTCTCTAGTTGAAAATTATATTTCAAATAAACTCCAAGATCATATAGGTAGTGCTTGTAGATATACTCAGTAAGTGGATGTGCACAACTCTGTCTTATGATAACTCATAGGTTATTAGACATCTTGTATGATAGTGGCAAAACACCCTTCCAAAGTTGGGTTCACCTTACCCTATTCGGTTCACCCAAATTAAATATCAAATGACGTATACAATACGATACACTTATCTAAAGTTCTCAATAAAATTATTTCCATACTATTTAGGGAGAACCTCAACAGCTATAGACCACCGTTCTATTCCCTTGTTATCCCCGCTCGACCCGGCAACACTCTTATTACCTGAAAGGAATTGTGAAGCAAAAGGGTGAGCACAACTAGCTCAGTAAAGAATATTATGACTAAAGATAATTAAATTCTCAATAGCCTTCATCAGTAATAAATCAGAGATTTAGAACATATAGTATATGACAAAACTTTTCAACCATAGTTGCAGCGGAATGAGCAATCCATTAGAAGAGTCAAATAGACCATAAAGTCTATTATCTTTTCCATGTTAAAAGTCCACCAACAATGCTTTAACCCTGTAACATTAATTAACATTTCATGTCTACAATCATGTGAATAACTCATAACCATAATTGTGGTTCTAAATTCCTCTTCTCATCTAGGACGAAGATAATTTACATCACCTGTCTTTACCTGAAACATCAAAGATCATGGTTATACCAAATCACAGTTCCTGTTCATAATCATACTAATAAATTCATCTTTGCAGTATGGGCCAAAAATATTCATCAATAGTTCATCTTTGCACTACATGCCAAAGATATTCAGCAACAGGTCATCTTTGCACTACGACCCAAAGATATTCATCAACAATTCATCTTTGCACTACAGGTCAAAGATATTCAACCACATGTCATCTTTGCTCTACGGGCCAAAGATATTAATATCTCAAAGAAATATATAATCATTTCAGAATTTATATAAACAATAATTATAACCATGTTGATCAATTCACCTTTGCACTTAAGCTAAAAATATTCAATTGTAAATTCAATGGTCATGATCATACCAGTCAACAATTCATCTTTGCACTACTGGCCAAAGAGAACCCATAGTCACGATCATACCAATAATCTATCCATCTTTACGCTCAAGTCAAAGAAAAATTTCTTCACCAGGGATATAAAAATGGTATATATGATAATAAAAACAATATGATCAAAACATGGATTTAATTTCAAGAGTAAGATTCATAAATCAACGATAATTTGGTCAGAAAAAGAAACCAATTTTGTCATGAATAGTACCCCGTGAATATTAACTCATGAATAGTAACTCGTGAATAATAACTCGTGAATAGTAACCTCGACATAAAAAGATAAAGTTTCATAATAAAATCCACATCAATATTTATAACACGTTAATCCAAATGTTATAAATCATTTAATAATCTCATAATCTAATATCATTAATATTACCACAATATCTTAATCATTTCTTAAACTAATAAATAATTTATTTTAATTGTTTACACTTTACTAATTAATGCATTTAATCATCCTAAAATGCCAAACTCATAAGATTTCATCACCAATAACCAACAACCTCATCAAAAATGTATTAGCACATGGGTAAGGTATTAGCAGGTGCTGCTCTTTGGCACTTGGGTGGGATTATAGGTCTGCTGATCTTTGGAGCAGGTTGACGAGATGAGGTGGGGCAGATGCTACTACTCGCCGTATCCACGTATTAGTTTTGTTATTTGTAATTCCGATTGGTTGATCCTTAGTGTTCCTTTTTGGGGGTTGTCCAATGAGGTTCATCCTATAGTGTCTGGGGTATGCCCCTTTGCTATTGTTCAATCTCTGTTTCTTTCTATATACAAACAAACTTAGCAAAAAAAAAAAAAAAAAAAAAAATCTGCATATACCATATATAGGATTCCCAAGCCATAAAATCCTATTTTCCAATTTTGTTACTTCACATAACTAGTCCATTTTCATGAAAAATATCAAATCAGTACAAACAACATTTCTTTTCTGGGATTTAGCAAAATATAGTCCCATATTGAACATATATTTTTCTCAGAATTTTTAAAATTCATTTACTATTTTTCATATGACCAAAACTGCCGAATATTTAGACATTTATCATAAATTGTACTTTTATTCAAAAATTCTAAAATTTACAGGGTATACTGATATTATATAGATGTACTCCCATTAAAAATTTCATCAATTTTGGAGTTAACCACAAAAAGTTATAAGGGTTTACTTTTAAAATAGTATTTTCTCATAAAATCCATAACTCCTAATCTACTCATCCAAAAATCGCCATTTTGGACACAATCGAGAAAACTCATCAAAATATCATTTCAAATTTTTTCAGAATTTTTGAAGATCAGAAAAATTATGAAACTGAAGAAACATAATAACCCTTAAAATCCCTTACCTCAAAAGAGCAGTATTTCTAACTGGAATATCGGATATGACGCTGAAGGAAACTTGCACTCATTAGCAACTCTCAAAGTATCAAAATACTCAGAAAATACGCTCGATAATATAGAGAGGGAAAGAGAGAAAGCTTATGTTTCTGGTGTGATTTTTAATTCTAACTTAGCCCTCTATTTATAGGAAAATATTAACACGTCGAAACAGACTTGACCTGCTACTTGATGGCTTTACCTACTACTATTTCCACCCACCACATTTGAAATTCAATTTAAGCACATTTCTCACCAACCAAAGGTGGGACCCACTCATTCTAGAATTTTCCACCAAAAATCAATTATAAACATAATTTCCGAATGAGTCACCTCTTAAAATTCATAACAAATCCTACGTTAATTTTTAACGGTTCAAAATTTGTGGACATATACTCGACTAATATATGTATAACATATCCAAAAATCAAAATGATCCAACGGTCGGATTAAAAATTATAACTCATGCAATATATTGCAAGAACACTGATTTGATTTTTAATACCTCTAATCCGACAAAATACTGATAAAATACCTCAACATTAATTCCTTCATTTATAACCATATAAAATAAATAAATCCATCATTTATATCCGCATCAAATAAATATTTCCTTATCAATAATTAATTATTCACAAATAATATTACAGAATCACAATAATGACAACCAGGCAGTTCCCAGGAAATAGAGGGCTTTTCAATAAGGATTTCTCCTTACTAGCGCGCAATTAAGTGACTAAACCTCTCCTTGACAGAACTTTCTAGACATTGCCAATAATGCTATCTAATAATATTATTCAAATAATATGAATTATTGATCTGATAATGAGAAATACTGTATAGTGACAATTATTAAAATAACAATAATATAAAATATCAACGCACCAATTATTAAATCAATAAAATAAAATATTAAACAGTAATTACTGTAACAATTATTGAGTAGTGCCTTCTTACGCAAAGATCAATAATTCAAAAATATTGTACAATACCGTGTGCTACTATGCAACCACGCGTATTATTGTATTTTAACCACCGGGTATTCCAACAGTGTTAACGGTAACAACTACGTCGTTATTTATAAAAACTTAAACTTGTCATTTTCTTCTTCCGACAGCTATTCTGTTATGGGGCCCACAAATGGCTGTGCCATCGTACGAATATTCCCCGACAACAAGAATATTCCAAGACAGAAATGAGTATTTTATAACCACTTGCGTATTTTGAAAATTTTACATATATCACCCTTAACTTTAAACTTTTATAAATTTAACCATTTACTGAATAATAATTATAAAAAATATTGAATACTTATATTTCATAAAATCCCGGGTCTTACATTATTCCAACAGAATAATAAAGAATAGAATAACAGAAGAATTTCACCATATATGCAGTACTTCGCATATACAAGTTATTCCAACATAATAATAAAGAATGGAATAACAACCCTTATGAGTATTAAAAGAAAATAACTCTCTTCATGAATACAAAAGAATAATATCTCTTACCTTAGAAAAAACTGGATACTGGAATAGTGAGGTAGCAGACTTTTCTTCTTCTTTCTCTCTATAATTTCTCTCCATAATAATTGCTCTATACCTTTAGTGCATTGGTAAGAAATGAAGGAAGAATGAGCTTCTATTTATAAGAAAATATAGTTTCGATAATTGCACATTTTAGGGCTCGAAATATTACAGAATAATACCTTCCTCTTTTTTTCATTTTTAATTTAGTCTTGCAAGTATTATCAAACTTGCACAACCTCCCCTAATAGTAAATAATGTGAATCAATAGTTCAATCATGTGAATCAATAATTATAATCATGTGAAAATACGAATTACAGTATAGTACCTTCAACTATACCTCCATTTTTAACTTAGTCATGCAAGTATTATCAATCTTCCACCACCTCCCCTAATAGTACAAGAATGTGAATCAATAGTACACACATGTGAACAAATAGTTATAATCATTTGAATTAATAACAATTAATTACTCATTTATCCGGTTAATTACCCGATTGGTCAATATAACCTCCAGACATCAATTATTATCGAAATAAATGTCGATTTTCACTAACACTAATAATTCCAACAAAATGGAACTATCCATTTCATCTTTAATCAACACGAACTTATTCATCATTAATATTATAATTCATAATATTTAACAACCAGGTCAAGGATCATTCATCATGCATGCGGTAATCCACATAGGCATGTTATTCCAACAGAATAATAAAGAATGGAATAATAAAAGAATTCACCAGGCATACGATAGACCGCACAGACAGGTTATTCCCAACAGAATAATAAAGAATTAAACCAGGTCATGCGTAATCCGCACAGATAGGATATTCCAATAGAATAATAAAGAATAGAACCAGGTCATGCGTGATCCGCACAGATAGGATATTCCAAACAGAATAATAAAGAATGGAATAACAACAGAATTCACCAGGAATGCGATAGACCACACAGACAGGTTATTCCAACAGAATAATAAAGAATGGAATAACAGAAGAATTTCACCATGTATGTGGTACTTCGCATAGACAGGTTATTCTAACATAATAATAAAGAATGGAATAACAACCCTTATGATTATTGAAAAAAATAACTCTCTTCATGAATACGAAAGAATAATACCCCTTACCTTAGAAAAAACTAGATACTGGAATAGTGAGGTAGCAAACTTCTCTTCTTCTTTCTCTCTATAATTTCTCTTTATAATAATTGCTCTATAGCTTTAGTGAATTGATAAGAAATGAAGGAAGAATGAGCTTCTATTTTAAAAAAATATAGTTTTGATAATTGCACGTTTTAGGGCTCGAAATATTACAGAATAATACATTCCTCTTTTTCTTCATTTTTAATTTAGTCTTGCAAGTATTACAAACTTGCACCATCTCCCCTAATAGTAAGTAATGTGAATCAATAGTTATAATCATATGAAAATACGAATTACAGTACCTTCAACTATACCTCCATTTTTAACTTAGTCATGCAAGTATTATCAATCTTGCACCACCTCCCCTAATAGTACAAGAATGTGAATCAATAGTACACACATGTGAACAAATAGTTATAATCATGTGAATTAATTGTAATTAATTACTCATTTATCCGGTTAATTACCCGATTGGTCAATATAACCTCCAGACATCAATTATTATCGAAATAAATGTCGATTTTCACTAACACTAATAATTCCAACACAATAGAACTATCCATTTCATCTTTAATCAACACGAACTTATTCATCATTAATATTATAATTCACAATATTTAACAACCAGGTCGTTCCCGGGAAAGAGGGAAAATTATTTCGAAAAAATTATTCTTTATTCATAAAAGTTAGGGTCTTACAGTCAAACCGGGCAAGATGATCACGGTTTCTGTTTTCTGGGTAACCCAGAAAATGTATGAACTTTTTTTCTGACATGGTTTGACCGGACTATATTTGTTGATTATGTTGTTGTTATACTGTTTTTATGTAATAGATCTCTTCCCTTACATGTTGGCTACACATTAGAACCTTTAAATCACAAAAATAATACACAAAAAACGAGTAGTGAAAGCCCAAAGTAGGCCTCATGAACTGTTCTTCATTTTTGGGTAACCCAGAAAATGAAGAACAGTTCTGACAGCATGTTCTGAGCCTTAGATCTTGCTTGTATGTTATGTGATGAACCAAAAATTATTATGTACTTGTAGTACTACATATATACTACAATATTCGACCCTAAGCTTTCCCAGAAATATCATATATTAAAAAGTACATTTGGTCAAACATGGCCACTTGATAACTGTCTATGAATGTTCTTGGTGCTCAAGAACACCTAAGGTGACACTTTCTGTCGCTAAAGACTATAACGACAGATTTAATAATTTTATTTAATTTATTTTGAAAAAATCATTGAAAAATAGAAATTAATTATTAAAAAAATTCCAAAAATAGTTTTTAAAATTATTTTAAGTTATAAAAATTAACTTTTAATAATTTTATTTTCCATAAATATTGGTATTTATTTAAATTATATGAATATTTAATTTATTTAATAAATTTATTAAATAAATAAATCAAAATTATTTTAGTATATTAAAAATCATTTTAAATGATAACAAGGTATTTAATAATATTTTAAGTTATAAAACATAACTTTTAATATGTTAAGATAATTTTCATTAATTATTTAATATGAATGATATTAGATTTATTTAATAATTATATTAAATAAATTAGTTTAAAATGATTTTAATATTAGAAAAATAATTTTAAATGAAAATAAATAGTTAACAAATATTTTAAGCTATAAAATATAACTTTTAATATTTAAACGTAAATTTTATTAATAATATAATATTAATGATATTAGTTTTATTTAATAATTTTATTAAATAAATAGTTTAAAAATGATTTTATTGAATTAAAAATCATTTAAAAAGGAAATAAATGAATTAAAAATATTTTAAGTTATAATTAATGACGTTTAATATTTTGATAAATAATACATTAATATTTAAATATTAATGATAATTGTTTAAAGATGATTTTTAATGTTTAAAAAATCATTTAAGGGTAATATTAAAACTTTAAAAATATTTTGAGTTATTATAAATTACTTTAATGGTTTCATTAATATTTGGATATTATTTAAATATTAATGATAATAGAATTATTTAATATTTAAATCATTTAATAATGATTCCAGTGTTTGAACAATCATGATAAATTATAATAATTAATTAGAAATTATTATAAGTCATGGAAAAATAATATGATTGATATTTAAATTATCCAGAATAATATTTAAGATACAGTGTGAGACCCCAAATTTTATGAATAAATATTTAATTTTCTCAAAATATTTTTTTATGTTATGGTGTGGATTTGAAATAATGTTATACTTGTGAGTAATATTTATAAATTTTGAAAAGTAAACAGGTGGTTATAAAAAATTTGATTGGTCGGGGAATATTCTTTTTGTCGGGGAATATTCGTACGATGGCACAATCATTGGTGGACCCCACAACGGAATTATTATCAGAATGAGAAAATGACAAAAATATCTTTTTATGAAATTAACGACGGAAGTTTTACCGTTAACTGTTGAACTACCTGGTAGTAAATGTACAATAATACGCGTGATTGCATAGTAGCACACGGTATTGATTATTGGTACTTACGTGAGAACTCACTCAATTTTACTCAATAATTATTATAGTAATTACTATTCAATATTTTATTTTATTGATACAATAATTGTTGCGTTGATATTTTATATTATTGTTGTTTCAATAATTATCACTTCACAGTATTTCTCATTATCAAATCAATAATTCATATTATTTAAATAATATTATTATATAGCATTATTGGCAATGTCTAGAAAGTTCTGTCAAGGAGAGGTCTGGTCACCTAATTGCGCGCCAGTAAGGAGAAATCCTTATTGGAAAGCCCCCTCTTTCCTGGGAACGGCCTGGTTGTCATTATTGTGATTCTGTAATATTATTTAGTGAATAATTAATTATTGATTTATATGATAAGAAAATATTTATTTTATGTGGACATAAATGATAGATAGGAAAATATTTATTTTATGTGGTTATAATTGAAGGAATTAATGTTGAGGTATTTTACCAGTATTTTGTCGGATTAGAGGTATTAAAAACTCAAATCGGTGTTCTTAAAGCTCTATTGCGTGAGTTATAATTTTGATACGACCGTTGGATCGTTGTGATTTTTGGATATGTTATACATATATAAGTTGAGTGTATGTCCACAAATTTTGAACCGTTAAAAATTAGTGTATGATTTGTTATGAATTTTAAGAGGTGTTGAAAATCATCCGTTTGTGGATTTCAAATATTTTCTGTCTGAAATTTGAAAAAACTTTCTTCTGTAAAATTGTAGAGAATTCGATTTCGTGTGGAATGGACATAAAATTTGTATTTTTCTGAAAAGGGCTATTTATTATGAATTACTGAAGTTTCAAAAAATAAAATAATTTTTATTAAAATTGGGTGTGACCCACTTTTGGTTGGTGTTGAATACATGTGCTAATTTTGGGTGGGCCCCACTGTGGTGGCTGAGATTTTGGTCTAGCTTAACATGCGTGGAAGAAAAATAAAATTAATAATATTTTATTAATTTAGTCTCCTATAGCGTTTTAGCATTTTCCTATAAATAGGCGTTTTAGCATTTTCCTATAAATAGGCGCTTAGGTTAGAATTAAAAATCACACCAGAAACAAGTTTTCTTTCTCTCTATATTGTCGAGCGTATTTTTGTGAATATTTAGATACTTTGAGAGTTGCTATTTAGTACAAGTTTCCTTCAGCTTTATATCCGATATTTTGATCAGAACTACTGTTATTTTGAGGTAAGGGATGTTATTTTCTTCATAAATGATATTATTTTCTTCAATATCATTATGCCAAAATATTGATATGAATTTTATTATGAAAATTCTACCTTTTTGTGTCGGGGTTACTATTCACGTATACGACACTATTCACGTATACAACACTATTCACGAATACGGCACTATTCACCGAAAAATGAAATTTTCTCTTTTTTTCGTCCCAAATGTCTATTATGGTTACTATATTTGATTGTATCCATATTTTGATCTTTATTCTTGAATTTTACTCCATTATTGTTTATTATGGAATATTATTTTTGTTCAACAGTAGTAAGGGATGTTATTTTTGTTCAATATTCGCTTGAAATAATATTTTCTTCCATACTCTGTAGTATGTAAGTAATATTATTTCATTTCATATTTCGAATTCTATACTCGTTTTGTTAAAATTTTGGCTTCTATACTCCATGAAATTAGTAGAATATCCCCGATATTTGCACTTCATCCAGTATCTTTTCATGAAAATATTATTCTGAGCATCCTTGATAAGTTTTAAGCTTTTTCATGTCGGAGTACTATTCACGGGATTACTATTCTCGAAGTACTATTCACGGGGTACTATTCACTCGAGTACTATTCACCCGGGGTACTATTCATGATAAAAATTGATTCATTTTCGGTCCAACTTATTTTTGGTACAATATTATTCTTGAATTTTACTCCACAAAGCAGTATCATGTTGACAATTTGAGCATTATTGAATTCTGAATAAATTAAATTATAAATCTTTAAAAATTTATCCTTGAACTTGTTTTATTGAATTATTATGTCATTGTCATCATCCTCATGCTTATATTGTTATGAAAGTCATCTTTTGCCCGTAGTGCATAGATGGACTTGGTATGATTATGACCTAGGGATTATTCGGTATAATCATGACCGTAATGTTACAAATGATGTGATAAAAGTCATCATTGCCTCGTAATGCATTGATAAACAGTTTTTGGTATGATTATGGTCATGGATTGTAACACCCCCTTCCCGAAAAAGGAAAGGGAGGTCACGTGCAAAGCACAACAAACCTCAAAATAAGAAAACAGAGCACTAACAATCTCAAAACATTAATAGTGATGATCCATTAATAGCGTACTAAATACAATTCACCAAATAGAGTCAAAATAATCAAAGTTAAAATTTGAAACAACCTAGATGGTCAAGGGCAACTCTCTCATCACACTAGCTAGCCCTGAATCACCCATGCAAACCTGCCGGAAGAAAAACACAGCATGAGCCAATTGCCCAGTATGGATACAGATATACAAAAGATATACAACTGATATACGAAAATA
Organism: Panax japonicus; assembly: GCA_020205505.1. Classification (NCBI taxonomy): domain Eukaryota; kingdom Viridiplantae; phylum Streptophyta; class Magnoliopsida; order Apiales; family Araliaceae; genus Panax; species Panax japonicus. The sequence goes on along the minus strand of CM035112.1, from coordinate 23,502,321 downwards.
ACTGAGACAAAATACTGAACAAAGCCTCAAGTGCAAATACGAACGAAAATATAATATCCAAAGATCTGAATGGAATATATTTGAATCAACGTAATGAATATGTCTGAATCAACGTAATTGACGAAACCAATAAAAGAATAAAGAAATAACGAACTGAAGTAACTAACTCAATGACTTGAACTGAACAAAAACCAACAAAACTAATCCAATAAAATAATAGGCTGAAACAAATGGCTGAAGTTATTTTATACCGAATGAGCTCAGAAATACACATTACCACACAGGCAAGTCAAAATAATGCCACACAGGCAAGTCAAAATAATGCCACACAGACAAGTCAAATGATGCCACACAGGCAACCAAAATAATGCCACACGGGCACATCGAAATAATGCCACACAGGCAATCACACATTGGACCGCGAATCCAAATGTATGCAAATTGGATAGGTGTGTTTGGCACAACATCACCAATCCGCAGAACAGAAAACTAGGGTTAACCCATACGCCTCCTACAACAAAACACCAAATGGCCCACTTACTCCGGAGCCCAAAACGGAGACGCCGTGGACTAATCACACCGCCACGGAAAGTGTCATGTCTCTCGTGCCAAGACGAACATGCCTGTGGTACCCCCACAGGTGGTTATAGCTCAGGTATACCCTACAGTATATTCTAATAAAAATACCATGTCACAACACATGCGACATAATACCAACAAAAGGGTTCTATATGTACATGTTGAACCAAATCAAATTATGGTCACAAGGTTTCAAAAAGAAGGTAGCAACATGTACCGCTCTACAATTATCAAAAATAAATACTAAACATGATATCCTAATTCAAAGAGTACAAATACGAGTCATGTGTATCAACTCCAAAATGAAACTAATATATTTATTTCACATGAAACAATTATGTGAAATCATAACATAATTCGAAATAAATAAACAAACGAACAAATCAAATTTAACAAGAGTATCGCTGAAAGAGTACGGAATCCGTACCTGATACTTCCAAACCATTTATAGCACACTCCACAAAATCTTACCCTCAAATGCCAACGATATCAAATACGAAACGTTATTCATCACCTAAACATATTCACCTCAAATTAAAAATAATTCCAAACTAATAATTCTAAAATAATTCATAATCTATTTAATATGCCTTTAATCATCGCTTTATATCAATTATTAATACTCCAAAATTTATATTACAAGTATAACTCTTTAAATCCCTTCGTTCAAACTAATTACAGAAATTAACAAAAATTAATAAATATCTATAAGTTAAATTACTAATTACAAATTTACCCACTAACAACATAATACTGTTAAATTTATTATCAAATAAATTTTATAATTTTATCAACAAGATTAACGAGTTTAAATTAATATACATAACTTTCAATTTTATTCGCTAATTCCGTTTATAAATTTTATGGCCAAATAATTATTGAAAATAAAACAAAATAAAATAAAAATTCACGAAATCAGTCATGTATGCTTTTTTTTTTCCAATTCTAAATCATAAAATTAAAAGAAGTTTGGAACATAAAAATCCTTGATATGGAGAAACACACAAAAAAAAAACCAACCTGATGATCCTTTTCTGATTATTTCGTACACAACTTCCCTCACAATATAATTAGAGGCGGCTTTCTCCTTTTCTCTTTCTAAGGTTGTATAAGGAAAAAAATAAGATTAGGTTTAGTTATTTATTTATTAAGTTGCCCTAATAAACTTCTATTTGGGTTAAATTAATATTAAGGCCCAAATTTTAACCACATAATATTATCTATCACTTATTAATATTTATTAGCCTACATAATTTAAATAACTAGTTTGACCCAAATAAATGACAAGTTCCAAATAATATGTTTTAAGAATATAAATTTAATATTATTTTTTTTTTTTCGGGATATTACATGGATTCTCTTCGGCCAAGGGTGCAAAGATGAATTGTTTTATGGTATGATTATGACTGTTAATGAAAACATGATTATCTTTGGCCCGTAGAGCAAGGATAATTCATGGTCGTGATACTAAAGAATATCCTTAGGCCCATTGTATATGGCTTGGAAAGGATGGAAATAGAGTTAAAGACTCTAGGGACCGATGTGATGATGGCGAATATACGAGTAGAACCGACTTTAATCGATAAAGTTAAAGCTGCTCAAGCTAAAGACATGGAGCTGATACATATGAGGAAGAAAGTACAAGAAGGTGCTATTCCAAAAGCAAGAATCAATGAAAAATGAATACTTCAAGTCAACTCCAGACTTTGTGTTCCTAACGATTCTGACTTGAAGTATAAAATCATGATGGAGGCGCACAACACACCATTTGCAATCCATCTTGGGAGTACGAAAATGTATCGTGATCTTTGACATACATTTTGGTGGAGTAATATGAAGAGAGAGATAGTGGGGTTTATCTCAAGGTGTCTGACTTGTCAACGAGTCAAAGCGGAGCATCAAGTGCCAAAAGGTCCATTGTAACCACTTGAAATTACAGAATGGAAGTGGGAGCACATTACCATGGATTTCCTTACTGGTCTTCCCAAGGTTTTTTAAGGCATAAATGCGATTTGGATCATTGTTGATAGATTAACCAAGTCTGCTCATTTCTTACCGATACGAGAAACTTATACACTTGAACGTCTTGCTAGTATGTACATAAACGAGATTGTAAGATTGAATGGTATGCCAATATCCATAGTTTCTGATCGAGACCCAAGATTCACTTCAAGATTTTGGGTTAGTTTGCAAAAAGATATGGACACGAATTTACGATTTAGTTCAGCGTATCATCCTCAAATGGACGGACAATTAGAGAGGACTATTCAAACTCTTGATGATTTATTAAGACTCGGTGTCCTTGACTTCAAGGGAAGTTGGGACAAGTTCTTTCCATTGGTGGAGTTTTCCTGCATCAATAGTTATCAAGCAAGTATTGGCATGCCTCTATTTGAGGCGTTGTATGGAAGAAAGTGTCTTTCTCTAGTATGCTGGGATGAGGTGGGTGAAGCAACGTTATTAGGACCGAATTTGGTACCAATGACTATGGAAAAGATTCAAACGATCCGACAACGTATAAAAACTCACAAAATCGACAAAAGAGTTATGCTGATCTTCATCGAAAGGACGTGGAATTCGATATTGGAGATCATGTGTTGTTACGTGTTGCTCCATGGAAAGGAGTTACAAGATTTGGAAAGAGAGGAAAGCTCAATCCTCGATTCATTGGCCCATTTTTAATCCTCGATCGAGTAGGAACTGTGGCCTATAAACTCGCCTTACCGCCAAGTATGTCTCGTGTTCATAACGTTTTTCACATATCTATGTTACGTAAATATGTGAAAGACCCGAACCACATTATTGAATTAGAACTGAACGAGATAGCGGAAGATTTAACGTATGAAGTGGTACCTGTTAAAATCTTGGATAAGAAGGATCATATTCTACGCTCTAAAGTTATACCTCAAGTCAAAGTTTTGTGGAGAAACCATGATGTTGAGGAAATGACCTGGGAGTTAGAATCTGAAATGAAATCAAGGTATCCTCACCTCTTCGACATACCAGGTACGCACCCTAATTTTGAGGATGAAATTTCATATGAAGGGGAGGTAGTAAGACCCCAACTTTTATGAATAAAGATTAATTTCTCTCAAAATATATTTTTTAATATTATGGTGTGGATATAATATAATGTTATAGTTATGGATAATATTTACAAATTTTGCAAAGTAAGCAAGTGGTTGTATAATATTCGATTGGTCGGGGAATATTCATTTTAACAGGGAATATTCGTACGACGGCACAATCATTGGTGGGACCCCACAATGGAAGTATTGTCGTAGTAAGAAAACGACAAAATTATCTTTTTATAAAAATAACGGCGGAAGTGTTACCGTTAAAACTGTTGAACTACCCGGTAGTAAAAGTACAGTAATACGTGTGGTTGCATAGTAGCACTCGGTATTGATTTTTGATGCTTACGTAAGTAGTCACTCAATTATACTCAATTATTGCTACAGTAATTGCTGCATCATATCTCTCATATTATTGATTCGATTATTGTCAAGTATCATCTGTATAATATGATATATTATTAAATCATTTATTGAGACGACAAAGTTATTCATATTATTAAATTACAATATTTACAATGTCTAGAAGTTCTGTCAAGGAGAGGTTTGGTCATCTAATTACGCGCCAATAATAAGAAATCCTTATCGGAAAGCCCCCTTTCCTGCGAACGACCTGGTTGTTAAAAATTGTGAGTTATAATATTAATGATGAATAAGTTCGTATTGATTAAAGATTAAATTGATAGTTCCATTGTGTTGGAATTATTAGTGTTAGTGAAAATCGACATTTATTTCGATAATAATTGATGTCTGGAAGTTATCGGGTAATTAATAAGATAAATGAAGAATTAATTGCAATTAATTCACATGATTATAACTATTTGTTCACATGTGTGTACTATTGATTCACATTCATGTACTATTAGGGGAGTTGGTGCAAGATTGATAATACTTGCATGACTAAGTTAAAGATGGAAGTATAAATGGAGGTACTATACTGTTATTCATATTATCACATGATTATAACTATTGAATCACATAATTGAACTATTGATTCACATTATTTACTATTAGGGGAGGTGGTGCAAGTTTGATAATACTTGCAGGACTAAATTAAAAATGAAAGAAAAGTTGGAGGTATTGTACTGTAATTTTTCGAGCCCCAAAACGTGCAATTATCGAAACTATATTTTTCTATAAATAGAAGTTCATTCTTCCTTCATTTCTCAAAAATACACTAAAGCTATAGAGCAATTATTATAGAGAGAAATTATAGAGAGAAAGAAGAAAAGAAGTCTGCTACCTCTCTATTCCAGTATCCAGCTTTATTCTATGGTAAGGGGTATTATTTCTTTCATTTTCATGAAGAGAGCTTCTGTTATTCCATTCTTTATTAATCCGTTGGAATATCATGTCTGTGCGTATTACGCATGACCTGGTTCCACTATTTATTATTCTGTTGGAATAACCTATCTATGCGAAGTACCGCATACATGGTGAAATTCTTCTGTTATTCGATTCTTTATTATTCTGTTGGAATATCCTGTCTGTGCGTATTACACATGACCTGGTTCCATTATTTATTATTCTGTTGGAATAACCTACCTGTGTGGTCTATCGCATGCCTGGTGAATTCTGTTGTTATTCCATTCTTTATTATTCTGCTGGAATATCCTGTCTGTGCGGATTTCGCATGACCTAGTTCCATTTTTTATTATTCTGTTGGGAATAACCTGTCAGTACAGTCTATCACATGCATGGTGAATTCTTCTGTTATTTCATTCTTTATTATTCTGTTGGAATAACCTATCTATGTGGATTACCACATGCATGGGGAATGATCTTTTGTATTCATTTCTTATTAAATTGTGGAAATGATCTGTCTACGTGGATTACCGCATGGCGGGCGAAAATCCATTTGTAAGTTCATATATTCTATTATACTTAGTTGGTTAAAGTTTTGGCTTCTATACTCCATGAAATTAGTAGAATATCCTAGATATTTGCGCTTCATCCAATATCTTTTCATGAAAATATTCTTCTGAGCATTCTTGAATTTTACTCCACAAAGCAGATCATGTTGACAATTTGGACGTTTTTGAGTTCAGGATAAATTAACTTATAAATCTTTAAAATTTAATTCTTGAACTTGTTTTATTGAATTATTATGTCATTGTCATCATCCTCATGTTTATATTATGTTGAAAGTCATCTGTGGCCTGTAGTGCATAGATGGACTTGATATGATTATGACTAGGGATTATTCGGTATAATCATGACCGTAATGTTACAAATGATGTAGTAAAAGTCCTCGTTGGCCCGTAGTGCATTGATGGACAGTTGTTGGCATGATCATGACCATTGATGAAAACACGAATATCCTTGGCCCGTAGTGCATGGATAATTTGTGGTCGTGATACTAATGAATATCCTTGGCCGTAGTGCAGGGATGACGTGGTTTATTTAATAAGCTGAGTCTCAGCGATAAAAGTGATGAAAAACCTTTTAAATCATATAAGATAGTAGATTTTATTTTCTATTTGACTCTTCTACTGGATTGCTTGTTCCGCTGCAGTTAAACTTGATGTTTATTATATTGTATCAGTTTAACATTGTTGAAGGCTAGCGATAATTTATTTTGCATTATCTTAGCCATAATATTTCTTACTGGGCTAGTTGAGCTCTCCCTTTTGCTTTCATTGTTCTCTTAAGGAAATGAGAACGTAGCAGGGACTAGTCGGGGAACGGAGTGATGGTCCAGATTATAGCATTAGTAGTCCTCACTATTCTATGAAATAGTGTGATAATAAATGTATTGAGGACTTATGTTGAGTTTTAATACTGTCTAGAAGACAATATTTGTATTAAAACTCACAGCTCATGTTGTATATTTAAGATTGTATTTGTATTTTGTACCATGTATTTGGAGACTCAGAATAGGTGATTTATACCTATTTTGGGGGCGTCACATATGCCTCTCGACAACTCAAAGAATATGAGAGGAATTATCCTACTCAAGATCTAGAGTTGGCAGCAGTCGTTTTTGTGTTTAAGATTTGGAGGCATTACCTGTATGGAGAGAAGGTGGAGATCTATACGGATGATAAAAGCCTCAAATATTTCTTCACTCAAAAGGAACTCAACATGCGGAAACGACGATGGCTTGAGTTGTTAAAAGATTATGATCATACCATCCAATACCATCCTGGAAAACCGAACGTAGTAGCTGATTTTGTATGCTGGTACGAGTGCAATATTGTCAACGTAAACACCCATTTTGTATGACTTGGAAAGGATGGAAATAGAGTTAAAGACTCCAGGGACCCATGTGATGATGGAAAATATACAAGTGGAACCGACTTTAATCGATAAAGTTAAAGCTGCTCAAACTACAGACCTGGAACTGATGCGTATGAAGAAGAAAGTGCAAGAAGGTGCTATTCCAGAAGCAAGAATCGATGAAGAAGGAATACTTCGAGTCAACTCCAGACTTTGTGTTCCTAACGATTCTGACTTGAAGTATAAAATCATGATGGAGGCGCACAATACACCGTTTGCAATCCATCCCGGGAGTACCAAAATGTATCGTGATCTTCGAAATACATTTTGGTGGAGCAATATGAAGAGAGGGATAGCGGGATTTATCTCAAGGTGTCTAACTTGTCAACTAGTCATGGTGGAACATCAAGTGCCAAAAGGTCCATTGTAACAACTTGAAATTCTAGAATGGAAGTGGGAGCACATTACCATGGATTTTGTTACTGGTCTTCCCAAGGTTTCTCAAGGCATAGATGCGATTTGGGTTATTGTTGATAGATTGACCAAGTCTGCTCATTTCTTACCGATACGAGAAACTTTTACACTTGAACGTCTTGCTAGTATGTACATAAACGAGATCGTAAGATTGCATGATATGCCAGTATCCATAGTTTCTGATCGAGACCCAAGATTCACTTAAAAGATTTTGGGTTAGTTTGCAAAAAGCTATGGGCACGGATTTACGATTTAGTTCAGCATATCATCCTCAAACGGATGAGCTGTCGGAAAGGACTATTCAAACTCTTGAAGATTTATTAAGACTCTATGTCTTTGACCTCAAGGGAAGTTGGGACAAGTTGTTACCATTGGTGGAGTTTTCCTACAACCATAGTTATCAAGCAAGTATTGGCATGACTCCATTTGAGGCGTTGTATGGAAGAATGTGTCATTCTCCAGTATGCTGGGATGAGGTGGATGAAGCAACGTTGTTGGGATTGGATTTGGTACGTATGACTACGGAAAAGATTCAAACGATTCGACAACGTATAAAAACCTCACAAGTTCGACAAAAGAGTTATGTTGATCTTCATCGAAAAGATGCGGAATTCAATATTGGAGATCATGTGTAAGACCCCGAATTTTACGAAATGAAAGTATTCAATTTTTATAATTATTATTCTCTTTAGTAAATGGTTAAATTGATAAAAGTACAGTAATACGCGTGGTTGCATAGTAGCACACGGTATTGATTATTGATACTTATGTGAGAAGTCACTCAATTATTGCTACAATAATTTCTGCATCATATCTCTCATATTATTGATTCAATTATTGTCACAGTATCACATGTATAATATGTTATATTATTAAATCAATAATTGAGACGACAAAGTTACTCATATTATTATTTGCAATATTGACAATGTCTAGAAGTTCTGTTAAGGAGAGGTTTGGTCACCTAATTGCCCGTCAATAAGGAGAAATCCTTATCAAAAAGCCCCCTCGGAAAGCCCCCTTTTTCCTGGAAACGACCTGGTTGTTAAATATTGTGAGTTATAATATTAATAATGAATGTTATTAAAAATCAAATTTGAGTTCGGAGTTGAATTTGGAGACGCGGACGTGATATTTGAGTCTGGAATGATGAAATTAATAGAAATATACTATAAACACAAAATTTGTCGGGGTTAACTTTTTGGTCAAAAAAGTCAATAGTTGACTTTTTCAAAAAAAGTCAAACTTCAAAATTTCAAAAATGATATTTTTGAGAAAAATATTTTTATTGTGTAGGGATTGTTAGTGTTAGTGGAAATCGACATTTATTTCTATAATAATTGATGTCTGGAAGTTATATTGACCAACCGGGTAATTAATCGGGTAAATGAGCAATTGATTGCTATTAATTCACATGATTATAACTATTTGTTCACATGTGTTACTATTGATTCACATTCTTTTACTATTAGGGGAGTTGGTGCAAGATTGATAATACTTGCATGACTAAGTTAAAAATAGAGGTATTGATGGAGGTATTATACTGTAATTAGTATTTTCACATGATTATAACTATTGATTCACATGATTGAACTATTGATTCACATTATTTACCATTAGGGAAAGTGGTGAAAGTTTGATAATACTTGTAGGACTAAATTAAAAATGAAAGAAAAGTTGAAGGTATTGTACTGTAATATTTTGAGCCCCAAAACGTGCAATTATCAAAACTATATTTTCTTATAAATAGAAGCTCATTCTTCCTTCATTTCTCACCAATTCACTAAAGCTTTAGAGCAATTATTATAGAGAGAAATTATAGAGAGAAAGAAGAAGAGAAGTCCGCTACCTCACTATTCCAATATCTAGTTTCTTCTAAGGTAAGGGATATCATTATTATAGTAAGGAGTATTATTTCTTTCGTATTCATGAAGAGAGATATTGTTATTCTATTTTTTATTATTATTTTGGAATAACCTGTCTATGCGAAGTACTGCATACATGGTGAAATTCTTCTATTATTCAATTTTTTATTATTCTATTGGAATAACCTATCTGTGCGGTCTATCGCATGCCTGATGAATTCTGTTGTTATTCCATTCTTTATTATTCTGTTGGAATATCCTGTTTGTGCGGTTTACGCATGACCTGGTTCCATTCTTTATTATTCTGTTGAGAATAACCCGCCTGTGCGGTCTATCGCATGCATGGTGAATTCTTATGTTATTTCGTTCTTTATTATTCTGTTGGAATAACCTGTCTATGTGGACTACTGCATGCATGGTGAATGATCCTTCGTATTCATTCCTTATTAAATTGTGGAAATGATATGTCTACGTGGATTACCGCATGACAGGTGAAAATCCATTTGTAGTTTCGTAATTTTTCTGACCCTCAAAAATTCTAAAAAATTTAATATGAAAATTTGATGAGTTTTCTATATTGTGTCCAAAGATGACGATTTTTGGATGTATAGATTAAGAATTATGGATTTTATGGAAAAAGACTATTTTAAAAGTAAACCCTTAAAACTCCTTGTGGTTAACTCCAAAATTGGTGAAATTTTTTTTGGGAGTACTTGTATATAATAGGAGTATACCCTATAAATTTCGGAATTTTTGGACAAAAGTACAATTTATGATAAATGTCTAAATATTCGGCAGTTTTGGCAATATGAAAAATAGTAAATGAATTTTAAAAATTTTGAGAAAAATATATTTTCAATATGGGACTATATTCTGTTAAATCCCAGAAAAGAAATATTTTTGGGACTGATTTGATATTTTTCATAAAAATAAACTATTTATAAGAAAATGAATTAAATATGTTATGTGAAGTAACAAAATTAGAAAATAGGATTTTATGGCTTGGGAATCCTATATAGCGTATATGCAGATTTTTGATGAGGGATTTGATCATTGGTGATGAAATCTTATGAGTATGGCATTTTTGAATGATTAAATACATTATTTGGTAAAGTGTAAACAATTGAAATAAATTGTTTATAAGTTTAAGAAGTGATTAAAATATTGTTATAATATTAATAATATTAGATTATGAGTTTATTAAGTTATTGATAATATTTGGATAAATTTAAAGTCTTTAATAGTTCTCCTTGTTTTCATTTGATTAATGCTTATATCATTGTCATCATCCTCATGCTTATATTATGATGAAAGTCATCTTTGGCTTACGTGCAAAGATGGACCTGTTAATTATTGGTTTTGCAGTTGAATATCTTTGGCTTACGTGCAAAGATGGACTGTGGATTATTGGTTTTACAGTTGTATATCTTTGGCTTATGTGCAAAGATGGACTGTTGACTATTGATTTTTACAGTTGTATATCTTTGGCTTACGTGCAAAGATGAACTATTGATTGATGAGTATCTTTGGCTTATGTGCATAGATGAACTGTTTATTGGTATGATTATGACCAAGGATCATTCGGTATAATCATGACCCGTAATGTTATAGATAATGTGGTAAAAATCCTCATTGGGCTCGTAGTGCATTGATGGATAGTTATTGGTATGATTATAACCAGGGATTATTCGGTATAATCATGACCATTGATGATTACATGAATATCTTTGGCCGTAGTGCAAGGATGATTTGATGATATGGATTATTTATTAAGCTGATTCTCAGCGATAAAATATTGATTATACACTTTTAATTCGTAAAAGATAATAGATATCATGCTCTACTTGACTCTTCTAAAATACAGTTGTTTGTCTTTGGCATGTAGTGCAAAGAATAAATTGTTAATGAATATCTTTGGACCGTAGTGCAAAGATGAATTTATTAGTATGATTATGAACAAGAATTGTGATTTGGTATAACCATGATTTTTTATGTTTCAGGTGAAGATATGTGATGAAAATTATTTTCGTCTTGGGTGCGAAGAGGAATTTAAAATCACAATCATGATTATGAGTTATTCATATGATTGTGGACAAGAATTGTTAATTGAAGTTACAGGGATAAAACATTATTAGTGGACTTTTAATATAGAGAAGATAATAGACCTGATGGTCTATTTGACTCTTCTAATGGATTGCTCGTTCCGTTACAGCTATGGTTGAAAGGTTTTCTCATCTACCATATGTTCTAAATCTCTGATTTATTATTGATGAAGGCTATTGATAATTTAATTATCTTTAGTCATGATATTCTTTACTGGGCTATTTGTGCTCACTCTTTACTTCACAATTTCTTTCAGGTAATAAGAGTGTAGCTGGGTCGAGCGGGGATAACAGGGAAATAGTGTGATTGTCCGAGACTGTCGAAGTTTCTCAATACATTATAAAACGGCATGACATGCAACAGATAATTGTATTGAGGACCTAAGATGTGTGTGTCATATTTTATACGTCATTTAATAATTGATTTTGGTGAACAACAATAGGGTGATGAGAACCCGACTTTGAAAGCGTCAAAAGTGCACCTCATTAGAATGAATATGATAGTAATCTTCTCGTTCTTCTTTGGTGTCTTAAAATATTTGCTGCTGTATTTTATATGGCATTGTAACAATTTGAGTTTGGATACTGTCTACGAGACAATATTGTATTAAAACTCACAGCTTATCTATTGTCGTACTCTACACGACAGTTCAACATTTGTATAAATGAAATTTGTATTTGATTTTTATAGACTGATATCTGGCGACTCAAAATGGGTTGTGTGGACCTATTTTGGGGGCGTCACATCATGTGTTGTTACGTGTTGCTCCATGAAAAGGAGTTACAAGATTTAGAAAGAGAGGAAAGCTCAATCCTCGATTCATTGGCCCATTTTTAATGTGACAACCGTAATTTTGTAATTTAATTTTAATATTTATTGGATTGAATAAATATGTTTCGATGAATTAATTATTAGATTAAATAATTAATTGATGAAATTGTGATAGATTAATTTAATTATATGTGTTACATTTATTAAATTAATGTGGAGAATTTTTATTATTCGAAGTATGTGATTATGTGAGCTTATTGAATTAAAAGAAATATATTTAATAAGCTTATGTTATTTCAATTAATTAAATTATTAATTAGAGATTTAATAATTTAATATTATTATTAAATGAGAAATTTAATTATGTGACTATGTGAATTAATGAGAATTTACTATATTAAATAAGATATTAGATTTATTTTATAATGGGTGTGACATTATTTAAAACTATATTATAAGGCTTTATTAAATTAAAGGGTTTTAAAACCCATTCTTGTTAAGCCAAACGTGGCCTTAGTGGGAGTTGAGGGCAGTTACCCATGACTGGGTAATTGGCCACAAAGCGTCAGTCGCTTTTATTTATTGAATACGTCTTCCTTCTTCATTAATTTTCTAAGTCTGACATTAAGCAGAGAGGGAAAAGAAAAAGAGAGTTGAGAAATTGTTGAGTAAAGTGTGAGTTGAGTGATTGAAGAGTTTGAGAAGGGTTTCAATTCATCTCCTACTATTTCACTATACACTTAGGTAATTTTCTTAAACCCAATTTATAATTTACGTCTTTTAAGTTTCATGAATATGACTTAAGTTTTCTGTGATTCTCTGTAATTGGGAAATTATGGTGTTATGTGAATATATGTAATAATTCGAGTTGTAAGGCATGTTTTATATATATATATATATATATATATATATATATATATATATATATATATATATATATATATATATATATATATATATTGTGCTTCCATATCATTGGTTTCACAAGATTATAACGTATGATTTTGGCTTGTTATTCCAAAAATTTACAGAGTACGTGATATGGCCATATGGCCCTTACGCACAAATTTAATGCGTTGATCATATATTATCCCTAAATTTTACACTTATATATGATTATACATGCTAAAACGAACAAAATGAAACTTGAGTGGTTGGATTTGACCTTATAACGAATCCATAGTAGTAAATTCTATATTTTTATTCAAAAACCTTCAAGAACATCAAGAACAGTATAACTTAGATATTTTAATTATGTAATTATATGTTTTAATGGGTTTAAATTACTCTATAAATGTTGGGTAATGATTATGTATAAATTCTAGTATTTGGGTATGCTTAAACTAATATTTGGACAAGGAAATTGGAAGTTATGGCCATATTCATGTATAATTTTACGTGTGATTGATTTTTGGCCTAATTTGGCATTGTTATGTTCGCGAACTGCAGAAACTGCAGAAAATGAACCTGGGTAACCCCGTCCCCCGACGGGCGTTACCAAACTAAATTACCCCGCCCGGCGGTCAAAAAAAAAATAAAAAAAAATTAAAAAAAATAATAATAAATATTTGATTAAAATTATTATTAAAATATTTATAAAATAAATTAAATATTTTAATTGAGATATTTATGGAATAAAATAAATATTTGATGAAAATTATTAAAATATTTATAAAATAAATTAAATATTTTAATTGAGATATTTATGGAATAAAATAAATATTCGATGAAAATTATTATTAAAATATTTATAAAATAAATTAAATATTTTAATTGAGATATTTATGGAATAAAATAAATATTCGATGAAAATTATTATTAAAATATTTTAATTGAGATATTTATTGAATAAAATAAATATTCGATGGAAATTATTATGAAATAATCTATTCGAGTGTAATAATAGTAAGAGAATGAAAATATTCTAATTTAATTAAGTAATTAAATTAGAAGGGTAATGATTTGTTAAATAAAGTGGAGTTTATATTAAATAATTAAGTGAAAATGTAACTAATGAATGTCGTGAATACATATGGTATGTGTGTAGGATTTGTAGTGTACGGAAGTAGTAATCGTTTAGCCTACGCACGAGGAAAGTTTCCTAACCCTACTTGTCATTATTGTTCAAGTTTATTATTTACCTCGAGTAAATTATCATTACTATTATTTAAGTTCGAATGTTATATTAAAGATTTATTATCTTTTCAAAGCATGATTCAGTTATACAATAATTGTTCTATTGTATACTTCTTGAGATTATTAGTCGAATTGAATATCATTATTGTTGAACCTTATTAGACTAGTAAACTTTATTGATTCAACTAGTCCTTAGTTGATGAACGTTCTAAATTTTAGAACCCTTATTGAATTATCAAAATCAACCTTCCTTTGGTGCGGATTCGAATGTCAAACTGAGATGAACAACCCTGTAAAGGGATTTACTTATGCGTTAGCGTTAAGATATTGTGCACAGTATGGTATTAAGGGCTGATCCCCATAAGTACGGGAAGAAAGTTCTATAGTCTTATGACTGTTAAAGGTTTCAAGTATAAACCTTGTTAACCTAGGACATAGTTCAAGGTCTTATGACCCTCAGAATTCTTTTTATTCTTGTTATTCATTCTTGATTCAAAAGTTGAACTTTTATTCAGATGTCTTTAATTCACTCGCATGTTATTATACTGTTATTTCATTGTTATACTTGTGGGCAATAGTGCTCACTCTTGATTTATAATAACATTGCAGTTAAGAACGAAAGAACTGACGAACCTTCCACTAGTAAAGGCAAGGGCAAAGTTAGCAAGTGTTGAAGACTTGTTATTTTAATTGATGATGTATTTATGTTAGACTTGAGTTAATAATGTTGTTTAAGACTTATTGTTTATATTTCTGCACAGATGTTTAAGGTTAGTTCAACCTGGGATTATGTTTATGATTCAGATGTTGTAACCCTATAAGGGGAAGATTTTTATTTCTATCTATTGCATGGTTTGCATTTATTATGGGTAGATAGATAGATGATATTTGTACAGTGAACACCAAATCCCGTCGATTCGAAGTACTGGATTTGGGGGTGTCACATTTAATCCTTAATCGAGTAAGAACTGTGACCTATAGACTCGCCTTACCGCCAAGTATGTCTCGTGTTCATAACATTTTTCACATATCTATGTTACGTAAATATGTGAAAGACCCGAACCATATTATTAAATTAGAACAAGACGAGAAAGAGGAAGATTTAACGTATGAAGAGTTACATGTTAAAATCTTGGATAAGAAGGATCATATTCTATGCTCTAAAGTTATACCTCAAGTCAAAGTTTTGTGGAGAAACCACGATGTGGAGGAAATGACCTGCGAGTTAGAATTTTAGTTGAAATCAAGGTATCCTCACCTCTTCGACACACCATGTACGCACCTTAATTTCGAGAACGAAATTTCATAAGAAGGGGAGGTTGTAAGACCCCAACTTTTATGAATAAAGAATAATTTTTTCGAAATATATTTTTGAATATTATGGTGTGGATTTGATATAATGTTATAGTTGTGGGTAATATTTACAAATTTTGCAAAGTAAACAAGTGGTTATATAATATTCGATTTGTCGAGGAATATTCGTTTTAACAGGGAATATTCGTACGACGGTACAATCAATGGTGGACCCACAACGGAAGTATTGTCGTAGTTAGAAAATGACATAATTATCTTTTTATAAAAATAACGGCGGAAGTTTTACCATTAAACTGTTGAACTACCCGGTAGTAAAGTACAGTAATATGTGTGGTTGCATAGTAGCACACGGTATTAATTATTGATGCTTACGTGAGAAGTCAATCAGTTATACTCAATTATTGCTACAGTAATTGCTGCATCATATCTCTCATATTATTGATTCAAATATTGTCACAGTATCATCTGTATAATATGATATATTATTAAATCAATAATTGAGACGATAAAGTTATTCATTTTATTAAATTGCAATATTTACAATGTCTAGAAGTTCTATATCAAGTAGAGGTTTGGTCATCTAATTGCGCGCCAATAAGAAAAAAAAAATCCTTATCAGAAAGCCCCCTCTTTCCTGGGAATGACCTGGTTGTTAAATATTGTGAGTTATAATATTAATGATGAATAAGTTCGTGTTGATTAAAGATGAAATTGATAGTTCCATTGTGTTGTAATTATTAGTGTTAGTGGAAATCGATATTTATTTCAATATTAATTGATGTCTGGAGGTTATATTGACCAATCGGGTAATTAACCGAATAAATGAACAATTAATTGCTATTAATTCACAAGATTATAACTATTTGTTCACATGTGTGTACTATTGATTCACATTCTTGTACTATTAGGGGAGCTGGTGCAAGATTTATAATACTTGCATGACTAAGTTAAAAATGGACTTATAATTGGAGGTACTATACTGTAATTCGTACATTCACATGATTATAACTATTGATTCACATTATTTACTATTAGGGGAGGTGGTGCAAGTTTGATAATACTTGCAGGACTAAATTAAAAATAAAAGAAAAGTTGAAGGTATTGTACTGTAATATTTCGAGCCCCAAAATGTTCAATTATCGAAACTATATTTTCATATAAATAGAAGCTCATTCTTCCTTCATTTCTCTCCAATTCACTAAAGCTATAGAGCAATTATTATAGAGAAAAATTATAGAGAGAAAGAAGAAGAGAAGTCTGCTACCTCTCTACTCCAGTATCCAGTTTCTTTCTAAGGTAAGGTGTATTATTTCTTTCGTATTCATGAAGAGAGCTTCTGTTATTCCATTCTTTATTATTATGTTGCAATAACCTGTCTATGCGAAGTACCGCATACATGGTGAAATTCTTCCGTTATTCCATTCTTTATTATTATATTGGAATAACCTGTCTATGCGAAGTACCGGATATATAGTGAAATTCTTCTGTTATTCCATTCTTTATTATTCTGTTAGAATACCCTGTCTGTGCGGATTACGCTAGACCTGGTTCCATTCTTTATTATTCTATTGGAATAACCTGTCTGTGCAGTCTATCGCATGCATGGTGAATTCTTCTATTATTCCATTCTTTATTATTCTGTTAGAATATTCTGTATATGCGGATTACGCATGACTTGGTTCCATTCTTTATTATTATATTGGAATAACCTGTCTATATGGATTATCACATGCATGGTGAATGATCATTCGCATTCATTCCTTATTAAATTATGGAAATGATCTGTCTACGTGGATTACTGCATGGCGGGTGAAAATCTATTTGCAGTTTCATATATTCTATGTTACTCATTTGGTTAAAGTGTTGGCTTCTATACTCCATGAAATTAGTAGAATATCCTGGATATTTGCGCTTCATCCGGTATCTTTTCACGGAAATATTCTTCTGAGCATTCTTGAATTTTACTCCACAAAGCAGTATCATGTTGACAATTTGGACGTAATTGATTTCAAGACAAATTAACTTATAAATCTTTAAAATTTATTCTTGAACTTGTTTTATTGAATTATTATGTCATTATCATCATCCTCATGCTTATATTGTGATGAAAGTCATCTTTGGCTTACGTGCATAGATGGACTTGGTATGATTATGACCAGGGATTATTCGGTATAATCATGACCTGTAATGTTATAAATGATGTGGTAAAAGTCCTCAGTAGCCTGTAGTGCATTGATGGACAGTTTTTGGTATGATTATGACCAGGGATTATTCGGTATAGTCATGACCATTGATGATTTAATGAATATCCTTGGCCCGTAGTGCAGGGATGAATCGATGATGTAGTTTATTTATTAAGCTGAGTCTCAGTGATAAAAATTGATGAAAACATTTTAAATCATAGAAGATAGTAGATATCATGCTATACTTGACTCTTCTAATGGATTGCTTATTCCGCTGCAGTTAAACTTGATGTCTATTATATTTTATCAGTTTAACATTATTGAAGGCTAATTATAATTTATTCTGCATTATCTTAGTCATAATATTTCTTACTGGGCTAGTTGAGCTCACCCTTTCTTTCACTGTTCTCTTCAGGAAATGAGAACGTGGCCGGGACTAGTCGAGGACCAGAGTAACGATCCAGATGATAGCATTAATAGTCCTCACTATTCTGTTAAATAGTGTGACAATAAATGTAATGAGGACTCCATTGAGTGTGAATATTGTCTAGATGACAATATTCTCAATCACAGCACTTGGCGCAGCGGTAAGCTTCGACCTGCGGTGAGCCGTAGACCTGGACATCCTGGGATCGAGTCCCGCCTGCCTCAAGTGTGAGAATTCTTTAATTCGAGTGGCCACGGACGGCCAGCGCAAGCTGGTGCGCAAGCCAAAACGGTTGAGTCCGGCCTGGGGGGATTAGTCCGACCGCGGTTGGGAAACCCCACATTATCAAAAAAAAAATTCTCATCAAAACTCTTAGATTATGTTTTGTCGTATTTTACATGACTGTTGTATAATTAAGTTGTATTTTAATTTTGTACCATGTATTTGGCGACTCAAGATGAGTGATGTATACCTATTTTGGGGGCGTCACATAAGTTGTGTAAGCAGCAAATCAAACAAGTTTCTTAATTCTTACTCTTTTACTGGTGCAAGTATCCTAACCTTTGCATTTACTTTATGCAATGGACATGAGTAAGAAAATTTCAGAATTATATTATCATTGTGCCAGAATATTGACTCTATTGTTTTTTTTTTTTTTTTTTTTTTTTTTTTTGCTAACGAGGTGTTTCCCAACCCGCAGGTCAGACTAATCACCCGGGCCGGACACCACCCTTTGGGCTTGCGCACCAGCTTGCACTGGCAGTCCGTGGCCACGCGAATATAAATTCACACTTGAGGCAGGCGGGACTCGATCCCAGGATGTCCGGGTCTACGGCTCACCCCAGGTCGAAGCTTACCGCTGCGCCAAGTGCTGTGGTTTATTAACTCTATTGTTATTGATTATGTATCCAAATATTCGTATTCATGCAAGTTCTCGAACTTTATTCGTTCATTGTTTATCAATATCGTATTACTGTAAGATTCAGATATATATATATATTCTGTTTGTTAAATTCTAAGTATTGTTATACAAGTGTCCTCACTTGGATAATTATTGTACATGTTGATACATACTTGTTGATTTCCAGTATGTATACCTCAATTAAAAGCCGTCTAAGCTATTTGACTCGGCTAGACACAGATTTAAAAATATCGTTGAACATGATAGAACCCTATTGATATCCAACCAAATTGTTTTTGTTCGGATTCAGGCTAAGTATGAACATCCCGAATCTGGGAAAATTTTATGCTCCTAAGGCGGATAAGATGAACGAGAATATCGTTCTAATATGTAGTATTGATCAATACAGTGCATAATGGGCTGATCACCCCCGTGCCTGTAAGTTATGACGGTTTACAGATGAAGTTCTATTTAACCTTTTTGAAAACTGAAAACTATATTCATATTCTGTCGACTGCTGGTCAGTACGTAGTTTCAAAAATTTGAAATAGAATTGTTATGTTTTTATTACTGGTTCAACTTACTTCATAACTATTGATTCTTTGTAGAAGTGTCATTCAAAGAAAACATTTAATCCTTTCAGTTAATATTTATTGTTGCTATTACTTGTTGGGCACCCAAATGCTTATTTTTGCTCAATTAAAATTTTTTCAGCCAATCGTGATCAACCTGAAGGTTCATGTAGAACAAAGGAAAAGGAAAGCAAACAGAATAAGATTTATGGTATTCTATGTAATAGTATGACTTTATTAAGATAATGATATTTATTATCTATCATGTAATGAAATGTTTTAAGGTCGCATACCTAGGATTTAGAAAACTCTGATATGTAAATTAAGTTTGATATTTATGACAATTTTATTATTGAAAACTCTGATATGTAAATTAAGTTTGATATTTATGACAATATTATTATTATTCCGCTCAAATAAATGGTATCGTGAAACACCGAGTTCAGATTTCAAGTACATGAATTTGGGGGCGTCACATTCAATCTTCTACCTTTTTCATACACATCCTGTCTGGTTAGAATCATTAGCACAGGCTTAACAATAACAATTCATGTATAAACAAAACATTCTCATATTGAACAGTTCAATCATAGAACAATTCATCTCATAGAAACACCGAAGTGTTCAAATTGTGGAACAAGGCCTCATACGTTCTACCACCTTTTACAAATATCGCACATTCGCACATAGACAGAACTTCTCAAGTTCAACATCTGAGAAGTTAAAGAAACTAGCATTCATTTAAAATATGAATGAAGTTAGGAAACTTGCCAAACGCACAGCTACAGCTTATAGTTTACGTTGAACTCCTCATTCCAATTCTTATTTAGCACATAAGGAAATAACACATACACCAATTAGTCATATACTTGACTTATGCATTGGTTTACTTAACTTTACTTCTTAAGGTTTGCGTTCCTGCAATCTAAGTTTACACGACTAAGTTTCTTTACCGGTTTATGGCTTCGTGACATACGGAGATGTCTTATAACTCATACGATCATCATCTTTGATGATTTACATTCTTATCTTCTTCTTATAACTCTCCTAGGACTCAGTACACATCATGTCTCTGCTATTAATCCATATGGTACACTGAGTGGTTTCCCACAAACAACCAACAAACAAGTTCCTGTCTCATCTACACTGCATTCACAGTGAGTTAGATCGGTTGCCAATTTCGTATATACTTCCGCTCTCTGAAGGAATTGTTTAGCCCAACTCCCATATGTCAACCATCAAAGGTTATGATTGTACCACAACCTAAACTTATCTTAACTTATTTGAACCATTAAAACTATAATGTTCGTTAAGTCAACTTCTTATTCCTTATGGCTTTCTGGCAACTAAATGCCATACCTCAGAATTTATTCATTATTGTCTAAGTCATATAGTCTTTTGTATACTCAGCACGGTCATTCAATATTAATTCTACTCATTCATAGCGTTAAGCATTTTACATTACCTTATTCTTTTCTTACAATGTCCGGTTCATTCAACTCGGAACGTCATCCAAGTTATAATTATTACTCGGTTTCTTAACGTTATACATCATTGTCTTTAATTCAGTTCTTCACCGTTCACGCCGTTCACGGTTTAATCATTGGTCTTCATTATCATACAGTCAAACCATACACGGGGTGTAGGTTCTGCCTATTTAATATTTGCGTACACTCAACCTTTACATCGGCTAAAGTGTTTAACGCTTACATTTCATTCTAACATTCTTTATCCGACTCACATTCGGCTTCCACTAATCTTATGGCCATTTACTACGAATTTATTGATAATTTATATCTTAATACTTTCGTTATCCATTACATGAACCCCCAATTCATTACTCATTCTTAATGTCAAAGCCATATCGTTTGTTGTATGCTAAGACCTATCGTTCATCACAACAGCGTTGCGTTCATAGCGTCTATACGTTTTATACTTATCTCTCATACTACAACATTACAATGAAATGTTATTCATTACCCTCATCTGTGGCACCCCCAAATCAAGTATCTTCCAACCCGATATATGGTGCTACACGGTGCTACAGTTCACACATACATTCAATTGAAAAGTCTCAACAGAACGAATATGTCTTATATATATTCCAAAATAATATTTATATATCCTAGGTTCTTTATAATCGTTACATTTGTTCTTGTCATAATATCAAATAATTACAACATTCACTTATACTATTACATAGGCAATCTATAGGTTTGCCTTAGCCTTCCCTTTATCTTTACCGGATCCTTCAGTCCATTCGGTTTTAGATGCATTCATATGGTTCAAGCAAGAGTGAGCATAACTAGCTCTGCAAGTATGATAATTCTATTTAAACAGTATGCTTAAAACATAGGAATCGTATATCTTTAATAACTAAACAATATTTATGAAGTACTATCGATAAATTTAAAATATCACTTCTCTTTTCGTTAAAATGTTTCACAATAAATAGTATTCAGTAAAACATCAATTCCGGTCCAAGACCATGAGCATTTCATACTTTCTTTGAAAAAGGACAACTTGGCACCAAGTCTGTAAGTCCAGCATTACTTACGAGCACGTCTAGGTGATCAGCTTATAGTACTCTATGTTGTACAACACTACATTCTTTAAACGTATAAATATTTAAGTTTTGGCAACCTCACGTGCCTGTCGTTTGACAACAAAACATTTGTTTAGCATACTCAGTCTTCTTTTGCAAACCATACCAAAATAGTTGGCAAAACTTGACAACAGTTTAATAGATTATAAAAAATCTAAACATCTTAAGTCTAGCCGAAAGAATTGGCTTTGACTTCATCATACATCAATTCATGCGTAAGAATACATGAATCACAAAGCTTGTCCAGAATGAACATAGACAAGGGTTAGAACACTTGCCTTCAGTGTCTGCTACGGTAATTATATATTTTTTTGTTCGAGTCTTTACGTCTCTACAATACAGAACCACATAACGTACCACATTAGGTCATAATCAGATAAGTATGATCCCTAACGTATCTTACCCTTCTTCTCAATCTAATTATTTATTAGTTTTGTTATTATTGGTTTCGACGTACCGTTATGTTTACATCGTTCTTACATTCACGTTTGAGTAAATTATCTTCAACCTTTAATGTATTACTTATGGTTTAAAACATCTTAAACAATCTTACATTAAGTTAATTAAGAAAATTTAATTTAACTTAATCACTTTACTTTCTTTCTTTAATTATAATCCTTCATTACCATCTTTATTCTAGTGCTGGCATTGCGGCGCCAGCTTCCCATCTTCATTCTGCGTTACGGCGCGAGTCAGCAGTGGCTGAGGCCCGGCCTTGGCGCTGCGACGCCATGCTTAGTTCTTTTGGCCGTGTCGCAGAGTGACTCTTCAGTAGCTTATGGGCTGGCTCGGTGCTGCAGCGCCACCTATTTGGCCTTAGGCTGGCGCCGCAGCGCCAGCTCTGTGCACCAGATACCTTTGATAGTTTTCTACTTTGCGAACTCCCTGGACTCCAAATTTGATCATTTTAAGTCCGAATTGGCTCGTTCAAAAGCCATTAGCTCACAAATCATATACTCTACTTGTTCATGCCCGTCCTCTCTCTTTTTCGGGAAGGCTCCAACTAATTAAATCTGTCCTTTTTGCCATTCAATCTTACTGGGCTGCCCATTTCATTCTCCCCAAGTCGGTTCTCCGATCTATTCAGTCAATCCTTTGTCGATTCCTTTGGAAGGGGACCTCCCTCCAATCTCATGGAGCCAGAGTTTCTTGGAAAAACCTATCTCTGCCCCTCTCAGAAGGAGGTCTAGGCCTAAAGAACCTTACCGAATGGAACGTGGCTCTCATTCTCCTCCACTTGCTTAAAGTCATCGCTACATCCACCTCCTCCTCCTGGGCTAGATGGGTCCAAAAAACTATCCTGAGGCTTAGAAATTTCTGGCATATTACAATTCCCTCAGATTGCTCTTGGATTTGGCGAAAAATTCTCAACCTTAGGCCTCTAGCCCGCCAATTCCTTACCTACAAGGTTGGCAATGGCACCACCTTCAGTCTTTGGCATGATCCTTGGCTCCTAGGCCAACCGATTAACCCCTCTGAGGCTCTCTTATCTAACTGTAGGATCCCAACTTCGGCCCGGGTTTCTAGCATCATTGATATGGGCTCCAGGTTCCTACCCACTAGCAATCATCATGAGGTCCAAGCCTTCCGTAATCTTTTCTCTGACATTCCCCCTCCAACTGATGGGGCTGACCTTATCCTCTGGGATAGCAAAACTATTACGTCCTTGAAGGCCTCATTCATTTGGGATTCCATCCGTTCCAGAGCTCCTCTTGTCCCTTGGGCAAATCTGCTATGGCATCCCTTGCATGTCCCTCGTTTCTCCTTCACCTTATGGCTGGCCCTTCACAAAAGACTCCCAACCAATGACTTATTCTCGGCCTACCCTAGTTTCCTCCCTCTGGTTTGTCCCTTATATGAGCTTTCGGTTGAGTCTTTCCCCCATCTCTTCTTTGCTTGTCCTTTCTCCTCTTCTGTCCTCTCTTCGGTTTTTTCTGTTGGAAAGTGGACAGGTTTTCCTCTGGCTTGGGACAATTTGGTGGAATACATCTTGAATTTCAAAGGTGACTCTATGCTGACTGATATTTTAAAGCTATCCTTTGCTACTACTGTTTACAAAATCTGGGCTAACAGGAATTCTTCGGTTCATCTTAACTTAAAAATGCCCCCCTTGGTGTTATCTCGCGATATTATTGCTGTGATCAAGGCCCGTCTTTCTTCCTCCTTGAAGTTCCACAAGGCCGTCCATACCTCTTCCATCTACCACATATGGTTATAGCTGTTTTTGGGGTCTGGTGCGGACATGGTTGTCTTGAGAGAGTTCCGGCTTGTTGCAGCTGAGATTCTCCTGACTGTTGTTGGCTTTGTTTGTTAGCTTGGCTCTTTGTATGGTTGTACCTTTATATTTTGTTTTCTAATATGTTGGATAAAGGTTTGTTCTTTTTTGTTCTAGTCTAGTTCTTAGGCTTTACTCATGGGTCCTGTCCCATGACAGTTAAACGTCGGGGTATGCCCCTTTGCGATTGTAGTATCTTTTTTTATATATACAAACTAACTTAGCAAAAAAAAAGATAAATGTTCGTGAATGTTCAACGCTCGTTTCTTCGTTCTAAGTCAGAATTCGGTCATTTTCGAGTTCGTAACTCTATAATGCCAAATAAGACTTATCCCCATCAAAAACAATGTTTTCGAGCTCAATGTCAAAATTTGACTTCCATTCCGAGAATTTCACGATTTCGACGATTATCGCCCAAACCCGTGAATTTGCCATAACTTCGCTACTTAAGATTTGTTCATCATTTCAAATGGATTCATTCCATTATACTAACATTTTAACCATCATATTTCATTACATCATATACATGATAAGTTCTTACAAGTTCTTCATAAGTTCATAACTTATATAATTATAAGTTACTTAATCATGGCTTATTAAGGTTTAAGTTCTTTGATTAGCCATTCTTATTACTTCTTAGCATACATGTCTACCAATCAACACTTTTCTTATCAACCTACAATTGAAGAGATGGAAGATTAATAGTCTAGGATCATTACCTTTCAAGTTCAACTTTGCTCTTCTTCTTCAACTATGAAAGACTAACTTTTCTAGCTTTTCTAGCTTTTTCTCTCTAATCAATAAGCACTTTATATGTTGGAGGAAATTTAACAAGTGAATTATAATCTAGCAAGTCTTCTATTTATAGGAAAACCAAAGTTATGGTAGTTTAGACATTAAAACAATCACACCTCCTTAATTAACCTCCTTACTATTCCAACCTTGGCCATCAAGTTTACTTGATCATCACAACTCTTATCCTTTGCTTGGCCACCAAGATCACCCATGTGATCATGGGGCCCACATGGGTTTCCCCATGGGTCATCTTTACCCATTGGATCGATCCACATATTTGGTTCTTAATTTGGGCTTTAAGTTTAATTAACTTAACTTATGCTTTGGGCTTGCATTTAACAAACATTGGGCTTGTATATGAACAAACATTTGGGCCCTAACATAGATTAGTATAGGGCTTTATCATAATTCCAATTGGACTTTACAACTTCCTACACAATCCTACAAGTCCATTACATATGGCTTAAAGCCTTAGAACGTATTGTCTACATATTAATCTCGTATTCTAACTCGTATACTTATTTAACATATACGACATTCCATCATTCATACATACTCGTATAATACTTCGTATCATACTCGTATTCATTACCTCATACAATACTTACGTATCATACGATCATCGCTTTAACTAGTTAACGCTTTACTTTCCCTAACGTTCTCGAATTAAGTCCGCAGGCGAAAAACTACATTTGCCATACTCGGATTATTACTACATAATCCATCTTACCTCGATATTCTATCTTTACGTATTTCTCGGAAGTTCAAAAATAATTCCCTGAGCAGAAATTAGTGAATAGTGTTTTTCAAAAAAATTCACGGAAAACTTTTATTTTTGTCTTAGAAATTCAAACACTTTAATTCTATCATGTAGTCAAAATACTACAACATCCCGATAGAATTAGGTTATAGAACAACATTCATCTTATTAACACATAATAATAACATATAATATAATTTTATTCATTATTTAATTAAATAAAATCATTTTACAATAAATCTAAATTTCACGGTCGTTACATCATCACTCAACGTCTAAGGAATCACAATTACCAATCCCCCATATTCGTTTTATCGCTACTACAGTCCTCGGATATGGGTTACGTAAACTACCGCTTAAATACTCTGTCTTTTAATCCAATTCAATCTTTCCGTTCAACCTTTACTAAAGGTTTAAGTCACTTAATTAAGTGTTACATTAGGCAAACTACACGTTCGTTATCTATCTTAACACTTCCCCCATGATTTAAGCAATAAAAAGCTCATCACTGGGCCTTGCCCTGCATCGGCGTTGTGGCGTCACTCTCATTTCTATCTCTCGCGCCGCGACACGAGTCTCCAGTAGCTGGCTCTCCGTTCTGGCACTGCAGTGCCACCTTACAAAGCATGGTTGGCGCCACGGCGCCAAGCACTAATTCTTGAAAAAATTTCTAAGTGTTTACACTAGTTTGAGACAGTTACTTTTTGATCTCCTAACTTATTCGTTATAACTCGGAACGAGGTCGTTCCAAAGCCATTCTCCTCCTTATCTTATATACTTTGATTACCCTCACACAGAAATTCATTTTGAATCCATTAACATTCCATTTGATTGGCTTAATCTTCATAACTAGTTCGTTTTACGTTATTAACGTTCTTCATTCATTCATCTGTAATTCAGCCATCCGAACTCGGAACTCGTTCCTTCCTTAGTCCACGACTTACATTTTCTACGTTCTCTTACATTCTTATGAAACCCTACACGTTCGGGTTCATTTATTATCTTTCTAATTCTCGTTCGTCTTTTATGAAATTTTCACCATAACTTCGTTATAGCTAAGTTTAATCCGTTCTTCACGAACGTTTCTACCGTTCCTAACCAAACAATAAGTATCTAACTTATACGCGATGGTTTTAAACTTGTCCATAAACAACAATTATACTATGATGGTTTTAAATTTGTCCATCAACAACGTTCTTCGTGTCTTCGTTCGTTCTTCATTTTTAATCGATATTTTGATTACGATTTCACTTTTTCTTGGAATTTGGTGTTATAAGACACCATTCCTTACTAATTTCACCGAATCGTTCATATGATTCATTCGGATAACTCAAATTCATTACTAAACTTATACTTCCTTAAGAAATTTATTACCTAAACTTCTAATTTCTTATTTCTTCTTTTCTCATGATTTCAACCATATGAAAATCATTCTTAACATCTTTTACTTCTATTCTCATTAAGTTATGTTTCTAACATAGAAAACTTAAATAAAATTTATATGAGACAAGGTTTCGGATTACCTTTCTCCTTTAATCTTCTTCCGTCGGACAAAGTTTACACACGAGCAAGCTTTTCCTCCTCTTTCTCCTTCTCATCTGACCTCTCTCTCTCTCTCTCTCAAGTGTTGGTGATTTTCAAAATCACCAACAAATGAATTAAGGCTTCCTTTTATAGAAACCAAGTCTAGGGGCAAAATAGTCATTTCTCTCCTGAATATACTATTTTCACCTCTTTACTATTCACGAAACTTCCCTTAGAAGTTTTGTGGTTCCGTCTTTCGGGTTTCGTTCGACAGTTTTAAAAATTGCGATTCTCGGAATCCAAATATTTTTGGATATTTTGTCTTTATTTTATGGATTAACTTTTACGTATTCTTCGGATATCCGAAAAATTAAAAAACACTTTTTGACGATAAGCATTTTCCTTCACGTTTTCCCATTACGTAGTTAAACGAATGAAAAGTACATAACAGTACTTTTCGTCGTTTTTATTTCATCCGATTTCTGCACGTTTTTTGAGAAAAAATTTTATCAGCTTACTTAACTTTTCACGATATATTATCGTCAAATCTTTCGATGGAATGTCATTTAGACATACTGAACTCTCAGAAAGGCTTAGGTTATTCAAACCCTAACCCTTAGGATTTCGTCGGATGAATAGTGTCCATTTCATCTTTTTCCCCAAAAATATTTTGTTCCCAATTTTTTTTTTGTCTTGAAAATTCTTACTCGTTCAGTCCAGCTCGTAGCCAGAATCCTAGCATATTATAATCATCCTAGGTACTAGAATGATTAATAAACACATAGTACAAAATATTATTAATAAAAATTATTTTTATTAATAACTAATTCTGGACAATCCGATTTTCTGGGTTGTCACATTCTTCACTCCTTATAAAAATTCCATCCTTGGAATTTCTAAAACCACACTCATTCTCGGGTCATCATATTCACCCCTTCTTCATAGAATTTCTTCCTCGAAATTTTAGCTTACCCTTCTTCTCAACTTCTCTTTAAAGAAGTTCTTATCTTCCAAACATTCCCCACCCTTCATAACTTACCAAGAATCATGAAGTAGAAGGAATAAATAGGAATATAAAGATTTCTTTAAAACATTTCATACTTTTGCTGAGGGGTCGAATCGACCATGAACTCTTACTTGGTTTAACAACATTTCACCATAAACCCTTCTATCACGACCAGTTTAAAATCACCAAGAAGGTTAACTACCTCTTCCATATGTAGGCGATCAACCCATCGTATAATCCCATTTCAGGGTATGTTCACCTCAGACTTAATCATTAAATTTTGCAACAAAACAATTTGGTGACGCATAACTCTTCAAAGAAAGCTCAATTTTTTATGACATGACATACCATTTGTCTTAGCCAAATCAAATAGCTTAGACCGTACCAATAAATTGGACATCAACTTGAAATATATGTCTTGTCAAATCAATTGACATCGACTACTTCTTTAAATTCTTTTACAATACATCAAAACATTTTATGACGTCATGATATCGTACCTTACACAGTACGTTGAGGACTTCGATAATTTATGACTTCATCATTATACATCATACCATAGCGGGTTGTTGATCCTAAGATCACATCCAACACTTGGTTCAATTGCATTAATAACTCCATCTTTTTACCATCTTTGCATAAAATGCACTGATGATATAAAATTCATTGTGATATTTCAAATCAATTTCTGTCTAGCCGAAACAATTAGCATAGATATAAAGAATAATTCTTTTAAAATCTATTGTTTCCAAAAGTTGAACCAATTCTTTCATTTTTAAAACGTGCACACATAAGCACGATTTCAATAAATTTTGAAATCTAGCATAGCTAGATGACTTGGAATATCCTATTCTCCATCTTCATTTATTGTCTTACTTGCGACAATACTTAATCTTCTCTAGCACCTTTAATGCTAAGAATACTTTAAATACTTGTTTTCAGTTTAAACATCCCTATACTTTAGTATAGTCCATCAACTTACCACACTTTATGTGTTTAGGAACTTTCCACAACCATATGTGTTTAAGAACTTATCTTCGCAATATGTAATCCAAGAATAAATCAAGAACTATCCAATATGCTTAAGGCTCAAAAATATAGCATATAACTATGAGTCACAAACTTTTCATAAGTATGAGTTTCAAGAACTCGCACCTAACTTATCATTCTCTACCTATCAAGCATATACATGAGAAAAGATTCACCTTCTCGTCATATACATATTGATAACACGATATACTCCAACGATTATCACTATAATAGCTAAGAAGTTGTTACACCAAAGCACAAACCTCTGCCCATAACAAAGGTTCATATAACTCAGCTATCACACGAGTCCTCAATTCTTAACTTATTCGAACCATTAAAACCATTAAAACAAGTTCCCGTCTCATCTACCACAACCATCAAAGGTTACGATTTTATGCATAACGTAGGATACTTTAGGTTGATCACCTGTTGTACTTGTTTATATTGGATTTTCAGTATAATACTATTAATTCTAGCAGGAGTTCTTAGTCCCTAGTGACTACTCAATGTTCATTATTCTTGAACCTTGAAATGATTAAACCTTTGAATATTGTTGATATCTTTTAGTCTATAGCGACACTTATTAAGAACTATTGATACTTCTTGTTATTCTTGAACTATCATTTACTGTTATACCCTTGAAATTTGAACTTTATATTTATTCACCCTTATTGCTATATTACTTGCTGGGCAAATTTGTTGTTCATTCTTGCTTTCCTAAAATCATTATAGTTAAGGCAGAGCAAGGCAGTACCTCGGGGAAGGACAAAGCAAAGGGCAAGGCTACAAAATAGCTTTAGTCTTTTAAGAGTAAGAGAACTATTATTATTATAATGATGTATTAAGGGATGATTAATTTATGTTTAAGTTATATTTAAGTTTAATTATTGGAATGTTGTAGTAATGGTTATGAGACCTTGGGACAAGAATATTTTTGTTATAACAATGTAAATTATTCTATTATTTCATTGTTGATGATTTTAGTATGATATTAGAATTAGCATGCGATGCACCAAATTCGAGATATGAGTGTCTAAATTTGGGGGTGTCACATGTTGGTATCAAAGCATTAGGTTACAAACCTTAGATGCGAGAATCCTTAGACTATAACCTTAGAAGAACTTAGAAGATAGAAGTAGATAAAACTCATGTAGAGTTTTCCTAGAAGCTTAGTGGCGTTATGAAATATATTTGCATTCCATACAATGAATTTATGTTTTATTTTGACTTTCTAATGGAGTTTGTTGTTTGTTTGTCTTATGTTTGTGGCTATAGGATGTCGGACTTGGGAGGACCCAGTAGGGTGGTAGAAGAGGAGTCACGTGACATACACGTGGTGTATGAGGCACCGTTGGTAGTGGAGCCCATTTCAACAGTGGCCCCTATCGATGATGAGGATGAGGAGGAGGAGGAGGAGATGGTGCCAGATCCCGAGAAAGAACCCCTGGAGGATGAGCCCGTGGAAAATTTCGACAAGGCTACATTCGAGGACCGGATGTTGGGGGAATATGAGGAGCAAATTTTGGAATTTCAATGTCAAGTTGAGGAACTAGAGACCCATGCTCAAGAGAGAGAAACTAAGATGCAGAAGCTGAGGGATGAAGACCATAAGAGGAAACTGGAGATGTAGGAGATGGAGGTAGAACTTTCATATCGCAAGTAAGCATGTATACAGATGGTAACCCTTTTTCACTGGTTATTGGACAAAAATGTGGGACTAGTAGGTAAGCTAGAGAAGTATGAACAAAAGGAGTTGAGTGAGAAAGTCGAGAAGGAGGCTCTTTGCACACAACTTGAACTAGAGGTTATGGAGAAGATCCACTTCGAGGAGAAGTGGGAAGGAGCTAATGATAGGGCAGGAGACCTAGAAGATGAAGTGAGGTGTAAGAAGAGGAAGATGAACAAGATGAGCTATAGTTTTTGCACGACCATAGAGAGATTAAATGATGGTCTATACCATTACCCCGTGGAGCAGGGACAAACCCGACATACCATGAGTAGGGACTTGGTGGAACATATATCACAGGTTGAGTACAAGAGCGCAGTGGAGCACAGAATGTTAGGTTGAGGTTATATGATAGTTGTCTAGTAGCAGTAGGTTGTATTTTTATGCACTGTTGTTGAATCCCAATCTTTTGTGTAAGATACGGGATAGTTAGTTAAACCCCTAGTATATTCTTGTAAGAGGGGTATTATGTTAGCCTGTTAGTATGTTTTCCCACCTTTTGTAATACTTAAGGATAGATGTTAACATTTATAGCAGTATGTTATAGGTAAACCACACTTGATGTAATGATTGGGCATATGAATATAAATGTTCTTATTTCAGAAATCGTGTCATAAAATTTTGTTTCCTTTTTCCATTAAAGAAATACTTAAATTAGATAATAAGAATGAAATTTTTTGATGCTAAAAATGCCGCCTAAACGTAGACTAACAACACCGGAAGAATCGGTCAATAACGAGAGGGAATAAGTAGACCCTATCCCGTTAGCTAGTGGACTTGCTAAGAGAAGCCCTGCGGGAAAGAAACAATGAACCAATACAACTCAATCCCCAAGCAGTTCCAGTTACGAACTTTAAAGACTTAAGGAGCGTAGGAACTCCGAAATTTGTTGGTACTATCGATCCTATCGTGGCGCTGACATGGATCAAAGAGATGGAGAAAGCCTTCGCCATTGCTCGTGTGGGTGAAGATCAGAAGATTGTGTTCGCTACGTGCATGATGAGGGGTGAAGCAAATTATTGGTGGGAGGACAATCAACAAAGAGCGGGAGAAGGGACTATAACATGGGAAAGGTTTAAGACTTTGTACTTCAAGAATTATTTCCCGAAGAGTGTGAAGAATAGGATGGAGATAAAGTTTCTAGAACTAAAACAAGGGTAGATGATGGTGGCGCAATATGCGGCCAAGTTCAATGACCTCACACGATTTACAATACACCAAATAGATACTGAAGAGAGGAAAGTTAGATGCTTTGAACTAGGACTAAAACCTTGGTTGTTCAACAAGGTGTCAATTCTCCAAATTGACTCATTTGCCATGCTATTGGAAAAGGCCATCATTGCAGAAAGAGGTTGAACAGTCATGCATGAACATATTTATTATGTTATATAAATATTATTTGAGATGTTAATTGATGAAATAAATATTTATTTGATGTGATGGTTGTGAATCTAAATTTATTAGAGAATTTTCTAATTTAAATTAATTTATAATTTAGAGGTTTGTATTATAACCTGAGGTGTTATATTGTTGTGTTGATTTAATAATTTAGATGGTATATTAAATTATTAAATAAAGTTATAATGAAAAGTATAATTTGGTGATATTTGCTAAAAGGCTATATTTAATAAAAATATAGTATGTGATTAATGTAATGGGTTAGTGTTGGATATGGAAATCAAAATAAATAATATGTAATTATAAATTATAAACTAAAGTGTTTATTAAAATAAAATAAATGAGTTTAATTTAGTTTTTGCCAAACAAGGCTTAATATATTAATTCTTTAAAATATAAAGGGTTTTGCCAAACAAAGCCTTATGGCTTTTGAATTTATAATTTTTGAATTTAAATAAAATAAATAATATAAATAAAATAATAAATATAATATATTTATGTTATTTACGTTAGTAACTGATAATACAATTAGTAATAGTATTAAGGGTTTGTCAGTTTTAAAATACATCTAATGTTAATTGGCTTAGCTATACGCATTCTATTTACCAGCCTAGAGAATACTGAGTTTTGTGAGAGTTGAGAGAATTTGAGAGAGAAGGATTTCAGAGCTTTTGCAGTGTTTAACAAAAAGAATTTGCAAGCAATTTGAAGGTACTTCTTATACAACCTTAATATATATATATATATATATGTGTGTGTGTGTGTGTGTGTGTGTGTGTGTGTGTGTGTGTGTGTGTGTGTGTGTGTGTGTGTGTGTGTGAATTACGGCAAAATTGCATGTTCTGTAAATTTCATCTCTTCAAATTATTGCTAAATAATTGAATAATTGTAATGATACATGTTTATAATGCTAGAGTTTATGTTAAAACAAGGAAATTGTATGCTAAATTCGTTTGACAATAGGAAGAAATAATGACAGTGTTTGTGTTCTTCATATGGCTTGAGTAATTGTCAATTTTAGTGGCCAATTCGTATGTAAAACTATAAACTGACGCTTGTATATGGTAGTTCATTAAGAAACGAGCATAACATAATTTGAATGGAGTGATTTGGCCAAGTAATGAATTCACAGTGATAATTTTAGGGATGAATATCAATAAAATTGAGTTTTTCATGAAAACATGAAAATTGAGAAATTAAAATAGTTTTAGTTGTTGTTAAATTGTGCTAAGTGGTTGAATATGTTAGCAATCATGTTTATGATAGTTGTATATTTATTTTATGTGTTATTATCACTGCTTGGTGGGTGAAATTCATGTTAGTTGGCTTCGGACGGCCAATGCAAGCTGGTGCGCAAGCCAAAACGGTTGTGTCCGGCCTGGGGGGATTAGTCCGACCGCGTAGCGCGGCCCTTTGGCGCGGGTGCGCAGCTGCCGCACGGGCTCGCTGCCACCCAGTATAAAATTGGCGCGGCCGCGCCAGTTCCCAGTTTCAGACAATGAAGTCTGCTAATTCTGCAGATTTTGGTCTTCAATGTAGCTTAACTTAAGGTTGTAGTAATGTGTCCAACATGTAACAACAAGGCTAAAACAGAGTTGTGTTATGTGGTTAGTGAATTCAAAGTTGTAAAATGATTAGTAAATTTCGAACGCATTATGTGATAACTTAGTATACACAATGAATGTTAGGCAAGTGTTGCGAAGTAAACACTTGGGAATTCTGAAATATATAAGGTTGCATGAGATTGGTGCTAAAATAACAAGTTTAGTTAGTAATGTGTTTTATATTGAAAAGTGAGTATTAGTATGTCTAATAGATGTTGTGATTTTAATATTGTGTATAGGTGGACGTGAGTTTTAATATTTTAGCTTACGCTCAAGGCAAGTTTCTAAACCCTATCTTTTTACATTGAGCAAGTTTTCCAACTTTACACTTTCATTGGGTTATTTCTATTATTACATTGTGTAACTTCATTCTTTTGATTAAGCAAGTTCTTAGTCATGATTTGAACAAGCTAGCTTTGACCTTATTTTATTCAAACAAGTTTGAATTACAATATTTATTGATGCATTCTAGCATGTTTATTGTTAGACAAGTTTCTTTATTGTCATTCGAATATTATGAATGCAGTTTTATTGAATTCTAATTTCTAATATTGAATTATCTTAGTTCATTTACTTAACACAAGTTATTCTCATAATTAGTAAGCTTTATTTTCAGCTTGCTATTACTTAATGTTTATTCAATAATTCATAGTCCTAGCTTAATTTTATTCAAGCAAGGTTATTGTCATTCAACACTTGTGCTTTGTAGTTGTTTCTGAGCATAAGTTCAAAATATAGTTAGTTCGCTTACACTTATTCATTGTTTCATATTATGTTATTATTGATCAACGATTGTGTTATCAAATGCTATTGATTCAACTAGTCCTCTAGTTGATGTTCGTTAAAATCCAAATTACCCTTGAAAACTTATCCAAACCAAACTTTCTTTGGTGTGGACTTGTACTCTAAATACTGAGATGAATAACCCTATTGTTATTAGGGGATAATTTACGCTTAGCGTTGAAATGTTTGTGTACAATACATTGTACGAAGGGCTGATCCCCCTAAGTATGAGGAGTCCTTATAGTCTTATGGCTGTTAAAATTGGAGTTGAAAAATTACTCGCAACGGTGGACATAGTTCATGGTCTTACGACCCTCAGTTATATATATTCCATATTTTGGATTCCAGTTTCTGATTATCATTGTTAGAGTACTATTCAGTCTTAATGAGCCTATTGTTGGCAATTATTATTATTATTCTTCTGTTGATTCATTGATATATCCAGTGGGCAATTGTTTTGCTCTCTCTTGCATATTTATATACTCATTGCAGCTAAGGTTGAGAAGGTAGATGAGCCTTCAACTAGCAAAGGAAAGGGAAAAATGTACAAGTGATGCAGACTTGTAATTTTATTTATTGTGATGGTCATAGACTTTTTAATAATGATGTAATGTAATAAATTTATTTCCACATTTGAATGATGTTTAAAGGTTAGATAACCTGGGATGTTTTTGAACTTAATGATGTAACCCTATTCAAATATGGGGATATTTATTTCCACATTTGAACTTAATGATGTAACCCTATTTAAAGATCCACAAAAATTCAAATGGAGGAAGAATCCTCACACACACATAAGCATGCATCATATTAGATGTTTTGTGTGCAATAAGGTTGGTCACAAGGCTGCAATGTGCTATTATAATCCTACTCATGTTAAACCAAAAATCAAGCAGATTTGGGTTCCTAAGGGTAATTACAAAGTAGGACCCATGCAAGTATGGGTACCAAAATGAGAGTTTCATCTTATCATAGGAACCAAGCTCTACGATCACAACTTAGTATTTGGACAGTGGATGCTCAAGGCACATGACAGGGAACAAAGCTCTTCTGTTTAACTACACAGAGAAGGAGGGTCCTGTAGTCATCTTTGGAGATAATGGCTCTGGTAAGACAAAAGGATATGGCTCAGCTGGAAATGGTGTTGTGTCTTTCAGAAAAGTAGCGTATGTGGAAGGACTACAACACAATCTCCTGAGCATTAGTCAACTCTGCGACAAGGGTCATCAAGTAACATTTCTCAATAATCAATGTCAAGTCAGAGATTTGAAGACATCTACCAAAAAGATAATTGGAACAAGAGAAGGAAATTTCTACATAGTAAATCTTGGACAACTAAGCTCAGACGAGATAATGTGCTTATGGCTAAAGCATCTGAAGAAATGAACTGGCTATGGCATAGGAGACTGTCTCATCTCAACTTCAAGAGCATGTCTAAACTGGCCTGAAAAGATCTAGTTACAGGCTTGCCCAAGTTCAACATCGTCAAAGAAAGGTCGTGCAATGCTTGTCAGCTTGGAAAGCAAACCAGAAGCTCATTCAAGAGCAAAACTGCCAACTCAATTGACAAGCCCCTGCAGCTGCTTCACATGGATCTATTTGGGTCAATTCCAACAACGAGCCTTGGAGGGAAGAGATACTCACTAGTCGTAGTGGACGATTACACCAGATTCACATGAGTATTCTTTCTGACCTTGAAAGATGAAACAAGCTCTCAATTGATCAAGATGTTCAGACTAGTAATGAACGAGAAAAAGAAGAAAATTAAGGCTATAAGGAGTGATCATGGCAGAGAATTTCTCTTCTCTGAAATGCACCAGTTCTGCACAGACAATGGCATCAGTCACAACTTCTCAGCTCCATGAACTCCTCAACAAAATGGAGTTGCTAAAAGAAAGAACAGGACACTAATTGAAGCTAGAAGAACTCTACTAGCAGCAGCCCATCTGCCTGAGTACTTCTGGGCAGAAGCTGTCTACACTGCATGCTACACTCAGAACAGATCACTGATACACTCTACGATTAAAAAGACTCCCTACGAACTGTGGAAAGGAAGAAATCCAAGTGTCAGCTACTTCCATGTATTTGGCTGTGCATGCTACATTCTCAACAATGGAAAGCAGTATTTTACAAAGTTTCAACCTAAGTCAGACGAAGGAATCTTTCTTGGGTATGCCACAGACAGTAAGGCCTGCAGAGTGTTTAACAAAAAGACACTGAGTGTTGAAGTCTCAATTCTCATCATATTTGATGAGACAGACTTAGACAAAATAATGCCTCAAGACACTACGATCGGCAGTTCAGACACTATGAACGAGGTCGTTGACCTCAACTGTAACACCCCCTTCCCGAAAAGGAAAGGGAGGTCACGTGCAAAGCACAACAAACCTTAAAATAAGAAAACAGAGCACTAACAACCTCAAAACATTAATAGTAATGATCCATTAATAGCGTACTAAATACAATTCTCCAAATATAGTCAAAATAATCAAACTTAAAATTTGAAACAACCTAGATGGTCAAGGGCAACTCTCTCATCACACTAGCTAGCCCTGAATCACCCCTGCAAACCTGCCGGAAGAAAAACACAGCATGAGCCAATTGCCCACTACGGATACAGATATACAAAAGATATACAACTGATATACGAAAATAACTGAGACAAAATCCTGAAAAAAGCTTCAAGTGCAAATACGAACGAAAATATAATATCCAAAGATCTGAATCAATGTAATTGACGAAACAAATAAAAGAATAAAGAAATAACGAACTGAAGTGACTAACTTAATGACTTGAACTGAACAGAAACCAACAAAACTAATCAAATAAAATAATAGGCTGAAACAAATGATTGGAGTTATTTTATACCGAATGAGCTCAGAAGTATACCTTGCCACATAGGCAAGTCAAAATAATGCCACACAGGCAAGTCAAAATAATGCCACACAGGCAAGTCAAATGATGCCACACAGGCAAGTCAAACCATGCCACACAGGCAAATCACACATTGGACCGCGAATCCAAATGTATGCAAATCGGATAGTGTGTTTGGCACAACAACACCAATCCGCAGAACAAAAAACTAGGGTTAACCCATACGCCTCCCACAACAAAACACCAAATGGCCCATTTACTCCGAAGCCCAAAATGGAGACGCCGTGGACTAATCACACCGCCACGGAAAGTGTCATGTCTCTCGTGCCAAGACGACATGCCTGTGGTACCCCCACAGGTGGTTTTAGCTCAGGTATACCCTACAGTATATTCTAATAAAAATACCATGTCACAACACATGCGACATAATACCAACAAAAGGGTTCTATATGTACATGTTGAACCAAATCAAATTATGGTCACAAGGTTTCAAAAAGAAAGTAGCAACATGTACCGCTCTACAATTATCAAAAATAAATACTAAACATGATATCCTAATTCAAAGAGTACAAATACGAGTCATGTGTATCAACTCCAAAATGAAACTAATATATTTATTTCACATGAAACAATTATGTGAAATCATAACATAATTCGAAATAAATAAACAAACGAACAAATCAAATTTAACAAAAGTATCGTTGAAAGAGTACGGAATCCGTACCTCATACTTCCAACCCATTTATAGCACACTCCACAAAATCTTACCCTCACATGCCAACGATATCCAATACGAAACGTTATTCGCAACCTAAACATATTCACCTTAAATTAAAAACAATCCAACTAATAATTCCAAGGTAATTCATAATCTATTTAATATGCCTTTAATCATCGCCTTTTATCAATTACTAATACTCCAAAATTTATATTCCAAATATAACTCTTTAAATTACCTCCGTCCGATCTAATAATAAAAATAATAAT
Organism: Panax japonicus; assembly: GCA_020205505.1. Classification (NCBI taxonomy): domain Eukaryota; kingdom Viridiplantae; phylum Streptophyta; class Magnoliopsida; order Apiales; family Araliaceae; genus Panax; species Panax japonicus. Next base: position 23,463,337 of record CM035112.1, on the reverse strand, counting down.
AATACAATTATAAGTTACATACTAATTATAATTTATATTAATATGAAATTACTTCTCCCATTTATATCAATTTTACAAAACAACCTTAATTAAATTATAATTTATCTTCTAACTATTTTTTTATTTATTTATACTATTATTATTTTAACAATTCCGTAACCTTAATATTTAATATCTGACAAATCAATATTACCGTTTAATATATATACACCATGAATATTCATTGTTTGCCTTATGCCTTAAGATCACATTTTGAATTCTCTCTATATATATTAGCAGGTTCAGTATATATATATATATATATATATATATATATATAACCACTCCAATCAATCATTTGTACTAAAGTTGGCAACATAATAACAATTGATATACATAAAGTACCAAAAAGAAAACAAACAGCAAACCTTGATCCTCCTTTTTCTGATTAATTCGTACGCAACTTCTCTCACAATACAATAAGTGGCGTCTTGTTCTTCTTTCTCTTTCTTCTTAGTAGAGGCTGCACCTTTTTTTTTCCTTCTTCCGTTCGCATAAGATGAGGAGGGTTAGGTTTTATTTATTGTTGTAATAACCTATATTTTTTTTAAAATATTAATTAATTTTATTATATACAATTGTATTTAAATTGAAAAAAGGTAAATGATTTTTGTTTCCTTCTTTTCTTCCTTGTTTTGTTTGGAAAATTAAATTCTTTTAGTTGGTAATTAAATAAATGATTAAATTAAAATTGAAGAAGATAATTCCTTTTGTTAAAGTCTTGTGGTAAAATCATTTGGAGCGGGAAGCTACATGGAAGATGGAGGAGTCTATTCGAACAGAGTATCTGCATCTCTTTGAAAATTTGGTGCGTTCCATTCTTTTGATTCTGGGGACGGAATCCTTTTAAGGGGTAGGTGATGTAATACCCGGTAAAAAAATAAAAAAATAAATAATATTTAAATCCATATTTAATTGGGCTTTTCTTATGTTTGAGTCAAATTAGTTATTTAATTTGTGTGGGCTAATAAATATTAACAAGTGATGGGTAAATTAATTTAGTATAATTTGGGCCTTAAAAATTAATTGGGTTTAATTTAATTAAATGTGGGTAATAATAAAATCCTATTAAAATTTGGAGAGTTAACAAATATATTATATTAATTAATAAAATTTGTTTTAAGTGAATAATAAGCAAAACCTAACTGCGTCATTCTATCTTATACGAGCTAATTGAAGGGGAAGAGGGGAGGCGGCAGCTTGAGCACCTAAGGAAGAAATTGTGTGCTATATCTTATTAAGGTACTTGAGTATGTAATAGATTTCTTGTATGGATGAATTAATCATTATTTGGGCGGAAGTACTGAACCTATTATGTATATTTACCTAGTTGCTGCAACAATCATTACGTTATTATTATTATTATTATTATTATTATTATTATTATTATTATTATTATTATTATTATTATTATTATTATTATTATTATTATTATTATTATTATTATTATTATTATATAGGATTGGATTTATCCATAACTTGCAGCATTGAGTTTTGGCTAGAAAATTGTATATACGGAATTTACATATTAATTGAAGTTATATATAGTATTTTGATTTAATTTTACCGACATAAGTATAAAAGTTTTTTTTTAATAATAAATTTAATAGTATTATGTTATTAATGAGTGGATTATAATAAAATCTTATTAAATTATTTAGATTGAACGGAGAGAGTCTAACGAGTATATTTAGAATATAAATTTTGGAGTATTAGTAATTGATAAAAGGATATGATTAAAGGTATATTAAATAGATTATGAATTACCTTGGAATTATTAGTTTGGATTGTTTTTAATTTAAGGTGAATATGTTTAGGTTGCGAATAACGTTTCGTATTGGATATAGTTGGCATGTGAGGGTAAAATTTTGTGGAGTGTGCTATAAATGGTTTGGAAGTATCAGGTACGAATTCCGTACTCTTTCAGCGATACTTTTGTTACATTTGATTTATTCGTTTTGTTTCTCGTTTCAAATGCTGTTATTATTTCACATAATTATTTCTTGTGAAATTCATATAATTGTTTCATTTTGGAGTTGACACATTGTACTCGTAATTGTACTCTTTAAATTAGGATATCATGTTTAGTATTTATTTTTGATAATTGTAGAGCGGTACATGTTGTTACCTTCTTTTCAGACCTTTTGACCATAATTTGATTTGGTTCAACATGTACATATAGAACCCTTTTGTTGGTATTATGTCGCATGTGTTGTGACATGGTATTTTATTAGAATATACCGTAGGGTATACCTGAGCTATAACCACCTGTGGGGGTACCACAGGCATGTCGTCTTGGCACGAGAGACATGACACTTTCCGTGGCGGTGTGATTAGTCCACGGCGTCTCCGTTTTGGGCTCCGGAGTAAGTGGGCCGTTTGGTGTTTTGTTGTGGGAGGCGTATGGGTTAACCCTAGTTTTCTGTTCTGCGGATTGGTGATGTTGTGCCAAACACACCTATCCGATTTGCATACATTCGGATTCACGGTCCAATGTGTGATTTGCCTGTGTGGCATTATTTTGATTTGCCTGTGTGGCATTGTTTTGATGTGCCTGTGTGACATTATTTTGGTTGCCTGTGTGGCATCATTTGACTTGTCTGTGTGGCATTATTTTGACTTGCCTATGTGGCAAGGAATACTTCTGAGCTCATTCGGTATAAAATAACTCCAGCCATTTGTTTCAGCCTATTATTTTATTTGATTAGTTTTGTTGGTTTCTGTTCAGTTCAAGTCATTAAGTTAGTCACTTCAGTTCGTTATTTATTTATTCTTTTATTTGTTTCGTCAATTACATTGATTCAGATATATTTATTACGTTGATTCAGATATATTCCATTCAGATCTTTGGATATTATACTTTCGTTCGTATTTGCACTTGAGGCTTTGTTCAATATTTTGTCTCAGTTATTTTCATATATCAGTTGTATATCTTTTGTATATCTGTATCCGTACTGGACAATTGGCTCATGCTGTGTTTTTTTTCCGGCAGGTTTGCAGGGGTGATTCAGGGCTAGTGTGATGAGAGTGTTGCCTTTGACCATCTAGGTGGATTCGAATTTTAGGTTTTGATTATTTTGACTCTATGTTGAGAATCGTATTTAATGCCTTATTGATGGTTATCATTATTACATATTTGAAGTTTTTAGTGCTCTGTTTAATAATTTTGAGGTTTGTTGTGCTTCGCACGTGACCTCCTTTTCCTTTTCGGAAAGGGGGTGTTACAATTGTCTTATTATTTCTCCTAATTATAATAGGATTTATTATTACCCACATTTAATTAAATTAAAACTAATTAATTTTAAGGCCCAAGTTGTACTAAATTAATTTACCCATCTTTTATTAATATTTATTAGCCCACACAAATTAGATAACTAGTTTGACCCAAATAAATGATAAAGTCCAATTAAAATGTTTTAAAACAAAATAATTTTTTTTATCTTCTTTTTTTTTTTCGGGTATTACATCACCTACCCCTTAAAAAGGATTCCGTCCCCGGAATCAAAAGAATGAAAAGTACCTAATTATAAAAAAGATGCAGATATTCCGCTCGAATAGACTCCTCCATCTCCCAAGTAGCTTCACGCTCCGTAACAAAAGGAATTATCTTCCTCAATTTTAATTTTATCAGTTATTTAATTATCTACTAAAAGAAATTTAATTTTCCAAACAAAACAAGGAAGAAAAGAGAGAAACGAAAATCATTTACCTTTTTCCAATTTAAATACAATTGTATACAATAAAATTAATTAATATTTAATCAAAAAATATAGGTTATTACATTTTTCACCCCTTAAAAATAATTCCGTCCTCGGAATTCAAATAAGATGCAAATTAAAATAATTTAGTTAAGACGTAGCGCTGCCATTTATAACGATCAAGCCTGGTTAGTCCATAGGTCCACACAATTATCCATGCATTCGTAAAAGATTCGTCAGCTACCGTGTCAATTTCCGTTAAGATTCTTCGCTTTGCATCGAATTAAACCACATGCTCCATAGCTGGTGCGACCACCGTCAATTTCTTTAAGTTTCATTCTTGTAAACGTACTCTTCAGGACATAATTCGGAAGCACAAAATTTCTCTTCATCTAAATACGATTCGAACACCCAAAATATTTGAAATTATTTTTAATTAGTAAAACTTTTATATTCCACACATGACAAAGATCTAACAAATTATTTTTGTTTTATTTTACATAAATTCATACAAAACTCTAAAGACATCAGATAAACAAAACAACTATGCAAACTATATTACCAACTCTCCCCAAGTCCTCAAGAGCTTCAAAATATCTCATCCTTAATTTGAACTATTCACCAAATAATATTACACCAAAGAATATACTACTAATATCTCTTTATCACCAACTCTCCTAAGTCCTTAAGAGTTTCAAAATATCATAACCTCCAATCAAATTAGTTCTCAAATATTATTACACCAAAAGTATACTACTACTAAGATCTCTCCATCATCATACCAAAATCCAAATCATATATCCTACTATCTGAATAAACAAACGATAGCTTTCAAAATCTCTTAAAGATTCATCACTTAATATCTAATCATTTAATAAATCAATCATTCTCTTAGTGCAAACCTTAACCCAACAAATTCCAAAATCTCCTCATACTATCACTCAAAATTTCATATAAGATAACTCCAATATTCTACTAGAAAATAATCAGCAAAATTTATTTACTCAAAAAAATTAATCTAATTACCTCGAATCTTTACAACAACTCAAAATTACAAGAGATCCTTTGTACTTAATAGTTTTCACTTTATCATATTATCCCACCGATTCACATACCTCAAATTATTCACAACTTAACAAAAATCAGAATTTAACCAAAATAAAATCCTCAATTCCAAAATCATAATAATTTGTAATTACCTGAAATAACTCTAACAAATAATTCTCCAATATCAAAACTCGATGATACAAATACTCATATCATAATCGTATAATCATTTCTTAACTGAACATAATATAACATTATTCTCCTTAATAATTCAATCACAATCCTTAACTAATATTATTGTTCCAACGCATAACAATAATAATCTTAACAAATTATCTCGCCTTTCTCAAATCAACTATAACTCAAAGAACTAAAAAAAACACTTGGTCAGAATAAGACCAACCAAACAGATAACAAAATCAATTCAAACTCCTATGTCTACCCAGTGATTTACCAACAACTCACAGGTCAAACCTAAATAGGTTTTCTACAAGAAAGAACCTAAGCTCTGATACCATCTCTGTAACACCCCCTTCCCGAAAAGGAAAGGGAGGTCACGTGCAAAGCACAACAAACCTTAAAATAAGAAAACAGAGCACTAACAACCTCAAACCATTAATAGTAATGATCCATTAATAACGTACTAAATACAATTCTCTAAATATAGTCAAAATAATCAAACTTAAAATTTGAAACAACCTAGATGGTCAAGGGCAACTCTCTCATCACACTAGCTAGCCCTGAATCACCCCTGCAAACCTGCCGGAAGAAAAATACAGCATGAGCCAATTGCCCAGTACGGATACAGATATACAAAAGATATACAACTGATATACGAAAATAACTGAGACAAAATCCTGAACAAAGCTTCAAGTGCAAATACGAACGAAAATATAATATCCAAAGATCTGAATCAATGTAATTGACGAAACAAATAAAAGAATAAAGAAATAACGAACTGAAGTGACTAACTTAATGACTTGAACTGAACAGAAACCAACAAAACTAATCAAATAAAATAATAGGCTGAAACAAATGGCTGGAGTTATTTTATACCGAATGAGCTCAGAAGTATACCTTGCCACATAGGCAAGTCAAAATAATGCCACATAGGACAAGTCAAAATAATGCCACATAGGCAAGTCAAATGATGCCACACATGCAAGTCAAACCATGCCACACAGGCAAATCACACATTGGACCGCGAATCCAAATGTATGCAAATCAGGATAGTGTGTTTGGCACAACATCACCAATCTGCAGAACAGAAAACTAGGGTTTACCCATACGCCTCCCACAACAAAACACCAAATGGCCCATTTACTCCGAAGCCCAAAATGGAGACGCCGTGGACTAATCACACCGCCACGGAAAGTGTCATGTCTCTCGTGCCAAGACGACATGCCTGTGGTACCGCCACAGGTGGTTTTAGCTCAGGTATACCCTACAGTATATTCTAATAAAAATATCATGTCACAACACATGCGACATAATACCAACAAAAGGGTTCTATATATACATGTTGAACCAAATCAAATTATGGTCACAAGGTTTCAAAAAGAAAGTAGCAACATGTACCGCTCTACAATTATCAAAAATAAATACTAAACATGATATCCTAATTCAAAGAGTACAAATACGAGTCATGTGTATCAACTCCAAAATGAAACTAATATATTTATTTCACATGAAACAATTATGTGAAATCATAACATAATTCGAAATAAATAAACAAACGAACAAATCAAATTTAACAAAAGTATCGTTGAAAGAGTACGGAATCCGTACCTCATACTTCCAACCCATTTATAGCACACTCCACAAAATCTTACCCTCACATGCCAACGATATCCAATACGAAACGTTATTCGCAACCTAAACATATTCACCTTAAATTAAAAACAATCCAACTAATAATTCCAAGGTAATTCATAATCTATTTAATATGCCTTTAATCATCGCCTTTTATCAATTACTAATACTCCAAAATTTATATTCCAAATATAACTCTTTAAATTACCTCCGTCCGATCTAATAAAAAAAATAATAATAATACAATTATAAGTTACATACTAATTATAATTTATATTAATATGAAATTACTTCTCCCATTTATATCAATATTACAAAACAACCTTAATTAAATTATAATTTATCTTCTAACTATTTTTTTTATTTATTTATACTATTATTATTTTAACAATTCCGTAACCTTAATATTTAATATCTGACAAATCAATATTACCGTTTAATATATATACACCATGAATATTCATTGCTTGCCTTATGCCTTAAGATCACATTTTGAATTCTCTCTATATATATTAGCAGGTTCAGTATAAATATAATATATATATATATATATATATATATATATATATATATATATATATATATATATATATATATATATATAAATAACCACTCAAATCAATCATTTGTACTAAAGTTGGCAACATAATAACAATTGATATACATAAAGTACCAAAACGAAAACAAACAGCAAACCTTGATCCTCCTTTTTCTGATTAATTCGTACGCAACTTCTCTCACAATACAATAAGTGGCGACTTGTTCTTCTTTCTCTTTCTTCTTAGTAGAGGCTGCACCTTTTTTTTTTCCTTCTTCCGTTCGCATAAGATGAGGAGGGTTAGGTTTTATTTATTGTCTTATTATTTCTCCTAATTATAATAGGATTTATTATTACCCACATTTAATTAAATTAAACCCAATTAATTTTAAGGCCCAAATTGTACTAAATTAATTTACCCATCTTTTATTAATATTTATTAGCCCACACAAATTAGATAACTAGTTTGACCCAAATAAATGATAAAGTCCAATTAAAATGTTTTAAAACAAAATAATTTTTTTTTATCTTCTTTTTTTTTTCCGGGTATTACATCAACACTACGATCGTAGTCCCACAAAATGAGATTCGTTGAGCAAGAAGAGGAGATCGTGGAGAGAACTATGCAAGACAGCGAACCTCCACATCTAGAAGCTAAAATTGATCTCGAAAGTCTCAGACAATAAGGTATCAGGACAGATGTTCCAACAGAAATAGATGCGCAAGAGATCACACTCAAGACTTAATCATTGGAGATGTAATAACCCGATATTTTCTATATAAATAAATCAAAAATTTTACGTATAATTTCTTTTTTATTTATTAAAAATAAATATGAATGATATGTGCCAAGATAATGTGTAATTATAATTATATGTGTGATAAATAAAATTTATTTATTACATTAATAATGGTAAATAAATTTATTTTAGAAATATTGGTTATTATAAATGATATTCTTATAGTAATTAATTCTATATTAGAAATGTTTTATTAATTATTTTTCCATGAAATTATATGTTATATTATTCAAATAATACATGAAATAATTTTTGAATAATTATAATAATTATTTTATTATATGAATTTTGTTCAAGTTATTAAGTAAATTATTTTTACTTAATTATAAGGTTAATTATGGCAGATAAAATCAGATATGGAATCCAAACCCTAATTCTGGGTTTTGATCAAGGAATGATAAAAATATTATAATATTTTAATTTTCAGTGCTATAAATATGTACTGTATATTTACGAACTGTTGTTGGTTGATCATTATGGTATATTGACCAAACCCTAGCATTAATTGATTTAATTCTATTTATCAATTTAAATCAGAAATTTAAGATTATTAAATATTTGTATTATATGATATATGTTGTGTGTTATTTCATGGTATGCTAATTAGGAAACCCTAATTTGAAATTAAAACCCTAATTATATCTGAATTTCTATTAAATCCTAATTCGGAAATTTAAACCGAAGGTTTGATCTGTCAAGAGTTGTGTTACAGTGATTAATGACAGGTATAATATGTTTTATATCACTTATTAAATAAACCTAATTAGTGATTTAAGACCGTAATGAATTAAAACCCTAATTGCGAAATCGAAACCCTAACTGATATTTAGGAACCTTAATTGATAATTGTAAATCCTAATTACTTAGGTGGCAAGGTTAATTATGTTATTTAAACCCTAATGATCATTATTAATGTAATTAGAAACCCTAATTACAAGTTGTTAACCCTAATTATTAAATTGTTAATTCCAATTAGTAAATTGTTAACCCTAATTAACTAATTGGTGCCTTAATTGTTAATTAGCGATCTTAATTATAATTAATAAATCCTTAAACCTAAATTTTAAGTATATGTGATTAAGAAATTTAAACTAATTTAGAAATCCTAATTTGTGAATTTTAGAAACTAAAATTTTAGTTTATAATTTTACAAACCCTAGTTGCTAAATTTTATTTTTGCTATATGCTAAACCTAAGAGTCAAACCCTAAGGAAATTGAATTATTAAATGATCTTTTTTTCCCTAATTGAATTATTAAGTACTAGACTAGGTTTTGACAATTGTAGTGAGTTGTTGGCTAACCCTAACAACTCTACCTGCCCAAAATTGACAGCCATAACACTAGATCATCAACCATTCATGCATCTTGTATTTTATAAATAGATAGAGAGAGAAAAAGTGTACTTTATTGCTCATTTTTTTCTTTATACTCAATCAATCCTCTCTCTCTCTAAACCAACGAAAATCTCTAGCATTTCAGTCCCCAATCCAAGCCCCACCATTACACATAACAAAACAGCAACACAAAATCAGAATTTGGACATCAAAGGTATAAACCCTAGCCTTAAAATTTTTCTAATGATCTGTTATTAGATCTTGTAATTTGTTGTTAAAACATGTTGCTTATAAGTTATTATGACGATCTGGGTTGGTTTTAGATAAATCCATAACATCAAAATCTTCGGATTTGAGTTTTAGAAAAATCTGGAAAAAAAAAATTCTCGTTGACTGACAAGCAAATGTCAGGCTTCTTTAATCTCTGTATGTTAGCTGTTTTTGTTGTTTAAAGCTTTGATCTTGTAGCATGTTATTTTCTCTGTGATCTGTAACTTTCATCTAGCTCAGATCGTGCTCAGAATGAAAGTTATGGGCGGTCAAACCTCATTGACCGACCATGACTTTCAAATTCTGGAAAAACCCAGAACGTGCCCAGAAGCCTCTGATAGGATTTTTATGGGCTTAAATCTAGCTGTGTTATGATGTTATGTAATGAACTTTGTATCTAGGTTATAGCTTGTTGTTTGGACTACAATCTTATAGCACTACATCACTAAAATATGGATCAGGTAGATCTCAGTGGACGGTCAAACTAGGCCGGACGTTCATGAAGTGTATTTTCTGGGTAACCCAGAAAACGCACGCTCATGACGTCTGACAAGGTTTGACCGATCCGGATCTGTTTCTTATTTTGTAATTTTGTTGATGTTTTGGGATAGAAATACTCTCTTACATGCTTGCTACAAATTGCATCAATTACATCACAAAAACAGAGCACGGATTGCAATTTGTGGAAGCCCAAAAGTGGATGGACAAACTGTTCTTCATTTCTGGGTAACCCAGAAAATGAAGAACAGCTCTGACAGCCACTTTGAAGGCTTAGATCTTGTTGTGTTTTTGCTATTGGATCATGATGGTTGTTGAAGATTGTATTATTGCACTATTTCTACAAGATCTGACCATTATCTTTCCAAGAAACATAATACACAGTTCACGATTGCCGGTCAAAGTAGCCCCCTCGAATCTGTGTATGAATATCTGGGTTTGCTTCAAGAACATGAAGAACACCTATAGCGACGGTTCTGTCGCTATAGGTGGTCTTTAGCAACAGATAATATTTTATTTTCTAGAAATTAATTAATAAATAGAAAAAAATAGTTTTTAATTATTAAAAATACAAAATAAATTATTAAAAATTATTTTAAATTCTGAAAATTAGTTTTTAATTATTTTAAATATATTTCATAAATATTTAATATTTTTGGAATATTAAAAGTATTTAATTTATTTAATTAGAATATTAAATAAATTATTTAAAAATGATTTTAATACTTGAAAAATCATTTAAAATTATATTATGATATAATAAAATATTTTAAGTTATTTTTAATGACTTTTAGTATTTTATGATAAATTTCATTAATAAATTAATATTAATGATAATTAAATTATGTACTAAATGAATTAAATAAATTAATTAAAAATGATTTTTTATATTAAAAATCATTTTAAATAATAATAAAGTATTTAAAAATATTTTAAGTTATAAAATATAACTTTTAATATTTAAAGATAAATTTCATTAATTAATTATTATTAATGATATTAAAGTTATTTAATAATTATATTAAATAATTTAGTTTAAAAATGATTTTAATATTATAATAATCATTTTAAATGAAAATAAAGTGTTTAAAGATATTTTAAGTTATAAAACATAACTTTTAATATTTAAAGGATAATTTCATTAATAATTTAATATTAATAATTATTAATTTATTATTAATGATATTAAATTTATTTAATAATTATATTAAATAATTGTTTAAAAATGGTTTTATTAATTTAAAAATCATTTAAAAGGGATATAAATGAATTAAATATATTTTAAGTTATAATTAATAACTTTTAATATTTAGATAAATAGTACATTAATATTTTAATATTAATGGTAATTATTTAAGAATGATTTTAAATGTTTTAAAAATATTTTAAGTTATTATTAATGACTTTAATATTTTGGCAATGGTTTCATTAATAGTTTATTATTAATGATAATAGAATTGTTTATTATTTAAAACATTTAATAATGATTCTGATATTTCAAAATTATGATAAATGGTAATAATTGTTTAAAAATTATTATAAAGCCATAAAAAATAGTGCGACGGGTGTTTAAGATATCCAAATGGATATTGATCAATTGTATAGAGTTTTAGACTCGATAATTACCCGATAAATTGACCTGACTTAGATAGATTGACTGGATAACTGTTTATTTGTGATTCAATGGTGTTAAAGTTATGTGACAATGTGATTAGGAATGTGCTGACTGCAATAAGCAGTATTATATGATATAATATATTATTTTAATCAGACAATGATCTATTTAATGATAGGACTTGATAGAAAAGATATATCTAGGTTGTGTAAGCAGCAAACAAGGCAAGTATCTACCCCTTTGCATTTACTTTATGCTAAGGACATGCGTAAGATAATATCTGAACTGTTCAAATATTTCAACCTTTGTATATACTTATGTAATGATTCTGTATAAGTAAGCTATTAAGCAATAATTATTGTACAATTTCCTTTATCCTGTTAATATTGATCAAGTTATTTATTCTGTTGGTTAATTTCTATAACATGGTTATACAAGTGTCCCCACTTGGATAATCATTATATTTTATCACATGTTGATACATACTTATAGTTGCCTAGTATGTATACGTTGAAATAAAAGTCGTCTAAGCTATTTGATCCAGCTAGACATAAATTTAAAGTTGTTGTTGAACAAGATAAAACTTATCCAACCGAATTGTTTTGGTTTGGATTCAAGACTGTTATGAACATCCCAATTATGGGAAATTTTTATGCGCTAAGGCGGACAAAGGATGAACGATAATATCGTTCTAGAAATGTAGTATTGATCAATACAGGGCATAACGGGCCGATCACCCCCGTGCCCGTAAGTAATGACGGTTTACAGATGAATTTATGTTTAAACCTTTTCGAAAATAGAAAACAATGTTCATAGTCTGTCAACTGATCGTTATTTTTAGACAATACGTAGTTTCAAAAATTTGAAATAGAAATGACATGTTGTTGATTATTGGTTCAGCTTACTTCACAACTATTGTTCCGTTGTAGAAGAATCTTTCAAAGAAAACATTTAATCCTTTCAGTTAACTATTATTGTTGCTATTACTTGCTGGGCACTCGAATGCTCATTCTTGCTTAATTTTAAATGTTTTCAGCTAAGTGTGAACAACCCGAAGGATCTGCCAAGAACAAGGGGAAGGGGAAAGTTGCTGACTGAATGCTTAAGCTATTCTATGTAATAGTCTGACTTTATGATAAGGATGATAAATAATATTATTATTATTATTATCATGTAACGAATGTTTAAAGGTTTCGTACTTGGGAACTAAACTCTGATAATATGTAAATTAAGTTTGAAAATCTATATTATTGTTATTATTATTAGTATTATTCCGCTCATAGAAATGGTATCGTGAAGCACCGAGTTCGGGTTTCAAGTATCCGGATTCGGGGGCGTCACAAAATGGTATCAGAGCTATAGGGTTAGAAACCTTAGGTGGGATAGACCTTAGGCTATAACCTTAGAACATCGGGAAACGTTGAAAATATAAATAACTTCTATAGAGTTTAAAGATAGATGAATCGGATAAATTCATCGTCAAACAAACTAAAAGATAACTTATATAAAACCTTTATGTGTTATGTGTATATATTTTATGCTAATCAGGATAATTTGTGTGTGTAGATGTCAGGTGAAAAAGGATTAGGATACCCTTGGATCGTAAAGAAGAAGCTGATATCAAAGCCAATAGCTGAAATAGAGGCTCAAAGTGAAAGCAACCTCGATGAGGTGGTTATTGTGGAGAATGTCGTACCAGATCCAGAAATGGTGGAACTAACCGATAGTGATTCAGACACTGAAGTTGGAGCTGACCAAGCATCAACTGAAGTGCAGAATCTGCGGGACCGGGTTTCCTCTTTGGAACAGTTGTGGGAAATAGAAAAATTACTAAATAGCCAACTGCAGAAAGCATTAATTGAAACAATGGAAGAACAAGATAAGCTTAAAAATCCAAATTGACCAAATAGGAGCTAAAAGCAACAAATCATGTGCAGCTCTGAACCAGAAGGGAAAAAGAAAAATGAATGATCGTGATTCTGATAACAACCAAGGGAACTTTAAACACACAGAAAAGTGTACAAAATGTGACAAGAAGCATGAATGTATATGCAGGAAAGGCGAAAATGTTTGCTACAATTGCGGACATGGGGGACATTTTTCTCCTCAGTGTCCCAATTCTAAGCAGTGTGTTTGTTTTATCTGTGGGATAGAAGGTCATCAAGCAAAAAGTTGCCCACGATCAAGGAAAAGGCGTAGTGAATAGGTAGTATAGGTTCTGTGGTGTAGGTTTGTTTAATATATTATGTGTGATAGGTATGTTTGTAATGTAATATTTTAAACATTTGTATGGGTCAAAGCTGTAAATCCCGACTCTTGCGGTCACAAAGGGATAGTATTATGGGCTATGTTATGTAAATTACTTTGAATTAATAAAAATGGACTTATGTTTGGGTAATGAAACAAGTTTAATATATTAAACTTATATGATAAGGTTTAGAATGTAAGTTAAATTATGTTTTATTTAATCAGATAATGCCGCCTCGACGACAAACTCGTAATCAAAGGGTAGAAGAATCTGTCAACAACGTTGAAGGACAACCACAACCAGATCCAATGCAGCAATTTGTAAATATGATAGCTCAGGCCATGCAACAAGGAACGGCAGCCACTGGGAACCAACAGGATAATCGCTTAGCAAACTTCAAGGACTTCAAAGCTGTAGGACCTCCCGAATTTAGAGGTACAACTGACCCTGTAGAAGCCCAAACTTGGGTTAAAGAAATAGAAAAGGCGTTTGTAATAGCTAGGGTAGCTGAGGAGCAGAAGACGGCATTTGCTGCCTATATGATGAAGGGTGAGGCAATTTTTTGGTGGGAAGCTAATCAGGCAAGGGCTGGGGAAGGTGTAATTGCTTGGGAAAGGTTTAAAACCCTGTTTTTCAAAAACTATTTTTCATCTAGTATGCAGGCTAGAATGGAAGTAAAATTTCTTGAATTAAAACAAGAGAATATGTCTGTGGCAGAATATGCCGCAAAATTTAATGAATTGGCTAGGTTCGCCCCGCATCAAGTTGATACGGAGGCTAGAAAGGCACGAATGTTTGAGCTGGGATTAAAACCCTAGCTCTACAACAAGGTGGCAGTGTTGCAAGTCTCTAAATTTGCAGCACTCATGGAGAAAGCGATTATTGCTGAGGAAGGGAGTGAGGCCATGAGCCTCTACAATAAAGAAAGAAGGAATAAGGGTAAGGTTGATGGAACTGGGAAGGTGGAAGCAAGTACTGGGAATAAGAGTGAAAAGAGAAAAGGGAACAACTTTGGTGGGGTGCAGGTAAAACAAGAAGGTGTAAAGAAAAGGCCGATGGTGCAATGTGGTAATTGTGGGAAAAACCATTTGGGAGAATGTCTGAAGGGAAAATTCGCATGTTTCAAGTGCGGGCAGGAGGGCCATATCTCTCCCAACTGCCCCAATTCTAAGACAATTGGTGGGTGTTTTCTGTGTGGATCAAAGGAACATAAGGTGAAAGACTGTCCGAAAAGGAAAGCGGAGGCAGCAAGTGTGAACATGGGGAAAAGCGGCGGAACTTTGGCAATCACGGGACCAACTTCATCCAGCAAGCCGACGAAATCTACCGCACGAGTCTTCAACATGACAGTCCAAGACACGGTGGCAGCTGGCAGTGGAACTCCATGTACTTTTCTTATAACTTTTATTTTCTTATATATGATTTTCCTATTTATAGTAAATTATTTTATAATGAAATTTTGAAGGAGGAATTTGAGTTTCTTTAGAAATCAAATTTCCGTATAATCAGAAAAGGCAAGCTTTAAGTAAATAGTTAAAGATCAGTCTGATCAAAGTTGATCAACATCTACCTGTAACGATTGTGAATGTCATGTACCCTGGTAGGTATAGGTTTTAAAGCGGTGATTCCGGGGACGGAATCTTTATAAGGGAGGGTGAATGTAATAACCCGATATTTTCTATATAAATAAATCAAAAAATTTGTGTATAATTATTTTTTATTTATTAAAAATAAATATGAATGATATGTGCCAAGGTAATGTGTAATTATAATTATATGTGTGATAAATAAAATTTTTTTATTACATTAATAATTGTAAATAAATTTATTTTAGAAATATTGGTAATATAAATGATATTCTTATAGTAATTAATTCTATATTAGAAATGTTTTATTAATTATTTTTCCATGAAATTATATGTTATATTATTCAAATAATACATGAAATGATTTTTGAATAATTATAATAATTATTTTATTATATGAATTTTGTTCAAGTTATTAAGTAAATTATTTTTACTTAATTATAAGGTTAATTATGGCAGATAAAATCAGATATGGAATCCAAACCCTAATTCTGGGTTTTGATCAAGGAATGATAAAAATATTATAATATTTAAATTTTTCAGTGCTATAAATATGTACTGTATATTTACGAACTGTTGTTGGTTGATCATTATGGTATATTGACCAAACCCTAGCATTAATTGATTTAATTCTATTTATCAATTTAAATGGGAAATTTAAGATTATTAAATATTTGTATTATATGTTATATGTTGTGTGTTATTTCATGGTATGCTAATTAGGAAACGCTAACTTGAAATTAAAACCCTAATTATATCTGAATTTCTATTAAATCCTAATTCGAAAATTTAAACCGAAGGTTTGATCTGTCAAGAGTTCTGTTACAGTGATTAATGACAGGTATAATATGTTTTATATCACTTATTAAATAAACCTAATCAGTGATTTAAGACCGTAATGAATTAAAACCCTAATTGCGAAATCGAAACCCTAACTGATATTTAGGAACCCTAATTGATAATTGTAAATCCTAATTAATTAGGTGGGAAGGTTAATTATGTTATTTAAACCCTAATAATCATTATTAATGTAATTAGAAACCGTAATTACAAGTTCTTAACCCTAATTATTAAATTGTTAATCCCAATTAGTAAATTGTTAACCCTAATTACCTAATTAGTGCCTTAATTGTTAATTAGTGATCTTAATTATAATTAGTAAATCCTTAAACCTAAATTTTAAGTATATGTGATTAAGAAATCTAAACTAATTTAGAAATCCTAATTTGTGAATTTTAGAAACTAAAATTTTAGTTTAAAATTTTACAAACCCTAGTTGCTAAATTTTATTTTTGTTATATGCTAAACCTTAGAGTTAAACCCAAAGGGCTAAACCCTAAGGGTCAAACCCTAAGGGTTTGACAAGTTACTAAAATGCCATTAAATTGAATTATTAAATGACCTTTTTTCCCCTAATTGAATTATTAAGTACTAGACTAGGTTTTGACAATTGTAGTGAGTTGTTGGCTAACCCTAACAACTCTACCTGCCCAAAATTGATAGCCATAACACTAGATCATGAACCATTCATGCATCTTGTATTTTATAAATAGATAGAGAGAGAAAAAGTGTACTTTATTGCTCATTTTTTTTCTTTATACTCAATCAATCATCTCTCTCTCTAAACCAACGAAAATCTCTAGCATTTCAGTCCCCAATCCAAGCCGTTACACATAACAAAACAGTAACACAAAATCAGAATTTGGACATCAAAGGTATAAACCCTAGCCTTAAAATTTTTCTAATGATCTGTTGTTAGATCTTGTAATTTGTTGTTAAAACATGTTGTTTATAAGTTATTATGACGATCTGGGTTGGTTTTAGATAAATCCATAACATCAAAATCTTCGGATTTGAGTTTTAGAAAAATCTGGGAAAAAAAAATTCTCGTTGACTGACAAGCAAATGTCAGGCTTCTTTAATCTCTGTATGTTAGCTGTTTTTGTTGTTTAAAGCTTTGATCTTGTAGCATGTTATTTTCTCTGTGATCTGTAACTTTCATCTAGCTCAGATCGTGCTCAGAATGAAAGTTATGAGCGGTCAAACCTCATTGACCGACCATGACTTTCAAATTCTGGAAAAACCCAGAACGTGCCCAGAAGCCTCTGATAGGATTTTTATGGGCTTAAATCTAGTTGTGTTATGATGTTATGTAATGAACTTTGTATCTAGGTTATAGCTTGTTGTTTGGACTACAATCTTATAGCACTACATCACTAAAATATGGATCAGGTAGATCTCAGTGGACGGTCAAACTAGGCCGGACGTTCATGAAGTGTATTTTCTGGGTAACCCAGAAAACGCACGCTCATGACGTCTGACAAGGTTTGACCGATCCGGATCTGTTTCTTATTTTGTAATTTTGTTGATGTTTTGGGATAGAAATAGTCTCTTACATGCTTGCTACAAATTGCATCAATTACATCACAAAAACAGAGCACGGATTGCAAGTTGTGGAAGCCCAAAAGTGGATGGACGAACTGTTCTTCATTTCTGGGTAACCCAGAAAATGAAGAACAGCTCTGACAGCCTCTTTGAAGGCTTAGATCTTGTTGTGTTTTTGCTATTGGATCATGATGGTTGTTGAAGATTGTATTATTGCACTATTTCTACAAGATCTGACCATTATCTTTCCAAGAAACATAATACACAGTTCACGATTGCCGGTCAAAGTAGCCCCCTCGAATCTGTGTATGAAGATCTGGGTTTGCTTCAAGAACATGAAGAACATCTATAGCGACGGTTCTGTCGCTATAGGTGGTCTTTAGCGACAGATAATATTTTATTTTCCAGAAATTAATTAATAAATAGGAAAAAAATAGTTTTTAATTATTAAAAATACAAAATAAATTATTAAAAATTATTTTAAATTCTGAAAATTAGTTTTTAATTATTTTAAATATATTTCATAAATATTTAATATTTTTGGAATAATAAAAGTATTTAATTTATTTAATTAGAATATTAAATAAATTATTTAAAAATAATTTTAATACTTGAAAAATCATTTAAAATTATATTATGATATAATAAAATATTTTAAGTTATTTTTAATGACTTTTAGTATTTTATGATAAATTTCATTAATAAATTAATATTAATGATAATTAAATTATGTACTAAATGAATTAAATAAATTAATTAAAAATGATTTTTTTATATTAAAAATTATTTTAAATAATAATAAAGTATTTAAAAATATTTTAAGTTATAAAATATAACTTTTAATATTTAAAGGTAAATTTCATTAATTAATTATTATTAATGATATTAAAGTTATTTAATAATTATATTAAATAATTTAGTTTAAAAATGATTTTAATATTATAATAATCATTTTAAATGAAAATAAAGTGTTTAAAGATATTTTAAGTTATAAAACATAACTTTTAATATTTAAATGATAATTTCATTAATAATTTAATATTAATAATTATTAATTTATTATTAATGATATTAAATTTATTTAATAATTATATTAAATAAATTGTTTAAAAATGGTTTTATTAATTTAAAAATCATTTAAAAGGGATATAAATGAATTAAATATATTTTAAGTTATAATTAATAACTTTTAATATTTAGATAAATAGTACATTAATATTTTAATATTAATGGTAATTATTTAAGAATGATTTTAAATGTTTTAAAAATATTTTAAGTTATTATTAATGACTTTAATATTTTGGCAATGGTTTCATTAATAGTTTATTTTTAATGATAATAGAATTTTTTATTATTTAAATCATTTAATAATGATTCTGATATTTCAAAATTATGATAAATGGTAATAATTGTTTAAAAATTATTATAAAGCCATGAAAAATAGTGCGACGGGTGTTTAAGATATCTAAATGGATATTAATCAACTGTATAGAGTTTTAGACTCGATAATTACCCGATAAATTGACCGGACTTAGATAGATTGACTGGATAACTGTTTATTTGTGATTCAATGGTGTTAAAGTTATGTGACAATGTGATTAGGAATGTGCTGACTGCAATAAGCAATATTATATGATATAATATATTATTCTAATAAGACAATGATCTATTTAATGATAGGACTTGATAGAAAAGATATATCTAGGTTGTGTAAGCAGCAAACAAGGCAAGTATCTACCCCTTTGCATTTACTTTATGCTAAGGACATGCGTAAGATAATATCTGAAATGTTCAAATATTTCAACCTTTGTATATACTTATGCAATGATTCTGTATAAGTAAGCTATTAAGCAATAATTGTTGTACAATTTCCTTTATCCTGTTAATATTGATTAAGTTATTTATTCTGTTGGTTAATTTCTATAACATGGTTATACAAGTGTCCCCACTTGGATAATCATTATATTTTATCACATGTTGATACATACTTATAGTTGCCTAGTATGTATACGTTGAAATAAAAGTCGTCTAAGCTATTTGATCCAGCTAGACATAAATTTAAAGTTGTTGTTGAACAAGATAAAACTTATCCAACCGAATTATTTTGGTTTGGATTCAAGACTGTTATGAACATCCCAATATGGGAAATTTTTATGCGCTAAGGCGGACAAAGGATGAACGATAATATCGTTCTAGAAATGTAGTATTGATCAATACCCAACGGGCTGATCACCCCCGTGCCCGTAAGCAATGAAGGTTTACAGATGAATTTCTGTTTAAACCTTTTCGAAAATAGAAAACAATGTTCATAGTCTGTCAACTGATCGTTATTTTTAGACAATACGTAGTTTCAAAAATTTGAAATAGAAATGACATGTTGTTGATTATTGGTTCAGCTTACTTCACAACTATTGTTCCGTTGTAGAAGAATCTTTCAAAGAAAACATTTAATCCTTTCAGTTAACTATTATTGTTGCTATTACTTGTTGGGCACTCGAATGCTCATTCTTGCTTAATTTTAAATGTTTTCAGCTAAGTGCGAACAACCCGAAGGATCTGCCAAGAACAAGGGGAAGGGGAAAGTTGCTGACTGAATGCTTAAGCTATTCTATGTAATAGTCTGACTTTATGATAAGGATGATAAATAATATTATTATTATTATTATCATGTAACGAATGTTTAAAGGTTTCGTACTTGGGAACTAAACTCTGATAATATGTAAATTAAGTTTGAAAATCTATATTATTGTTATTATTATTAGTATTATTCCGCTCATAGAAATGGTATCGTGAAGCACCGAGTTCGGGTTTCAAGTATCCGGATTCGGGGGCGTCACAAAATGGTATCAGAGCTATAGGGTTAGAAACCTTAGGTGGGATAGACCTTAGGCTATAACCTTAGAACATCGGGAAACGTTGAAAATATAAATAACTTCTATAGAGTTTAAAGATAGATGAATCGGATAAATTCATCGTCAAACAAACTAAAAGATAACTTATATAAAACCTTTATGTGTTATGTGTATATATTTTATGTTAATCAGGATAATTTGTGTGTGTAGATGTCAGGTGAAAAAGGATTAGGATACCCTTGGATCGTAAAGAAGAAGCTGATATCAAAGCCAATAGCTGAAATAGAGGCTCAAAGTGAAAGCAACCTCGATGAGGTGGTTATTGTGGAGAATGTCGTACCAGATCCAGAAATGGTGGAACTAACCGATAGTGATTCAGACACTGAAGTTGGAGCTGACCAAGCATCAACTGAAGTGCAGAATCTGCGGGACCGGGTTTCCTCTTTGGAACAGTTGTGGGAAATAGAAAAATTACTAAATAGCCAACTGCAGAAAGCATTAATTGAAACAATGGAAGAACAAGATAAGCTTAAAATCCAAATTGACCAAATAGGAGCTAAAAGCAACAAATCATGTGCAGCTCTGAACCAGAAGGGAAAAAGAAAAATGAATGATCGTGATTCTGATAACAACCAAGGGAACTTTAAACACACAGAAAAGTGTACAAAATGTGACAAGAAGCATGAAGGTATATGCAGGAAAGGCGAAAATGTTTGCTACAATTGCGGACATGGGGGACATTTTTCTCCTCAGTGTCCCAATTCTAAGCAGTGTGTTTGTTTTATCTGTGGGATAGAAGGTCATCAAGCAAAAAGTTGCCCACGATCAAGGAAAAGGCGTAGTGAATAGGTAGTATAGGTTCTGTGGTGTAGGTTTGTTTAATATATTATGTGTGATAGGTATGTTTGTAATGTAATATTTTAAACATTTGTATGGGTCAAAGCTGTAAATCCCGACTCTTGCGGTCACAAAGGGATAGTATTATGGGCTATGTTATGTAAATTACTTTGAATTAATGAAAATGGACTTATGTTTGGGTAATGAAACAAGTTTAATATATTAAACTTATATGATAAGGTTTAGAATGTAAGTTAAATTATGTTTTATTTAATCAAATAATGCCGCCTCGACGACAAACTCGTAATCAAAGGGTAGAAGAATCTGTCAACAACGTTGAAGGACAACCACAACCAGATCCAATGCAGCAATTTGCAAATATGATAGCTCAGGCCATGCAACAAGGAACGGCAGCCACTGGGAACCAACAGGATAATCGCTTAGCAAACTTCAAGGACTTCAAAGCTGTAGGACCTCCCGAATTTAGAGGTACAACTGACCCTGTAGAAGCCCAAACTTGGGTTAAAGAAATAGAAAAGGCGTTTGTAATAGCTAGGGTAGCTGAGGAGCAGAAGACGGCATTTGCTGCCTATATGATGAAGGGTGAGGCAATTTTTTGGTGGGAAGCTAATCAGGCAAGGGCTGGGGAAGGTGTAATTGCTTGGGAAAGGTTTAAAACCCTGTTTTTCAAAAACTATTTTTCATCTAGTATGCAGGCTAGAATGGAAGTAAAATTTCTTGAATTAAAACAAGAGAATATGTCTGTGGCAGAATATGCCGCAAAATTTAATGAATTGGCTAGGTTCGTCCCGCATCAAGTTGATACGGAGGCTAGAAAGGCACGAATGTTTGAGCTGGGATTAAAACCCTGGCTCTACAACAAGGTGGCAGTGTTGCAAGTCTCTAAATTTGCAGCACTCATGGAGAAAGCGATTATTGCTGAGGAAGGGAGTGAGGCCATGAGCCTCTACAATAAAGAAAGAAGGAATAAGGGTAAGGTTGATGGAACTGGGAAGTTGGAAGCAAGTACTGGGAATAAGAGTGAAAAGATAAAAGGGAACAACTTTGGTGGGGTGCAGGTAAAACAAGAAGGTGTAAAGAAAAGGCCGATGGTGCAATGTGGTAATTGTGGGAAAAACCATTTGGGAGAATGTCTGAAGGGAAAATTTGCATGTTTCAAGTGCGGGCAGGAGGGCCATATCTCTCCCAACTGCCCCAATTCTAAGACAATTGGTGGGTGTTTTCTGTGTGGATCAAAGGAACATAAGGTGAAAGACTGTCCGAAAAGGAAAGCGGAGGCAGCAAATGTGAACATTGGGAAAAGCGGCGGAACTTTGGCAATCACGGGACCAACTTCATCCAGCAAGCCGACGAAATCTACCGCACGAGTCTTCAACATGACAGTCCAAGACACGGTGGCAGCTGGCAGTGGAACTCCATGTACTTTTCTTATAACTTTTATTTTCTTATATATGATTTTCCTATTTATAGTAAATTATTTTATAATGAAATTTTGAAGGAGGAATTTGAGTTTCTTTAGAAATCAAATTTCCGTATAATCAGAAAAGGCAAGCTTTAAGTAAATAGTTAAAGATCAGTCTGATCAAAGTTGATCGACATCTACCTGTAACGATTGTGAATGTCATGTACCCTGGTAGGTATAGGTTTTAAAGCGGTGATTCCGGGGACGGAATCTTTATAAGGGAGGGTGAATGTAATAACCCGATATTTTCTATATAAATAAATCAAAAAATTTGTGTATAATTATTTGTTATTTATTAAAAATAAATATAAATGATATGTGCCAAGGTAATGTGTAATTATAATTATATGTGTGATAAATAAAATTTATTTATTACATTAATAATTGTAAATAAATTTATTTTAGAAATATTGGTTATTATAAATGATATTCTTATAGTAATTAATTCTATATTAGAAATGTTTTATTAATTATTTTTCCATGAAATTATATGTTATATTATTCAAATAATACATGAAATGATTTTTGAATAATTATAATAATTATTTTATTATATGAATTTTGTTCAAGTTATTAAGTAAATTATTTTTACTTAATTATAAGGTTAATTATGGCAGATAAAATCAGATATGGAATCCAAACCCTAATTCTGGGTTTTGATCAAGGAATGATAAAAATATTATAATATTTAAATTTTTCAGTGCTATAAATATGTACTGTATATTTACGAACTGTTGTTGGTTGATCATTATGGTATATTGACCAAACCCTAGCATTAATTGATTTAATTCTATTTATCAATTTAAATGGGAAATTTAAGATTATTAAATATTTGTATTATATGTTATATGTTGTGTGTTATTTCATGGTATGCTAATTAGGAAACGCTAACTTGAAATTAAAACCCTAATTATATCTGAATTTCTATTAAATCCTAATTCGAAAATTTAAACCGAAGGTTTGATCTGTCAAGAGTTCTGTTACAGTGATTAATGACAGGTATAATATGTTTTATATCACTTATTAAATAAACCTAATCAGTGATTTAAGACCGTAATGAATTAAAACCCTAATTACGAAATCGAAACCCTAACTGATATTTAGGAACCCTAATTGATAATTGTAAATCCTAATTAATTAGGTGGGAAGGTTAATTATGTTATTTAAACCCTAATAATCATTATTAATGTAATTAGAAACCGTAATTACAAGTTCTTAACCCTAATTATTAAATTGTTAATCCCAATTAGTAAATTGTTAACCCTAATTACCTAATTAGTGCCTTAATTGTTAATTAGTGATCTTAATTATAATTAGTAAATCCTTAAACCTAAATTTTAAGTATATGTGATTAAGAAATCTAAACTAATTTAGAAATCCTAATTTGTGAATTTTAGAAACTAAAATTTTAGTTTAAAATTTTACAAACCCTTGTTGCTAAATTTTATTTTTGTTATATGCTAAACCTTAGAGTTAAACCCAAAGGGCTAAACCCTAAGGGTCAAACCCTAAGGGTTTGACAAGTTACTAAAATGCCATTAAATTGAATTATTAAATGACCTTTTTCCCCTAATTGAATTATTAAGTACTAGACTAAGTTTTGACAATTGTAGTGAGTTGTTGGCTAACCCTAACAACTCTACCTGCCCAAAATTGATAGCCATAACACTAGATCATGAACCATTCATGCATCTTGTATTTTATAAATAGATAGAGAGAGAAAAAGTGTACTTTATTGCTCATTTTTTTTCTTTATACTTAATCAATCCTCTCTCTCTCTAAACCAACGAAAATCTCTAGCATTTCAGTCCCCAATCCAAGCCGTTACACATAACAAAACAGTAACACAAAATCAGAATTTGGACATCAAAGGTATAAACCCTAGCCTTAAAATTTTTCTAATGATCTGTTGTTAGATCTTGTAATTTGTTGTTAAAACATGTTGTTTATAAGTTATTATGACGATCTGGGTTGGTTTTAGATAAATCCATAACATCAAAATCTTCGGATTTGAGTTTTAGAAAAATCTGGGAAAAAAAAATTCTCGTTGACTGACAAGCAAATGTCAGGCTTCTTTAATCTCTGTATGTTAGCTGTTTTTGTTGTTTAAAGCTTTGATCTTGTAGCATGTTATTTTCTCTGTGATCTGTAACTTTCATCTAGCTCAGATCGTGCTCAGAATGAAAGTTATGGGCGGTCAAACCTCATTGACCGACCATGACTTTCAAATTCTGGAAAAACCCAGAACGTGCCCAGAAGCCTCTGATAGGATTTTTATGGGCTTAAATCTAGTTGTGTTATGATGTTATGTAATGAACTTTGTATCTAGGTTATAGCTTGTTGTTTGGACTACAATCTTATAGCACTACATCACTAAAATATGGATCAGGTAGATCTCAGTGGACGGTCAAACTAGGCCGGACGTTCATGAAGTGTATTTTCTGGGTAACCCAGAAAACGCACGCTCATGACGTCTGACAAGGTTTGACCGATCCGGATCTGTTTCTTATTTTGTAATTTTGTTGATGTTTTGGGATAGAAATAGTCTCTTACATGCTTGCTACAAATTGCATCAATTACATCACAAAAACAGAGCACGGATTGTAAGTTGTGGAAGCCCAAAAGTGGATGGACGAACTGTTCTTCATTTCTGGGTAACCCAGAAAATGAAGAACAGCTCTGACAGCCACTTTGAAGGCTTAGATCTTGTTGTGTTTTTGCTATTGGATCATGATGGTTGTTGAAGATTGTATTATTGCACTATTTCTACAAGATCTGACCATTATCTTTCCAAGAAACATAATACACAGTTCACGATTGCCGGTCAAAGTAGCCCCCTCGAATCTGTGTATGAAGATCTGGGTTTGCTTCAAGAACATGAAGAACATCTATAGCGACGGTTCTGTCGCTATAGGTGGTCTTTAGCGACAGATAATATTTTATTTTCCAAAAATTAATTAATAAATAGGAAAAAAATAGTTTTTAATTATTAAAAATACAAAATAAATTATTAAAAATTATTTTAAATTCTGAAAATTAGTTTTTAATTATTTTAAATATATTTCATAAATATTTAATATTTTTGGAATATTAAAAGTATTTAATTTATTTAATTAGAATATTAAATAAATTATTTAAAAATAATTTTAATACTTGAAAAATCATTTAAAATTATATTATGATATAATAAAATATTTTAAGTTATTTTTAATGACTTTTAGTATTTTATGATAAATTTCATTAATAAATTAATATTAATGATAATTAAATTATGTACTAAATGAATTAAATAAATTAATTAAAAATAATTTTTTTATATTAAAAATTATTTTAAATAATAATAAAGTATTTAAAAATATTTTAAGTTATAAAATATAACTTTTAATATTTAAAGGTA
This sequence comes from Panax japonicus, assembly GCA_020205505.1. NCBI lineage: Eukaryota > Viridiplantae > Streptophyta > Magnoliopsida > Apiales > Araliaceae > Panax > Panax japonicus. Next base: position 23,436,897 of record CM035112.1, on the reverse strand, counting down.
AATTTCATTAATTAATTATTATTAATGATATTAAAGTTATTTAATAATTATATTAAATAATTTAGTTTAAAAATGATTTTAATATTATAATAATCATTTTAAATGAAAATAAAGTGTTTAAAGATATTTTAAGTTATAAAACATAACTTTTAATATTTAAAGGATAATTTCATTAATAATTTAATATTAATGATAATTAAATTATGTACTAAATGAATTAAATAAATTAATTAAAAATGATTTTTTTATATTAAAAATTATTTTAAATAATAATAAAGTATTTAAAAATATTTTAAGTTATAAAATATAACTTTTAATATTTAAAGGTAAATTTCATTAATTAATTATTATTAATGATATTAAATTTATTTAATAATTATATTAAATAATTTAGTTTAAAAATGATTTTAATATTATAATAATCATTTTAAATGAAAATAAAGTGTTTAAAGATATTTTAAGTTATAAAACATAACTTTTAATATTTAAAGGATAATTTCATTAATAATTTAATATTAATAATTATTAATTTATTATTAATGATATTAAATTTATTTAATAATTATATTAAATAAATTGTTTAAAAATGGTTTTATTAATTTAAAAATCATTTAAAAGGGATATAAATGAATTAAATATATTTTAAGTTATAATTAATAACTTTTAATATTTAGATAAATAGTACATTAATATTTTAATATTAATGGTAATTATTTAAGAATGATTTTAAATGTTTTAAAAATATTTTAAGTTATTATTAATGACTTTAATATTTTGGCAATGGTTTCATTAATAGTTTATTTTTAATGATAATAGAATTTTTTATTATTTAAATCATTTAATAATGATTCTGATATTTCAAAATTATGATAAATGGTAATAATTGTTTAAAAATTATTATAAAGCCATGAAAAATAGTGCGACGGGTGTTTAAGATATCTAAATGGATATTGATCAACTGTATAGAGTTTTAGACTCGATAATTATCCGATAAATTGACCGGACTTAGATAGATTGACTGGATAACTGTTTATTTGTGATTCAATGGTGTTAAAGTTATGTGACAATGTGATTAGGAATGTGCTGACTGCAATAAACAATATTATATGATATAATATATTATTCTAATCAGGCAATGATCTATTTAATGATAGGACTTGATAGAAAAGATATATCTAGGTTGTGTAAGCAGCAAACAAGGCAAGTATCTACCCCTTTGCATTTACTTTATGCTAAGGACATGCGTAAGATAATATCTGAACTGTTCAAATATTTCAACCTTTGTATATACTTATGCAATGATTCTGTATAAGTAAGCTATTAAGCAATAATTGTTGTACAATTTCCTTTATCCTGTTAATATTGATTAAGTTATTTATTCTGTTGGTTAATTTCTATAACATGGTTATACAAGTGTCCCCACTTGGATAATCATTATATTTTATCACATGTTGATACATACTTATAGTTGCCTAGTATGTATACGTTGAAATAAAAGTCGTCTAAGCTATTTGATCCAGCTAGACATAAATTTAAAGTTGTTGTTGAACAAGATAAAACTTATCCAACCGAATTATTTTGGTTTGGATTCAAGACTGTTATGAACATCCCAATTATGGGAAATTTTTATGCGCTAAGGCGGACAAAGGATGAACGATAATATCGTTCTAGAAATGTAGTATTGATCAATACAGGGCATAACGGGCTGATCACCCCCGTGCCCGTAAGCAATGACGGTTTACAGATGAATTTCTGTTAAAACCTTTTCGAAAATAGAAAACAATGTTCATAGTCTGTCAACTGATCGTTATTTTTAGACAATACGTAGTTTCAAAAATTTGAAATAGAAATGACATGTTGTTGATTATTGGTTCAGCTTACTTCACAACTATTGTTCCGTTGTAGAAGAATCTTTCAAAGAAAACATTTAATCCTTTCAGTTAACTATTATTGTTGCTATTACTTGCTGGGCACTCGAATGCTCATTCTTGCTTAATTTTAAATGTTTTCAGCTAAGTGTAAACAACCCGAAGGATCTGCCAAGAACAAGGGGAAGGGAAAAGTTGCTGACTGAATGTTTAAGCTATTCTATGTAATAGTCTGACTTTATGATAAGGATGATAAATATTATTATTATTATTATTATTATTATCATGTAATGAATGTTTAAAGGTTTCGTACTGGGGAACTAAACTCTGATAATATGTAAATTAAGTTTGAAAATCTATATTATTGTTATTATTATTAGTATTATTCCGCTCATAGAAATGGTATCGTGAAGCACCGAGTTCGGGTTTCAAGTATCTGGATTCGGGGGCGTCACAGAATGGTATCAGAGCTATAAGGTTAGAAACCTTAGGTGGGATAGACCTTAGGCTATAATCTTAGAACAGCGGGAAACGTTGAAAATATAAATAACTCCTATAGAGTTTAAAGATAGATGAATCGGATAAATTCATCGTCAAACAAACTAAAAGATAACTTATATAAAACCTTTTATGTGTTATGTGTATATATTTTATGCTAATCAGGATAATTTGTGTGTGTAGATGTCAGGTGAAAAAGGATTAGGATACCCTTGGATCGTAAAGAAGAAGCCGATATCAAAGCCAATAGCTGAAATAGAGGCTCAAAGTGAAAGCAACCTCGATGAGGTGGTTATTGTGGAGAATGTCGTACCAGATCCAGACACTGAAGTTGGAGCTGACCAAGCATCAACTGAAGTGCAGAATCTGCGGGACCAGGTTTCCTCTTTGGAACAGTTGTGGGAAATAGAAAAATTACTAAATAGCCAACTGCAGAAAGCATTAATTAAAACAATGGAAGAACAAGATAAGCTTAAAATCCAAATTGACCAAATAGGAGCTAAAAGCAACAAATCATGTGCAGCTCTGAACCAGAAGGGAAAAAGAAAAATGAATGATCGTGATCCTGATAACAACCAAGGGAACTTTAAACACATAGAAAAGTGTACAAAATGTGACAAGAAGCATGAAGGTATATGCAGGAAAGGCGAAAATGTTTGCTACAATTGCGGACATGGGGGACATTTTTCTCCTCAGTGTCCCAATCCTAAGCAGTGTGTTTGTTTTTGATTCGGTCTCTTGGGATTTCTTGCTTTCTGCTTTGCGACTTTTCAGATTTCCCCCCAAGTTCATTTACTGGATTAAGGTTTGTATGTGTTCTCCCTCTTACTCAGTTAGAGTGAATGGTGCCCTTTGTGGGTATTTTAAAGGGACCAAGGGTTTACGTCAAGGGGATCCTCTCTCTCCTTATCTCTTTGTTATTGCTATGGAAGTGCTTTCTATTATTCTCACAAAGGAAACAAGGACTCCTAGTTTCAAACATCATTGGAAAAAAAAATCTCTTTCCTTATCCCACCTATGTTTTGTTGATGATCTGCTTATTTTCTGTCATGGTGATGCGAATTCGGTCAAGGTTATCAAACTTTGTTTAGACCTCTTCTCGTCTCTCTTGGGCTTACTCATAAATGACTCGAAGAGTATGTGTTTCCTCTGCAATGTCTCTCCTGATCATGCTGAGGTCATATTCAACATTCTGGGATTTCAAGAGGGTCGGTTCCCTGCAAAATTCTTAGGGGTCCCTTTGATCACTTCGAAGCTTAGCCTTGCTGATTGTCATCCTCTCTTAGAAAAGGTTAAATCCAAAATTACTTCATGGACTAACAAGTTTCTCTCTTATACTGGTCGGCTGCAACTTATTAAATCGGTTATTTTTGTTATACAATCGTATTGGTCTGCTCATTTCATTCTCCTAGCGTCTGTGATTAAAGATCTAAAGTCCACTATGAGTAGATTCTTATGGAAAGGTCCCTCCATGTTGAAGTTTGGGGCCAAAGTCGCATAGAGCAAAATTGCTCTACCGTACTCTGAAGGTGGCTTGGCTATTAAGAATTTGGAGGACTGGAATAAAGCTCTGATTTTGCTTCAATTATGGAGAGTAGTAAATCCTCTCTCCCAGTTGCTATGGGCTTCTTGGGTTAGAAATAATCACTTAAAATCTCATCACTTTTGGGTTTTGAAGATTCCGAATGACTGTTCATGGATATGGAGAAAGGTTTTGCAGTTGAGATCTCTTGCTATAAAGTATATTCGGTTTCATATTGGTAATGGGGAAAGTTCTAGCTTGTGGTTTGACCCTTGGTTAAATGCGACTCCCCTAGCTTCCAGTTCTCATTCTTCTTTGATCCTTAACTCTAATTTGGGCCCAAATGCTACTGTGAGTGGTATTATCAGAGATTCCTCTTGGCATCTCCCTTCCTTAAATCATAATGATTTTATTGTCTTTCGGGATTCTTTTGATCTTAATAGGCTATGTGACTCTTCTCGACCTGATGAGGTTTTTTGGGACACTATGAAACCTAATGAGGTTAAAGCCTCTACTCTTTGGAGCTCGATTAGACAGGTGGGAGTTGTAGTCCTTTGGGACAAGCTAGTGTGGCATAAGGTTTTGATCCCTCGATTTTCTTTTACCCTCTGGTTGGCTTTTCATCGTGGATTGCGTATAATGGACAGATTGATCAGTTTTGGGATGCTTGTTAACCCTTCTTGTGTCCTCTGTTCATCCTAACCGGAAACCTTTGAACACCTATTCTTTCAATGTGATTACTCATTTAGGGTTCTCCTTTCTGTTCTTAGACATTGTGGGTGGAGGGGTTTTAGTCGGAGTTGGAGCTCTATAACGGGATACCTCATCCATTTTTCAAATCCAAATTTTCATCATAGTCTTCTTCATTTTGGGTTCGCTGCGGTTGTCTACCGTATTTGGATTGAACGAAACGCGAGGATTTTCAACCATAAACTTTGCTCTGCTCGGAACCTTGTGTTGGGTAAAATCTAGATACGCACAACACGCAAGTATACGTGGTCAACAAGTAATAAAGTGATAAGTTGAGTATCGTTCCCACAGAGAATTATTTAATAAAAATCACCAAGTACTAACTCGTAACCAACGCAATCTTATTTAAACAAATGAATTTAATGAAATGCAAATTAAATAAATTAAACTACTATTAACTTCCACTAGTTAAATTAAGACTATGGAGATTTAAGATCACAACTTCACTTATTGCCTCATTTAAGTTAACACACTTCTCATCAATTATTCTCTATCCCGAATTGTTAATCAAGAACACGAAAGTAGTATTAACCACCTCTCGATGCACTAATACCGTATTAACGTCAATCCACAATTAAGATAGAAATTCGTTAAACACCTTAATCAACTAACCCACTATATCTCTATGTGAATTACAATTGAAGAAGGTTGAAGACTAAGTTCTCTATCCGATTACATGCGATGTCAAGCATATCTCTACCTTAACACACATCAAGTTTAAGCTACTAACAAAATCCTGAACACATGCTATCATGATTAGATCTAAATCTATACTTCATCTCTCGAGTTCATATAGATTATCACGGTAATTGATGGCCAATCAATTAAACAATTAATTCCAAATCACAATAGACAATCCTCACAATAGAAAATAATAATTAATAACGAAGCATATTAAAATAAACTACACAATAAGATCCATTGTAATCTCAAACAAAGAATTAGTTCATGATTATTGAATTAAAACTAAGAATCCACAATTGAATACACATTAAAAGATAAAGATAAAAGAAGATGAGAAGAAATAATCTATTGTGTGTAGATTTGACGCTCCCTCCTTGCTCCTCCTTTGAATCTTCAATGGTCTCCAAGTTGCTTCAGTCTCCAAATCTAATTAGAACTAGTATTTTTCTCTAATTTACTCTAATCTAATTTAATAGAATGCTATCTAATCTCCTAATATTCTCTCAATATTCTTCTCTAATCTGTGTTATTCCCCTCATTTTATAAGCCTTTGTACATGTCTTTAAGTCCTCTTGGAAGTCCTTGAATCAAACAACTCGAAACAATCCTTTTCGGACTCAAATTCGGACAAAATCCGCTCATTTTCGCGTATACCCAGCCCCGGCTGGGTATTTCCTTTGCAAAAGCCCAGCCCCGGCTGGGTAGTAAGCTGCTAATGGTCCCAGACACCCAGCCCCGGCTGGGTACTAAGCACAAAAACGCCCAGCCCCGGCTGGGTACCAATCTGCCAAAACGATTTTCTGCTGGAACCTCCTCTGCTAAAACTGCCATAACTTCTAAACCAAGAGGAGTTACGAGGCCTGCGACCTATCAAATCGAAGCTATCGACGAGATCTACAACTTTCATTCTTTGAGCTTTGAGAAATAACGAACTCATGATGGTCGAAATTGGACTGGAAGTGACTGCTACGCAAAATGACCACCCAAAACGGTGAAGTTCAACGTCCGTTGGTAGAAATGTCATAACTCTTTCATCCGAACTCCGATTTGAATGATTCAAGATGTTCCGGAAAGCTAAGAAAACGCTCTACAATATAGTCCAAGCTCCAAGCCAAGAACATGAAATGACATGAAAGCACAAACGATATCCGGTTTGCTTTTTCCTTGCATTTTCCGTGCTTTTCCTTCCCAATAATCGCTCACACCGCTTCCAAACGTATAACCTACAAAACGAACACAAAATGCATGAAAAGTAACTAAGACACATGAATAAAAGCAACTAACTCAAGTAAAAGATACCGGATAAGTAGGTATAAAACCTACTTATCAAATACCCCCAAACTTAAACCGTTGTTTGTCCTCAAGCAAAAACAAAACAAAAATGCAATGCAATGCAATGAAATGCAACTAATCTATATGCCTACGAATCCAGCAGTATTGATAAACACAAATCTATTCAACCGACCTTAGAGCAATCAAGTAAACATGATAATACTTCATATCAAAACCAATCAACAATTTCCTAGTCAATCATCAAATCTTAAACTGTTATTACTGGTATAGTGCGTGTGTGCTCCACAACAATGTTAACTGATATAAAATTAAATTTAACACATAACAAGTTTCTTCAAAGGCATCATACAGTGTAAACTCAAAAAATTCACGAACAAGCTAGATCCAACTAAAGTCAAACATCCACCAAGTTCAAGAGTCTAATCCGGGATACTTATGCTTTACTTTTCATTATGTGGGCTTTTTGCTCTTTTCCCGTTTTATTATTTTTTTTCTTTCTTTTTTTTTACTTTTTAACCATGACTGTGCAATGTCTCATTCCATTAGGCTAACAGTGCTACCCCTTAGCGAGCTTTCGACCAACGACTCCCAGACCATAAAAGACCTTAGGGCGCTAGGTTTTAAGATACCCCTTCGGGCGTACTTGCTCAAGTAACAAAGGCCCCGAAACAAAACTAGCCACGATATTTTTTTCATTTTTTTTCTTTTTTTTTTTAACAATTGAAGCTTATATATCCCAAATTTTTCCCCCAAACTTAAGTTTTTGTCTAAATTCAGTCATCTCCGCCTATTCATGTCTTTCATTCATCCAAACTAGTATTATCCTTAAGAAGTCCATTATGTATCAATTTAAACTTAATCAGTCAACAAATTTTTTTTAACGTGCTATCCTTATTATACCAGTTTCAAACAGAAAAAGATTCAATTCCTAACAAGAAATCACATCAAAGCTCTAATAGTCAGTACGCTACTTGTCTACTCGATCCCAATCTCATCATTGGCCAAAACAAACTGTAAATATCAAACAGCTGGACTCATGCAAGATAAACATAGTAACTAACTATTATTTTTTGAATTTTTGAATTTTTGAATTTTGATTTTTTTTTTTAATAATGAACCTAAACTAAATTAACAACGTATGCAAAATAACATAACATACACATGAAACTAAACATGCAATAATGAACTAAACTAAACTCCCCCAAACTTAGCAATTACAATGTCCTCATTGTAAGAATATAGCGATAAATAGAAGAGAACTTCCCTGTAATCAGCTAAGCGTGAGTTAATGGTGGCGATGGCGGCGACGATCATTTTGCTATCCATTGGACCTCCAACACCTGCAATGAAGAGAGACAACATGGATTAGATTATAAGAGAGCTTAATAAGAAAATTAATTCCTATCTACTAAATAAACTAGTGAAGCATATAAATATAAATATTCCTGGGTTGCCTCCCAGTCAGCGCTTGATTTATAGTCTTTCAGCCTGACTTTGTCTGGTCAATGCTATCCAATTCCTCTTCGAAAGTTGAGGAACCCTCCATCCATCGGAAATAATATAGCTTTTGGTAGGTTCCCATTTATGATAGCCATTGCATCAAAGTCACCTAGCATGCTCTGGTTTGGTATGATCTGAACCAAGAACTCCCCACAGCTAGGTGTTTTCTCCATTGTGTATGTGATCACTTTGGGGCATGGAAGCTTGTCACACACAATGTGCTCTTTGTCTATCTTCTCTTTCTCTTCCCACCATGGATTAAAAATTGTACTCACTCTTATGTCAACAAAAGTTTCGCCGACGACATGACTACCAAGCGGGCACGGTTTAGCAAATCTAACTGGACCCTTGATCTTTGGCGGAGAAGGAACTTGGGGCACTAATAACATCGGCTCATCCTCGTTGGTACTCATAGTTAGTTCTTCACCGACCTTATTTTCATTATCCCCACTTGTCTCCTCTTTTTCAACATCTCGTGTCTCATCCAGTTGTAGATTTAGCTCGGGCACTTCATCAATCTCGGAATCTTCATCATAACACCGATTGTTTTGAGGACAGTTGTTCAAGGCTTTGAGTATTTGATCCACATGGTTCTGCAGATTTTGCATTGATATCTCTTGATCAATCCTCCTCTCCTCATTTGATGCTATGAACTTGGACAACAATTCCTCCAACTTTGACTTTTCTTCTTTTAATGGAGGTTGATATGAGAATTCCGGTGTGTATGTTGGATTTGGAGTAGAGTATTGGTCTTGATAGTTGTAGCTCCATGAAGAATCCGGGTGATACCCCCAAACTTGATCATAATTATCATATGAATACTGATTGAGGTCGTTACCACCATACTGTACCGGCCCAAGATTGATGGTGCATTGATTACTCGGATGATTGCCAGCACAATAGCCACAGGTAACTGCCATCCTTCGACTCTGTTGGGCTGCGATAACGTTCAACTCCCTCGAAAGTTCTTCAATTTGTGCTGACATTGCGGAGAGTGTCTCGAGTCTGTCAATCTCCGCTTCCTTTGGTTGAGTCATGTTCGTGTATGGCCATTGATACGCAAAGTCATCCATGGTACCTGAAAAGAGAGAAATATAGGAAGAGAATTAAAAATAAAAATAAAAATATTTAAATTAAGACTAATTTGATTGAAATTAATATTGGTAAAACTGTATTAAACTAATTCCCCGGCAACGGCGCCAAAAACTTGTTGGGTAAAATCTAGATACGCACAACACGCAAGTATACGTGGTCAACAAGTAATAAAGTGATAAGTTGAGTATCGTTCCCACAGAGAATTATTTAATAAAAATCACCAAGTACTAACTCGTAACCAACTCAATCTTATTTAAACAAATGAATTTAATGAAATGCAAATTAAATAAATTAAACTACTATTAACTTCCACTAGTTAAATTAAGACTATGGAGATTTAAGATCACAACTTCACTTATTGCCTCATTTAAGTTAACACACTTCTCATCAATTATTCTCTATCCCGAATTGTTAATCAAGAACACGAAAGTAGTATTAACCACCTCTCGATGCACTAATACCGTATTAACGTCAATCCACAATTAAGATAGAAATTCGTTAAACACCTTAATCAACTAACCCACTATATCTCTATGTGAATTACAATTGAAGAAGGTTGAAGACTAAGTTCTCTATCCGATTACATGCGATGTCAAGCATATCTCTACCTTAACACACATCAAGTTTAAGCTACTAACAAAATCCTGAACACATGCTATCATGATTAGATCTAAATCTATACTTCATCTCTCGAGTTCATATAGATTATCACGGTAATTGATGGCCAATCAATTAAACAATTAATTCCAAATCACAATAGACAATCCTCACAATAGAAAATAATAATTAATAACGAAGCATATTAAAATAAACTACACAATAAGATCCATTGTAATCTCAAACAAAGAATTAGTTCATGATTATTGAATTAAAACTAAGAATCCACAATTGAATACACATTAAAAGATAAAGATAAAAGAAGATGAGAAGAAATAATCTATTGTGTGTAGATTTGACGCTCCCTCCTTGCTCCTCCTTTGAATCTTCAATGGTCTCCAAGTTGCTTCAGTCTCCAAATCTAATTAGAACTAGTATTTTTCTCTAATTTACTCTAATCTAATTTAATAGAATGCTATCTAATCTCCTAATATTCTCTCAATATTCTTCTCTAATCTGTGTTATTCCCCTCATTTTATAAGCCTTTGTACATGTCTTTAAGTCCTCTTGGAAGTCCTTGAATCAAACAACTCGAAACAATCCTTTTCGGACTCAAATTCGGACAAAATCCGCTCATTTTCGCGTATACCCAGCCCCGGCTGGGTATTTCCTTTGCAAAAGCCCAGCCCCGGCTGGGTAGTAAGCTGCTAATGGTCCCAGACACCCAGCCCCGGCTGGGTACTAAGCACAAAAACGCCCAGCCCCGGCTGGGTACCAATCTGCCAAAACGATTTTCTGCTGGAACCTCCTCTGCTAAAACTGCCATAACTTCTAAACCAAGAGGAATTACGAGGCCTGCGACCTATCAAATCGAAGCTATCGACGAGATCTACAACTTTCATTCTTTGAGCTTTGAGAAATAACGAACTCATGATGGTCGAAATTGGACTGGAAGTGACTGCTACGCAAAATGACCACCCAAAACGGTGAAGTTCAACGTCCGTTGGTAGAAATGTCATAACTCTTTCATCCGAACTCCGATTTGAATGATTCAAGATGTTCCGGAAAGCTAAGAAAACGCTCTACAATATAGTCCAAGCTCCAAGCCAAGAACATGAAATGACATGAAAGCACAAACGATATCCGGTTTGCTTTTTCCTTGCATTTTCCGTGCTTTTCCTTCCCAATAATCGCTCACACCGCTTCCAAACGTATAACCTACAAAACGAACACAAAATGCATGAAAAGTAACTAAGACACATGAATAAAAGCAACTAACTCAAGTAAAAGATACCGGATAAGTAGGTATAAAACCTACTTATCACCTTGTTTCTGACATTTTACATATGCTTAAGTGTAAGCTTCATACAAATGCGAAATTCCAAAAAGTTAAAGAAAGGTCGGCTTTTGTCCATCTCATTTTAAACAATGCTTGATCCTTTGTGAGGTCGGTTTGTAAATAGAAGGTTATGGGTCTGGCATAGGGCTATCATGGTCCGTTCTGGTTTTAATTGCTGCTGGTGGGTTTTCACTTGGTTGGTTTTCTGTGACTGTGCACGGTTGCTGGTCTTGAATGCTGTTGGTGCTGGTTTATGTGACTGTGCATTGCTGCTGGTGCTAGTTTTCTGGTTTGTTTCAAATTGGTCTGCCTTAACACTGCTGCTGTTTGGGCGTTAACACAATTGGCAAAAGTTGTCTGCTTGTTGCTGCTGAGCTCTGCTGGGATTGGCTGCTGCTGCTCTCGTGAAGTGCTGTTGTTCGTGAAGTGGTTTGTACTATAGTTGTTGTAATACCCGAAAAAAAAATATATATTAAATAATAATAAAAAATTATTTATTTCGTTTTAAAATATATTAAATGGACTTTGTTTTATTTGGCCCAAATTGTATTTAATTTGTGTGACTTATAATAAGTAAGTGATTACATTAATTTGGACTTTTATACTAATTGGGTCTATTTTGTATTTGGGTAATAGTAAAATCCTATTATAATTAGGAGAGTTAGTAAAACAAAATAATAATAAATAAGTAAAACCTAATCTAACCCGCAAACTCTTTATACGAATTGGGGAAAAGAGAAACAATAGCAAAAGTCGACAGTGGATCGGAGAACAGAAAAAGAAAAGGAAGAGCAATTAACCAAGGTAATTCTTTGTTCATGTGTTATGTAGATATAATGATTAAAAAGTGAAGTGTCATAGTGATTAAAAAGTGCTTTCTAGCTTCAATGATGGCATATATATATATATATATATATATATATATATATATATATATATATATATATATAGTACGATTTGTAAAAAAAAAAATCACTTTGTCTGCAGGCTTGTGATATATGTTATTATTATATAATGATTATATTTATATACATATATATCCTATTTATATATGTTACATGTTACTAGCCTGCAGCAGTACTGCTGCAGGTGTTGTTACGTTATATATATATATATATATATATATATATATATATATATATATATATATATATATATATATATATATATATATATATATATTATATTTCTTTTATAATCATTTGGTCATAAAATTTATAATCGGAGTTGTAAATTAATTGGAGTTATGTATATTAATTTGAATTAATTAATTTTGCGGACATAGTTATAAATTTTTTTATAATAAATTTAATAGTATTATGTTATTAATGATTGGATTGTAATAAAATCATATTAATTTTTTTTTAAATCGGACGGAGGTAATTTAAAGAGTTATATTTGGAATATAAATTTTGGAGTATTAGTAATTGATAAAAGGCGATGATTAAAGGCATATTAAATAGATTATGAATTATTTTAGAATTATTAGTTTGAATTATTTTTAATTTGAGGTGAATATGTTTAGGTGGTGAATAACGTTTCGTATTTGATATCGTTGGCATTTGAGGGTAAGATCTTGTGGAGTGTGCAATAAATGGTTTGGAAGTATCAGGTACGGATTTCGTACTCTTTCAGAGATACTTTTGTTAAATTTGATTTATTCGTTTTGCTCCTCGTTTCAAATTCTGTTATTATTTCACATAATTGTTTCTTGTGAAATTCATATATTCGTTTCATTTTGGAGTTGACACATTGGACTCGTATTTGTTCTCTTTGAATTAGGATATCATGTTTAGTATTTATTTTTGATAATTGTAGAGCGGTACATGTTGCTACCTTCTTTTTGAGACCTTGTAACCATAATTTGATTTGGTTCAACATGTACATATAGAACCCTTTTGTTGGTATTATGTCGCATGTGTTGTGACATGGTATTTTTATTAGAATATACCGTAGGGTATACCTGAGCTATAACCACCTGTGGTGGTACCACATGCATGTCGTCTTGGCACGAGAGACATGACACTCTCCGTGGCGGTGTGATTAGTCCATGACATCTCCGTTTTGGGCTCCGGAGGAAGTGGGCCGTTTGGTGTTTTGTTGTGGGAGGCGTATGGGTTAACCCTAGTTTTCTGTTCTGTGGATTAGTGATGTTGTGCCAAACACACCTATCCGATTTGCATACATTTGGATTCGCGGTCCAATGTGTGATTGCTTGTGTGGCATTGTTTTGATGTGCCTGTGTGGCATCATTTTGGTTGCCTGTATGGCATCATTTGATTTGCCTGTGTGGCATTATTTTGACTTGCTTGTGTGGCAAGGTATATTTCTGAGCTCATTCGGTATGAAATAACTCCAGCCGTTTATTTTAGCCTAGTATTTTATTGGATTAGTTTTGTTGATTTTTGTTCAGTTCAAGTCATGGAGTTAGTTACTTCAGTTCGCTATTTCTTTATTCTTTTATTGGTTTCGTCAATTATGTTGATTCAAATATATTCCATTCAGATCTTTGGATATTATATTTTTGTTCGTATTTGCACTTGAGGCTTTGTATCATATTTTGTCTCAGTTATTTTCGTATATCAGTTGTATATCTTTTCTATATTTGTATCCGTACTGGACAATTGGCTCATGCTGTGTTTTTCTTCCGGCAGGTTTGCAGGGGTGATTCAGGGCTAGCTAGTGTGATGAGAGAGTTGCCCTTGACCATCTAGGTTGTTTCGAATTTTAAGTTTTGATTATTTTCACTCTATTTGGAGAATTGTATTTAGTACGCTTTTAATGGATCACCATTATTAATGTTTTGAGGTTATTAGTGCTCTGTTTTCTTATTTTGAGGTTTGTTGTGCTTTGCACGTGACCTCCCTTTCATTTTCGGGAAGGGGGTGTTACAGATATGGTATCAGAGCTTAGGTTCTTTCTTGTAGAAAACCTATTTAGGTTTGACCTGTGAGTTATGGGTAAACCATTGGGTAGACGTAGGAGTTTGATTCGATTTTGTTCTTTGTTTGGTTGGTCTCTATTTTGGCCAACCGTCGATTTCATTTCGATTTGTAGTTGATTTGAGGAAAGTGAAATAATTTGTTAAGGTGATTGAGTAATGATATTAGTTAAGAATTGTGATTCAATCATTAAGGTGAATAAAGTTATACTTTGTACAGATAAGAAGTGATCTTATATGAGACGTGATTATGATGTGAGTATTTGTATCGACGAGTATTTAATTTTGGAAAATTATTTGTTAATCATTTTTTGTGGCAATTATTATGATTTGAATTGAGGAATTAATTTGAGTTAAGTTTTGATTTATGTTAAGCTTGTGGATGATTTGAGGTATGTGTATTGATGACATATTATGATAAAGTGAAAACTATTAAGTACAAAGGATCTCTTGTAATTTTGAGTTGTTGTAAAGATTCGAGGTAATTAGATTATTCTTTTGGAGTAAATGAATTTTGCGATTATTTTCTAGTAGAATATTGGAGTTATCTTATATGAAATTTTGAGTGATAGAATGAGATGATTTTGGAATTTGTTGGGTTAAGGTTTGCACTAAGAGAATGATTGATTTATTAAATGATTAGATATTAAGTGATGAATCTTTAAGAGATTTTGAAATCTATCGTTTGTTTATTCAGATAGTAAGATATATGATTTGGAGTTTGGTATGGTGATGGAGAGATCTTAGTAGTAGTATACTTTTGGTGTAATAATATTTGAGAACTAATTTGATTGGAGGTTATGATATTTTGAAACTCTTAAGGACTTAGGAGAGTTGGTGATAAAAATATATTAGTAGTATATTCTTTGGTGTAATATTATTCGATGAGTAGTTCAAATTGAGGATGAGATATTTTGAAGCTCTTGAGGACTTGGGGAGAGTTGGTAATATAGTTTGCATAGTTGTTTTGTTTATCTGATGTCTTTAGAGTTTTGTATGAAATTATGTAAAATTAAATGAAAATAATTTGTTAGATCTTTGTCATATGTGGAATATAAACGTTTTACAAATTAAAGATAATTTTAAATACCTTGGGTATTCAAATCGTATTTAGATGAAAAGAAAATTTTGTGTTTTCGAACTATGTTTCGAAGAGTACGTACGTTTGCAAGAATGAAACTCAAAGATATTAGCAACGGCCGCACCAACGGTGGATCATGTAACCTAATTTGATGCAACGCGAAGAACCTTACCAAGGCTTGACACGGTAGCTGACGAATCTTTTACAAGTACATTGATAATTGCGTGGACCGATGACTTACCCGCGTTGATCGTTACAAATGGCGACGCTAAGTCGTAACTAAATTATTTTTTTGTAGCTTATTTGAATTCCGAGGACGAAATTATTTTAAGGGGTGAAAAATGAAATAACCCATTTTTTTATAATTAAATATTAATTAATTTTATCTTATACAATTGTGTTTAGATTGGAAAATGTAAATGATTTTGTTTCCCTCTTTTCTTCCTTGTTTTGTTTGGAAAATTAAATTCTTTTAGTTGGTAAGTAAATAACTGATTAAATTATAATTGAGAAAGATAATTCCTTTTGTTAAAGTCTTGTGGTAAAATCATTCGGAGTGAGAAGCTACTTGGGAGATAGAGTAGAATATTCGAGCGGTGTATCTGCATTTTTTTTGATAATTAGGTACGTTCATTCTTTTGATTCCGGGGACGGAATCCTTTTTAAGGGGTAGGTGATGTAATACCCGAAAAAAAAATATATATTAAATAATAATAAAAAAAATTATTTATTTCGTTTTAAAATATATTAAATGGACTTTGTTTTATTTGGCCCAAATTGTATTTAATTTGTGTGACTTATAATAAGTAAGTGCTTACATTAATTTGGACTTTTATACTAATTGGGTCTATTTTGTATTTTGGTAATAGTAAAATCCTATTATAATTAGGAGAGTTAGTAAAACAAAATAATAATAAATAAGTAAAACCTAATCTAACCCGCAAACTCTTTATACGAATTGGGGAAAAAAGAAGCAATAGCAAAAGTCGACAGTGGATCGAAGAACAGAAAAAGAAAAGGAAGAGCAATTAACCAAGGTAATTCTTTGTTCATGTGTTATGTAGATATAATGATTAAAAAGTGAAGTGTCATAGTGATTAAAAAGTGCTTTCTAGCTTCAATGATGGCATATATATATATATATATATATATATATATATATATATATATATATATATATATATATATATGTATATAGTACGATTTGTAAAAAAAAATCACTTTGTCTGCAGGCTTGTGATATATGTTATTATTATATAATGATTATATTTATATATGTTACATGTTAGTAGCCTGCAGCAGTACTGCTGCAGGTGTTGTTACGTTATATATATATATATATTATATTTCTTTTATAATCATTTGGTCATAAAATTTATAATCGGAGTTGTAAATTAATTGAAGTTATGTATATTAATTTGAATTAATTAATTTTGTGGACATAGTTATAAAAATTTTGATAATAAATTTAATAGTATTATGTTATCAATGATTGGATTGTAATAAAATCTTATTAATTTTTTTTTAAATCGGACGGAGGTAATTTAAAGAGTTGTATTTGGAATATAAATTTTGGAGTATTAGTAATTGATAAAAGGCGATGATTAAAGGCATATTAAATAGATTATGAATTATTTTAGAATTATTAGTTTGAATTATTTTTAATTTGAGGTGAATATGTTTAGGTGGTGAATAACGTTTCGTATTTGATATCGTTGGCATTTGAGGGTAAGATCTTGTGGAGTGTGCAATAAATGGTTTGGAAGTATCAGGTACGGATTCCGTACTCTTTCAGCGATACTTTTGTTAAATTTGATTTATTCGTTTTGCTCCTCGTTTCAAATTCTGTTATTATTTCACATAATTGTTTCTTGTGAAATTCATATATTCGTTTCATTTTAGAGTTGACACATTGGAATCGTATTTGTTCTCTTTGAATTAGGATATCATGTTTAGTATTTATTTTTGATAATTGCAGAGCGGTACATGTTGCTACCTTCTTTTTGAGACCTTGTAACCATAATTTGATTTGGTTCAACATGTACATATAGAACCCTTTTGTTGGTATTATGTCGCATGTGTTGTGACATGGTATTTTTATTAGAATATACCGTAGGGTATACCTGAGCTATAACCACCTGTGGGGGTACCACAGGCATGTCGTCTTGGTACGAGAGACATGACACTCTCCGTGGCGGTGTGATTAGTCCACGGCGTCTCCGTTTTGGGCTCCAGAGGAAGTGGGCCGTTTGGTGTTTTGTTGTGGGAGGCATATGGGTTAACCCTAGTTTTCTGTTCTGCGGATTGGTGATGTTGTGCCAAACACACCTATCCGATTTGCATACATTTGGATTCGCGGTCCAATGTGTGATTGCCTGTGTGGCATTGTTTTGATGTGCCTGTGTGGCATCATTTTGGTTGCCTGTGTGGCATCATTTGATTTGCCTGTGTGGCATTATTTTTACTTGCCTGTGTGGCAAGGTATATTTCTGAGCTCATTCGGTATGAAATAACTCCAGCCATTTGTTTCAGCCTAGTATTTTATTGGATTAGTTTTGTTGGTTTTTGTTCAGTTCAAGTCATGGAGTTAGCTACTTCAGTTCGTTATTTCTTTATTCTTTTATTGGTTTCGTCAATTATGTTGATTCAAATATATTCCATTCAGATCTTTGGATATTATATTTTTGTTCGTATTTGCACTTGAGGCTTTGTATCATATTTTGTCTCAGTTATTTTCGTATATCAGTTGTATATCTTTTCTATATTTGTATCCGTACTGGGCAATTGGCTCATGCTGTGTTTTTCTTCCGGCAGGTTTGCAGGGGTGATTCAGGGCTAGCTAGTGTGATGAGAGAGTTGCCCTTGACCATCTAGGTTGTTTCGAATTTTAAGTTTTGATTATTTTCACTATATTTGGAGAATTGTATTTAGTACGCTATTAATGGATCACCATTATTAATGTTTTGAGGTTATTAGTGCTCTGTTTTCTTATTTTGAGGTTTGTTGTGCTTTGCACGTGACCTCCCTTTCCTTTTCGGGAAGGGGGTGTTACAGTTGCTGCTGCTGCTCTCGTGAAGTGTTGCTGTTCGTGAAGTGGTTTGTACTATAGTTGCTGCTGCTATACTGTTCTAAAGTTGCTGAGCTTTGTTGGGATTGTCTGTTTTAGTCTGCTGGTGATGCTATTCTAGTTGTCTGAAAGCAGCTGCTGAGATGGGCTGTGGGTCGTGAGCCGTGTTGCTGGACAGTTTCTGTACTGCTGGCCCATACAGACTGTGGTGCTGCTCGGGTACTGATGGCTGTTTCTGTTGCTACTGTTAATGTGGTTCGAGCGGCTGCTACTGTTGCTACTGATGCTACTGTTTCTAGCAGTTTGGCTTATGTTGCCATGTAGCTAAAATTTGTAATATTTTTAGGTTGGTTTGATGCAGTTTTATTGACTGGTATCAAGCCAATTTGATGCAGTTCCTTGTTGGATCATTTGTTTGCTAGGGACTAGCTTTGGTTTACTACTGCCATCATAGGGCCTGTCCTATGATGGCTATGGTATACTGTTTGGGTTTGACCCATGTTCTTATTCTTTCTTTTATTTAAGTCTAAATTTAGCAAAAAAAAAATATAGGTTCTGTGGTGTAGGTTTGTTTAATATATTATGTGTGATAGGTATGTTTGTAATGTAATATTTTAAACATTTGTATGGGTCAAAGCTGTAAATCCCGACTCTTGCGGTCACAAAGGGATAGTATTATGGGCTATGTTATGTAAATTACTTTGAATTAATGAAAATGGACTTATGTTTGGGTAATGAAACAAGTTTAATATATTAAACTTATATGATAAGGTTTAGAATGTAAGTTAAATTATGTTTTATTTAATCAGATAATGCCGCCTCGACGACAAACTCGTAATCAAAGGGCAGAAGAATCTGTCAACAACGTTGAAGGACAACCACAACCAGATCCAATGCAGTAATTTGCAAATATGATAGCTCAGGCCATGCAACAAGGAACGGCAGCCGCTGGGAACCAACAGGATAATCGCTTAGCAAACTTCAAGGACTTCAAAGCTGTAGGACCTCCCTAATTTAGAGGTACAACTGACCCTGTAGAAGCCCAAACTTGGGTTAAAGAAATAGAAAAGGCGTTTGTAAAAGCTAGGGTAGCTGAGGAGCAGAAGACGACTTTTGCTGCCTATATGATGAATGGTGAGGCAAATATTTGGTGGGAAGCTAATCTGGCAAGGCCTGGGGAAGGTGTAGTTGCTTGGGAAAGGTTTAAAATCCTATTTTTCGAAAACTATTTTTCATCTAGTATGCAGGCTAGAATGGAAGTAAAATTTCTTGAATTAAAACAAGAGAATATGTATGTGGCGGAATATGCCGCAAAATTTAATGAATTGGCTAGGTTCGCCCCACATCAAGTTGATACGGAGGCTAGAAAGGCGCGAAGGTTTGAGCTGAGATTAAAACCCTGGCTCTACAACAAGGTGGCAGTGTTGCAAGTCTCTACATTTGCAGCACTCATGGAGAAAGCGATTATTGCTGAGGAAGGGAGTGAGGCCATGAGCCTCTACAACAAAGAAAGAAGGAATAAGGGTAAGGTTGATGGAACTGGGGAGGTGGAAGCAAGTACTGGGAATAAGAGTGAAAAGAGAAAAGGGAACAACTTTGGTGGGGTGCAGGTAAAACAAGAAGGTGTAAAGAAAAGGCCGATGGTGCAATGTGGTAATTGTGGGAAAAACCATTTGGGAGAATGTCTGAAGGGAAAATTCGCATGTTTCAAGTACGAGCAGGAGGGCCATATCTCTCCCAACTGCCCCAATTCTAAGATAATTGGTGGGTGTTTTCTGTGTGGATCAAAGGAACATAAGGTGAAAGACTGTCCGAAAGGAAAGCGGAGGCAGCAAGTGTGAACATGGGGAAAAGCGGCGGAACTTTGGCAATCACGGGACCAACTTCATCCAGCAAGCCGACGAAATCTACCGCACGAGTCTTCAACATGACAGTCCAAGACACGGTGGCAGCTGGGAGTGGAACTCCAGGTACTTTTCTTATAACTTTTATTTTCTTATATATGATTTTCCTATTTATAGTAAATTATTTTATAATGAAATTTTGAAGGAGGAATTTGAGTTTCTTTAGAAATCAAATTTCCGTATAATCAGAAAAGGCAAGCTTTAAGTAAATAGTTAAAGATCAGTCTGATCAAAGTTGATCGACATCTACCTGTAACGATTGTGAATGTCATGTACCCTGGTAGGTATAGGTTTTAAAGCGGTGATTCCGGGGACGGAATCTTTATAAGGGAGGGTGAATGTAATAACCCGATATTTTCTATATAAATAAATCAAAAAATTTGCGTATAATTATTTTTTATTTATTAAAAATAAATATGAATGATATGTGCCAAGGTAATGTGTAATTATAATTATATGTGTGATAAATAAAATTTATTTATTACATTAATAATTGTAAATAAATTTATTTTAGAAATATTGGTTATTATAAATGATATTCTTATAGTAATTAATTCTATATTAGAAATGTTTTATTAATTATTTTTCCATGAAATTATATGTTATATTATTCAAATAATACATGAAATGATTTTTGAATAATTATAATAATTATTTTATTACATGAATTTTGTTCAAGTTATTAAGTAAATTATTTTTACTTAATTATAAGGTTAATTATGGCAGATAAAATCAGATATGGAATCCAAACCCTAATTCTGGGTTTTGATCAAGGAATGATAAAAATATTATAATATTTTAATTTTTCAGTGCTATAAATATGTACTGTATATTTACGAACTGTTGTTGGTTGATCATTATGGTATATTGACCAAACCCTAGCATTAATTGATTTAATTCTATTTATCAATTTAAATGGAAATTTTAAGATTATTAAATATTTGTATTATATGATATATGTTGTGTGTTATTTCATGGTATGCTAATTAGGAAACCCTAATTTGAAATTAAAACCCTAATTATATCTGAATTTCTATTAAATCCTAATTCAGAAATTTAAACCGAAGGTTTGATCTGTCAAGAGTTGTTACAGTGATTAATGACAGGTATAATATGTTTTATATCACTTATTAAATAAAACTAATTAGTGATTTAAGACCGTAATGAATTAAAACCCTAATTGCGAAATCGAAACCCTAACTGATATTTAGGAACCCTAATTGATAATTGTAAATCCTAATTACTTAGGTGGCAAGGTTAATTATGTTATTTAAACCCTAATGATCATTATTAATGTAATTAGAAACCCTAATTATAAGTTGTTAACCCTAATTATTAAATTGTTAATCCCAATTAGTAAATTGTTACCCCTAATTACCTAATTAGTGCCTTAATTGTTAATTAGTGATCTTAATTATAATTAGTAAATCCTTAAACCTAAATTTTAAGCATATGTGATTAAGAAATCTAAACTAATTTAGAAATCCTAATTTGTGAATTTTAGAAACTAAAATTTTAGTTTATAATTTTACAAACCCTAGTTGCTAAATTTTATTTTTGCTATATGCTAAACCTTAGGGTCAAACCCTAAAGGTCAAACCCTAAGGGTCTGACAAGTTACTAAATGCCATTAAATTGAATTATTAAATGACCTTTTTCCCCTAATTGAATTATTAAGTACTAGACTAGGTTTTGACAATTGTAGTGAGTTGTTGGCTAACCCTAACAACTCTACCTGCCCAAAATTGACAGCCATAACACTAGATCATCAACCATTCATGCATCTTGTATTTTATAAATAGATAGAGAGAGAAAAAGTGTACTTTATTGCTCATTTTTTTCTTTATACTCAACCAATCCCCTCTCTCTCTAAACAAACGAAATCTCTAGCATTTTAGTCCCCAATCCAAGCCCCACCATTACACATAACAAAACAGCAACACAAAATCAGAATTTGGACATCAAAGGTATAAACCCTAACCTTAAAATTTTTCTAATGATCTGTTGTTAGATCTTGTAATTTGTTGTTAAAACATGTTGTTTATAAGTTATTATGACGATCTGAGTTGGTTTTAGATAAATCCATAACATCAAAATCTTCAGATTTGAGTTTTTAGAAAAATCTGGAAAAAAAAAAATTCCCGTTGACTGACAAGCAAATGTCAGGCTTCTTTAATCTCTGTATGTTAGCTGTTTTTGTTGTTTAAAGCTTTGATCTTGTAGCCTGTTATTTTCTATGTGATCTGTAACTTTCATCTAGCTCAGATCGTGCTCAGAATGAAAGTTATGGGCGGTCAAACCTCATTGACCGACCATGACTTTCAAATTCTGGAAAAACCTAGAACGTGCCCAGAAGCCTCTGATTGGATTTTTATGGGCTTAAATCTAGCTGTGTTATGATGTTATGTAATGAACTTTGTATCTAGGTTATAGCTTGTTGTTTGGACTACAATCTTATAGCACTACATCACTAAAATATGGATCAGGTAGATCTCAGTGGATGGTCAAACTAGGCCGGACGTTCATGAAGTTTATTTTCTGGGTAACCCAGAAAACGCACGCTCATGACGTCTGACAAGGTTTGACCGATCCGGATCTGTTTCTTATTTTGTATTTTTGTTGATGTTTTGGGATAGAAATACTCTCTTACATGCTTGCTACAAACTGCATCAATTACATCACAAAAACAGAGCACGAATTGCAAGTTGTGGAAGCCCAAAAGTGGATGGACGGACTGTTCTTCATTTCTGGGTAACCCAGAAAATGAAGAACAACTCTGACAGCCACTTTGAAGGCTTAGATCTTGTTGTGTTTTTGCTATTGGATCATGATGGTTGTTGAAGATTGTATTATTACACTATTTCTACAAGATCTGACCATTATCTTTCCAAGAAACATAATACACAGTTCACGATTGCCGGTCAAAGTAGCCCCCTCGAATCTGTGTATGAAGATCTGGGTTTACTTCAAGAACATGAAGAACACCTACAGAGACGGTTTTGTCTCTATAGGTGGTCTTTAGCGACAGATAATATTTTATTTTCCAGAAATTAATTAATAAATAGAAAAAAATAGTTTTTAATTATTAAAAATACAAAATAAATTATTAAAAATTATTTTAAATTCCAAAAATTAGTTTTTAATTATTTTAAATATATTTCATAAATATTTAATATTTTTGGAATATTAAAATTATTTAATTTATTTAATTAGATTATTAAATAAATTATTTAAAAATGATTTTAATACTTGAAAAATCATTTAAAATTATATTATGATATAATAAAATATTTTAAGTTATTTTTAATGACTTTTTAGTATTTTATGATAAATTTCATTAATAAATTAATATTAATGATAATTAAATTATGTACTAAATGAATTAAATAAATTAATTAAAAATGATTTTATTATATTAAAAATCATTTTAAATAATAATAAAGTATTTAAAAATATTTTAAGTTTTAAAATATAACTTTTAATATTTAAAGGTAAATTTAATTAATTAATTATTATTAATGATATTAAAGTTATTTAATAATTATATTAAATAATTTAGTTTAAAATGATTTTAATATTATAATAATCATTTTAAATGAAAATAAAGTGTTTAAAGATATTTTAAGTTATAAAACATAACTTTTAATATTTAAAGAATAATTTCATTAATAATTTAATATTAATAATTATTAATTTATTATTAATGATATTAAATTTATTTAATAATTATATTAAATTTATTTAATAATTATATTAAATAAATAGTTTAAAAAAGGTTTTATTAATTTAAAAATCATTTAAAAGGGATATAAATGAATTAAAAATATTTTAAGTTATAATTAATAACTTTTAATATTTAGATAAATAGTACATTAATATTTTAATATTAATGGTAATTATTTAAGAATGATTTTAAATGTTTTAAAAATATTTTAAGTTATTATTAATGACTTTAATATTTTGGCAATGGTTTCATTAATAGTTTATTATTAATAATAATAGAAATGTTTATTATTTAAATCATTTAATAATGATTCTGATATTTCAAAATTATGATAAATGGTAATAATTATTTAAAAATTATTATAAAGCCATGAAAAATAGTGCGACGGGTGTTTAAGATATCCAAATGGATATTGATCAACTGTATAGAGTTTTAGACTCGATAATTACCCGATAAATTGACTGGACTTAGATAGATTGACTGGATAACTGTTTATTTGTGATTCAATGGTATTAAAGTTATGTGACAATGTGATTAGGAATGTGCTGACTGCATTAAGCAGTATTATATGATATAATATAATATTCTAATCAGACAATGATCTATTTAATGATAGGACTTGATAGAAAAGATATATCTATGTTGTGTAAGCAGCAAACAAGGCAAGTATCTACCCCTTTGCATTTACTTTATGCTAAGGACATGCGTAAGATAATATCTGAACTGTTCAAATATTTCAACCTTTGTATATACTTATGCAATGATTCTGTATAAGTAAGCTATTAAGCAATAATTGTTGTACAATTTCCTTTATCCTGTTAATATTGATCAAGTTATTTATTCTGTTGGTTAATTTCTATAACATGGTTATACAAGTGTCCCCACTTGGATAATCATTATATTTTATCACATGTTGATACATACTTATAGTTGCCTAGTATGTATACGTTGAAATAAAAGTCGTCTAAGCTATTTGATCCAGCTAGACATAAATTTAAAGTTGTTGTTGAACAAGATAAAACTTATCCAACCGAATTGTTTTGGTTTGGATTCAAGACTGATTGTTATTTTTAGACAATACGTAGTTTCAAAAATTTGAAATAGAAATGACATGTTGTTGATTATTGGTTCAACTTACTTCACAACTATTGATCCGTTGTAGAAGAATCTTTCAAAGAAAACATTTAATCCTTTCAGTTAACTATTATTGTTGCTATTACTTGCTGGGCACTCGAATGCTCATTATAGCTTAATTTTAAATGTTTTCAGCTAAGTGTGAACAACCCGAAGGATCTGCCAAGAACAAGGGGAAGGGGAAAGTTGCTGACTGAATGTTTAAGCTATTCTATGTAATTGTAACACCCCCTTTCCAAAATAGAAAGAGAGGTTACCCAAAACACAACAGAACTAAGAAGATCACAAGGCCCTAAACCACAAAAGAGTAATCTCATAATAATTCAATATCATAAGACAAACCATAATAAATGCCACACTGGCTCAAACCACAATCTAAATAATTTATTACAATTCTGGATAAATGACATATCAAGTCTAAACAGAACATTTCTAAACCATTGGACTAAAGGAAGCTCTCGTCACGCTTGTCCTTGATCCCCCTGATTACCTGCCGGACGAAAAACACAGCATGAGCCACATGCCCAGTACGGATATAGAATACAAGAAATGAACCGAAATAACTAACTCAATTAATTAAATTAAACAAAACGAACTGAAACGAAACGAATAAAGCTAACACAATAAAATGGTAGGCTGAATCAAATAGTTGGGTGTTATTTCATACCGAGCTCAAAATAAATAGTAATATACCTTGCCACATAGGCAAGTCAAATAATGCCACACAGGCAATCAAAATAATGCCATACAGGCAATCACACATCGGACTACGCAATCCAGATGCGTGCAAAATCGGAAGGTGTGTTTGGCACAAACATCACCAATCCGCAGAACAGAACAGAACAGAAACTAGGGTCGACCCATACGCCTCCCACAACAAAACACCAAATGGCCAACTCCCACCGGAGCACAAAATGGAGACGCCGTGGATTGATCACACCGCCACGAAAGGTGTCATGCCTCGGTGCCAAGAGGACATGCCTGTGGTACCCCCACATGTGGTCATAGCTCAGGTATACCCTACGGTATTCTAACAAAATATAATGTCACAACACATGCGACAAAATATCAATACAAAGGGGTTCTAACATGTACATGTTAAATTGAATGAATTGTCAACACAAGTCTCTAAAATATACTAACATGTACATCACTATAAATATAAAAATAAAATTTAGACATGACACACTAGTCTAAAGAGTACAATGTGAGTTCTAATACAACGCCAAAATAAATTTATCACAATAAATTGACAAGGAATAATTATGAGAGAAAATACTAAATTTCGAAACGAATAATGAAACGAACGAATTAAAAACAAAAGTCTTGCTGAAAGAGTACGGAATCCGTACCTGGAATCGATAATGCAATACCCAAAATTATTATTTCTCCTAATGATAATAGGATTTTAATATTACCCACATAATTTAAATTAAGCCCAATTAATATTAAAAGCCCAATTTGTACTAAATTAATTTATTCAACACTTATTAACTTATTAGCCCAAAATAAATGACTAGCTTGACCCAAATACAAGACAAGGTCCAATTAGAATATGTTGTTAAAATAAATAATTGTTTTATTATCTAATTATTCCTCTTTTTTTTCGGGTATTACATCACCTACCCCTTAAAAGAATTCCGTCCCCGGAATCAAAAGAATAGAACGTACCTAATTATTAAAAAGATGCGGATATTCCGCTCGAATAGACTCCTCCATCTCCCAAGTGGCTTCCCGCTCCGAATGATTCTTCCACAAAACCTTAACAAAAGGAATAGTCTTCCTTCTCATAATCCGCTCTTGACGATCCAAAATCGCTTCGGCTTGTTCCTCACAAGTAAGATCCTCCCGAATCTTATCGAACGGATATTGCACCACGTGCAATGGATGATAATGATAACTCCTCAACACCGACACATGGAATACATTATGCACGTGAGCTAGCTGTGGAGGCAAAGCTAATCGATATGCAACCTCACCAATCCTCTCCAGAATCTCAAATGGTCCAATATAACGCGGACTAAGTTTTCCTTTCAAGCCAAATCGCCGAATGCCCTTCCAAGGAGAAACTTTTAGAAACACATGCTCGCCAGGTTCAAACTCTAAAGTCCTCCTATGCTTATCAGCATAACTCTTCTGACGTGATCGAGCCGACTTCAATTTTTCCTTAGCCACTGCTACCTTTTCCGTAGTGATCTGGACCAACTCAGGCCCTTCTATGGCCCTTTCGCCAACCTGATCCCAACAAGTTGGTGACCGACACTTCCTACCATACAATGCCTCAAAAGGTGCCATTCCAATACTTGCATGCCAGCTGTTGTTATAAGCAAACTCAATTAGGCTCAAGTAATCATCCCAATTACCCGACCATTCAAGTGCACAAGACCTCAACATGTCCTCCAACGTCTGAATAGTTCGTTCGGATTGCCCATCAGTTTGCGGATGAAAAGAAGTACTGAAGTTGAGCCGAGTACCCCAAGCTCGTTGAAACCCTTTCCAGAACTGTGAAGTGAATCGTGGGTCCCGATCTGAAATAATAGACACCGGAGTACCATGAAGTCTAACAATCTCCTAGCTGAAAGATATGTGCCAACCTATCCACCGAGTAACCCTCATGGATCGCCAAAAAGTGTGCCGATTTGGTCAACCGGTCCACCACTACCCATATGGCATCATTCTTACTGAAAGTCTTCGGCAACCCAGTCACAAAATCCATCGTGATATCCTCCCACTTCCACACTGGAATGTCTAACTATTGCAACAACCCACTAGCTCGCTGATGTTCTATCTTCACTTGTTGACAAGTGAGGCACTTTCCAACATATTCAGCCACGTCTCGTTTCATCCCATTCCACCAAAAATTCTTCTTCAAATCTCTATACATCTTTGTAGAACCTGGATGAATAGAAAATGGCGAACTATGAGCCTCAGCCAACACCGCCTCCCGAATGATTGGATCGGACCGGTACACACAACCGCTCACCCAACCAAATCACACCATGGTCATCAATACGAAATTCGGGCTGCTTGCCCTTCTCAAGATTCTGCGTCATACTCCACAACTCCCCATCTTCCTTTTGAGCTTCTTTGACCCGCGAGATAAGAGAGGGCTCCACTCTTATACCCGCCAAATGCCCATCTGAACCTCGTACATACAACTCCAACTCGATCCGCTCCATATCTGAAATAAGCTGAGGTTGCGAAATAAGGGCTGCTACACTCCCAGAACTCTTTCGACTAAGAGCATCTGCAACCACATTTGCCTTTCCCGGGTGATACTGAATCCTCGCATCATAATCTTTTAGAAGTTCCAACCAACGCCTTTGCCTCATATTGAGCTCCTTCTGAGTGAAAATGTATTTAAGACTTTTGTGATCGGTGAAGATATCACAAGTCTCTCCATACAAATAATGCCTCCAAATCTTTAAGGCAAAGATCACCGCTGCTAACTCCAAATCATGTGTGGGGTAGTTCACCTCATAAGGTTTAAGCTTCCTAGAAGCATAAGCAATCACCTTACCGTGTTGCATTAAAACACACCCCAAGCCCTTCTTAGAAGCATCACTATAAATCTGATAGCCTCCTGTCCCCGACGACAATGCAAGTATAGGAGCTGACACAAGTCGTTTCTTCAACTCCTCGAAACTCTTCTCCCGCTCTTCATTCCACATAAACTTCACGCCCTTTCTTATCAACTGAGTCAATGGTAAGGCAAGGCAAGGAAAACCCTTCCACAAACCGCCTATAATACCCTGCCAAACCCAAGAAACTCCTAATCTCCGTCACTGTAGTAGGTCTCGGCCATTTAGTGATAGCCTCAGTCTTCGCAGGATCCACCTTAATGCCTTCAGCAGAAACAACGTGGCCCAAAAATGCAACCTGCTCTAACCAGAATTCGCATTTAGAGAATTTAGCATACAACTTCCCTTTCTGCAAAATCCCTAACACTGTGCGAAGATGCTCCTCATGCTCTTCCTTAGACTTAGAGTAAACCAAAATGTCATCAATAAAGACAATGACAAATTGGTCCAGGTTGTAACACCCCAGTTCCACATTGAAAGATGGGGGAAAAATTTGTCTGCATATAAGGAATTAAGTAACTACCAATAGTACCTTCAAGTCATGACCTTTTGGGAGCCTGTGGTGGGCTAGATAACCCAAGAAGATACTATTGGGCCAGTGGTTTGATGCCTTATTTGGATGGATTTGATTCGATTCGGACTTGGGATTTGACCCAAGATTTGTTCCGGACTCGGGATTTGACCCGGGTTGTTTCATATGGTATCAGAGCCGACTCTCGAAAGCTCGGGTCGTGTCATCCGATCGGGTTGCCGGAGGTGGGGACACGAAGGCTGGTGGTATTATCCCACAATGGAGAGATGAAGGTCCGGAGGTGGGGACACGAAGCCAGCCGGTATTATCCCACAATGGCTAGAGAGGCAAAGATCTTTGGGCCGTGTGTGTGATCGGTTCTGACGGGGACGTCAGAAATTTAAGTGGGGTAGTTTGTAACACCCCAGTCCCACATTGAAAGATGGGAGAAAAATTTGTCTGCATATAAGGAATTAAGTAACTACCAATAGTACCTTCAAGTCATGACCTTTTGGGAGCCTGTGGTGGGCTAGATAACCCAAGAAGATACTATTGGGCCAGTGGTTTGATGCCTTATTTGGATGGATTTGATTCGATTCGGACTTGGGATTTGACCCAAGATTTGTTCCGGACTCGGGATTTGACCCGGGTTGTTTCACAGGTACTCCCTGAACACCCGATTCATTAAATCCATAAACACCGCCGGAGCGTTAGTCACACCGAATGGCATCACCAGAAACTCATAATGCCCATACCGAGTACGAAAAGCTGTCTTAGGGATATCCTCATCCCTCACCCTCAACTGATGATATCCCGACCTCAAGTTTATCTTCAAAAAATACTTCGCCCCCTGAAGTTGGTCAAACAAGTCATCAATCCTCGGCAATGGATACTGATTCCTGATGGTAATCTTGTTCAACTCCCTGTAGTCTATGCATAACCTCATAGACCCATCCTTCTTCTTCACAAATAAGACCGGCGCACCCCACGGCGAAACACTCGGTCGAATCACACCACGATCCAACAGTTCCTGCAACTGTTCCTTTAACTCTTGCAACTCCAACGGTGTCATCCGATACGGCGCCTTAGAGATAGGTTCCGCACCAGGAACAAGCTCAATAGCAAACTCTACTTCCCGTTGTGGTGGCAACTCTGACAATTCTTCAGGAAACACATCGGAAAAATCACGAACAATTGGAACATCCTCAACATGAGACTCACCCTTAGAAGTATCTTTCACAAACGCCAAATACCCCTCACAACCCTTTGCTACCAACTTCCCAGCCTTCAAAGCTGAAATCAAATTCAACACCCTACTCGGTTGTGAACCTTGAAACACGAACTCCGGAGACTTCACATCTCCAAATATAACCTTCTTCGCTTGACAATCGATAGTGGCCTGGTGCTTATCCAACCAGTCCATTCCAAGAATGACGTCAAAATCGTGCATACTCATCGAAAAAAGATTAGCCCTACGAATCTTATCCCCAAAACTTATCGGACACCCTCGATACAAATCAGAAATAACAACAGAAGTCCCTATTGGGGTAGCAATAGACATAACAGAATCTAAAGACTGAGATGACACACCCAGGTGCCGAACAAAAGACTGAGCAACAACAGAATGAGTAGAACCCGTATCAAACAAAATAGATGCCTCACGATTGCCAACTAAAAGAGTACCAGGAACAGTACCTGGTGCACCCGCCGCCTGGTTATACGTCAAGGCAAACACTCGACCACCCTGGCGTTGACCTCCATTGCCACCATTATCGCCACCTCCACCATTTCCACGTGGCCTAGCACAATCCCTAGCAATGTGACCCATCTGTCCACACAAGAAGCATGCACCGGTGAGTCTGTGGCAGTGCCTCCCCGGATGATTAGCTCCACAAGTAACACAAGGAGCTATCGGAATAAGATTCGGGTTACCCCCACCAGCTGGTCCTGGGTAACGACCCTGATTTTGCCCTTGCTGACGATTATTCACCTGCTGACGATTCTGTCCATACCAAGGTAGCTGAAGCTGACGATTTTGCCCCTGTTGAGGCATCTGCTGATAGCCCCTGTTTTGATTCTGACCACGCCACTGCCCCTGTTGGCCACCACGATTCCTATTCAACTGACCACCCTGATTTCTTCCATGCTGGACTGAAGTTTGACCCTGCTGGTCATCTCTGTCCCTCTTTCGACTCCCTTCCGGTTTGGAAGTTCGAAAGTCCTGCCGCTCCATCTCAATGTTCTTGGCCGCATTAGCCACCGCCGATACATCCGTAAACTTGGTGTTAATGAGATGTTGGCGATACCTATAATGAATCCGCCACTTAAACTTTTCCGCATGTTCTGCTGCAGTCCCTGCAGACGTTCCCGTAAAACCTGCCAACCTGGTGAACCTGGTCATGAAATCGGTAATGGACTCATCATCCTTCTGCCGAATGGATAGATATTCTCTAGCATAGGCCTCTTTATCAGCAGCTGGAAAGTACTGCTGATAAAAGACCTCACAAAACTCTGCCCAATGAAGTGTTTCCACGTACCCATCACCCTTGGTTGTCTTCAGTGCTTTCCACCACCTCTGTGCATCCCCTTCCAGTTTGTAGGCAGCAAGTAATACTCTCTGATTATCCGAGCACCCCAACACATCAAATATTTTCTCTAGGTGAGCAATCCAATTCTCTGCATCAATTGGAGTTGAAGCTGAACTAAATGACTGTGGTTTCTGCTTCTGGAACCTCTCCAACCATACATACATTGGAACCACCTGCTGATCAAGGCCATCCACATTTCCTTCTTCTTCGTTTGCATGTAGATCATTATTTCTCGGGTTCTCTTATTCAGGAATTTCTTGGTGGCGGCTGCTGCATTGCATGTACAACCTGCGCCACTAACTGAGGTAACGCCTGATTCACAGCCTGATTCACCAAGGTAGCCAACTGAGCATTAATCTGATCATTAGGTTGCTCATTAGGACCGACCTTCACCTCTTCCCCTGTTGTTACCTCGCCTACCAGCAACTCTAGCTGATCTTCGAGCCATCTAAGAAAGAGATCACGAATATAAACAAAGCAGATTAGAAACAATTTCGAATATGGCTGATATGATAGCTGAACAGAAAATCAAACAAAACAAAAACCTAACCCAGAAGGCTACCCATAACTCACAGGTCAAACCTAAATAGGTTTTCTACAAGAAAGAACCTAAGCTCTGATACCAACTCTGTAACACCCCCTTTCCAAAATAGAAAGAGAGGTTACCCAAAACACAACAGAACTAAGAAGATCACAAGGCCCTAAACCACAAAAGAGTAATCTCATAATAATTCAATATCATAAGACAAACCATAATAAATGCCACACTGGCTCAAACCACAATCTAAATAATTTATTACAATTCTGGATAAATGACATATCAAGTCTAAACAGAACATTTCTAAACCATTGGACTAAAGGAAGCTCTCGTCACGCTTGCCCTTGATCCCCCTGATTACCTGCCGGACGAAAAACACAGCATGAGCCAAATGCCCAGTACGGATATAGAATACAAGAAATGAACCGAAATAACTAACTCAATTAATTAAATTAAACAAAACGAACTGAAACGAAACGAATAAAGCTAACACAATAAAATGGTAGGCTGAATCAAATAGTTGGGTGTTATTTCATACCGAGCTCAAAATAAATAGTAATATACCTTGCCACATAGGCAAGTCAAATAATGCCACACAGGCAATCAAAATAATGCCACACAGGCAATCACACATCGGACTGCGCAATCCAGATGCGTGCAAAATCGGAAGGTGTGTTTGGCACAAACATCACCAATCCGCAGAACAGAACAGAACAGAAACTAGGGTCGACCCATACGCCTCCCACAACAAAACACCAAATGGCCAACTCCCACCGGAGCACAAAATGGAGACGCCGTGGATTGATCACACCGCCACGAAAGGTGTCATGCCTCGGTGCCAAGAGGACATGCCTGTGGTACCCCCACAGGTGGTCATAGCTCAGGTATACCCTACGGTATTCTAACAAAATATAATGTCACAACACATGCGACAAAATATCAATACAAAGGGGTTCTAACATGTACATGTTAAATTGAATGAATCGTCAACACAAGTCTCTAAAATATACTAACATGTACATCACTATAAATATAAAAATAAAATTTAGACATGACACACTAGTCTAAAGAGTACAATGTGAGTTCTAATACAACGCCAAAATAAATTTATCACAATAAATTGACAAGGAATAATTATGAGAGAAAATACTAAATTTCGAAACGAATAACGAAACGAACGAATTAAAAACAAAAGTCTTGCTGAAAGAGTACGGAATCCGTACCTGGAATCGATAATGCAATACCCAAAATTATTATTTCTCCTAATGATAATAGGATTTTAATATTACCCACATAATTTAAATTAAGCCCAATTAATATTAAAAGCCCAATTTGTACTAAATTAATTTATTCAACACTTATTAACTTATTAGCCCAAAATAAATGACTAGCTTGACCCAAATACAAGACAAGGTCCAATTAGAATATGTTGTTAAAATAAATAATTGTTTTATTATCTAATTATTCCTCTCTTTTTTTCGGGTATTACAGTAATAGTCTGACTTTATGATAAGGATGATAAATAATATTATTATTATCATGTAACGAATGTTTAAAGGTTTCGTACTTGGGAACTAAACTCTGATAATATGTAAATTAAGTTTGAAAATCTATATTATTGTTATTATTATTAGTATTATTCTGCTCATAGAAATGGTATCGTGAAGCACCGAGTTCGGGTTTCAAGTATCCGAATTCGGGGGCGTCAAAGGAGACCCAAATGCAAGAGTCAAAACAAGAGTTGCCACCCAAAATGAGTGTTTCTATCTGAGCTTTCTGTCATAGATAGAACCCAAGAAGATAGAAGATGCTATGGAAGTCTCCAGCTGGATAGAAGCCATGCAGGAATAACTAAATCAGTTTGAAAGAAGAAAAGTATGGAGATTAGTTCCAAGACCAAAAAGTCATCCTGTCATTGGCACCAAATGGGTCTTCAGGAACAAGATGGATGAAAATGCAGTAATAACCAGGAATAAAGAAAGACTGGTGGCCAAGGGTTACTCTCAGGAAGAAGGCATTGACTATGATGAGACATTTGCACCCGTTGCCTGTTGACCCTATTATTCCTCCAATCATGCTATATAACATTTCAGGGAAAGATATGACATTACAGGAACACCAAGGAAGAAATTACAAGACAAGGAATCTTTGAAGAAGGAAAAGCAAATTGAGTCCTAAAAATATATGTAAGATCTTAGCATCTATTACTTTCCAATATAAGGCTCTAGGACATATGCATTACATATATGATTGTGTTCACATATTCGGTGATACATACTAAATACACTAAGCTCATGATATGCATGGCTGGAATTTGCTCACCATAACTTAAGGAATCAAATCCTGTTAAACAGTATATATGGTAATTAATTACAAATAAACAGTTGATTAAATAAAATACCATAAATTATGCATTAGTTATTTCCATCAATATGATTCACGGTAAAAACAAGTATGGTATATCATGCATCATAAATCACGCGTCATGAATCAAGGAATTTAATTCTTGGCAATCAACTAAGGTAACTAGTTGGTTAAATAAATACCATGAATCATACTTTATATAAAAGCTTAATTTAAGGAAAAATTACTAGATTGCTTTTAAAACTCACTGACGTGATATATCAAAATGGTAATTGATTGCATGATATAAATCCGGTATTTGACATATAGTAAATTGACAAGATGGGATATAAATGCCGAATTCATAAAAGATATAGCTTCATGTGATGGACACTCTATTAAGTAAAATCTCCTCAGTCATCACTAAGATGTTTCTATATCCTATACTGATCATGACGTGTCCTATGCTAATATACAATTGGAAGGAGTCTTGATTTGTGGCACAATATCTGGATGATAGTAAAATAATACGTGACTTGTGCATCTTGTCTCTAACGATCATGTCACGAATAGGCAACAAGTAACGGTAATGTATTATGAAAGCCTATAAATGAATTGGTCTCATTAACGAGAAAAGTAAGAAAAACACATACTGATATCACAAAGCATACAAGCTACAAAAATATTTTTCTTCCTGATTATTATTGATTGGACTAAGAAGGAGCTTCGGCTAAGGTGGTCTTATAAAAAATATTCTAGTAATACTTTTCTTGCATATCATTTCATACTAGAGCCATGCATTGGTAAGTGATATATTGCTTGATCATTAGACCTGTATTGTGTTTCTTATATTTTTGTATACAAATCAATATTCTCTAAATTGTACTCCGGTTTGGATTACTACAATATTTTTTTTTTGCTAAATTTAGACTGAAATAAAAGAAAGAATAAGTACAAAGTTCATGGGACAAAACCCCAGACGGTATACCATAGCCATCATAGGACAGGCCCTATAAAGGCAAAGGTAAACTCAAGCTAGTCACTAGTATACAAAGAAATAATAAGGAACAATGCAACTACAAAACCAGCAGAATAAGTACAAGCCCACAGCAGAATAGCTGCACAAGACCACACTAGCAGCAAAGCCACAACAGCAAAAAGAGCATCCAGCTGAAACCACACGCTGCAAGAGAAACTGCTCACGCAGGAAGACCACACTTAGCAGGAGAAAATTGCTCGAGACCAGCAGAAACCATCTGGTAATCTAAACCAGACTACTAGCCGACTGCTGACCAAAAACCAGCCAACTGCAGCAGCACTAGCACTAGTCCAAAGCAGACAGCAACATCAACATTTTCCAGACAGTTTGCATCAGCAGTAACCAAAATCTGCTCAAACAACCAACAGTGCAGTAGTAGCACTCTAGTCAAACCAGCAACACAGCAGCGATAGCAGCCAAAAATAACATCAAAAACCTGTTGCTGCTGCCTAATAACAAAGGTCTGCTCAAAACCCCTCAGCGACAAATGCTTCAGATCATAGCAGGACACAGCCCCCAAAATCAAACCCAAAGCACCCAACCAGACTCAACAGGTGAGCCCTCAGCCAGCAGACTTTCCAAACAACAAGCAGTCAACCAGCAGTCAAAACCAGCTGCCGAGACATTAGAATTTGACTCCAGCTGCAGAAACAGACACAGCTACCCAGACAACCACATCAACATAAATAGCCCCAGAAACAGCCATCAGTACCAGAGCACCACCACAGTCTGTATGGGCTAGCAGTACAGAAACTGTCCAGCAACACGGCTCACGACCCACAGCCCATCTCAGCAGCAGCTTTCAGACAACTAGTATAGCATCACCAGCATACTAAAACAGACAATCCCAACAAAGCTCAGCAACTTTAGAACAGTATAGCAACAACAACTATAGTACAAACCACTTCACGAACAGCAGCACTTCACGAGAGCAGCAGCAGCAACTATAGTACAAACCACTTCACGAACAGCAGCACTTCACGAGAGCAGCAGCAGCAAATCCCAGTAGAGCTCAGCAGCAACAAGAAGACAACTTTTGCCCATTGTATCAACGCCCAAAACAGCAGCAGTGTTAAGGAAGACCAGCACCAACAGCACTCAATACCAGCAACCGTGCACAGTCACAGAAAACCAACCAAGTGAAAACCCACCAGCAGCATTTAAAACCAGAACGGACCATGATAGCCCTATGCCAGACCCATAACCTGCTATCAAGCATTGTTTAAAATGAGATGGACAAAAGCCGACCTTTCTTTAACTTTTTGGAATTTCGCATTTGTATGAAGCTTACACTTATGCATATGTAAAATGTCAGAAACAAGGTTCCGAGCAGAGCAAAGTTTATGGTTGAAAATCCTCGCGTTTCGTTCAATCCAAATACGGTAGACAACCGCAGCGAACCCAAAATGAAGAAGGCTATGATGAAAATTTGGATTTGAAAAATGGATGAGGTATCCCGTTATAGAGCTCCAACTCCGACTAAAACCCCTCCACCCACAATGTCTAAGAACAGAAAGGAGAACCCTAAATGAGTAATCACATTGAAAGAATAGGTGTTCAAAGGTTTCCGGTTGGGATGAACAGAGGACACAAGAAGGGTTAACAAGCATCCCAAAACTGATCAATCTGTCCATTGTACGCAATCCACGATGAAAATCCAACCAGAGGGTAAAAGAAAATCGAGGGATCAAAACCTTATGCCACACTAGCTTGTCCCAAAGGACTACAACTCCCACCTGTCTAATCGAGCTCCAAAGAGTAGAGGCTTTAACCTCATTAGGTTTCACAGTGTCCCAAAAAACCTCATCAGGTCGAGAAGAGTCACATAGCATATTAAGATCAAAAGAATCCCGAAAGAATAAAATCATTATGATTTGAGGAAGGGAGATGCCAAGAGGAATCTCTGATAATACCACTCACAGTAGCATTTGGGCCCAAATTAGAGTTAAGGATCAAAGAAGAATGAGAACTGGAAGCTAGGGGAGTCGCATTTAACCAAGGGTCAAACCACAAGCTAGTACTTTCCCCATTACCAATATGAAACCGAATATACTTTATAGCAAGAGATCTCAACTGCAAAACCTTTCTCCATATCCATGAACAGTCATTCAGAATCTTCAAAACCCAAAAGTGATGAGATTTTAAGTGATTATTTCTAACCCAAGAAGCCCATAGCGACTGGGAGAGAGGATTTACTACTCTCCATAATTGAAGCAAAATCAGAGCTTTATTCCAGTCCTCCAAATTCTTAATAGCCAAGCCACCTTCAGAGTACGGTAGAGCAATTTTGCTCCATGCGACTTTGGCCCCAAACTTCAACATGGAGGGACCTTTCCATAAGAATCTACTCATAGTGGACTTTAGATCTTTAATCACAGACGCTGGGAGAATGAAATGAGCGGACCAATACGATTGTATAGCAAAAATAACCGATTTAATAAGTTGCAGCCGACCAGCATAAGAGAGAAACTTGTTAGTCCATGAAGTAATTTTGGATTTAACCTTTTCTAAGAGAGGATGACAATCAGCAAGGCTAAGCTTCGAAGTGATCAAAGGGACCCCTAAGAATTTTGCAGGGAACCGACCCTCTTGAAATCCCAGAATGTTGAATATGACCTCAGCATGATCAGGAGAGACATTGCAGAGGAAACACATACTCTTCGAGTCATTTATGAGTAAGCCCGAGAAAGACGAGAAGAGGTCTAAACAAAGTTTGATAACCTTGACCGAATTCGCATCACCATGACAAAAAATAAGCAGATCATCAGCAAAACATAGGTGGGATAAGGAAAGAGATTTTGTTTTCCAATGACGCTTGAAACTAGGAGTCCTTGTTTCCTTTGTGAGAATAATAGAAAGCACTTCCATAGCAATAACAAAGAGATAAGGAGAGAGAGGATCCCCTTGACGTAAACCCTTGGTCCCTTTAAAATACCCTCAAAGGGCACCATTCACTCTAACTAAGTAAGAGGGAGAACACATACAAACCTTAATCCAGTAAATGAACTTGGGAGAAAATCTGAAAAGCCGCAAAGCAGAAAGCAAGAAATCCCAAGAGACCGAATCAAAAGCAAACACACTGCTTAGGATTGGAACACTGAGGAGAAAAATGTCCCCCATGTCCGCAATTGTAGCAAACATTTTCGCCTTTCCTGCATATACCTTCACGTTTCTTGTCACATTTTTTACACTTTTCTATGTGTTTAAAGTTCCCTTGGTTGTTATCAGGATCACGATCATTCATTTTTCTTTTTCCCTTCTGGTTCAGAGCTGCACATGATTTGTTGCTTTTAGCTCCTATTTGGTCAATTTGGATTTTAAGCTTATCTTGTTCTTCCATTGTTTTAATTAATGCTTTCTGCAGTTGGCTATTTAGTAATTTTTCTATTTCCCACAACTGTTCCAAAGAGGAAACCCGGTCCCGCAGATTCTGCACTTCAGTTGATGCTTGGTCAGCTCCAACTTCAGTGTCTGAATCACTATCGGTTAGTTCCACCATTTCTGGATCTGGTACGACATTCTCCACAATAACCACCTCATCGAGGTTGCTTTCACTTTGAGCCTCTATTTCAGCTATTGGCTTTGATATCGGCTTCTTCTTTACGATCCAAGGGTATCCTAATCCTTTTTCACCTGACATCTACACACACAAATTATCCTGATTAGCATAAAATATATACACATAACACATAAAGGTTTTATATAAGTTATCTTTTAGTTTGTTTGATGATAAATTTATCCGATTCATCTATCTTTAAACTCTATAGGAGTTATTTATATTTTCAACGTTTCCCGCTGTTCTAAGATTATAGCCTAAGGTCTATCCCACCTAAGGTTTCTAACCTTATAGCTCTGATACTATCCTGTGACGCCCCCGAATCCAGATACTTGAAACCCGAACTCGGTGCTTCACGATACCATTTCTATGAGCGGAATAATACTAAT
Organism: Panax japonicus; assembly: GCA_020205505.1. Taxonomy (NCBI): domain Eukaryota; kingdom Viridiplantae; phylum Streptophyta; class Magnoliopsida; order Apiales; family Araliaceae; genus Panax; species Panax japonicus. The sequence goes on along the minus strand of CM035112.1, from coordinate 23,397,355 downwards.
AATAATAACAATAATATAGATTTTCAAACTTAATTTACATATTATCAGAGTTTAGTTCCCAAGTACGAAACCTTTAAACATTCGTTACATGATAATAATAATAATATTATTTATCATCCTTATCATAAAGTCAGACTATTACATAGAATAGCTTAAACATTCAGTCAGCAACTTTCCCCTTCCCCTTGTTCTTGGCAGATCCTTCGGGTTGTTCACACTTAGTTGAAAACATTTAAAATTAAGCAAGAATGAGCATTCGAGTGCCCAGCAAGTAATAGCAACAATAATAGTTAACTGAAAGGATTAAATGTTTTCTTTGAAAGATTCTTCTACAACGGAACAATAGTTGTGAAATAAGCTGAACCAATAATCAACAACATGTCATTTCTATTTCAAATTTTTGAAACTACGTATTGTCTAAAAATAACGATCAGTTGACAGACTATGAACATTGTTTTCTATTTTCGAAAAGGTTTAAACAGAAAATCATCTGTAAACCGTCATTGCAGCAAGAGATAGGCCTATAATTTGACATGGATGTAGGATTTAACGTCTTAGGGACAAGAGCAATAGCAGTAGAGTTTGTACCCCGGAGAAGGCAACCCTGTTTGAAGAACGATTGAATGGCCAAAATAAAATCACTACCAACTATATCCCACACAAGGAGGAAAAAGTTCACATTGAAACCATCAGGACCCGGACTCTTGTTTTTCCTCATAGACTTCAAAGTTGACAAGATTTCAAAATCAGAAATGTCTCTCTCAATCAAAGAGGCTTGAAGATCAGTAACAAATTTAGGAGCATAAGAAGCGAGGTCAGGTAAATAGGACTCCCCCACCATAACAGGAGAACCCAACAAAGAACGAAAATGGTCCACCGCAATAGTTTGAATATCCTTTTGACCGGAAACGAGAACACCTTCCTCATTTTCAATAGCAATGATTTTATTTTGATTCCATCTGTTTTTTATTTGATTGTAGAAGTAGCCTGAATTTTTATCCCCATCCTTAAGCCAATGGATTCTAGATTTTTTCTTAAGTAACTTCTCTTCACATCTCAGGGCATACCACAGATTTTCATAATGAAGCCTTTGAGCCTTTAGGAGTGAGAGATCAGTCGGATCAGAGGAAATAGCATTCTGAGTGTCATGGAGAACAGCTCTAGCCTTTTCCACATTTGACTTAAGATTACCATTTTCTTTGTTCAAGTTGGAGAGAGCCCGTTTGACCGATCTAAGCTTGCCAGCTAAAACCTGAAGAGGATCCCCAGTAACTAAGATATTCCAAGCAGATTGAACTACCTCATGAAAGTTTTCAAGCTCGCCCAGGAAATTGAAGAATTGGAATGGCTTGGGGACTCTAGGTAAGGACAAACCAGTTAGAACCACCGCTGGACAATGATCCGAAAGATCACGAGGAGTGAACATGACCTGAGAGACAAGGAACTGATGTAGCCACTCACAGTTGACCATAACCCTATCAAGCTTTTTAAATTGGGGTTTAGAGTCACTAGAATTCCACCAAGTGTGCATTGGCCCCACTGCACGAAGATCGGACAGTAGCAGATCAGTAGAACAGTCTAGGAAGTCCTACATGCCTCCATTCCAGGATTCAACGCCTCCCTTAATTTCAGTAATAGACAAAACCTCATTAAAATCCCCGAGAAGACACCAAGGCAGATTGATAGAAGTACACAGGGAATGAAGATCAGTCCAAAGAGCTTTCCTCTCAGAGGGAGTATTTAAACCATAAACGAAGGTGACAAAAAACTGCATGGAAGAAGCAGCAGACAAAACTAAGCAATGAATATATTGAGAAGATTTAGAAATAATATTTACAGTCCAAAGCGAAGGGTCCCAACCAACCCAGATTCTCCCATTCACATGATGCTCATAGTTAAACTGCCAATTCCATTTACTACATATGGCTTTGGAAACAGTATTGGCTTTTGGGCATTTGACTCTAGTCTCAACTAGGCCAACAAAAGAAATACTATGCTTATACAAAAGAGCTAGGACACTATCCTGCTTGGACTTCATATTTACACCTCTAATATTCATAGAGCAAAAATTAACCATAAAAAGGTTAAGGATAAAATGGGGCAGGCCTCCCCCCTCCTTTGATCTTTTTCTTTGAAGACTGGCCAGATTCCGAACCAGCTCGAGCTTTCGCCTTAAGATCCCGACCTGCCTTTTCATCAACCATTTTTAGCTTTCCCACAAGGGGATTTGGAGAAGGGGAGCAGTCAGAATCAGAGAACCCCTCCATAACCTCCCCACCAGCAGCAATAGGCTTGAAGACATTGGAGTTACCAACCAAAGAGAGATCACAATAGGGAACCTGCTGTTTAGGTCCTTTAGCCACCAAAGTCCAGTTGTTGGAAGAATTTTCTGTAACGGGCTTTGGGATAACAGGAGAAATAGGGGCAGCAGCCATAGAGTCTGAAGAAGATTTTTGGACTTTAGGCAGCCATTGGTAGTTTGCTTTAGGACAACGCAGAAGAGAGTGCCCAAACGTTTTACAGTGAGAACAGATTTGAGGTCTATTTTGGTACTCCACTCTGACATTTACAATCTTTTCAGAGTTAGTTTCCTCATCAAGAACTACCACTTCCAGAGAGCTAGGCAAAGCCGAAGAGGGTGTTATTTCAACACAAATCCTAGCAAAATTCATAGGTTCTAGTTTTTCTGTGATTTTATCCACAAACAGTGGAACACCAACCCCACTAGCAAGGTAACTAAGCCCAGCTGGAGACCAATAAGACATGGGGATGTTAAGGAATTTAACCCAGATAGGAGCTTTAGCACAGGAGTCAAAATGAAAATCCATGCCTTCCTTCCAAATTTTAAGGCAAAGTTGTTTATTTGATATATACCAGGGACCAAGGGCAAGCACGTTTTCACGGTCCTCGGGCTTTGCAAATTTAAAGACAAAAACCCCCCCCTCTTGCAAGAATACACTATGTAGGCCATATTTATCCCATAATTTATGCACATTCTCTTCCACTATCTTAAAAGGCATTTTGGAGTGGAGAAACCCACCCACCAGACAGGAGGACCAAAGATTATTACCTTGCACCAGAATCTCAGAAGGAGGGCGAATCAGGATTGACCTATTTTCCATGCTAGGGGGGAAGGAGGAAAGAAATCAAGCTTCAGTGATGGAACAGCCCGAGCCACTACCTTACTCCATGTTTTCGCTTCTGGGATGCACTCAGTAACAGCAATAACTGGGGCAATACCGCCAGAGGGGAACACAAAATCTGCCGGGCCAAGACATTCCCCTTCTTCAAAATCAGATGCAATACCTACCAAAATCGGTTTGTGGACAGCTCCACACTGACCCAGAGCTGGAGACGACGACGTTGCCAAAGGTGGTTTCAGAGGACTTTTCTCAAACATGTCATGGTCATTGACTGAACGAACAGATTTCCCCTTGTTGTAGAAATCATTGACATTTTGCATGGTAAACCCCTTTGCTTTGATAAAATCAAAGAGGAAGCTGCATTTCCTTCGTTCATCAGCCGCATCTAGGTTGCCCTGCTGCGAAAGAGCTTGAGCAGCTCTAAAAATTTCCTTCATGGAGGTACCTTCATGTAACCCTAGGCTAGCTTCAGCAAGGCTATTAGCTTCAGAAGCTTCAGAGCTCTCTGACATGATAGCAGCAGCAACAGTTGGGACAACAGAGGATTCTGCCATTGCAGATTCGTCAATGACCAGCGAGCTAGGGCAAGAAACCCCAAAATCAGTGAACAAATCTCGCGAGGGACTACTGATGGAGTTCCCAGCCGAAAGGTGCGAGAAGCTAACCATAGAGGGAGAAGAAGATGGAAAAGGAAAAGAAGAAGACCCAAAATCGGAGAACCAAACCAGAAAAGAAGAGAGAAGGCAGAGCTCAGCTACATGGTTCTGACGAAAAAAGTGTATCGGGTTACTACAATATTACAATCAAGGAATTTAATTCTTGGCAATCAACTAAGGTAACTAGTTGGTTAAATAAATACCATGAATCATGCTTTATATAAAAGCTTAATTTAAGGAAAAATTACTAGATTGCTTTTAAAACTCACTGACGTGATATATCAAAATGGTAATTGATTGCATGATATAAATCCGGTATTTGACATATAGCAAATTGACAAGATGGGATATAAATGCAGAATTCATAAAAGATATAGCTTCATGTGATGGACACTCTATTAAGTAAAATCTCCTCAGTCATCACTAAGATGTTTCTATATCCTATACTGATCATGACGTGTCCTATGCAATATACAACTGGAAGGAGGCTTGATCTGTGGCACAATATCTGGATGATAGTTAAATATTACGTGACTTGTGCATCTTGTCTGTAACGATCATGTCACGAACAGGCAACAAGCTACGGTAATGTATTATGAAAAGGAAAATGAATTGGTCTCATTAACAAGAAAAGTAAGAAAAACACATACTGATATCACAAAGCATACAAGCTACGGAACTGTTTTTCTTCCTGATTATTATTGATTGCACTAAGAAGGAGCTTCGGCTAAGGTGGTCTTATAGAAAATATTCTGGTAATACTTTTGTTGCATATCATTTCATACTAGAGCCTTGCATTGGTAAGTGATATATTACTTAATCATTAGACCTCTATTGTGTTTCTTATATTTTTGTATACAAATCAATATTCTCTAAATTGTACTCCGGTTTGGGTTACTACAATATTACAATCAAGTGTGAAAGCATAGGTGCTTGAGGGGGCATAGGTGCACAACGAGCAAAGGTGCTCAAGTTGTTGGAACTTGTATTGTAATTGAAAAAGTTTTTAATAAAAGAGAGTCTCCAATACTAGTTGGTATTGGACGTGGACTAGACAACTATTATAGAGGGTAGTAGTTGAACCACGTAAAAAATCCCAGTGTTTATATGATTGCATTTTGTGTGGTTTACTATTCTGTCCACTATCTAGCTGCATGCATTAAATATCCACAAATTCCATCAACCTAATTATTAAATTGTCTTCTCATAATCATATTCTGAAAAAGGTTAAGTCTTGTATTTAATCATTGTGGAAAGTATTACATAAATTAAATACATTATCTTGACATTGTAATTGATAAAGATATAGAATCCAGCTTGCTGCATTGAACATCCAAAAGAATTTTTAGTTAAATAAAAATTGGACATAGTATGTTCCTACACTTATTCAACTCCCCCTTCTAAGTGTGCTTATTTAAATTTCATTTGGTATTAGAGCTTGGCTCTACTTATCTTGGTCTTAAAGGTGACTAGTAGGGAAAGATTCTGACATGGCACAATTTGGAAACGCTCATCAAGAAGGACAATCAACAAACCGACCTCCATTACTATTTGGGACAGAGAACTACAATTTATGGAAATTCCGAATGAAGATATATCTTAAGCGAGACCCATGGGAATGGTGGGTGGTAGAAAATGGACCAGTGATCCCAAGGAAAGATGATGGCACTCCAAAAACCCTACTTGAAATGGATTCAACCAAAACCTACATGGTTGCATATGACTCCAAGGTAATGAACACCCTTCTTAGCGGTATGGTGCAATCTGAAATAGATAAAGTCTCTTCATGCAATACAGCTAAGGAGATATGGGATACTCTAGTGGCGAGTCATGAAGGAACCTCCAAAGTACGAGAAGTTAAGCTAAGCATGCTCATGCATGACTATGAAATGTTGAAGCTGGAAAAAGACAAAAAAATCAAAATGGCTCAAGCACGATTCCTAGTGCTCATAAATTCATTAAAGTTACTCGACAAGTTAATTCCACAAAGTGAGATCAATCGTAAGCTACTACGGACTATGCCCAAAAGGTTTGCATCCAAAATTACCACTCTTTAAGATTATGTCAATATTTCTTATATGGACAGATTAACACTCTTTGGTGAACTAGAAGAATATGAACACCAATTAAAAAGATACGATGACGAATAAGAAGCTCCTCAAAAGAAAGTGTTAGTCCTAAATACAGGAATTGAAGAAACACCCGAAAATAACTCGGATGATGAAATAGCCATGATATCAAGGAGACTTAAGGGGCTACTTCAAAGAAAGAATCAAAGGAAGAAAACATTCAACTCAAACAAACACAAAGCCAAACAAACCGAACAAACCTGTTTCGAGTGCGGACGACCAGGTCATTTCAAGAAGGACTGCTTCCAGCTCAAAAACAAAGGAAAGCAAGGCAATAAGGAGTTCAAAAAGCATAAAGCATTCCTAACGTGGAGTGACGATGAAGAATCCGAAGTGGAGATAGATGCAAATGGTGAACTGGCTCAAATATGCTTCATTGGACTTGAAGGTGAATCAAGTGAGGTACCTCTTTCTGATGTTATCACTTTGAAACAAGAAAATGATAAATTAAAAGAAAATAATATGTACTTAAAAGATCTAGTAAACACTCTAATGGGCGAAGTAGAAGCAATAATAAATGAAAAGAAAGAATTAGAAAAAGTAACACACACAAATGAGGAAAAAGCATTAGCTGGGAAAAATGATTATTTAGATAATTACAATAAAATACTGTTCAACAAAGTAAAACAGCTAAATGATGAAGTTGAAAAATTGACAAATGGGAGATGTGTGCATTGATGCATTTGGTGATGAATCAGTTAATAAAATACCTCCAACGAATGAATTTCAAAAGGAAATAGAGTAATTAAAAACCTCTCTAGCTAAATTTGTTCATGGGAAAAAAATCTAAATGTCATGCTAGGAAAACAAAGACCCTGTTACGATAAACAAGCCATTGGTTATAACCCAGTATATAGAAAAGAAGTTGAAATGCTTAAATCTAAATCATCATTTAAATTAAACTACTGTACACCTTTTATTACTTGCAACAATTGTGGCATTAAAGGACATCTAGAGATTAACTACTTAAGGAAGAAAAATAACAATCGAAGTAAAGCAGTATGGGTAAAGAAAAGTGATTTGATTTCAACTAACACAAGTGGACCCAAAAAGATAAATTGTATCTTTCTTAAACAAGTATGCTTCAAAGACAAAGTATCTTTTCAAAAGTGGATTCTTGATAGTGGATGTTCACGCCACATGACAGGTGACAAATCTAAGTTTATGGAACTAAATATCAAAAAGAAACATGGAATCGTCACGTTTGGTGATAATCGGTCATGTGAAATAATTGACAAAGGTAAAATCAGAAATGGTAAGGTTAATATTAATAATGTTCATCTAGTAAATGGCTTAGAATTCAATCTAATCAGTGTGAGTTAATTAATGGATAACGGACATCAAGTGAATTTTGAAAGAAACAAATGTACTATTTCGCATGGTACTAACGATGTTATTTTAGTTGCCCAAAGAGAAGGGAATATATATACTCTTGATTTTGAGTAACAGGAGGAAGAGTTATGTCTGGCAACAGTTTAAGATGAAGCAAACCTATGGCATAGAAGAATGGGACATGTAAATATGGACCTAATCAAAAAGTTATCATCAAAGAATCTGGTAAAAGGACTACCCAAAATGGATTTTGAAAATAAAGGTATTTGTGAGCCATGTTAACTTGGAAAACAAGTAAGAACATCATTCACAGCCAAAAACATGGTATCAACTTCTACTCCCTTACAACTATTGCATCTTGATTTATTTGGACCCGAAAGGCATGCTAGTTTAAATGGTAAATTTTATGTTTTTGTGATAGTTGATGATTTCTCTAGATATACATGGGGTACTATTTGTTAGAACTAAAGATGAGGCATTTAAAGAATTTGAAAAGCTAATTAAAAACTTGGAAACAAAATATAGTCTTAATCTCATAAAAATTCGAAGTGACCATGGTACTGAATTTCAAAAGGATTTCATTATATTCTGTAATCAAAAAGGAATTACTCATGAGATCTCAGCACCTAGAACTCCTCAACAAAATGGAGTAGTAGAAAGAAAGAATTGAACATTACAAGAAACAGCTAGAACCCTAATTCAAGAGGGTAAACTTCCTAAGAAATTTTGGGCCGAAGCAGTAAACACATCATGTTATGTACTAAATAGAGTGTTAATCCATCCAATCATTTTGAAAACACCTTATGAATTATTAAATAATTGTCTTCCTAATATAAGTTATTTAAAGTTTTCGGATCTAAATGTTTTATTCTTAATACTAGTGAAAATTTGGGTAAGTTTGATGCTAGATCATATGAAGGAATATTCATTAGATACTCTCAAAATAGTAAAGCATATCGCATATATAATGTGCAAAAGATGTGTATCGAAGAATCTATACATATCAAATTTAATGAATCTAACCATGATATCCCAAAAGAAAGAGAAGATGATTCAGGAAAGTTAGAGACAGTTACCGATCCAGCCTATCACATAAAACAAAATTGCAAGACGAAGGAATCTATCCAGCAAGATGGATTGGAAGAGCAACAAGATCAGGAACCTATCCAGCAGACTGAATACACAGATTAGGAACCTATCCGACAAGCTGAATTGAACAAACAACTAGACCATAATCCAGAAATTACTAAAGATCAACTAGAAGAAGTAATTCATGACATTCAGCTTCCAAAATCAGCAAGATACATCAAAAATCATCCTCCCAACAACATTATTGGCAACATAAACGATGGAGTAACCACAAGAAGATGAGCACAACATATGTGTGCTTTCTCAGCATTCTTATACCAGATTGAACCAAAGAACGCCAAAGAAGCCATACTTGATGAAAATTGGTTACTAGCAATGCAAGAAGAGCTACAACAATTTGAAAGATGTCAAGTTTGGGAGTTGATGCCTCCTCCAAAAGATGCATACATTATTGGAACTAAATGGGTATTCAAAAACAAACTTAACGAGTACGGAACAATTACAAGAAACAAAGTAAGACTAATGGGTCAAGGATATAATCAGCAAAAAAGAATAGACTATGAAGAAACATTTGCCCCTGTAGCCCTTTTGGAATCCATTCGAATATTATTAGCATTTTACTTGTTTCAAAAAGTTCAAACTACACCAAATGGACGTCAAAAGCGCCTTTCTCAACGATTACATAAATGAAGAAGTTTACGTAAAACAACCTCCTGGATTCGAGCATGACAAGTTCCTACATTACGTATACAAACTAAAGAAGGCACTCTATAGACTCAAATATGCTCCAAGAGCTTGGTATGAGAGATTAAGTAAGTACCTCCTATCAAATGGTTTTATTCGAGGTAAAATTGACTATACTTTATTTATTAAACGTCAAAATAAAGATATCATTATTGTACAAATATATGTAGACGATATAATATTTGGTGATACTAATAATTTCCTTTGTGAGTGGTTTTCCAAATGCATGCACAAGGAGTTTGACATGAGCTTAATGGGGAGAACTAAATTACTTTCTGGGCCTTCAAGTCAAACAAAATCGGGAAGGTATTTTCATTCATCAAACCAAGTATACAAAAGAACTACTCAAGAGATTCGGCTTTGACAACACAAACTCAAAAACCACACCAATGAGTACATCAATAAAACTTGCAGATGAAAAAGGTATGGATGTAGAAGTAACAAAATCTAGAGGTATGATCAGATCCTTACTATACTTAACTGCTTCTAGACCTAATATAATTTACAGTGTTTATCTATGTGCTCGTTTTCAGGCCAAACCCAAAGAATCCCACTTACAGGTTGTTAAACACATATTTAAATTTATGAGTGGTACTACAAATTTAGGACTATTTTACCCAAAATGTGACAATTTTGATCTAATGGGTTATTCAGATGCTGACTATGCAGGTTGTCAAATAGATAGAAAAAGCACAAGCGGTGTTTGTACATTTTTGGGACAAAGTCTTGTCTCATGGCATAGTAAGAAGCAAACGTCAGTTGCCCTATCCACTACTGAGGGTGAATATATTTAGCAGTGCGAAGTTGTTGCTCCCAAATTTTTTGGATGCGTCAAACACTGTGTGACTTTGATATTATGTGTAAAACTGTGCCCATATACTATGATAACACTAGCACTATTGACATCTCAAAAAATCCAGTTCTACACTCTCGCATAAAACACATAGAAGTTCGTCACCTTTTCTTAGAGACAATCTGTCCAAAGGACTAATTAAATTAATTTTTATCCCCACTGAGAATCAATTAGCAGATATATTTACAAAACCACTAGGAAAGAACGCTTTTGTACTCTAAGAAGAGAACTCGAGATGTGTCTGATATAGACATGGTCTGCATGTTTTAAGGAAATTGGACAACCAAGTGAGATTACACGGCACATCTTACTACTATAATTATGCAAATTAAATCTGCTTCGATTATCCTTTCCAAAAACGGCGCCACACCTTTCCATATCTCGGTACCATGCAACCTTGAAAAAGCAGTATCTACTTTACTCTTCCAAGCCTCCTTTTTATCTCTTCAGCACACCAATCGTCTCCGAAACCCTCATTCGCTCTCAAACCTAGTCTGAGAAGATGAAAACCAGGAGTGCTAGATAACTTCGAGACAAGTCTGAGGATAAAATGGCAAAAGATCAAAGAATCTTCACCGGATCCCCTCCAATGATGGTAATACCCTTATCGATCTCTTTGCATGATGTCCCTAAAAATTTCTTTTTGTGGCCATAACTTCAAACTACGTTTTACATCTTCCATCTGTCACAAAAATTTTGTTTATGAAAAATCCATTGATTTGTACTATTTTCAAAACTCCCCACTTCAGCACCTACTTGAGTCGTGTGGTCTTTCCTCCCTCAGTACTCCTTTTGTAGCATACCCAAAGTTGGTCCAATAATTTTACACAAACCTTGAAAATAATGGTGATTGCTATACTACGTTTGGGAAAGGTAAATCGTTTTTTACTAATCTGGATCTGGGTAGCATACTGTCCATTCCCTCTACAGGAGACTGTCCTTTTACTCTTAAGGGACCAGTGTATACACCTTTGTCTCCTCTTGATTAACTCAAAACTATCATGGCTGACCCTACTCTGTCTACTGTCACCCTCCCAAAGACTATTGAGGTGTCCCCTATTTCCATAGTCCTTCACAAATTACTACGGTACAATCTTCTTCCTCGTCTTGGTGGTGGAGCTGACTTCACCTACCAGGATTTGGTTTTGGTGGCTCTGATAATGAAAGGAAAACCCTTAAATTTTTCCCTTATGATGCTTAAACATATGGTCAACTGCATCAAATATTCCAAAAAATGTCTGCCTTACAGTTGTTTCCTTACAAAGTTGTTCACTCATTTTCAAATTCCACTAGACAATGAGGGCTCCATCACAATTACTGATTCCATCAACTCTATATATCTCAAAAGTTCTCATCTCACACTGGTGAAAGGACATTTCATGCGCGTTGCTTCAGAAAATTCCCCTGTCCAAAATCCCACTCCTCCTGCTTCACAACTTCCTTCCCTTGAGATTCTAACTCTTCTTCATACCATCGCGACCAATCAAGCATTAATCAGTGCTAATGTTAAAGATATCTAATACCATCTTTCTGTGCTTGGAAAAGGCAAACTCCCTTTCAGTCGCACTGAACTTCACTCTGTTTTTCGCAACATGGAAGATGAGTTCATTGACCTTCAAGCAGGATTCGAATTGCATACTTGAGCTATGCTAGAAGCTCTGCAGAGGAAAATGAATCGCAATGCCTGCCAATTAAGCACTGAACTCAAATTCAACATCAATCAGATTGGGACTCTCGATCGGTTTATCGAGCGCCGCATGAATGATCTCAGTGAAGAACTCTAGGCTGACCAAGTCCAATCTTGCATACCTGAGTGGCCACAGTGCAATTGGATGGCTGGATACCAAGGAGATTTCTTGGACTTGCCTTTACCTCCTCCTACCTTCATCACCCATCCTCCCTGATTTGCCAACACCATGTCTTTGGACGAGATTGAACACCGAAGGCTTCACCGTCCATACTTCACTGCTTGCGAAGCCAACCATGTCCTCATTGATGAGGAGGATGACTAAGCTCATGCCCCTCCTCCCCTTTTGTTGCTCTGCTACCCCACTTTTTGATAGATGCCAAAGGGGGAGATGAATTTTTGATCCTTTAAAAATTTTCATCCATGATGGAAGACTTTGTTTTAAGACTATGTTTTTAATTGTTAGTTTTTGATGGATGATTTTAACTATTGATGGAAGCACTTTATGATTGCTTGTTTAAAAATAGTATTCTTACTTCTTAAAGTAATGGACTAACAGGTTATGTGCAGAGTAATTAAGAATTACACAGTTAATCTTAAATATGGAGATATGCATGAATTTAAGGGGAGTCAAAATTATTTTGATATGCATGGTTTTAGGGGGATTCATAATTATTTTATTGTCATCATCAAAAAGGGGGAGAATGTTGACTTATGTCATACTCCATGTTTTGATGATGACCCTATTATTCCTCTAATCATGCTATATAACATTTCAGGGAAAGATATGACATTACAGAAACATTAAAGAGGAAATTACAAGACAATGAATCTTTGAAGAAGGAAAAGCAAATTGAGTCCTAGGAATATATGTAAGATCTTAACATCTATTACTTTCCAATATAAGGCTCTATGACATGTACATTACATATATGATTGTGCTCACATATTTGGTGATACATAATAAATACATTAAGCTCATGATATGCATGGCCGGAATTTGCTCACCATAACTTCAGGAATCAAATCCTATTAAACAGTATATATGTTAATTTGAAATAAATAGTTGATTGAATAAAATACCATAAATTATGCATTAGTTATTTCCATCAATCTGATTCACGATAAAAACAAATATGGTATATCATGAATCATAAATCGCGCGTCATGAATCAAGGAATTTAATTCTTGGCAATCAACTAAGGTAACTAGTTGGTTAAATAAATACCATGAATCATGCTTTATATAAAAGCTTAATTTAAGGAAAAATTACTAGATTGCTTTTAAAACTCATTGACGTGATATATCAAAATGGTAATTGATTGCATGATATAAATCCGGTATTTGACATATAGCAAATTGACAAGATGGGATATAAATGCAGAATTCATAAAAGATATAGCTTCATGTGATGGACACTCTATTAAGTAAAATATCCTTAGTCATCACTAAGATGTACGTTTCTATATCCTATACTGATCATGACGTGTCCTATGCAATATACAACTGGAAGGAGGCTTGATCTGTGGCACAATATCTGGATGATAGTTAAATATTACGTGACTTGTGCATCTTGTCTGTAACGATCATGTCACGAACAGGCAACAAGCTACGGTAATGTATTATGAAAAGAAAATGAATTGGTCTCATTAACAAGAAAAGTAAGAAAAACACATACTGATATCACAAAGCATACAAGCTACGGAACTGTTTTTCTTCCTGATTATTATTGATTGCACTAAGAAGGAGCTTCGGCTAAGGTGGTCTTATAGAAAATATTCTGGTAATACTTTTGTTGCATATCATTTCATACTAGAGCCTTGCATTGGTAAGTGATATATTACTTAATCATTAGACCTCTATTGTGTTTCTTATATTTTTGTATACAAATCAATATTCTCTAAATTGTACTCCGGTTTGGGTTACTACAATATTACAATCAAGTGTGAAAGCATAGGTGCTTGAGGGGGCATAGGTGCACAACGAGCAAAGGTGCTCAAGTTGTTGGAACTTGTATTGTAATTGAAAAAGTTTTTAATAAAAGAGAGTCTCCAATACTAGTTGGTATTGGACGTGGACTAGACTACTATTATAGAGGGTAGTAGTTGAACCACGTAAAAAATCCCAGTGTTTATATGATTGCATTTTGTGTGGTTTACTATTCTGTCCACTATCTAGCTGCATGCATTAAATATCCACAAATTCCATCAACCTAATTATTAAATTGTCTTCTCATAATCATATTCTGAAAAAGGTTAAGTCTTGTATTTAATCATTGTGGAAAGTATTACATAAATTAAATACATTATCTTGACATTGTAATTGATAAAGATATAGAATCCAGCTTGCTGCATTGAACATCCAAAAGAATTTTTAGTTAAATGAAAAGTGGACATAGTTTGTTCCTACACTTATTCAACTCCCCCTTCTAAGTGTGCCTATTTAAATTTTATTGGCAGACTAGAAGCCATCAGAATATTTCTTGCCTTTGCTGCTCACATGAAATTTAAGGTCTTTAAGATGGATGTCAAAACTGCATTCGTGAATGGTGAACTTCAAAAAGAAGTCTATGTAGAGCAACCACCAGGTTTCATCAATCCATCTCTTTCTAATTATGTTTATAGATTAGACAAAGCCTTATATGGTCTTAAACAAGCACCTAGAGCATAGTATGAAACACTAATTAACTTTCTTATTGAAAATGGGTTCACTAGAGGTAGAGTAGATACCACATTATTTCTTAGAAAACATAAGGTAGAGTAGATACCACATTAGTTCAAATATATGTTGATGACATTATTTTTGGATCTACTGATGAAAAGTTATGCAAGTGATTTTCCAACCTTATGCAGAGCAAGTTTAAAATGAGCATGATGGGTGAGCTGAACTTCTTCCTTGGACTGCAAGTAAAGCAGACTGATGAAGGAATCTTCATAAACCAAGCTAAGTACATCAACGATTTACTTAAGAAGTATGGCATGGAATCAGCCTCTCCCATAAAAACCCCAATTGCTCCTGCAACCAAGCTTGACAAAGATGAAAAAGGTAAAAGTATTGATATAACTCAATATAGAGGTATGATAGGCTCTCTTCTATATCTAACTGCCAGTAGACCAGACATAATGTTTGCAACATGCATATGTGCTAGATTTCAAGCTAATCCTAAGGAATCACACTTAACTGCTGTAAAAAGGATTTTCAGGTACCTCAAGGGTACACCTCACTTGGGGCTTTGGTATCCCAAGGAGTCCTCATTTGAACTAACAGGATATACAGATGCTGACTTTGTAGGTTGTAAAATAGACAGAAAGAGTACCAGTGGCATCTGTCAGCTGCTAGGAAACAGACTTGTGTCCTAGTTCAGCAAGAAGCAAAACTCAATATCTACTTCAACTGCAGAAGCTGAATATATTGCTGCTGGCAGCTGCCGTGCTCAAATCTTCTGGATGAAAAATCAGCTAGCAGACTATGGGTTTGAATTCAAATCTATATCTGTTCACTGTGATAACACCAGTGCCATAGCAATAACACATAATCCTGTCATGTATTCTAGGACTAAACATATAGAAATAAGGTATCATTTCATTAGGGATCATGTGCAAAATGGAACCATATCTTTACAATATATCCATACTAAAAATTAACTTGTTGATGTCTTTACAAAGCCTTTAGATGAATCCAGGTTTAACAAATTAATAAGTGAGCCAGGCAAGCTTAATTTACAACCATGAAATCTATGCTCTAGTTTGTGCTAATCATGCAGATATAAAGGCTATGTTTGAAATCGTAGACATGATGAAAGGAAGTCCACGATCGTAGAGTTGTAGTGACATAAAAGACAACGATCGCAATACAGACTCAACGATGGCAGAACAAAGGAGCATCATGTGATGACAAAAGTTCAACAAATCAAAGCAATCTCTCTGTCAAGCGCCTCAGGAACAAACCTAACCCTTGATTCACTATATGAGTTTGGCCCTTCCTGAGCTACCTTAAATCGAGAAGAATGCTAAGTCAAAAGTTCATCACAAGGACCCGGCCAGACTCGACGATCGCAGTTCAGACTCGGTGATTGCAGAGCAGACTCGACAAATGCAGAATAGACTCGACGATCATAAAGGCTACCTCAACAATCGTAGTCTTCCAAATGAATACATTAGCTCAAAGGAAGCTAAGGGCAAATCAGTACATTCCTCTTCAGTAAAATTCATAAAGCCAAGAAGAAGTTGACACTTACCCCACTAAGCAAATGAAGAGAGGGAAGTTACAAGTACAGTTTAAAAACACCTTTTTGAAATCAGAAGTCCAAAAAGCTTATATCTCTCACTCTCTCTACAAGCAGAAACCCTAACTTTCTGAAAAGCTCAAATAACCATACTTTGTGCAAAGAAATCAATGGCAGCCTCAAATGTCATCTCTGGTTACAGACTCTGTTTTGATGAATTCAAGACAGCTAATCCCAAATTTCTCAAAACCCTATCTATGATAAAGAAAGTTGGTCTTAAAGAGGCTCTGGGTACGAGCACGTTGATCTACCCTAATCTAATAAAGGAATTCTACAGAAATGGTGTGTTCGAGAACGACGTCATCACTATGAAGGTCAGGAATGTGGAAATCAAGCTCAAAGCTAAGGATAGAAATTTAACCCTAGGTTTCAAATCAGAAGGGTTTCCGTTCATAGATGACATCAATTTCCATGAAGGACTTAAGAGAATGTACCACAAAAAGTTCCCCACTATCAAAGGGTACAAGAAGAAAGAGTTTCCTCAGAGGTACGAATTTCTGGCAGACATTGTTGGAAAATGCATATGCTGCAAGAGCTCCGGCCATGACTCTGTAAACGAAGTGTAGCTCAAACTCATGACAGCCATCAGTTGTGGGATACAGCTTAACTATGTAGCCCTACTACTTGAATGAATTAAGAAGTGGATTCTTGGCTCGAAGAAGTCAAAGAGCTCTGGAAAGATGCTCTATGGGCAATTCATAAGTATCATCCTACAGTCTGTTTTGGGTGATAAGATAGGGAATGGTGAAGGAGAGTCCATCAATCCGAACAGATGAATGACCCAGCAACTGTTCGAGAATTGGAAAAGGAATCCAGTAGAGAATATACGAATGATGTCTGAGTCCAGTGGTAGGACTGGTGATGCAAATCAGTCAGGGATTCCAGGGAACATGTCTGTTGTTAGGGAGACTGAAAAAGATGAAGAAGAAACCAATAAGGAGGAACCTATTGCCTTAATCAGAAAATGCAAGGGCAAAAGAAAGCTAAAGGCTCAAATGGCAGAAGAACCCCAGGGGTCAACCACTGATATACCACAAGAGCTTTCTGACATTGAAACTCTGAGGATCTTAAGAAGGAAGGAATAGTTGGCTGAGACAGATGAAGATAGAGCCACCATCTCTCAGCTGCTGAAGAAGAATAAAAATGGTCACAAGTCTAAGAGGCCCTCTGTCTCTTCGATCGTAGAGTCCTTATCGATCATAGAGACCAGACTGGACATCACTCCTGAAGAAAATGTTGTAACAATTTCTAAGACTGAACAACCACTCAGAGCTGAAGCTGAAGGAAGTGCTGAGGCTGTGGCTCAGCCAAAAAAGTCAAGAAGAAAACTTGTCAAGAAATACATTCTTGTCAATGAAAAGGTCTTAAAGGAGGAAGATAAAAGGATAAATGCAGAAAAGAGGCTATCCGAAGCAAGTTAAAAGAACATAGCTCAAATTGAGGGGGAGCTTTCTGAAATTCCTACTCTAGAGAATGCTCCAGCTGAGGGGGGAGCTGTTTAAAATGAAAATGGATGATATAGCTGAGGTGAAGTCTTAGGATATCCTTATGGTAGAAGAGGCTACTCCTAAAGAAGATGAGAGAGCACCAAAGCAAGAAAGTCACAAGGAGGTGATTGATATAGTGGAATCCTTGAAAGAAGACAAAGAAGAAGAAGAAGAAGAAGAAGAAGAAGAAGAAGAAGAAGAAGAAGAAGATGATGACATCGAAATCATAGCTATGGGCTGTGATGGATATAAGAAAGCCAATTACAATCAGTTGTTCTCCTATCTACCCATGATGCCTTTCCACAGAGCTCAAATTCTCAACTGATGGGATCACATGTTTTGGAGCTTCAAAGCATATCCTGCAATCTCAGTGCTAGCTCATGGATTTCTAGGCAACTTTAACTTTTCCAAACATCTAATCACAAATGGCCCTTCCTCAAAGAATGAGCATGAGGTACTATCTATTCCAATCCTTTTCAAGGTTAATCACTATCCACCATCATTTTTCAGTCAATTTTATGAATTCCCAAGCTGGTTGGAAGTAATCCTAAATCCACTAAATCAATTCCCAGTTACAGAATTCCAAAATTCTATAGCTGATGAACCAAATCTGCCCAACTTCATTTTAACCCCATCTCCTCTCACCTCTACGATTACTGACTCGATCTCAATCGTAGAGTCACACGCCCAAATCATAGATTCACCTCCTCATGAAGCCAGAACACCAGCCCCTCCCTCAAATATTCCTTATTCGTCCTCAAATGAGTATTTCAACTTTGATCTTGCTCTTTATACCCTGCAAGATCAATACACCAGGGCCCCTCCTCCACACAGACCGAAACTCATTGAACTCATCTCAGATCTTCCTACCAAAACTGAGTTGTTAGAAGTGTCCACAAAAGTGAACAAGGACATCGAAGACAATCTTGAGGATCACACTGAACTCGTTCAAATGCGACTGACAAATATAATCAATGTTGCTAATGCTCTCCCAGGCACTCTAAGTTCTGAGCTCACAAAGATACTTAGGGAAATTATAAAAGAGATGCTTCAGAGCATAAATAACCGCGATCAGATCCATTTCCAAGCTGCTAAAAGATATAGGGATGATGTTCTGATCTTACAGAAGACTTAGGAATCTCAGAACGAACTTATGATAAATAACATCACAAGTTTACAAACTGCATTAAAAGAATTTCAAGAATTCTCCATGGGCCAAATGAAGCAGACTGACAATGTCCTAGACATCCTCCAACAAAGGGAAGCTCGATCTGATGCTCTAATAAAAAAAAATCAAGAGGAAATTGCTCAAACCCAAAGTCAGCTCAACGAGATTGTCCAAGGAATGACTCGCCTCTCAGAAGACATTCGAACCCTTGATGCTGACATAAAGGGGAAGAATAAAGGGAAAGGAGATTAAGGCAAGGGCTGAGGCAGAGGCACATTCTTAGCTAAATCATCAAGGAGTCCTCCTCCAAGGCAGTATCACTAACAGACTCCATGATCTGACCATCATACTCAACGATCTGATGGTGAGCCAATCATCATGGCTCAACCTTTAAGGAGTCTAGGGCTAACTCCCAGCTCATAAGAAGTGACCACCACATGCCTAAGAATGCCAATTGGAGATCTTGTATTCATGAATAGGCATGATAACAATCCAAGACTATGTCAAAAAGAGCTGGAAGATCTAGCCATGAAAGACGAAGCCAATAGGAAAAGAAGAGCTGAGGAGTATACAAATCCTCCACGAGGCAAAAGGCCGAAGAAATAAAGATAAGTTAAATTTTAATTCTTATTGATGTAGTCAAACTTAAATGTAATATCTATCTTCAAACATCAATAAATTCATGCTTATTCTCTAGAAATTTTAGCTGCTCACTGAAATATGATGTCATATTTACCTTGCTGCAACTGCATATAGAATTTGATAATCTTGACCATAAATCTCCTTGGTTATGTCAACTTCAAATAGGGGGAGATTGTTAGAAGAGTGCATATTTTGATTTGATGTTTAAAGTAAATGCTCATGATTTTATGTAAAGTCCTTCAAGGAATATATGTACAAGGACTTAGTGATATATCAAATTTGTTAAGTTGGTCTAAGATTTTAATGTTTATCGTTCTATAATTGAATGTATAGATAAAGAGATCAACAATGTTAGGTTGATCTATGTCTTAAAATGTAATAGATAGGCTTCAATGAAATCGCAGTCTATTAAGCTGATCAAGAGTTTGCAAAAGCTAAGGCAGAATCGTAGAGCATCGAGGATCGTAATATGTCTGCCTTGAAGGGCCTCTCCGGAAATCGTAGAGTTGTCCAGACGTTTGCCGATGTCAACTCAGAGATCGTAGTGTGCTCTCAGAAACGTAAAGTCTGCAAGACAAATAATTGAAGATCGTAGTGTGTGTGTCCTTAATAGAAATCGTAGTGTTCTCGTTTGATAGCATCAGATCAAGCACCAAGGTGGCGAGACACCACCATCTGAATCGTAGAGAATCATCTGCCTATGTTAGAAGCATCGAGCCTTATCCTTTTGTTTAAAGATAAATTCCAACAAATATGGAATGGGTTATAAACATTGAAGTCCTCACCAGTCTCAATGGCACAAAAGATATCCTTAGTATACAACAAAGGAAACGTATTGAAGAAGCTAAGAAAAGAACCATGGGTCAGAGAAAAACATCTTTTCAGGTGTTAGGTCAGAAAGCTGTCTGCTGTGTCAGTGGGCCAGAATACAATTCAAATGATGTACAAAAAAGTCTCCATCAAAGTTCAGAAACGTCAAACGCATTAAATGTTTCAATGGATGGATTCAACGGATAGATTTCAAGAATCACATATAGACAAAACATCTGCAGATGATTCGAGTAAGCAAGCATTAAATAAAAACACTGAAGAACACTCAACATTGGACTTTACAATCTGAGAAAAAGAGAAAGCTTGCTCAGCTACTCAGTTCTTTCGAACAAGAGCTTAACGGCAACTGAGTAGCACCAATCAAGAAATCATCAACTACTAATCAAGTGAATTAAGAAGTTCCAAGTCAGAAGGACCTGAAGAGTTCTAAAGTGAACTGAGAAGTACCAAGTCTACTGGACTTGAAGAGTTCAAGAGTGAACTAAAAAGTTCCTAGACTGCTGGTCTAGAAGGAATCTGTGAGATTCAAAAAGTGTAAAAGAAATCCTTAGTGGATTTCCTACTCGAGGAGTAGAAGAGTGGACTAGGAGCTTTAAGTGCTCTGAATCACTTAAAACTATTGTGTCTATTGCATTCTTACTATAACTGCTATAAATGTTATAACTACCTCACTTTCATTAACTCACTATATCTAAAAAGAGAGATCAAACAAATCTTAATTCTGTTGTGTTTGAATCATTATCAAAGTTAACAAAGTAAGACAATAAGAATTTTAAATATCTATTCAACCTCCCCCCCCCCCCTTCTAGATAACTATTGTGCCTCCGAGAACTAATAGAACAGAGTAACGATCAAGAATAGATATCCTTTACCGAGGATATATGACTTTTTTGATCAATTAAACGAAGCAAAATATTTTTCGAAGATAGATCTGCAAACGGGTTATCATCAAGTTGAAGGTACGGGAGGAAGACATATCGAAAATGGCATTCTAAACCCGATATAGATATTACGAGTTTTTGGTGATATCATTTGGTTTGACTAATACTCCAACAGCATTCATGGATTTGATGAACTGAGTTTTCAAACCATATTTGGATAAGTTCATGGTAGTTTTCATTGATGACATTCTAATTTATTCAAAGACCAAAGAAGAGCGCGCCGAACATCTAAATATGGTATTGGAAGCATCAAGAAGGGGAAAGATGTACGCAAAATTTTTGAATGTGAATTTTAGATGGAGAAGGTTAAATTCTTAGGACACGTCGACAAGGACAAAATTTTAGTGGATCCTACAAATATCACCTGAAAAAACTATATTATCCTATTTACGTACGTATAAGTATTAATTAGTCACACACACTTGACATATATATCAATATACATTTATCACACATATTTCTATCCATTTATTCTATACACATATAAAACTCATAGATGTATAATCCACATTGTTCTTACTTTTGAAAACCTTAGAAACACTTTAGCAAATCTTAATTCCATATACTCATCTCATGTTTGTATACTTAAAATATTACTTAAGTCACGCATTATAGTTCAAGTCGTTTCACACATACATGTTAAGGGGTGTTGGGCTAGGTTTGATTTCTCCTTTTTACTTTTAACAATTGATAGCCTTATTCATAAAATTTCCATTTTACAAAGCTAAGAGAGTTCATTACATCAAAGACTAACCATAGCATTCATCAAATCACATAATAATGCTAACTACCTTCTCTACGCATGCCTGAATGTATTAGATTTATTTGCACGTAACTAGTATAGCTCTCTACTTAGAAACTCATTTTAGTTCATGCTTGCGTAGTTTATATTGTGTCTAACTAGATGTGAGAACATGTCGATTATCTCTAGAGGCATAAAGTATCCTATTATAATTATTCAAAAGTTCACAATGCAAGTAGTAGAGTTTTCAACAAAATTGGTTTTCAAACCTTTGAGTTTCTTGAAAATCTCATGTTAAACAAACTAAGTATGCAAAACACATTGAATCCACATTTCATACTTATTTATACACCTAACTAAGTGGCAAACATATGCTCAAAAGGTTAGATTTCAAAAGGCATAAGGTTTGTCAAACATGATTTTCAACTTTTAGTTTTTCTTGAACAATTCTATTAAATCAAGCTTTAAGCCAACTAAAATAACTCATGAAACAATATTATACATGTTTTAAAGTTTACTTATGCTTATTAGATTAGGTTTGGTTAGGTAAGCATCTGCTTAAACAAGCAAAACAATATTTCAATCTATTCTCCAAGTACCTCGTCGGGGCGAGGTTTTATACTGTGAATATCTCGCCAGGGCGAGATCTGTGTCTGGGCGAATATTTTGACATGGGAAACTTTGCCAGGGCAAAGAAGCCTAGACTCGACTACTATAGGTTCGCGACTGACTCTGCTCTAAACCAAAAACTCCCAATTTCTTTAATTAAACAACCAAATAAACATGCTCATATGTTATAAACCTTACCAAAACATCATAACACATATGCATAACCATTCTAACAACTCAATTCAATTAAACAACAAAATTCAAGAATTAAATTCCAAGTTCTTACTATTTTTCCAAAGTTTAACATGTTTAGCGATTTTTCTCATTTCAGAATCGTTTCTGGACCAAATTAATTTGTTTAACTTTCATTGTTTTCGTATTAAACCATATTAACAATGTCTAGCATCAATTCATAGATACCAACAAGTTTCAGTATTCAATTTTTGACCCCAACAGCTAGTATTTCATTATATTTTTAAGAACTTGTAAAACTTGTAAACGTAGAACACGTATGTAAATATTACCTTCTCAATGCTAGATTGCTAACTATCACTCCTCCAACCTCTGATTACTCCTTAATTTATCAGCCACTCACTCTCTATATGAACTTCTCAAAAAAAATTAGCAGTGAAATGTAGAAGGAGAAGGCTCCTATTTATCTTATTGACCAAATCTTGGGGTTTTCTCAATGAATTAAACCATTGGAAGGAAAAAGATGATGATGGACAAGGAGGATTTGGTGGAAAACAATCACCAACTCCATCTCCCTCCAATCTTCCAGTCATCATCACCATTTCTTGATTTTCAGTAATATAGATCCATAGGCTTTTGGCAAGACACGTTACTGAAGAAAAAGGGTCACAAATTTTGGGACAAACCCTTATTACTCAACATTAAGCAAAAAGATACATGTATACTTAGGTTTTAATTCTTTTTGGGTGTACAAATGTAATTTTAATGAGATAATATTATTATATTGTGGTAAGTTGGGGGGTATATATACAGATAATTATATAATTCATGTACATTGGGTTAGCCCAGATAATATTGAAATATAATTTAGCTGAGTACTATCAACCCATAATCTTCATAAAATTCATTATTTCAATTACACATAATTATTGAAAAAATATTTAATAATAAATATTTATTTATTCAAATTAATTTCTCCCATAAATTTAAAGTACACATTTAATATACCCACCACACATCATGTTGTCACATAAGTTAATTTATGTAACTTAGTAGAATTATATGATTCACCTAATTTTATCATATAGTTTTTATATATCATGTAATCACATTATAATGTCACAACTTATTTTATATTAAATGGATGTAGCAACTTTATAACATATGATCACACATTACTTATTATTGTATATAGCAATAATTTAATAATAATAAATATTAGTCTATCATACCACTTAAATTATTTACTCATTATTATGCTATTACTCATAACAACAATTAATTTAAGAATATAGATTAATCTTTCCACTCATTAATCATTCATTCATTAATTTAATTAATGAATTTCTTAGTCTTCCATTATGCCACGCTAAACATTTCCCATAAATTAAGCTTGTCATTAAAACCTCCATATTCCTTAATTATTATAAATTCAATTTAATTGAACTGAGTTATCCCATCTCATGCCACATAAATATTTATATTAGAATAAATATTCACACATTAATTAATATCAATATTAATATTATTTACAAAATTCACGGGTATCACAATGTCAGCAAAGGGATTGGAGGTTGATAAAGCTAAATTGGAGACAATTGAGAATCTACCATCGCCGACATCAGCCAAATGGATTCATAGTTTTTTGGGACATTTCGGGCTCTATCGAAGATTCATTAAAGACTTTTCCAAAATTATAAAATCATTATGCAGTTTACTGGAGAAAGATGTCCCATTTAATTTGATGAAGATTGTTTGGCTGCATTTGACTTATTACAGAAGAAGCTAACATCGGCACCAATGATTGTGGCACCAGATTGGTCTTTACCATTTGAGTTGATGTGTGATGCCAGCGATTATGTAGTGGGGGCAGTTTTAGGTCAGTGCAGAGAGAAGATCTTTCATGTGATATATTATGTCAGCAAGACTCTATTGGATGCTCAGTTAAACTACACCACCGCTAAAAAGGAAGTATTAGCAATTGTGTACGCATTTGATAAGTTCAGGTCGTACCTCGTTGGGATGAAGGTAGTGGTTATACTGATCATACGGCCATTAGATATTTGATATCCAAGAAAGATGCAAAGCCTAGATTAATCAGATGGATTCTTCTTCTCCAGGAGTTAGATTTGGTAATTCGGGACAAGAAGGGTACAGAAAATCAAGTGGCTGACCATTTTTCCAGATTAGTGAGTCCAGAGCTGAATAAGAAAGACCAGACAATGATCAATGAGTACTTCCCCGATGAACATCTGTTTATAGTGATTCCGAAATTCCATGATTTGTTGACTTTGTCAATTATCTAATAAGCGGCGTATTCCGACCAGACTTGACTCGTCAACAGAAAAAGAAGTTTTTGCATGAAGTGAAGAGATATATGTAGGATGAGCCATTCTTATTTTGGTAAATTGAAGATCGTATGATTCACAGGTGTATCCCATATAGTGAGATAACTAGTATTTTGTATGCATGTCACTCTTCACTATATGGAGGTCACTATAGGACTTAGAGGACTACAGTGAAAGTGCTTCAAGTAGGGTTTTATTGGCCTACATTATTCAAGGATGCCCATCAATTCGTTAAAAATTGTGATAGATGCCAAAGGGTGGCCAACATTTCTAAACACAATGAGATGCCTTTTAACTCAATTTTGGAAGTGGAAATCTTTGATGTATGGGGGATAGGACTTTATGGGGCCATTTTCATCTTCTTTAAACAACTTCTACATCTAACTAGTAGTTAACTACGTCTCAAAATGGGTGAAAGCTAGTGCTCTACCAACCAATGATGCTAAGGTTGTCCTGATATTCCTTCAGAAAAATATCTTCACCCGTTTTGGCACCCCTAGCGATAATCAGTGATGAAGGAAGCCACTTCTACAATAAATACTTCACAACTTTATTAGCTAAGTATGGGGTGAATCATTGGATTTCTACATCTATCATCCCTAGACGAGTGGCCAGGCAGAAGTGTCCAATCGGGAAGTAAAGAGAATTTTAGAAAATATTATAAATCCATCTACGAAGGATGGTTATGAAGCTGATGATGCACTTGGGCATTACATGATAGCATACAAGACACCTATCGACATGTCACCCTATCAATTGGTATATGGCAAGGCCGTAACCTTCCTATGCTGGAGCATAAAGCATACTAGGCTATCAGGAAGTTGAATTTCGATCTCTCAGCCGCAGGTGAAAAGATGATTCTGCAACTTAATAAACTTGATGAATTTCGTCTGCAAGCATACGAGAATTCTAAATTATATAAGGAAAAGGTAAAAAGGTGGCATGACCAGAAAATCATCAAAAGGAAGTTTGAGTTGGGGCAAGTAGTGCTTTTATTTTATTCCAGACTTATACTATTCCCAAGAAAACTCAAGTCCCGTTGGTCGGGCCCTTTCATGATAAAGAGCGTATTTTTACACGGGGCAGTTGATTTAGTGGGAAAAGATCAAGATCAACCTTTCAAAGTCAATGGTCAGCGTTTGAAGCATTATTCAAGAGGCAAAGTTGATCGCCAGAAGTCCTCGATTATCCTCTCCAATCCATAATGAATCTCGGGACAGTCGAGCTTTACAACTATAAACAAGCACTCGATTGGAGGCACCTCATTCTCTCTCTCTCTCTCTCTCTCTCCCCCTTGTTTAATTCTTAGTTGTTGTCTAACTCATTTTCTCTCTTTCTCATTTTTAATTCTGGCTCGATATCTAATTTCCCCTTCCCCTATGTTTAATTCTTGATGGTGTGAGTAAATAGTCCATTTTTGATATAGTGAAATAGATTTAACAATCCATTTTTGATGAAGATTAGTAGATTTTAATATTGCATTTTTAATTAGAAGGGAAGTAGTTTGACTATTGCATTTTTGTTTACGTTGAACAAATCTTGATACTCCATTTTGGAGCACTCTCATAGGTACAATGCAAGTGAAAACAAGGGTGTAAAATGAGTGATGCAACAAACCGCTACTTCTCTGGATTCAGGGCAGCACAGCTGCGCTTGAAATACAAAGGCTTAGCGCGTAGTTGCGCCTACTAGAAATTTTAAGAATTAAAAGCCCTAGCGCGCAGCTGCACATAAACCCTATACAATCGAGGCACAGCTGTGCCAAAGCGACAATTAATTTTTTTAAAAAGGGGCTTGAAGGATAGAAGTTTACAAAAATCCTAATCAAAACACAACTCTGCTCTCTCTTCCAAACATAACCGAAACAAAACACTCCATCTCCTTCTCAACTTCAACATCACTATCAATCCCTATCATATACCCATTAAAATCGACAAAACTAAGAATTTAGCCACTATAGTTGGCAAGTTTTACTTATGTAGCATCCCCAGATCCCAGTCCTAATCACCAAGGACCTGGATACTAATTCTATAACTATTGTGAAAGATATAAACATAATTTATTTATACATTAAACTTTACACATTATCCCCAAGGTCGAGTAACCTTAACTTAATACCTGAATCAATATCCTATCTGACATACAATGTTATTATATACATTACTGTTACAAACTTAGCTGCACATATAATCCAAAGTTGGACTTGTCTTTGACTTTTCCTTGTATCCAACTTATTCGTCCTAATCTGCCATTTTTATCATGATATAGCAAGGGTGAGCAACAAGTTTGCCTAACAAGTATAAGTTTAATTGAGGATATATCATGATTGAAAGAATTGAATAAAAGCTGGCTAACATTCAACAATACATACATTGTGAACTAGCATGAATAAATTTTCATAACTGAACGAACATTGAACATGAATAACTATATCTGGACCGAATGGTAATGAAGGTGATCAACCTTTTATACCTGATAAATATATGCAATATACACAAAGTGCGATTCAACAGTTCATAGACGTGATGTAATCAAAAAGGATTAACCACAAGTTAAAGAATAGTTCAAGAAAACTTTCCTTTGTCGCCGACTACTGTTACACAATTTATTAAGCTTTGTCTAAAGACCTAATATTAATAATATTAATTTTTTCCAAGTTAGAAAAACGCCATCACAATATAATACTGTTAATTATAGTTATAAAATAACCTAAACACTTAAAACATAATCATATCAGTCTCTATAGCACATAAGACCTAGTATCAAGTCAAACTATTACAGTCTGAGTTGAATCCGGCACAATTCTGACATCCCGACGGCCTAGTCGGATAATACACGAGCCTATTGACCATAAGACTCTGTCTAAACACAACACAATTATCTTTGATAATTAATTAATCAGTTAAAATAATCTTTAAAGGTTTATAAAATTTTCAAATAATTATTATCATTTATTATAAATTTTCAATCATTAATACCATATTTATATGAATTAAATACCACTTAATTCCATTATCATTAATATTTATTTAATATCAAATATTAATGAGAATCATGACATAATATTATAAAGATTTATAATATATCTCAAATATTTTAATAATTTATTATTACCTTTAAATGATTTTAAAGTAATTAAAATAATTATTAAATAATTGTCATTAATATTAAATATTAATGTAGTTCATGACAAAATATTAAAGTTATATTTTATAACTTAAAATATTTATATCCTTAAATCATTTTTATATGATTTTAAATCATTAATTCTATTTTTCCAAATTTATTTAATATATTTATTAAATAATTAATTAATTATCATTAATATTAATTTATTAATGAAATTCATTACAAATATTAAAAGTTCATTAATAACTTAAAATATTTTTTTA